>OZ014480.1:5472269-6072269 GCA_963965965.1 Trididemnum nubilum
ATGTAGGCAGAGAATCATCAACCACGAGTAAATCAAAAATACCCTTAATGGCGCAATCAACAGGTACGGATGTCAAAAGGCTCACAACATCAAACGAAACCAAAATATCATCGATGACACATTGCAATGGTTAAATAAAGCTTCAACAATGCGATTGTTCTTCTGCTGTCAAACTCAAGTTGACGCAAGTTCGAGAAAAGATTTTGCTGAAGTTTCATCCGCAATGCAGTAGATAAAAATGAATGACCCTGCTCAACTTCGTTTATCAAATAAAAATTACACAATTTATTTAACTTCAAAATTTTTGTCGTCGTGTTGAATGACTGCTATTAAATTGTAAAGTTGGATTACTCAGCCAGGCAGTGATGGTTTTGTCCAGCGACATTTATTACGCAAGAATGATTGTTCAAGCAGATTTTTTTTTTATTAGGGTTTCGTTAACCTTTTTCGTGATTATATTTGAAACTGCTGCAAACCTTCATATGAACAATAGTGCTCATGCGCAACGGAGCATACACGCACGATCGAGTTTATGAATGGTGATAGTACAGTACTACTGGTAATTGTTTATTTTATTATGACGTTTTCGATTTTGTGCAATAGTGCTCATGCGTGACGAAGGAATTTAATTACCAACCCTTTAGGGTAGCCTCTGTGCAAGATCATAAATGGCTGCAAAAATAAGCTGCTTTGTTTTTATAAATTTTAAGTTTATCAACAGTAACGGCAAATCCTTAATTGCGGGTAAATCCTTGCTTTCTAAATTTATAATTTAGTACCTAATTTTTTCAGAAAGTTGCTTGAAAATCTAAATACTATGAACTTTATGATTTGAAGACTCTACACCTATTAAATTTGCACGAAACAGTCGAAAATGAATATTTTTTGCAGCCCTAATGCTTTGGATATTACGCGCGAAAGATGTCAATGCCAAAAGACATGCCAAATATTGGTTATCAATGACGTATATGGCGACCCATGCCCAGCATCTGAAGAGCGAAGCCAATTTACTGTGCGCTTTACTTGCATTCCGGATACACGTTAGTAGGGATTTTATTTTTATTAATCTTTATTCAAAAATTATGATACTGTATGAACATTTTACAATGGGTGAATGAGAAGCCTTCAATGGCAACCAATTTTGAATGTTTTTTTACTAATTAAAATTAAATGAAATGGAAATTAGCTTTATACAAAATCATAGCAAATATCAATCGAAATACTCTATTTAATGTATATACGTTTCGACCTAAACAAACGTTTTGACCTGCATTTAATTCATTTTCATTCCCATTTTTAAAGAATGGTTTTACTTGAATTAGATTGAAAACGAAATAAGTTCAAGTCGGTATTAAATAAAAATTTTCAATTTATCTTAGTTCTTAATACTTTTTAGTTTTTTTGGCGAAACTTTTCATATCGTACCGTTTTTCTGCTCTGGAAAAATTACTTCTCTTAGTTTTTTAGGTTTAATTCGAACCCAGCTTTAGGCCTATATTTTTGTAATATTTGCAACAGCTGCAATATTGTCGTGCAAAGCAACATAAGACAAAAGCAAAGATAACACGCCACAGTATTTGCACAAGCTGAAATGGTCCCTAATGGACATATCAGCTACTTGACAGTTAGATTAAAATGTTAAGTGAAAAGTTGATCGGAGGAGCAGAACTTGAGAATTGCTTTAAGGAAATGTTCATTTCTTCGAAGAAGCTTTTCATCTGAAGCTTGTCAAGAAAAATCATCATCAGACTGGAGAGCTGTGGAAAAATAGCGGCTTTTTATAGAATATAGCTGAGCCGTGATTGGCTGGAAAAAGACCAATGAGAGAACTTCATTAGTATACAATCTTTAAGCAATACACAAATTCTTTTTGTCGGCAGAAAGTGGAGTTGGAAATTTTGATTTTACTTACTTTCAAACAGTGCTAAAACAGATTTTACTTACTCTCAAACAGTACTTTCCGCAGTAACTACGCGTTGTTTACTCTTTAGAATATACACAGTCTCGATTTTAAGGTACAGTTAAGACCATTAATGAAAAGCGCACGTTTTGCGAATAAAAGAGTGCCAAAAGATTTGATAAGTTTGATATAACGTATCTTATGATGAAATTAACTTGGAGGCTTTAGTAGGGCCGTATGAAAAGAGAAGCATTGGAGTTATTTGCCCCGTGCCCCTGTCAAAGAATCTAACATCGTACAAACGTAAAAAATAGTAACTTTATTCCCTGTTTTTCTTAATGATGCCCAAATAAAGTTCCGGCATTTTTACAAAGTGATGTAAAAAATTAAATATGTGCAGGGCATCTTTCCAATCATTAAAGCTATCATAGTTATAATTAACTTAAATCTCCATTTTTTGATGCGATTCTTCATGCAGCGTTTTTACTCTTGCAGAAGCATATTATTGGTGATTCCTAACAAAGATTTTCAACAAAGTTTTTTTGAAACAGGACGAGCATAAATTCATAAATAACACAAAACAATTTTTAAAACGGATATTTACCCGCACTTGCGGAATTGTTCATTGGAAGTGTTTCACCCCAAGACCACGCCTTTTTCTGATGTACTCAAGTACACTTTTTCTTTATCATCTCTATGCAAAACTTCTTTGTTCTCACATATTTTCGGAACAGGTTGGCGTGCTCAAGATAGGTTTTGTTACTTACGAGTATGTACGTAAAGTTTCATCACCACATAGATATTTTTCTACTGATTCCATCTAAAGCATATATGCAATGAGATTGATGTCATATTTTGGCATTGGCAGCTCAAAGACTTTTGAGTCTCGATCGGATCCCTGAATGACAACTCTGTTTTTAGTTTGACTTGACTACTGGACTTACACATTTTATTATTTTTAAAATAAGAAAAAAAAAAAAAAAATTAAGAGGCTGGAATTAAGTTTGTGATATTTTTTTTGCTGTCCCTTGATCTAAATACATTTTTAAGGACTTTCAGGGTTTGAGGCTTCAAAACTAAGTAACTTGGGCTTAGAGGCCAAGACCAACACCTGTGAATTGAAAAAGTATCCGCGAGGCCAAAGACCTCCTCGAGAACTCCATCTGTGTTGCACTCTAGAGGGGTTGATTCACAACAACTTGCAAAAATTGATTGATTGATTGATTGGTGCATCTTTATCCTCCTATCACGAGAAAGCGACGGTGCGCTATGCTTTGGACGAATCCGCACCCGCTTAGGAGTTGACCATTTTCCGAGCTTTCCTGTTGGCGTTTTGACTTCTTCCCACGTAAATTTGCTGCTTGTTCGAAGCCACCAAGCAGAGATAATTATCGTAAAGCGTCTTATCCAAGGACGCAACAACGTGACCAGGGTGCGGGTTGAACTCATGATCCTGCGATCAGAGTCGTCGTAAAAACGACGCCTTTACCCATTCGGCCACGCTGCCGACAATTTATAGAATGCACTGAAGAATCAAAAATTGCACTGAAGAATCAAACTCTATTTCTCCAAGCACTTCGGTCACAAATTTTCGAAAGTCGTTGACAATTACTTCGAAGACTACTGCAATTTCCTGTACACTTTTCAACAAAGTCCTGTGAGATAACTGTTAATGCTTTTACAAAGAATTAGGACAGAGCAGCTAAAAATGCACCAGCATCCTTGATTTTTCCAAGTTGACAATCATTGACCCTTCGCGTCAAACCTACACTTGTTTTTTTGTTTTTTTTTTCAAACAGAATTAGCGGTTTTTCTGCAACCAAATGGTAAAATCTTTATGACTTCAACACGGTTGAATATAGAAACTTGAAATTTAGAACTTAAACGAGGACTAAAGGTAAAATTAAAGGGGGTATCTAAAGTTAGGCCAATCGCATAAGACTATATTAGCGTTGACTCCATCCCTTTTGACCCATTCGTTGCAGAGATATTCTGCTTCAAACACGACGTCGGTGACTCTACTGTAAATTTTTACTGTTTTAAATTTTAATAATTTTTACTGTCAAATGGCAACCTTGTCGTTGATAAGCATTAGCGTCTTAACGACGCATAATTTCTTGTTCTAATCTAAAGCAACGATTAGGCTACTACATAGGTGGGCACGTTAATGCAAAACGTTAGCTTCGTTAACAACTAGTCCGTTAACAAACTTCACACCTCCGTTAACGTTAATCCGTTATTTTCAGCTTTAATTAACGGAAATTAATAAAGTCCGTTAATTCGTTAACATTTTGCATGTAATTTACATTTCTTTTTGTTCACTCGCTTCTAGAACACGTATTGACGCTGTTGAGCTGCTTGTAAGGAAATATTTATTGCTGTGGTGGTCTTTTTGTGTTGAGGAAGTTACATTTTACAGTCTAATCTAATTTCAAGATAAAAATACTTTCAAATGCACTAACGAAGCTGCGATCGGAAAATCTTTGGAAATTGTGAACAACGATAAGTAGACTTATGAGGCTGTAGGTTATTATTTGCCACAAAAAAGAGCTCCTTTCTTCGCTTTCTTCTATAAAACTCGTGCTAATATGCAACAAGTGTTACCAGTGCAAACTGGTTTGTACCGGTACGATGAATAAATGGTTCAAGATATTAACGATAAAAACCTTAACGGAAGATAACAGAACTTAACGGATGTTAATTTAGTCCGTTAACATGAAAAAACTTTTTAACGGGTTAACGAGCTAATGAAAAAGTTAGCTTTGTTATTAACGGATTAACGAGTAACGGATTTGTGCTCACCAATGGGCTACTGCATTGGGTCGTTTTGCTGCGCACTAATCAGTTTGGTCTTGTCAGCAGAACAGATCCGAGCTGAAAAAATGAGTAGACTGTACGATAGCCTAGATAACAAACGTCTAAGAACAAGCAAAATTAAGGCTAATAGAGTTATTAGAGTAGGTTAGTTGGCCATTGTTTTCAACTTAGATGGAAAAGCTTATTCTAGAGTCACAAAACACCGTCAGCAAATGCAATAGGCCTACTCAAATTGGTAGTCTTATTATCAGGTATGAGTTTGTACTGTGTAGTCTAGTAATAAAAACCTTATTGCTAGACTAGGCTAGGATTTATACTAAATGTATCTGCCAGCTTGACTTTTACTGAAATCGCTAAGCTACCGAGCAGTCTACTCTTTTTACCAGCTCGGATCTGTTGTGCTGATGAGATCAAACTGATTAGGGCGCAGCGAAACGAGTCAGGGCAGTAGCCTAAGCGTTGTTTTAGGCAGGGTGTCGAACCGTTTCAAATAACGGTTCGGGTTTAGGTTAAGCTCCGGCTCAAAATATTTTAGCGGTTCAGGTTTGGTTCGGGTTCACTTGAGCACCATTTTCGAGGTTCAGGTTTGGTTCAGGTTTACTCAAGTAAAATATTTCTGGTTCAGGTTCGGTTCGGGTTCATTGACTTGAAATTTAACTGTCGTTACTCGTTTCGTCCAGAAAAGAAACGGAGAAATTGCTGATTCTGTTGAAGTTCACCTCTGCTCTTATTGTGCGTGTACCAGCGCCAGCGGCATCCGGATATGGAAAAGTATATTCTTACTTTTGTTAGGGGTTCAGGTTCGGTTTGGGTTCACTTGAGCAGAATTTTGAGGGTTCAGGTTTGGTTCAGGTTCACTGAAGTAAAATTTTGCTGGTTCAGGTTCGGTTCGGGTTCACCAAAATGAAACGGTTCATTCGGTTTTACGGTTCAGGTTCAGGTTCGGTTCAACACCCTGGTTTTAGGTTAGAACTGGAAAGGCGTCGCTAAGACGCTAATGCTTATCAACGACAGGGTTGCCAATAAAAATCATTAAAATTTAAAACGTTACAGTAGAGTCACCCACGTCGAGTTTGAAGTAGAATATCTCTGCAACGGATGGGTCAAAAGGGATAGAGTCAACGCTAATATAGTCTTATGCAATTAGCCAAAGTTTATATCCTCCCATTGGTTTTGCCTTTAGTCCTCGTTTAAATGAAAACGTATGAAACAACTTTTGTAGGAATTATAAACATCTTGATTTTTGTAAAGATCCACTTGCTAAACAAAAACATTACTGATAATATTTAGCGAGAGCTGTAATTATTAATCAGCTAGTGTGAATAAGAAAATGCTGGTGAAGATGAAGGGGCGAAAGTCCCGTAATATTTTTCCATTGAAATAAAACATCTAGTTATCTACATGGTTTTATCATACTCCATCATTTTATATGAAAATAATAGATATTTGAAATAAAAACGACAATAAAAACTTACGTTAATGAACTCGAAATTAATAGTGTAAAAAAGGCTTCATAAGTATTTTCTCGCAAGCTGTGTAGTTCTGTAATTTCAAAACACTTGATTATGCTTCAGGTGGGGGAGGCGGTGAGTAGGTAGCCTGCAAGCGCGAAAAGGGGAAAGTGGTTACACTGTTCTGAAAATCTAGGAATTACTTTGATTAGAGAACATTCAGGGATAATATGGGCGTTTTTATTAAATTGTGCATTAATCATCTTGTCAATCGATCAGTGGTCGAGTGGATAGAGCGTCTGCTAATGAAGCGGTAGACTCGGGTTTGATTCCCCGTCGGGTCAAACCAAAACTTGTCAAAAATTCGTACTTATATCTTTTTTACTTGATGTTTAGCAGTAAAAAGGGACAATGTGAAGCTTTCAGAGGGTGTGGCAGCAGTGATGGGCACAGCGGCACTGTTTACCAGCGGCGCTACTAGCGCTGCTACTTTTTCGGTAGCGGTAGCGCCGCTGCTTTTTTTCGTCACCAGCGACAAGCGGCAGCGCCGCTGTTTTTTAACCGAAAAAGCGGCAGCGCTTTGGCGCTGTTTTTTTTAAGCAAATATTCTGCCGCTGCCGTTACTGCTGATAAACTCTTTCCAAGACTTTTTCGGTTTACATTTTCACACTTTACCGTTTGGAGTCTTTACTCTCCGCTTGTTTTTACTCGGCTCTTGTTACCACGTTATTTTGGTTTAGTAGAATATACAGTACAAGGTTACCTTTGTGACGTTTTGTCGTTATAGGCGAGTTTTATCGTTCACGGTCCTATTTTTTCTAAACCACAATTGAACGAATAATGTGATCTAGTAGCGGGCCAATTTTAACTGAAAATACCGATTTTAATAAAGCCGATATTAAGCAGTATCTCTTTAACGAAAATGCGATAATTACAGTTCGACAAATTGCTAAAAACTTGCAGATTGCAAAGATGGTTTTCTGCGATATTTTTCCAAAATACTAGCATTTCATAGGACAAATGAAGATGATTTGTTGGCTATGTGGTCACAGACCGCAGCATAGGTCGTGCACTATAAGTAAAATAGTACAGTAACTTCCCCGGCGCCAGAGTAGTGTGCTTCGCGGGGCACAAAAATTTTTCGGTGGGCGTTTACGCAGCCGAGACCATACGCATTCGAAATGCGGCAGCAATCTGGAGAATACTTTGCTCCAAATTTTATGTTATCCTCCGTTGGTGCAGATTTTTCCCTCAAATTTGGAAGAGAAGACCAAAAAAAAAAATTTTCATCGTAAAATCTTTGGCTGCTTGATCACGTTCACTCGATTTGTCTTGCTGTTTTATAGAAAAGCGTTTTCAGTGACCTGTTTTTAAGCAAAAGTTTACTGATCTTCTTGTGCTAGTAGAGAAGTTTACCTTCACTTGGAGGACACAAGCAGTGACTTGTAGGGGTACAGCCCGAAATGCCGCCCCGTTCCCCCCGTGCATAGACGTAGCCAGGATTTTTGATTGGGGGGCTCATACCAAAAATCACATGTAATGACGTCATTAGATTTTTTTGAAGAAGGAACTTTTTGTGGAACAAAGATATCGTAGAATGGAAGATCAGAAGCCGTGGCCTGGTTTGGCACTTAACCAAGAGTTTTCTAATGGGTGAGGGCTTGAACTCAAATTTTAAAACGAAAATATCAAAATTTGGAGACGTGTGTGTAAGTAAACTAGTTTTACTCAAACTTATCACAGACGGGGGTCTGGGCAGGCGATTATTTGTAATTTTTTGGAAAAAAAAGCTATTTTAATGCCATTGGATCACATTTCGCATGTACTTAGAACCATTTGAAAGAACCAGATTTTTAACATTTGAAAGCCAATCGAAAAAAATTGAACTGTTTCAATCCTCCTTTTACTTATAATTTAGTCCAACTCCGTTTATAATTTTGCATTTTGGGGTTAAATTTTGTAAGTATTTTAGTTGTAAATAATAATCCACTCGAAAATTTTCATTAAAGATTTTTGTTTTGACATGAAAATAACCAGTTGTAGGAGTACATGCATGATCAAAGATCCACAGTTACCCACAATTCAAATTTAATGACTTGTTAAATGAGCATTTCTCCTAGCTAATTTTTTTTCAAAAGTATTTTTTCGCGTAAAAATTGGCGAGATGGAGGTGAATTGTAATTCAAAACTGTTCGATAGATGGTTCCGCCTACTTACCATGTTATTACGCGGGCTGGATATACATTGAGCGGGGCCCTTGGCACTTTGGAGATTTTCGCAACATCTTTCTGCCAAACATAAATGCAGACCAAACACAACGTCTTACCATCTGAGCGCAGGACCCCTGACACTGTGCCATATGGAAAATTCCGCCCCGGTTAATGCATTAAGTTTTTAAAAAGGTTGGATGAGAGCCCGAGGTAGCAGCTTTTAAGATAAAAACTCTTAATTTCATCCGGATTATACATTTTAATTGGTTGGCGAAAATTGAATTGAGGGGGCCCGGCCCCCCTAGTTGTCAATATGATTGTTAATTACTGTTGTATGCGTGTACTGTTGTAATGTACGCGAAAAGTGCTAAAAGAAACTGAAGCTGACGAAACAATAGGCTTTTTTGTCACATTTTTTCGATCATTGGTCGCATTTCAATTGGGGGAAATGGCTACGCCTATGCCCCCGTGGCGCCGGGCCTAAGTAGTTAGATCAATGCATAGTAAAATATATTTTGCTACAACAGTAAACAGTAAAACTGAGAATTGAATTTGTAGTGCGCTGAGAATTGAACTAACAAATCGAACCAAACAATAAGCAAGCTTTAAAGACAATTTAGTTATGAAGTTATACTCGAAGAAAAATACTTAGCGTAACGTGAATCGAATTGAGCATCATTTGTTTAACATGCGACTACTCTAATTGGCGACGCATATAGCATGTTGTCAGCGCTATAGAATGCGTCATTTACGTATCTCCTTCGACTTCATAGACACCAGATCTTAAACGCTCGATCTATTTTTGTGTCAAAGTTTGAACAAAATCATCGCAGGGATGTGAATCTCCCGCCCTTTCTACAAAACTCCAAGAAATGTTTTGTAACTCTGTAGATTGATAAATTTTCCTTTCGGATTTCTACACGAGGATTTATGTTAGAGGTTGGGAACCGAGCGTGTCATAAACAGATCGCCTACTTCAGAGCTATAAGCATCGGGAAGGAACTGCACAGAAGCTGAATACTGTATGTCATCATGCTTTAATGGCGAAAGTTTAACTTATTTGGGTCGATAGTGATTTAAACTATTTCTTATTGCCTTTTGTTTGTGTAGAAAATGCGATAAGGAATTTAACTTCCTAATGTAACTTTCAAGGGTAACTTCCTAAGTAATTTCCAAAGCGCTGTTTTGACCAGCCAGTATTTTGAAATGCATGTGTTTTTGAAAGAAGCATACCAACAACTAATTGAATAATGATTTGCTAGTTTGTCTACCCTTTAAGCCTGCTAATGCTCATTGTAACTTGTACCGATACTTTAAAAGCTTGAATAATTGACTTTCGTCAATAAAGTAAAAATTTGAAAGCTTGAAAAACTTCACCATTAGATACCGTATTTAAATGTTATCGTTCTTTTTGCTGTTTATTTTTTTAAAGCAGCGGCAGCGGCCGCTGTTTTGCATGCAAGTAGCGGCAGCGGCGCTACTTTTTTATTTGAGTAGCGATAAGCGGCAGCGCCGCTGATTTTTTTGTCAAATAGCGGCAGCGGCAGCGCCGCTGCTTTTCAACTAGCGGGTGCCCAACTCTGTGTGGCAGACTTGAGGATATAAAATAATATAGCCACAAGCTTATCCGGCATATACGAAATCAGTCGTAAATTATATACTACTATTTTATTTACTAAAATCGATTTCACCCCAGCGGGGCATCATCAGTTAGATCTAAAAACAATCAGCGTATACTTTAAAACCAAAATCATCATAAAATCTAAACAGACTATTACATCAATCAAATTGAAAAGAACATAAAATAAAATAATTCCTTTAATTTCGCTGTTATTGGAGTCCATTTTATGTTCTTTTCAATTTGATTGATGTAATAGTCTGTTTAGATTTTATGATGATTTTGGTTTTAAAGTATACGCTGATTGTTTTTAGATCTAACTGATGATGCCCCACTGGGGTGAAATCGATTTTAATAAAAAAATAGTAGTATATAATTTACGACTGATTTCGAATATGCCCAATAAGCTTGTGGCTATATTATTTTACTGATCCCTAAATGCGAAGTCGTCGAAATTTTCTTCTTTCTTCTCCTGTGTGTGATTTTCATCCAAAACATGGCCTCAAACAAGACATGAGGATAGGTATCAGTTTTGCTCAAAGACGGCAAGATCCCTTCACTGTCTCCTGACTAAGGAGCTACTTAATGAATAAAATGTAAATTCAATTCATTTTTTAATTTTGCTTCGATTTCATCGATAATCAAATCAAATCTTTTCTTATACTCGCTGTAATAGGCCGAAGCGTGTAAGAGTTAGCGGGGCCCATCTCCGCGTCATTGCTCCCGGGCAACACAGCTCCTTACGAAGAAATGTCGCAGGCGGTGGCGAGCCGTTGGCAATACTGTGTCTGATTTGATCGCCCCGAGATTTGAACCTTAGGCCTCCCGCTCCAGAGAGGAACGCGTTACCGCTCGACCTCCGTAATCTATATTATATTTTAGGTTAAGCTCTTTCAATAACTATTAATTATTGTTTTATTTGATTTTGATCGACGCAAAGTTTTGAAGAAAATAATCCCTTTGCTTTTTATTTTTTTGTGCAAAATTTGCGGTTTTTCTGCAACCAGACGGTAAAATTACAGTAACTTAGAAGCAGCTGACGGTACAAATTCGAAATTCAGAACCATTCGAGGAACATATGAAGCAACTTTTGGGGCAATCGGCCACGTAATGTGTATTTTTAAGTCAAAAAACTGAAAAGCCAATTGGAGGTTAAACTGCTCTAGCTCAAAAATTAACTGCAGCTGATGAAAAAAATTTTTCGAATTTAAAACTGCTTAGAGATTTAGTTTAAGCTCCCACATTTAAAATTTTAGAATTTCTACATTGTCTTTTCTCTGTTCTGTTTTTTTTCTTTTTTTTTTTTGATTTTTTTCAAGGCCGCTAAAATTCAAATATTACTAAAACTAGAAACTTTAATTTTAGCAACCACATTTAAAATTTTAGAATTTCTACATTGTCTTTTCTCTGTTCTGTTTTTTTTTTTTTTTCTTTTCTTTTTTTTTTATAACTTTTTTCAAGGCTACTAAAATTCAAATATTACTAAAACTAGAAATTTTAACTTTGGATATGTGATAAATTTAAGGGTAAAGTACGTTATGCTCTTCTACTTTTAGGAGCAGTAGATTACGTGGTTTTGGAGGAAAGGGCTTAAAATTATGATTATTAGGGCTCTTATTACTTCAAAAAGGAATGATTTTAGTATGAGAAGTAACTGCGAATTAATGGGGTATAGCAAGAACTATTATTTTACAAAATTGTATGGCGCTAGCATTTTGGGGTAGCAAAATATCGTCCCAAAACAATCTTAGTATTCTCGCACGAACTTTAATGCTTCAGCAATATGCTTGTGCTGAGAAATTGGAGTGATTAAAGGTGCTGCTGTGTGTCAAGCGTTGGTAATTGTGGAAATAAGATCTGGGTTTAAATCCTCAGTGAGCTATTGGTTTTCAAAATACATTGTTTTTCTGAAATTGACATTTTTTTGACATCAAACAAAATTAAACTCTTTTTTTTTATTCTGGAATTACTTATGATTCGAGGGTTTTGAGTTTCATTTTGCTATGAATAATACATTAATAATACTTTGCTATTCTGTTTTAATGCATTTCACTGCAGAATTTTGGCTATTTTTTCTTTCATGATCTTTTATAAGCTGCTGAATTCTGAAAGAGCTTAGTAGAGTACCCTGGCTTCGAATACTTAATTGCTGGTCACACGTACTTTTTTAAAATAAAACTTTTTTTCAGCGGGTAGCTTAAAATTTTTTTGAATGACTCTACCGCTATGCCTTGACTAGGCTGTGCAATACGAGTTTTACAAATAATTATTTTTTACGTTGCGGTAATGGTTTGAGCTCATGCAACTACTGTATAAGCCATCGTTTGACAGATGAGCAATGCACCCGACGACGACATTTTATTTGGCTAAAACACATGACGAGTTTCAATAATGAATCTCGTTACTTAGTGTTTTCTTTCAGCGTAGCATTTTTTACAAACGGGTTTGACTAACAGCAAAAAATCGGCATGTTTTTCAAACTACAGTCTTTTTGTTTTCACTTAGGCTTGATGCTTTTTGCTTGTTTGTTGCTTTTTCATTGCTTTTGTTTTCATTTAGGTTTATGGCCTTTTAAACTTGACAAAATATTCACCAGTTGTTTGATTTTGAAACGATCATCGGTAAACTTCAGAGTATGAATGGGATAATTCGGTTAAAATAGAAGGGGCTGTAGTACCGTACCGTATTATTTTCCTCAAAAAATAAAACTTTTTATTGTTAACCTAAAAATTGCTTCAATGTACTTGAAAATTTACTTTTAGATTGTACACAGTATCAAACAACAACACCAGCAACAACAACAAGAAGAATAATATCACCTATAAGAACAACTACAAGAGGAGGTTTTACTTTCAGTAGAACAACATCTATAAGACCATTTTCAACAACAACAGTAGTATATACTACAACTTTCTCATTTCCCTTCACAAATAACTGGAAACCAGCAACTGAAATATCATCGGCAGTTACAAGTGCAACACGTTCAGGATTGATCGCATTTCTAGGTACTCTTGTGATCCTGTCAGTTTTGTTTATTCTCGTCATACTTGCTCATAAGCATCAGGGGAAGAGATTCTCCAGCACTGAATCGCTGGACGAAAACGTAATGTCAATGTATGAAACTTTGCATCCAGACAACAGCCTGGAAACAATGAATGCCTATGAAGATGAAAACATGAGGATGATGAGACAAATGTAAGTGTAAAGTTGCCTTGGAACAGCATGCATTAATTGAAGTAACAGCTTGCGAGAATTAATTGGTATATACTGTAGTAAATTACCACAGCATTAACATTTTTTTTAAAGGTAAATGATAATATTCTATTAAATAAGACAAATGTATTTTGTCGCTTAGTAACATTAATTGCAATAAAAACAATAAAACGAAAACAATTATGATGATAGTTTATTTGATGTTGATTTAATATGCGAAAGATAGCCTCGAATGGTCCCTGCGTTCATCAAGCCAAACCACTAGCCTCCGTTACGTCAGAAAGATTACTTACGAATGTGTCAGAATAAATTTGAAGGATAAGGCAACGTGGAGCTATTTAGAATTTTTTGAACTCAGGCTTGTAATGCGCAAAATCCGTCTCAGGTTATTGGAAAGTTCGAAGATAGGAAACGGTTCAAGCTGCACAATGTGTATGCAAAATTAAATGCAATGAAGTCAACCATGTGTTAAACAAAACATTCTTATAATGAAATTTATTTTTGTTGCACAAAGACTTGATGTTGTTAAGAAGAAGAAATTGGATTTGCTTCCGCTTGGTAATATCATTTAGCATTTGTATTTATTGTAGATTTTGTAAAAATCTTAATAGTTTCATCTATAAGAATATGTGGCGACCCAAATTATTATACCCTGAAGCAGCAACAGATGTACGAATGCTTGATTTGTAGCATGGTATTTTGAAGAAAAACGTATTTTTAATTGGATAAACATGCCAACTGACCAAGCCACATTTTTTTAATCACTTTATGTGGTTCTAGAAATGGAGATTTTTGTCAATGATAAGTCCTAAATATTTGGCGCTATTGAAAATATTCCCCGAGAATCAAAATCAAATCAAATGTTTCGTTATACTAGCTGTATTTCGCTAAAGCGTGTAACGAGTTTACGGGGTCCATTTCCCGCGTCATTGCGCCGGGCAACACAGATCTTTAGATCCTTTCAAAAAAACGTAGCAACGGTGGCGAGCCGTTGGAAACACTGCTTCCGATTTGACCGGCCCGAGATTTGAACCGCAGACCTCCCGATTCAGAAACGAACGCATTACCGCTCGACCAACAGGCAGATTTAAATTAAAATGTAAGATAACACTCTACTTTGTTTTTGGGAATTGATTATGATAATTTCGATGTTGTTTTGCTGAACTCATTCAACTGGTAACGATAGGGTGATTAACCTTGCTCGAAGCCACCAAGCAGGGATAATAATCATCGTAAAGTGTCTTATCCAAAGACGCAATCACGTAACCAGGGTGAGAGTGGAACCGAGATCATGCGATCAGGGAGGTCTTATAAACCACGCCTTTACTCTTTTGGCCACGTTGCCGATAAAATTATTTATCTCGGCTTCATCAGTTAAAGGAATTATTCGCCTATGATTTCATTATACAGGGTGTTTAATAAAAAAACATTTTAGACATAAATATCACAAAAAGTGCAGGCTCCAAGAAAGTAAGTCTGTAAGTAAATTTTATTTTTTGACTCAGTCACATACGACCAAAAAATAAATAAAATAAAGCGTATGAATAATACGATCAAAAGTCATATAAATAAACGTATCGTATACAATCACTAACTGAGTCCAAGCAGCGCGGAACTACCGAGAGGTGTACTAGTCAAAGCACTCCTTGTCCTCGTCATTTCTACTGATATGAAAGCTGTGCTGTTAACGCACAGCAGAAAAGGAAAAACAAAGGCAGGTCAATCAAACGTCACATGTAATAGAGTTAACAATATTATCTCCGAGTCATTACGTCATTTCCTAGAAACAAAGTAGAGTATAGCCTTATTCAAAATATTAAAATTTTAAAACGTTTCGGACTTGGCTATGTCTATCACCAAGTCAAGTCCGAAACTTTTAAAAATTTTATCACTTTAAATAAGGCTTTACTGTTTTTATTCAAATCAAATAAAACTGCCGTGAAATTAGTACCGAAGTAGAGTATCATCTTCCATTTTAATTTAAACTTGCGAGTTGGTCAAACGGTAATGCATTCGTCTCGGGAGCACGAGGTCTACTGTAAGATTCAAGTTTTGAGCCGGTCAAATCGAACACAGTGTTTCCAACGGCTCGCCATCACTGCAGCATTTCTTCGAAAGGATCTGTGTTGCTTGGTGCAATTACTCGGAGATGGACAGGTATGAAGGTTAACAATATAAATTTTCACAAGATTGACAACCCTTCAACCCTGCCATTTGGTAAGCAATAATTCTTTTGAAAAGAAATCACAAAATAAATCAATTATCCTATTATTATAGTAACTATACATGTCTGTCATAATAGCCTACTTGCAAAATCTAGAGCGCTCTATATTTACATTAGGCTATCTTTTGAAGGTAGTTTGTTAAGACAGACATTAGGTGTTTACTCGTAGGGTGGTTCATTTACATTTTCACTTTCTTCAGTATAAATTTTGTTTAAAATTGTCATTTAAACTCTATCATCAGCAAAAAAATCTTGTTATTGAGTTTCAAAAGATTTGAGTAAATAATGATTTGTCGTACTAAAATGCTGAATTTTTTTGTGATAAATTGCTTTAGAAACAAGCTGTTAACTCCAATTTGAACAAGACTAGACCCGCTTCAAATAGCCTGTCTCGCCGCGCGCCTTATCTTTCATATTTCTGCAATCTTACAATACTTTGGATATAAATATAACAATATTATTCTTCACAGAACAAACCAAAAATTTGATTCACCCAAAAAATCACGGCAAAACAAGAAGTCAATTATCAGCTAGCTAAAATCAATATTAATTTACTAAAATTTACTAGACCAAAAAATTACACTATTGACTATACTAACACTAAACTAGACCAGGGCCTGCGAGAGGGGGGTTCAGGGGGTACATTGTACCCGGGCCCGGGCCTAGGGGTGCCCGGGCTCAAGAGGCCCAGAAGAGTTCAGGTTTCCGCATTAAGTTTTGGTATCGCACCATAACACCGTAATCAAACTTGCCAACAGCAAAAATATCAGTCAGCCTATTCAGTAGTGATAATTGGTCGCTATTTTTGCTACACTGCCTTTAGGGCATTCAATAGCAGCTGATTTGATCAAAAAAAGAGGAAAATGTATCAAAAGTCATGCACTTACACCGAAATTAACGTTTTGTTACATTTCTCTGACTTAAGAGCCCTAATTCTACAGTATAACAATGTACGAAAGCCCACATTTCCATTTTAACTTCAGAGAGCGGAGTCAAAGTTGACATACTATACTACTATCATTATGTAATTCACTCTATCTGTATGAGTTTAATAGACATTTGGGTTTGTGAAGTCTATGATTGCAGATGACTTTTAACAAAAACTTATATCAGTAAAATATTTGGATTTGCAGTATTAAAGTGATTATATTGTATAATATTGTGTCAATGTCATCGTCCCCCACTTCACATACTTTCTTTCATGTATATCACGTTTTCTGCTTATCAATTTAAGCAAGTTTGGGACTGGGATGTTGATCAAATGCTGTACTTTACCCTTAAAAATATAAAAAGTGTTAAAACTTTCGGGGCGGAGCCCCGGACCTACTGGGGAGCTCACAGTGCTCCCCCCATACCTTCTAGCTGGATAAACCAATTTTATGTCTAGTTGTGTTTTTCATAGGTCCTAACTGTATGCGAATATCGTCATCCCCTCACTTTTAAATGAAAATCTACAAAAATGATAATCCGACAAAAAAGATTTAACGGCATGGGCACCGATAAGGCTAGGGGGGCCCAATAAGATTTGGGGGGCCCGGTATCGACCGTCGTACCCCCTGGAAAATTTTCTCTCTGAGGCCCTGGACTAAACTATACTATTAAAAAACTGCTTCGAGGTCGTACTATAAAAATAAAAACATCAGCACGTTAACATTTTACATAACCAGCTTACTGTATTACAAAATCAACTTGATACACTAAACAACGAAAGTTTGAGACACCTTATTACACGTGCTGTCGAAGACTATCTAATTTGAGCAGTAGTACGGTCTTAAAGACAATGGGATTAAGGGTCTAAAGACAAAACAGTTAAAATTACGACAAAGGCATTTCTAGAAGGTTCTTAAACAAGCACAAAAGGGTTGTTCATCTAAAATGTTCTAAAAAATTAACCAACTATTTACACAAAAGTTGATAACGCGACATGTATTCGTTTCTCATGTTATCACAAGCTTTATACCTAAAACCAACATGACTTCAAGTTAAAATTCTTTACAAATAACGTTTTAAAAATTGAAGTGACCAAGGTAAGAAAGCGTTACCAATTTTGACATTTACCAAAGTCACTTTTCAAAATTTGAGCATTTTCTGCCCACATTTAACTTAATCCACAACATAAGACGTTTTTGGGACGTAGCTATTTTGACATTGGGATTTTTTCATTTAGTTTCTCAAAAGCAAAACATATGTGCAAAATATGAACCGCAATGACGTCATTGAAAAATGATGTCATTTTTGTAAACTAAGGCCGTGACGTCACTATTGTAATACCATCAACTTCAATCCAGTTTTTCGAAAACATTTGGGTTACATCAAGCAGTAACCCAAATTTAGCTTTCCCATGAGTTTGACTTATGAGTCAGATAGGGGTCATTTTTGCCAACTTCTTCCTGTTGGAAAAGGAGCACGCATTGAAAATTAGTAGGCTATAAAATTTCTAAAACCAGCAAGAGCATTTGTTGTGCTGAAGATAGAGTGCAAAAGACGGTTTTCAACAAAATTTATATTGTTTACCCTAATTCCTGTCAAGTTTTATTGACTCGGAGCATATAATTTTTGATATAGGCCTAATTACAATGAATTCAAATAGATGTCAAATTTTTCGAAAAGCCTTTTACTTTACTTTGTAGCGAAACATTATGAACATTATCGTAATTATTTGATCACAATTAAACCGCTTCTATTTATTTCTGAAGTCATTTTGTGGGTTTTTTATTTAAGAGCGGATTTTAATTACGGGCGGCCTTTAAGGTTTTTTGCCAATATCTTTACCAACAGAATATAAAATTTATTCCAGTCAAAAAAATTTTCCACTGACGTAGTTGGGTGCGTGTTCCGTCATTTCGTTAATATCACACAACAGTGAATTTTTTAAGATTATTATTATTTACATATTATTATTTACACATTCTTATTCAAATAGAATAACAGAAATTAATCAGTTAAATTAGGCAAAAATCCAAATTACAATATACTTTAACTTAACAAATAATTTCTTAATAATAAATTTTATCGTCAAATGCATGAGCTTTACTATGCGCTGTCTTCTCTCGGTATCACATTCTCATCTAAATGACTAAAATTCGTTGCTGAGAGAATTTCAAATTTACGGAAGTTATAAAATAAAACTGTATCAAAGTGATGTGAAAACGGATGTGAAAGTTTTGCAATTTCAAATTTACGTTGTGAGAGTATAAAATTTATGAAATATATCATCGAACTACGACAATACCCTCCTCCAGAAAAAGGAATCATTTCTTAATATATGAGAAATGAGGGAGTGTAAATGCTAAGAAAAAAAAAACAAAAACAATTTTAACTATTAAAGAGAGTGATTGGATACACTAATGCGAATATACATCTAAATACATACTGTAAGTGAAGGCGCAAGGGCAAAGACAGTTTTGGACACACGTTCGGACACACGTTTGGACACACGACACCATAGCAATTAATTACATAAAAATTTACACAAATATCAATATAAGAATAAATCGACTTTAGAGTTCGGCAACTTTGTGACTCAGTTCGAGTGTATAGGCAATAAAATTGAGTTGTGAGTGCTCGATTGCGTCGTGGGTTTCGAAGAGTGTTCTTGTTGGTTCGACGCTAATTCACTCGTTTCATTCGAACGTCGCCGATCTTGATGTCCGGTACTGAGTGTGCAGTATATTGATAATTATGATGTCGTGCCATTAAATGATCTGTAAAAAATCTTTCAAACAGTAACGTGTTCTAGAAACAAGATTAACACATTAAAGTAAAAATTTTCATTCAAAGCATAATTATTATTATTATGATTCTCTTGGTTATTATGAAAAAATAGTATATAGAGAAAAATCATCTAGCAGTTCTACAATACAACATCGATAGTGAGCAAAGCGAAAAGCAATAAATCAAAAACAATACAACATGAATGCAATTATTTGCAATTTTACACTTCGGTATTCATGTTTTGCTCTTCAATTACTTCCCCTGAAACTGTAGGTTTTCTAGCTTTAGTAAATCTCGTGCGAAAACGTGACCAACGTGGTTTAACTTTAGGCTTTAGTCTTTTGTAGAGACCAACAAATGTCATGATAGTCAAAACTAGTCCTTAAATTAAAGCAAGGATAGTTAAAAGTGATAATAAACCGTTGAAAAACGGACTAGAAATGCTTGAGAGTAACATAAGAAAACTGTTATGAAGTTAATGAGAAACGTCTGATGGTTGAAAATTATTCGAATTTAATTCGAAAATGTGGAAATACGCACATTGGACTTGATAAGAAATCGCAGAAATTGCAATGGTAATTAATTCAAGAATAATAATAATAAAAATATTGACGTAAACTGACAATATTTCATAACTTTACGCTGCGGCTGCAGGATAGAAATGTCGCAAATAGTATAGGAAAAATAGCATTTGTTGAGTCGTCACATTGGAAAATGATTAAGCGGTGTGAATAGAAATTGGAAATTGATTCGTTTAAAGTGCACATTGTTAATGGTTGGTACGTAGAAAGTTAATATGCGCGCAAAAATTGGCTTTGCTTGATAAAAGTTGGTTGGCTTGCTGGAAGCAAAAATTGTTTTGCTTGGTGCAAGGATTGAAAAACAACAATAACCGCGGTTGGTAGTAATAACGCCACTTGTCCAGCCAGGGATGAAAAGGGTTAGGCGTTGATGTTGTAATGTAGCTGTTGCTGCCGCTGCGGCTGCAGCTGCTGCAGTGTGCCTCGAGGAATTTGAATTTTCGTGAAGGTCTCGTGGACTATATCGTTCGGAGAAAAGTATGTCAGCGTGAGGTAAAAATAATCATCATTCCATACTATAACGCACTGAATTGAGTTAGTGTAAGGGGATCAGTCTCACACAAATACAAACAGAGGTTAAATTGGACAAAACGTTAGAAATGAGATTCATCAGTCTGTATTTTTGGATTAGCTGAGAAAATCTCGAAATTCGAAAAATCTCCTCCAAAATACATTGCTTATACTATGTTGAAAATGGTGCTGTTACAAGAATGCTTTCTAAATTAAAGAAAAATTTCTTACAATCATGCAAGATAAGTGGTTGCACCGGTTGAAAGGGCTTGCAAAAGCAAGACGTGGTAATGGGAGACCTGGAATTGTGCCATATAAAGAATACGCTAGCAAATAGGAGGGCACAGGTGAGTAAAAATTATCTCCGAAGTCCGTGCAGCGATATATAGATAAAATCTATAGAAAAGGTGTGCTGCATCTGGCTGGCAAGGTTAAACAAAGTGTTAGTAAAAGTAGTATTGGTTTTATGTGTGTTGATTGTTTTTTTACCGCTATGTGACGTGAAAGAGCAAGGAAGATGTTTAATAGGAAAATTTTGTGATAGGTAGAGCAAGTTTTGTTAAATGCGGTGTGTATTTTTTGCAAGGGGCTGGGTCTTGTAATGTGTATTCTGCTTTAATGTGTGATTCACGGCAAATTGGAAATTCAAATTCAAGTGAAGATAAGGTAGTTGATGTAAATGTCAGCAAAAGCAATAGAAAAAGGTGAAAGTAATTACATACAATCATAGTCCTGGTAACGTGATGGTGGTCTGACTTGTCGAGTTCTTGTGAACTTGGTGCGGTTGAAACTGGAAATAGGGCGTTGAAGATTGCTTCTTCCGGTTGAATGAGGGGGGTAGTGGTTATCGTCTGCTGAAATGGATGGACGTTTAGTCATCTTGATTTCATTTTGACAATCAAAGTCTGCGAGTAGGTTGGCGCTTTTGAGTCTGTCAACAGACACTGTGTATTCTCTCGAGTTGCGTAGAACTTTGAAATATTTCGGTGTTCTTTGCAGCACTTTGTATGGACCGTCGTAGGTTGGCTGCAGTGGTGAGCGAGTAGCATCGTTTCTGATAAATACAAATTTGCATCGAGATAGTTTGGGGTCAACATACGTTTTTTGATTAGTTGGGAATCGCGATTCACGGTATTTAAACTTTGACAGAAAGTTTTGTTGCGTTTCAACAAATTTTGATATAGGCACTGTCTGGTATCGATTTTGTTCGAAAAATTCACCTGGTAAACGTAATTGTGTGCCAAAAACAATTTCACTTGGCGTGCAATCTAAGTCTTCCTTGACTTGAGAGCGAATTGCAAGCATAGTTAAAGGTAAAGAATAGTACCAGTTGCTGTCTTTTGACAAGGTTTTTAATGACTTTTTGATAGTTTGAATAGTTCGTTCCGCCAGTCCGTTGGATTGAGGATGATAAGCCGTGGTGTGGATGTGACGAATTCCTAAAAATGTCATTGCATCTTTCCAGTCCTTTGAAAGGAACTGTGAGCCACGGTCAGTTGTTATTTGCTCAGGTACACCATAGTGTGACAGCCAGTTGTGCATGAATGCATTTAGAATTGTTTGAGTTTTAGTGTCAGGCAATGGTATAGCCACTGGCCAGCGAGAAAATCTGTCTGCAATTACCAAAATGTAAGTACAGTTGTTTGACTCGGGTAGAGGTCCAGCTAAGTCAAGATTGACGTCTCGAAATTTTTGTGATGGCGGTGGATATCTTTGCAGTTGAGTTACATTGTGACGACTGACTTTCGCTTTTTGACATTGGATGCAATTCCGACACCAAAACGCAACGTTTTTCTTTAAGTCAGGCCAAACATAGCGGTCAGAAATCATGCGAGTTGTTGCTTTAATGCCTGGATGTGATAAATTGTGAATGTTGTTGAAAATTGTTCGTCGGTGTCCGGCAGGTACAAGGGGTCTGAGTTTGCCTGGGATAGATTCGTCGCAGAGAAGCTGCAAGTTTGTTTCTGCCACCGGAACATGTTTGATTTTTAGTGAGTGGTCGCTGTTCATTAATTTAAGCAGTTCTTTGTCCTGCAACTGGGCTTTTGCTAAACTTTCCCAGTCAATTTGTACACTGTGTTGGAAAACAGCATTGACTTGTTGGCGAGAGAGTGCATCGGCAACAATGTTTGAAGAGCCTGGCAGATGTTGAACATCTGTTGTGTACTCACTGATGTAGGCTAAGTGTCGAGCTTGCCTAGCATTTTCGCGATCAGCTTCAGAGTGCAATGCGTTTACAATTGGCTTGTGATCTGTGTAAATGGTAAACTCACGAGCTTCTAAAAAGTAGCAAAAATGTTTCAATGCCATGACAATAGCGGTCAACTCTCGGTCAAATGCAGCATATTCGCGTTCAGTGCGTGAGAAAATGCGTGAAAAGAAACCAAACGGTTGAATGACACCGTCAACTTCCTGTTGTAAAACCGCGCCTGCTGAGTCGTCACTTGCGTCCGTTACTAAGGAGATTTTTGCATTAGGCGCAGGAAAAGCTAGAGCAGTAAAATTTGCTAAGCAATCTTTTGTATCCACAAAAGCCTTTTTTGTGTCAGCAGTCCACTTCAGAGCAGATCGTGGCGCTTTTTTACCTCTGATCATGGTGTAGAGAGGAACCAATTTTCGTGAAAGATTGGGGATTGATGGGGCATAAAACTGTGCCATGCCAATAAAACGGCGCAAACTTTTGATGAATTTGGGTCGCTCAAAATTTCTGATTGTCTCAATTTTATCACTAGCGGGTAGCACTCCTTCAGCTGTGATGACATGACCTAAAAATTTGACTTCTTTGCGTCCGAATTTGCACTTTTTTAAATTGATGGTTAAACCAAATTCGTTTAAACGGTCAAACAAGATTGTCAGATGCTCTAAGTGCTCGTTTTCGGATTTGCTAAAGATTAACAAATCATCGACGTAGCCGTACACAAAATCAAGTCCTCTTGTGGCAGTGTCTATGAGCCGTTGAAGAACTTGTGCACTTGTTGAAAGGCCAAATGGGGTTCTGGTGAAAGCATACGCTCCTACGGGTGTTTTTATTGTGGTTTTGTGAATGTCTTCAGGTGCCACTGGAACATGATGAAATGCAGATTTTAAATCGACCGTGGAAAAAATTTGTGAACCATACAAAAGTTCATAAGCAGTGCGTAAATTTGGTAGGGGGTATCTGTCTGGAGTCAGCATTTTGTTGAGAATTTTGTAATCTCCTACCAAACGTAATTCTGAACTGTTAGCTTTTGGTACAACGTGCAATGGGCTTCCAAATTTCGAATTGCTTGGAACTATTAAGCCAGATTCTAGCATGGCTTCGATTTGCTGCTTGATTTTTTTATAATTTTCAGGCGAAACTCGACGGGTTTTAATGTTGGGAGGGCGTCCTTTAGTGGGAAGGTGGTGCACGATGTTGTGTTTGACTGGTTTGCGGTAGTTAGGTAGTGAAGTTAATTCCGGGTAGTTTTGGAGTAACTGAGTATATTTGCTTTCATGTTTAGGCAAGGAATCAAAGGAATTGATTGAGGTTTGTGAAGCACTAATTTGGTTAACGTCGTTTCCGCATTTTAGGGTGCAAGCAGAAGCGTTTAGCGTAATGCTGTTGCTTTTCAGGAAATCGAAACCTAAAATTGGCTGTTCAATTGCGCAAATGTGAAAGACATCGGTCATTTTGCCAAAACCTATATCGATATCTAATTTTGTAGTGCCAAAGCATTTGATTGGGTTTCCAGACGCATCAACGAATTGGGATTGAATTTCATTGCTGTGAATGCAATCGGAAACAGGTAAAAAATTGGCACAAGCACCACTGTCCACTAAAAATAATCGTTTGGACAATTTGTCGTAAACCTTGGGAAGTTTGATTTCTGGCGCCAATGAAACTGTGTTGCGGCTGTTAATAGTGCTTACAGACCGATCTTTAGAGGCTTGAAAAGAACAAGGCGTTTCGCATTTAATTGCACGATTTCCAAACCTAGCGTGGTAGTAGCAAAATCCAGTTTTGTTAAACGGTCTTTGTTGACTTGGGTTTTTAACAGGAAAATTGTTAAAACGTTTTCGTTCATAGCCAAATTGTCGACCAGAATGCTGAAAATCCCTATGGTTTTGGTTTCGTGGCCGTTGATCCCAAGAAGTTTGTGGTTTTTTTACTTGGTTTTTAACATTGTGCATTTCGGTGCATAGTTCATCCATTTTATTTGTTAAGTGTGCTAAGTTTTTGTTACTGCTGGTCACGTTTTCTCCCAAATTTTGAGAATTGATTTGCCCATGAAACCGGTTTGTAAAATTGCCTAAATCATGCAACGAAACAAAATTTTGCGCTTTTAAGATATTTTGGATGCTTTCGGGTTGCAATCGAATAAATGTTCGTTCGATAACATCACGGGTTCCTTGGTCATTATCTGGTTTGTTTCGACAGGATGCAATTAATCGCGACATCAATTCGGAAGGCTTTTCCTCAGAGTTTTTATATCGGATTTCGCTTATGGCGTCAATCCAATCGGTTTTACAAACATCAGCAACGGAACTTAAAATTAGATTTTTGAGAGTGGTGTAAGGTTGTTCATTTTCAGCAGCTCTAGACAACGATAAGCTGTGTTTTTCAATTTGCTTAGGTGACATTACATTTGACAAAGCAACAAAGCGGGCATTTTCGTCTAATATATTGCGAGTTGAAAAATACTTTTCTAAAGTCACAAAATACGCTGGCAATAAATTGTGATTTGTCCACATTTTTGGCAAATCTAAAACATGTTCAACGATGACATTGGGAACAGCATTTTGAGCAGGGTTCGCACTGTCGGAACTTGAGCCGGGCGTTTCAGTTTTTTCTTCACTGCTAGGTGCATTTTCAGAAGGATTAGTTTTCGTGGGAGGTGCCATTTTGGTTTTGTGTCTAGTCCTTGAGGCAATAGGTGAGGTGACGTGGAGTGTTGCTCTTTTGACAAACTCCAGGCTTGAAATTGAAAAAATGTAACGGACTCACCGATTTAAATTGTAGTTGCGCTGTTGTTGTTTGGAATTTTCGGTGAATGTTATGAATGATATGAAATTGTCGTTGTGGTTTTCGTCGGGGTCACCAATTGACGTAGTTGGGTGCGTGTTCCGTCATTTCGTTAATATCACACAACAGTGAATTTTTTAAGATTATTATTATTTACATATTATTATTTACACATTCTTATTCAAATAGAATAACAGAAATTAATCAGTTAAATTAGGCAAAAATCCAAATTACAATATACTTTAACTTAACAAATAATTTCTTAATAATAAATTTTATCGTCAAATGCATGAGCTTTACTATGCGCTGTCTTCTCTCGGTATCACATTCTCATCTAAATGACTAAAATTCGTTGCTGAGAGAATTTCAAATTTACGGAAGTTATAAAATAAAACTATGTCAAAGTGATGTGAAAACGGATGTGAAAGTTTTGCAATTTCAAATTTACGTTGTGAGAGTATAAAATTTATGAAATATATCATCGAACTACGACACCACTTTGCAACTAGCTGGAAATGGCAAAATACCGCCACTAGGTGGGTTTCTTTTATTATTAGTGCGAGAAATTAGAAATGTTTTAAATTTAAATCAATGATCTTGTGCGGTGTGTGTATGCATGCATATACCAATTGTTCTGCTCTGAGCTTCTGCTTTTATGCATTTCCTGCGGCTACTACGGTAAATGAGGATAGTTTTCCTGTGTTTTTTTAGATTTGATTAAAGTGGTGTCGCAGCCAGCGAAAACTTTCCCACGAAAAATTCATAAATTTACGTAATTCGTTAAACTTTCTCACACTGTTTGACATAGTTTCAGCTTCAACGGTGGAAACTATAAACAGTTGTGAATAAAATTCTGTTTTCGCTTTATTTCCGCTGTACAGTTTAACTGTTCTTTCAGCAAATTCATATATTCATATTGATGTTGTTTGGTCGTGAAGAACACGTATAACTCAGAATAAAAATTAATCGAGAAATATTAGCTTGCAACAACGACTAAGCGACAATTGGTGACCCCGACGACAAAACCGATGTCCCATCCGACCACGTCAATTGGTGACCTCCGACGATTTACGAATTGATGATCACAATGAAAAATGAAGAAAGCCAAGGAAATTCACAGCCGAGTAAACGTAAGTTTCGTTAATTATTTCCGTGCTTCACCGGACAAGAATAGTGACGCCGTTACCCTGCGTGTCGTAAGAGGCGACTAAATGGAGACCACTGCAGCATTAGGGTATTTTTAACATTACTTTTTTTGTAGTAAAGCAAACCCTTAATTCTTGGTTATTTTTTATAAATTTTTACTTTCCTTTTTATTTAAATTCTAAAACGTAATCTCCAAAGTAAAACAAAACTTTACTTTTATCTCATAAGCTCAGCTATCTTATGTTTATGATAATTTTTGTTCAGTGACATCGCCATTAAAATATTTGTCACTCAAAACTCTAGATACCCTAATGTAGCTATTGACATGTAGCTAAAGAATATGTAAACCTTGTCCTGTTTGTAACGTACTCGTAACTTATTTAACCAGATGATTTGTCTTAATTTATGTTTAGTAACGCAAACGCTTGCTTCCTTCAATAAATAATAGTATGCGTTACTATGTCAAATACAATGGGTAAAGAATAGTAAAGTGCTAAACTTTTTTTAAGCTCAATTACAGATCAATAAATTTTTTTCCTCGAATGATGCCGAGAGCAATAAACCGCGAAGACGAACGAAACTAAAATCTCTACAAACGAAAATCAACGGGCGAATTGCGATTTCGAGCGCGATCTACGAATTTCATTCCACAACAGCAGACCAACACCAATTGACATCGACATACACCAGGTGAAACAATTCTGATATATTATTTTATATAAAAAAAAAAAATTAGTGTAAACGCATTAATCACTAGAATCATTTTTTTCTAATTATTGTAACACTTTCTTAATTATTAACAAAACTATAATTCTAACAAGCAGATAAGTCAATCGATATATTTTGCTATACTTATAATTTTCTCTCAATTCCGTTGGAATTGACCTTTTTATGAGTTGATTTGAATTTAGTACACGGCATACGTATCATGCCCAGTGTAGTACTTGATTCACTTGCAGGGACCGTTTTCGTTTTTCGTCAGAAAAGCACCTTAATGAACTGCCAGCCGCAACTCCTGCCGACAAGGCACACTTATCCTTTCATAAGTAGAGTAGATTATATCTAGAGCTTATTTCAAAATTATTGTATTCACTGCTGTTTACTAACGAACCAGCTTAGTTTGGGTTTTAGATTATGGATGATCTGTGACTCTGAGTTTCGATTAAGTTTTAGGAATTATATTAGAATTGTTACCCTGCAACACTGGAACTGATCGTTATTTTTGCAAAAACTTTAAATGCCGCCCTTTTTTTTTTTTCATTATAGAACTTGATCCAATTTAACTTTTACGTGAAACAACCACTACTAAAATAATTGAAATGACGCTGCTTTCCTAAAAAAAACAAAAACTATTCCTTATTATTATTTTCCCCAAGCACAACGCAATCAAACGATTTTGTGCTTACAAAGCGCACACTTCCCTTGTCGTTACCTAACTAAGGTTATCAATCAATCACTTGCTGCACTGTTTCGATACTTATCGACAGTTCAATCAAAATTATTCCAATCCTACAATGCCTTTTTGTTCAGACAGTACTTTATTGATTACTGCATAACACGTGATAGTAATTTCGTCAAAATTTTTACTGATATGTTTGCTTTACTATTTTCTGTTTAGTAAAAATTGCAACTTTAACTTTCCATGCTCTTAAACGCTGAATTTCGATGTGTTTTCATTTGAATGATTCTAATTATTATGTATTCATCTTATCATTGACTTTTATCATATTTAAAATTTTTTTAAAAATAATTATGAAACGATTCTTACTTAATTAACGCATTTAGGAATATTTCTCTTTATTACTATTAGTTTTGTATACCGTACTTTCACAAATTATTTTCAGATTTCCTGGCGATCAATGGCAACACAACACGTACGTCACACATTTTCACAACTACGCACACACGTCATCACAACAAAATCGAACTTCTGAGAGCGCATGAATGGACAATATGGACAATGAACAGAATCGACAGTTTCAACTTTGACGACCCTCGGAAATGAGTGAAAACACAATTTATTTGGATCAACGGACATTTAGCCATGTACAACTCGTATTTGATGTAAGATCATCAATAAATGGAACTTGCACAAAAAAGGAACTCAGAACAAGTTTATATAAACCCCGAGCAATTTACAAATTTTTAAACTAATGCTACTGAAATATTTACTATCATCAGCTAGGATTCCGATTCAAAATAGTTGGTCATTCTCTTGTTTTGCTGCACGCGAAAGCGAATGACAAAACAGGTAGAATTTGTCTTACTAGTTCATTATTACAAAAAATCCATTCAATTGAATTATTCTGGTTCTATTGTGCATTTTACAATCAACTGCTATTTGTGACAAATGAAATTGTAACTATTGGTTTCTGAAATATTGATCATTTCCGACGTTATAACTCCATTTCCCGAAATTAATATGATTCCAAACCCCTTTGCTAATGCGCTCCATCCAGTTGGACTCGATTTTCACAAACATAATTACCACTCTCACTCTTCATAATTGCATAACACATTTCATTTTCTTGCCATGATCGACCAGAAATTAATTATAGCTTTAATTGATAAAATGCCTAAATCTGTGTAAATTTGAATATTGTATTACCAAAACACTGATGTATTGATTTTGCATTGCAGTAATGATTGCTTGTGTGTTTTTCATTAGTATTGTGCTATAAGAACGTAGAGCTAGTCTTGATTTTACAAAAACATTTCACTTTTATAGGTTTAAGATATCAAAATTTAGCATCCTCTTTTTTCTTAGAGACCTTTTTTCATCAAACTTACAAAAATTTCAACGATTATCAAAACTTGCTCTACCTATCACAAAATTTTCCTATTAAACATCTTCCTTGCTCTTTTACGTCACATAGCGGTAAAACAATCAACAAACATAAAACCAATACTACTTTTACTAACACTTTGTTTAACCTTGCCAGCCAGATGCAGCACACCTTTTCTATAGATTTTATCTATATATCGCTGCACGGACTTCGGAGATAATTTTTACTCACCTGTGCCCTCCCATTTTTGCATGCATTTTTTTTATGGCACAATTCCAGGTCTCCCATTACCACGTCTTGCTTTTGCAAGCCCCTTTCAACCGGTGCAACCCCTTATCTTGCATGATTGTAAGAAATTTTTCTTTAATTTAGAAAGTATTCTTGTAACAGCACGATTTTCAACATAGTATAAGCAATGTATTTTGGAGGAGATTTTTCGAATTTCGAGATTTTCTCAGCTAATCCAAAAATACAGACTGATGAATCTCATTTCTGACGTTTTGTCCAATTTAACCTCTGTTTGTTTTTGTGTGAGACTGATCCTCTTACAGTAACACAATTCAGTGCGTTATAGTATGGAATGATGATTATTTTTTACCTCACGCTGACATACTTTTCTCCGAACGATATAGTCCACGAGACCTGCAGGCAAACTCAAATCCTTCGAGGTACTCTGCAGCAGCTGCAGTAGCAGCGGCAGCATCAACAACATCAACGCCTAACCCTTTTTATCTCTGGCTGGACAAGTGGCGTTACCTCCAACCGGTTGTTTCTCTTTCCTTGCACCAAGCAAAACAATTTTTATCCACCAAACCACTACATTTTCGCGTATATTACCTTTCTACTGATCAACCATGTGCACAATAAACGAATCAATTTCCAATTTCTATTCACACCGCTTAACCAATCTTTACAATGTGACAATTCAACCAATGCTATTTTTGCTATACTATTGCGACATTTCTACCCTGCAGCGACATTTCTACCCCATTGCGACATTTCTACCCTGCAGCAGCATAAAGTTTTGAAAATATTTTCAGTTTACGTCAATATTTGTTATCATTATTATACTTGCATTGCCCTTACAATTTCTGCAATTTCTTACAAAGCTCAATGTGCGTATTTTCACTTTTTCGAATCGAATAATTTTCAACTCCTACACTTAAACCTTCGAAATCGTGCTTCCGCAATTTTTGTTTTAGCCATTATCAAACATAACCAACCAAATCGTAGTTTAAAATTGCAAATTTTTATCAATATCTGTCGATATATTGCTTTTCGTCCATTTTTGTGCCCGTACCCATTGTATTTGCATGAGTTTCCTGAAAGAATCAAACAATTTCTCATATATTAAGAAATTGGGTTTCACCTTCTGGCGGGGGGTATTTGTCGCAGCCAGCGAAAACTTTCCCACGAAAATTTCATAAATTTACGTAATTCGTTAAACTTTCTCACACTGTTTGACATAGTTTCAGCTTCAACGGTGGAAACTATAAACAGTTGTGAATAAAATTTTGTTTTCGCTTTATTTCCGCTGTACAGTTTAACTGTTCTTTCAGCAAATTCATATATTCATATTGATGTTGTTTGGTCGTGAAGAACACGTATAACTCAGAATAAAAATTAATCGAGAAATATTAGCTTGCAACAACGACTAAGCGACAGTGGTATGTTCTTGTCTTCGAAGCAACTTTTTATGTTACACTTGTCAAGAAGTATCGTCAGAATTGAAAGCGCAGAAAAAAGAGCGGTTATTTATAGAAAATAATCGAGCTGTGATTGGCTTGAAAAAGACCGATGAAAGATTGCCATTAGTGCACAATCTTTAGGCTATGCACGAATTGTACAGCTTAAAGATTGTGCATGATAACGCTCTCTTATTGATCTTTTCCCAGCCAATCACGGCTCGGCTTTTTCCTATAAATAGCCGCTCTTTTTCTTGCGCTCTCCATTCTGACGATTTTTTTCTTGACAAGTGTTAGACAAAAAGCTGCTTCAAAGACATGAACATTTTAATCAAAGCAACTTTCAAGTTCTGTACCTCTAATCAACTTTTCAAGTTTTCTTTTTTCTTTTCTTTTTTGTGAAGTTTTTTTCAAGGTCAGTATATAAACAAAGAAATACGGAATGCATTAAACATGGAATTAAATTTTCTCGATTAAATTTCGTTCAAAATATGTGTTTAAGTTTAGGGTACAATTTGGAATAATAATGTAAATACACTTGTGGGAATTTAAGCTTCTACTTTAGGTCAAAAGTTTTATCTCTTTGTGAGGTATTTATAACATGCCTGAGACGTCAAACTCAAATTCAGTTTTTTCTTTAAAAAAGATTCGTTTTTAGGTAAAGGCCTGCGGCACTTCAAGACTCTAATCTCCAGAAAAACGTTTTAACTCTTCTGAAAATGTACTGTATAAAATGCTTGCGGCATCAAACTTAAGATGTTGTAGCTTCCTTAAAAAATGTGCTCTTCCGGAAACAATTGAGACGTTTGCAGCAAATCAAGAACGGGTAAAGTCAAAGGCACTTACTGAGTTTTTTTCAGTGCTACCTTTTAGTGCTTGTCATTTTTTCGGTGCTAGTCTTTGCAGCAAACGGACGCTTTTTTTTAGCTCTTACTGTGCGATTCAGTAACGCGCGTTCAAAACGGAAAATCAAATGTACAGACAAAAAGTAAACGTCTTGTTAACAAAGCAGTTAAACCAAGGTTTAAAGCGTACACTGATGAAATTAAAGAACTAGGTATTGCCATTTGCTTCACTGAACAAGTTTTCAAAATAATTTGTCTTAGCAGCCTCCTTTTCGTGTGTAACTCTATGTCTGTAGATTCAAGATTAAAGATGATTCATGTAGATTCAAGATTCAAGATGCAGATTCAAGATCAAGATGCAGATTCAAGATGTAGAATTCAAGACGTCAAGATGTTGCAGGTAGAATTCTTGTTCGAAAAGACGACTTAGACTTGACTAATATTATTGAAATTACTAGCGAGATTGACATTTATAGCAGACCGTAAACAATTTTCGTTGTTTTTCTCTAACGGTAATATTTGAGTAAATCTGTGTTTTATTTTTAGCTACATTCGCTTTCCAAAAAATGGATGTATATCCGTACTTGACTACGCTAGTGCATACAAAACGACTGAAACTATCATTGCTAAAATGTGCTCCAAATCTTTGTTTGATTCGATATGTATTATTATACATGTAAACATTGTAAGTCTGAACAAAAACTTTGATACCCTAAAACTTTTTTTAAGTCGATTCTCTAAAGTAGACGTTTTATGTCTTAGTGAAACGAGACTAAATGACTGCAACCTTGTCTATTGTCAGCTTCCTGGTTATAAATTGTATATCATTATAATTCAATTACTAAAGCTGGTTGGTCAGCTATGTTTGTGTTTGATTGCTCGCGTAGCCAACAACTACAAATCAGAATTAAAAGCAAAAACCGTGAAGACGTTTGGATGAAAACTAATGTGTCTGAACTCAATACACTGTCTTACTGTTGGCTCTGTTTGAAGGCATCCAACTAGCGATGTAAAATGCTTTGAAAATGCTTACAAAAATGTAATCAAGTCTTTTGAAGCGAAAATTATGGGGTTCTGGGAGATTTTAATGTTAATTATGACGAACCAAGTTCTACTCTAGCAATCAAACAGCATATAAATCATATCAGTATAGTGTCGGTTGTACGCAATTGATAAATCAACCAACTCGAATTACACAAACCTCCAGTACCGTTATTGACCACATTTATGTTAATTCCATGTCAGTTTCTCATGTGATACCTACCATTTAAGCGAAAATATTTCTGATCACTTACCTATTTTTGCTGAATTTATTTGCAAACAATCCAAAAAATCGGCAAAGCGTCCTTATACAAGAAACTTATCGCAAGAAAATATTGATTTATTTCTTGCAAATTTGAACACGTTAATTTATGATTTGGATAATAACAAAGATTACAAATTTGGAAAAAATAATTAAGATAATGCTTGATATAACAAACCAATATTTCCCCCAAAAATTTTAAGTAGGAAACAATACAAAATTTCTAAAAATCCATAGATTTCTTTCGGCATTTTAAAATTAATCAAACAGAAGAATAAATTGCATAGAAAGTATTTAAAAAATAAAAGTCCTTTTGTTTTTGCTGGGTACAAAAAACTCAGACATAGAGTTACACACGAAAAGGAGGCTGCTAAGACAAATTATTTTGAAAACTTGTTCAGTGAAGCAAATGGCAATACCCCTGAAACTTGGAAAGTGATCAACGCATTGCTACGTAAACCGAAACGTAAAACAACAGCAATGCCACTATCAACCAAAATTGGTAAAAAAGTCAATCAAGTGTCCTGAAAGCATTTGCAATAAAGTGAATGAACATTTTGTGACGATTGGTGAAAAATAAAGTGCTAACGCGTAAAGTACAACTGACCAAGATCTCAAAAAGTTTTTAGGAAAGCGACAAATGTCCTCCATTGTTTTACGGCCGACTGATGGGCATGAGGCAATCGAAATATTAGCAGGTCCAAGCAACAACCAATCACCAGGTTACATTGACATTCCAGTGACAATTATAAAAGAGTCTAAATTTGTAATTGGTTGATATCTTTCGAACTTATTTAACAAATGCATAGCAAATGGCACTTTTCCAGATATTTTAAAGGTTGCAAAGGTTGTAGCTCTACACAAAGGAAGCTCTAAGTCCGAGCTAAGCAATTATAGGCCTATATCAATATTATCTCCATTCAACAAATGTTTTGAAAAAATATTGCATAAACGCTTTGCAGATTACTAGGAGAAAAGCAATTTTTTCCACAATTATCAATTTGGCTTTAGAAAAAATTATTCGACCAATCTTGCTATCACTTGTTTGTATGAAGCAATTTTGCAAGAACGTGAAGATGACAGATCGGTTTGTGGCATTTTTTTGGATTTCGTGAAAACTTTCGGTTGTGTCCATCATAAAATTTTACTAGATAAATTAGAACAATATAGAGTAAGAGGAAATGCTCACAAATTACTCAGCTCACATCTGAAAAACCGAATCCAGTAAACGGTCTATGATGAAAAATTTTGTTCTGACTTTCAACCAATAACAATTGGTGTGCCACAGGGCAGTGTCCTTCGGCCGTTTCTCTTTTTAGTGTATTTTAATGATCTACCAAATTCTTGCAATTCCAATGTAATTTTTTAAGCAAATAACTCGACTGTGATTTGTTCCGAGAAAGGCATTCCATATCTCAATTTAAAATGTAACTCCGAATTTGGTGATATTGAAAACTGGATTATTCAAAACAAACTTTCAATGAACTATAAAAAAACTAACAGCATATTATTTTCAAAAACTTCTAAAAATGAATTTGCTGCACTCAAAATAACAACTCATTCAGGATTCATTGAAACCATGCAGTAGCGTTGTCAAGTATTTAGGTGTCTTTTTTGATAAAAATTTAAATTGGGAAACTCGTACGCAGTTTGTACTTGATAAAATGAGCAGTGCAAAAGGAATTTAGTGTAAACTTACACATTATGCTTCAACGTAAATTTTGAAAACTGTGTATTTTAGTCTTGTGTATTCGTGCTAGCAAATATAGCGTGATGAAATGGGGAAATACAACTGCTAGATGTCTTAACAAAATTCAAACTCAACAAAATTATCTAATTAAAAGTATAAGTAACGTTCCATTGATCAAAACTAAACTGTCTCCTTTATACGAACAACTGCATTTGTTAAAATTAAACAACATTTATCAACTAAAAGTACTCAAGTTTGCATGTAAATTTAAAATGGAAACCTTGCCTAAATGTTTCAAAAATTATTTTCAATTAGCTTCTCACGTCCATATCTACTTGCAAGATTTGCTGGCAATGAAAATTGGTCTGTACCTCGATTGAAAAAAAAAATTGCACTCAACGTTCAATTAAATATAAAGGCACTAAATTGTGGAATGCGCTCTCTACAGACTTAAGAGAAAATTACCTTAAAAGTTACGCTGTCTTTGTTAATCGACTGAAGCAGTTTTCACAGTGTAATCAATTGTAGTCTTTTCTCATTATTCTTAATTGACTTTACAAAACTTGCAGATACTGTAGCTTTTGTAGTTGGTGAGAGGTTGCAGACTCGGCGACCGCCCCAGATACTTTAGTACATGGATATCATGGTCTTTTGCAGCCTCTCACAAGAAAGGGAATATATCATTTGATGTTCTTTGATGACCGTACTTTTTTGCTTGTTCGTTGCTTCCTTTCTAAACAAAAAATACACTATACCTAATTTGAAAAAAAATACACATACTGAGGCTTCTAACCAATTCAAAAAAAAAAAAAGAAAAAAAATTATCCCTCAAGACAGGAGTTAAAGATAGGCTTAGCGTTAGAGCTATGTATTGGGTTATGCTTAGCGCTGAGGTCAGACACACCACGATGAAGCCGCATAAGCCACCTGAACCACCCTAAAATGCGAAAATAAAGTAATATACCGTTACTTTAAATATCTACTAGTAGAAGAACAAAACAAACACAAGAAGAGACAACAACAAGAATTTAATTTCCTTAAAAATCAAGAAATGCTATTGCGGTATTTCAATTGTATTGAAAAGTGTGTAACGTCAATGGCCACCACCATTCTCGATGTACTGTAGTTGAAAGTCTTTCTCGCAAGCTCATTGTTGCTCACCCAATTTCGTGGAATCGCATTGACTTCATCAGATTTGCTGTCTTAAGTTTTTCTAAATTTAATAATCGGCGTTCTATTTGACGTACTGTAAGTTTTAGAAAAAAAAGGACTTAGAAGAAGTTAGTTATTGCTTCTTAGCCTTCCTCATTCGCCTCCACACAACAGGCTTCTAGCTCATTTGCAACCACTGTAATATTACAATTGTTTCTCACATAGGTTTTTGGTCTAGCGGTAACGCGATTGCTTCTAGAGCGGGATACCTGAGGTTCATATCTCAAGCCAATCAAATCAGACACAGAGTTGTCAACGGATTTACACCGCTACGAAATTTTTGCGTAAGGAGCTATGATGCCCACAGGCACAATGACGCGGAGATGGGGCCCTGCAAACTCGTTACAAGCTTCGGCGAAAAACAGCGAGTATAACGAAAGATTTGATTCAAAATTATCGACATTAAAGTTTCTTGACTTCGGTACTCGTGTATTTACTACGCGAGAATATCAGCAGAGAGAACATTACCAGAACATAAATTACCACAGCAACAAAACATACAAAAGCCTATTTTAACTCATTTCCAATGGTATTTTTGTAGTTAAGTTGTTTGGCTACAAATGACTCGAGACTCAAATCGAGTACTTATATCATTTTCCAAAAATGAACCAAATCACTTTCGTTCAAAAGGCTTGACTCGAGCCAACATATCCAAGCGAACGGAGTCACCAAAGAAAAGACTCACTCCAACCCCATTGGAAACCTACCGACTTATTGTTTTTCCTCCTGGTACAGAAATGATGACAACTTAGTGAAAAGTGCCTTCGGAAGGAAGGTTTTGTTGCCACAACTGATACGGTCTTCGAGTCTCTTCAACAACTAAAGCGCACTTCAAATTGATCTAGGCTATTAAGGTACTTTGCGACATTTAGCAGTAGCTCTATTAGCATTTAAAAGCAATATTTCTCATTAACAGATTACCCAAAACCACAGTTTGAAACCAAAAACGATAAATTTAATGACCTCTAAGATTGAACAAAATTCTTTCAGCATTAAAGAAAAAACGCGATTGTATCTGGATTTCGACATTTTAGAAAAATTTTTGTACAAAGACAAAACGATGCTTGAATTTAGTGAAAAAGTAAATAATTCATAATCGTGGATAAATCAAAACCAAGAAGTTTTCTAAGCTTTGAGAAAAAAATTGTTTATGTCCATTACGTAGTAACTGAATGAATAAGTGAGTGAAATCATTTCAAACATCACTGATCCGTTCCACAGAATAAAAATTAACATCATTAAATACCACGTCACAAAATACTGTGTCACAGCTGTATCAAACAACTTTTCAAAATCAGGGCTTGCATGCTAATTTTTGGTTTAGAGCTTCGCCGTTGAAGAATTAGTCTAAGATTAAGTAAGTTATTGATCAAGACTGAGTATAATAGGTGGTATAATTGCAAACTATTTGATTAAAACCATAAAAAACAGTGGAAAGGATACAGTAAAGTATAACTTTGTACTGCTTATTAGCTGAGTTTAGTCTAGTAGGCCTACCGGTAAGGAGACCAGTAGGAATCTAATGGCATTGATTGAGTTATAGGTTATTCATCTGATCTATACAAGTAAGTTGTTTTTTTTGTGTTTTTTTTTTTTTTGACACGAGTGGAGACAAAAAAAAACTTTCTTTACTGTACGTTACTGTTAGTCAGGGAGCTTAAAGACGGTGAATCATCCAGCCAATTCCGGTGGTTTACAACAGCTAAAATTGAACTATAATTTTTGATATTTTTTGTTTTGATTTTGGGGTTGCGTTTGCAAAGATATTCAACAAATACAAAAAGATGTCCCCCCGAAAAAAGTGTTTGGAAACTCTGAGTTTTGTTCTTCCCGCCAAAACCACAGTTCTCTAAACTATTAGCCCTACTGTAATCTTATTAAACTATTAGGCCGAAACTATTTAGAAATAAACTATCTCGAAACTATTAGGCCTACCACAGTTCTCTAAACCATTAGGCCTACTGTGGTTTTGGCGGGAAGAACAAAACTTAGCGTTTCCAGAAACTTTTTTCAGGGGGACATCTTTTTGTATTTGTTGAATATCGTTGCAACCGCAGTCCCAAAATTAAAACAAAAAATATCAAAAATTATAGTTCAATTTTAGCTAGTGTAAACCACTGGAATTGGCTGGATGATTTACCGCCTTTAAGTCCCGTTTGGCTCAAACTCATGTAAAAGCACCAAAATTGACACAAGCATTTCTTTGGTGGTAACTTTTCAATTTTTTGAGGACCCCAAAATTTTGATCACTAGGGGCGCTGCTAATCGAACTGACCAAATTTTGGTCTGTTGGTCTATTTCTAATATTTTGAAGAAAAAAGTTTTTTAAAATGTGCTTTACTTTATTTTTGTAACGTCATTGACAATTTATTTTAAGTTTTTTGCCAAAAATGTCATTATTTTTTTAATAATGACGTCTTTTACCGATCAGTGGTCGAGTGATAGAGCGTCTGCTTCTGAAACGGAAAACTCGGGTTCAAATCCCAGTGGGGTCAAACCAAAGACTATAGAAATTGATATTCACATCGTCGTTGCTTGCCGTTCAGCATTAAAAAAGACAGGTTGCTGCCTCCACCGTGTGAGGTAAACAGGTGGGCAGGTGGTCATCTTCACTTAAATACCGCAAAATTCCTCTGCTGTCTCTTAGCCAAGGCAATTTAGTCAATAAAATGTAATTACAATAAGCTAAATTATTCCTGAAGTGAAATAGGCAGAACTAATTTAATAGTTCACAGAGACATCACGTCTTACAATCCTACTTCAATTGACAACACCTTAATGCTGTCTCCGCGTCGAAATGGGTAATCATTTCAACCCCTACTGACGCAGGCGAGGCGGAGCCCCCTATCGCGGAAGCATTCCCGTGTTTCGAAGTCAGCTGACTTCATCATCAGTGTAAAGAGGAGTTGACACAATGCAAGGAAATTTGATCCCTGAATTAGGCTAACTCAACCGGTAAATTTGAATAACCAAGCTATCGGTATAGGCTAATGTCTTCAACTCGTAACTTCAGCTGCTAAAAAGGCAGACCAAATTTTTTTTTGCCTGCACGTACTTCTCTGGACTCGGGTTTCGCGTAATATCAACGCTCATCGGCAGAGCTGACGTTCAAACCGAAATTCAAAAACTAAACTAAGCTTGCCTGCAAACCGAGATTCAAAAACTAAACTAAGCTTGCCTGCAAACCGTTTTTTCAAAATCTGAGTAAACTAGTCCTTAAAGTTAAAATCAAAATAGGATTGTGAAACATAATCGCAATTGTGACCATGGTAACCCCCCAAAAAAAAAACTCTGGACAAGGGGACCAAGTGGGCTAATAGACAGGGTTTACCCACACTTCATCACGCGACATTTCACCACAAGACTGTTAATCACGAATTTAGACACTTAAGAGCGTGCTAAAGTGTCTCTGTGATAAAATTTTACAGTGATTAAACGTCTGTGTGATCGCATGTCTAGTGCTAACCCTAACCCAAACCCTAACCCTAACCCATTGATTAAATGTCCGTGATTAACAGTCGGGTGAATAAATGGTAGGTGATGAAATGTCTGTACACCAATAGACAGGGATGAAAAATTAAGTATGTACATAAAATGGGCAAGGGGACCAAGTGGATAAGGGGGTCGGTGAGTTAAAGGACAAAGATCAACAATTCACCCAGAGCGAATACAATATTTTTTATAGGCAGAACTAATTCAATGTTTCACAAGACATCGCGTCACATATCCTAAATGATAGAACTACAATATCCTAAATAATTACAATATCCTAAATAATTTTTATATCCTAAAATAATTACAATAATTTTTACAATTTTTAGATTTTAAAATATCATTTTATAATTTTTACAATATCCTAAATAATTACAATAATTTTTACGATTTTTAGGCTGCTCAAATTTGATATAGTTTTTGGTCACAAATTCAATATAAAGCTCAAGTCCAAATTGTTAAGTCATTGCATTGTCTGATGACGTCTTAAGAACCGCCTATTGACTTGTTTTTTTTGTAATCTTTGATACCTGGATAATGCAAATTCCAATTTAAGATATTTCCTTTTATCAAATTGGAGTCAATTTTGACCTCTTCTCTTTCATTTTGTGAAAAAACCCATTATACCCATAGGTGGGCACAAGTCCGTTAATCGTTAATCCGTTAATAACAAAGCTAACTTTTTCATTAACTCGTTAATCCGTAAAAAAATTTTCATGTTAACGGACTAAATTAACTTCCGTTAAGTTCTGTTAACTTCCGTTAAGGTTTTTATCGTTAATATCTTGTACCATTCATTCATCGTACCGGTACAAACCAGTTTGCTCTGGTAACACTTGTAACGTATTAGCACGAGTTTTATAGAAGAAATAAGCAAAGAAAGGAGCTCTTTTTTGGGGCAAATAATAACCTGCAGCCGCATAGGTCTATTAATTATCGCTGTTCGCAATTGTCAAAGATTTTCCGATCGCAGTTTCGTTAGTGCATTTGAACGTATTTTTATCTTGAAATTAGACTGGACTGTAAAATGTAACTTCCAAAACATATAAAAACCACCATAGCAAAAAATATTTCCTTACAATCAGCTCAATAACGCCAATACGTGCTCTCAAAGCGAGTGAATAAAAAGAAACGTAAATTACAGCAAAATGTTAACGAATTAACGGACTTTATTAACTTCCATTAATTAAAGCTGAAAATAACGGATTAACGTTAATGGAGGTGTGAAGTTTGTTAACGGACTAGTGGTTAACGAAGCTAACGTTTTGCATTAACTTGCCCACCTATGATTATACTGGTATGAATTTTCACATCGTAATGAAAACGTTTATGGTGACCATGATCAATGTTCACCCAAATCATTTCTCACCCTAGTCACATTTTTCTCCCTGGATTATTTGCTTTAACGCTTGATGGATTCATACAAGCTGCAAATCTGGAAAAAAGATAATTTATTTGAAAGTACAAGTAGTAAGAAAACTGGTATGTCTCTTCGCCCTCAGACTTTTTGCCATAGTTGTAATTATCGAGGTGAAAAGATTAATTTTTAAACTTATTTGGAAAAAAAATTAATATCAACAGTTTAATTCAAACCGTATCAATTACAGCACCTTTTCATTGGTAGTTCGGAAATTGAACTGAAAGCCAGAAATTTTGGAGCTATTGCAACATTAGGGCGCGCAATAGTCCGTAAAAAACAACCACAACCAAAACGAGCTGCCAAACTTTGCACCGGTTTATTAGTTAATTCAGAAAAAAAAACAAAGAAAAAAACAAACTTTAAACGTGTACTCGTAATATGTAACTACAGTAGAAAGTCTATGATACATTAAATTAATTTTTTTTCTGAATTAAATTTTTGCAGTCATGGAGTAAACACGCAAATTTTGAGCAAAAGCAATTTAACAGAGATCTGCAGCTGCAGCTGTAACCCTCATCAAAACAAAGCAAAAAGTTGAGCCGGTTGCAAGCGTTAGCAGTAAAAAATCACGACAAGCCCAAATAATTTGACAAAACTAACTATACTGGTTGAATTACTGCTACCTGAATTCTTATCAAATACCGGTTCTGTTAAAAATGGAAGACATGATCAGAACATTTGAGAAAATTATTCAACAAAAAGTGATGAAACGCCTTGTGTTTTCCATTGCCCAACACAGAAATGGAATACTAAATCGGTGTTCTTGTGTTCTTCGTATGTGATATTCAATTCATCACCGTATTCATCCCAGTAATAATTGACTTTAATCTTTTACCGAGTCGAAAACATGCAGTGCTGTACCCTATTCCTTTGTTAGTGCTAAAACAGGTACACGTGGTGTATTTATAACATTACTGGATTAGTTACCCTTACTCTTGTACTTATTACTCTTACTATGTTCAATGACTGGGTTATTTTTATGTAATTCTACCGTGAGGATTGAAGACCCGGCTCTGCTTTCTATTAATGAAAAGCCAAGTTTTTTCAGTCTGCTAGAATTTGATTTTATGCTATTAATTCAGGACTCGGGTTTTACTGTATTGCGTTTCGGTGCAGTTTGCTGACTTTGTTAATTTTGTCTTTTCATATGCTCATCTTGTTCATAATGAGTCTTGACAATTCTTCCAACCCTACTCATCTTGACTGCTCTCCTGCAATTGGTGACACGGCGTTTGATACTTCGAATAATGGGGATCTACTCGAATTTGTCTGTCCAAGTCAAGCAGCCAGAAATATACCTAAACGTTCCTAATTTAAATCTGAATTGCAAAATCACCAAGGTGACGCAAAAAAGACATGGAAAATTCTGCGAAAATTGCTTCCTGCCTCGGGAAAAACATCTAAAGTACCTACTACTGGTTCCCATATCAGTGAAATATGCGGTAACTGTAACTGAACAGATAAATGTAAAGAATTTATTAACTTTTTTTGCACTATTGGTAAAAATTTAGCCAGCAACATTTCAAAAACTGCAAATGTAGGTATAGGCCTACTAGGCCTAAAGGTTTGGTATTTCAACAACATTTCATTGCAATCTAACGATCCTTTTAAATTTTTTTTAGAAAAGCGCGCAACTTCATCTTTTTTTCTTGAGCCTCCCACTGTCAATAAAATCATGGAACTCATCTGTTCCCTAACCGTGAACAAAGCTGTCAGCCATGACAATATTCCTGCTTTCTTCCTCAAAACGGCCCCTTTTGTAATTGCCAACTACAGTAGCTTTGTGTGATCATCAAATTATCCTTCGAAAATTGAATGTTTCCTGATGCTTGTAAAATAGCAAAAAATTGTCTCCATTCACAAAAATGGTAACAAAAGCAATCCCAGCAACTACAGGCCAATTTTTATCCTTACTTGTTTTTCAAAAATCTTTGATGGCTTGCTACATAAACGATTCGTGTGTTTTTTTGATAAACTTAAGATCCTAATTCCAGAGCAGTACGGCTTTCGAAAAAATATTTCTACTTCACACGCTCTATTAGACATCGTTACTACTACTTACGAGTATGACAATATCTATAAAAAACATTGAACTGGAGCAATATTTCTTGATTTAAAAAGGCCTTTGACGCTGTTTGTCACAGGACCCTATTATCTAAGCTCGACCATTATGGAATACGAGGTTCTACGGTAAATCTTATCAACTCTTATCTTGAAAGAGAACAATTCGTTAACTTAAATGGTGATAACTCTAGAACACAGCAGAACAATTTTGGAGTCCCACAAGAAAGTACTTTAGGCCTCCTGTTTTTGATATATATTAACGACATATCCATGGCTATTGAAACCCCACCAAGGTTATACGCTGATGATACTTGCCTAATAATTAACTATAAAAATATAGCCACTTTGCAGGATATAATGAATATGGAACTAAAAAAACTTCATAATTGTTGTAATGCCAACAAACTAACCATAAACACATCAAAATCTACCGCAATTCTAATCTCCTCAAAACTAAACACCCAAATCACTAACGTTAATATCGCAATTGATAATTTGCCGATAACAATCTCAGAAACTGCCAAATATTTAGGAGTTATGATCAATTCAAAATTGAATTTTCAAAACCATATTAAAATCATCAAAGGCAAATTATCTAGGGGCGTCGGAATATTACGCAGATGGAAAGCCGAGCTGCCTAGGAAGGCATTATGTAAAATTTATTTCGCATTTTTTCACCTTCTTTATGTATTGGTTGTAAGGGGGTCTACGTTTCCTACCTATATGAGTAAATTGGAAAGTCTTCAAAATAAAGCAGTTAAGATTATAGGTAGGTGGTGGTTCTATCAGGAAAAAGCCCAACTCCATTTTAAGTCAGCTGAAAATCCTAAAACTTTCTAATTTGTTTAAATTTGAAATTGATAAACTAGTTCATGATTTTTTACAAGGCGCACTGCCATCCTCTTCCGTATTTTCTCATCTTTTTCAAAAATCCTCGCAAATTTTCCATCGTTATTCCAGATCTAGTTCAAACAAAAACAAATTGCATATTCCTCTTTATCGCACTAACCACTTGCAACGTAGCATTAGGTATCAGACTGTTTCCGTATGGAAATCAATACCCATGGAAATACAAAATCTTCCCAAACATTTCTTTAAAGTCAAACTCAAAGAATATCTTTTACTATTGTACATCTGATGATAAGCTTGACCATCTATTGTCGCATTTTACTCGAGCAATTGATAGACTTAAGTTTCTCAGCGAAAAACTACTGTACAGTAGCATTTTTTTGTTTTTTGACGTTCAACAATTGTCTTCATATTGCTGACATATAGGGTGGCTGCTTTGACTCGATGGCAGATGAGGTCTTTTTGTAGCCTCCCTGTCGCCGAATAATCTCAATTTTTACAACTCCTTTTTTATTAATGGTTTGTTTTTTGCTTTTTCGTGATGATATCAATTAGAACTGTGTTGTAGTCGCTATAAAAATTAACAATGTTATTATTATTATTAGGGAAAAAGTTTTGGGAAAAGTAGATCCTAACTCTGGCTAGCAAACCTGCTTTCAATTTTTTTTATATGTTTCTTGAAATTGAGATCTTTTTCAATGATAACTTCTAAATATCTGGTGCTAATGACAACGTTTCCAAGGGATTATTTTTATATGAACACATTTTTTTAACACACTTGCAAGCCAAAAATACCATATATTTTACAATATCGAGGACCACCAGCTGGTTAACACTTGCATATGGATATTTACTCGCATTTTCTCGAAAAGTGGGTAAAAAGGACTTTTATTCTCCAGGGTTATATAAAAATTTTCAAATCCAATCAAATCGTGTACAATCGATTAAAATCTACTTTAGATTCTGATGTAATAGGCTTGTAAAAAAACTTCGTTTAAATGTTTACTAAGATAAGAAATGTAAATTGAAAATTTTATTCCAAAACTGAAACTGTTTGGAAGTCCTTGGAGTTAAAAATTATGTTCAAACTAACTCTTTCATTACAATTGCTGCGTTACACCAAAGCGTGTAACGAGTTTGAGGGACCAATTTCTGCCTCATCGCACCTGCGGACAACACAGATCTTGTTTTAGAAATATTGCAGCGGTGGCGAGCCGTTGGCAATTGCATCCGATTTGACCGGCCTGAGAATTGAATCTCAGTCCTTCCACTCCAGAGACGACTGCGTTACCACTCGATCAACTGGTTATCGAAAAGAAAATGTTGGAGATATGAGTAAATTGAAAAAAAGCAAACAGCAAGTCTTTCCAAACGCATCGCAGCGCTTTTAACTTATGCTTGAGACAAAAATTTATAATCAAATCACCGATTTCGTTATTAACAAGAGTGAAAATTTGAACTTGTCCTTCATTTAAAATGTGACAAAAGAAGGAATCACAGTCTATTTCTATTCATGCTTAAGGTAGAAAACTAAAAATATAATCAGATCACGGATTGTGACGACCTTAAACGTAATAAAGCACTGTAACAACAAATTGCAAAAATTTGCCAAGTTTCAAAGCGCAGCACTGAAAATGTGGTTGTATGCTTCATACCGCAAACCAAAAATTGGTTTCAATGTTATGTCGCAAAACCTAAATGGGCATTAAATTGATATGGTCTACAGCCACGAAAACGTTCTCTGAAAGAAAGTTTGCATAGGAAATACTAATGCTTGAACAAATCAACTAAAGTTATGCAATCCGAAGGAAATACCGCTACTTAAAACAAAAGTTGCCAGGTGAATTGTTTGCAAAAAATATTTGCGAGAAATTTAAAACTTTGTACATGTATTGATTAATGCAAAAAGGCACTTCGTTTTTACAGTATTTGCTAGCAATAAATTATCATTTCCTATTTTGTTTTTCAATGTAAAACGTTAAAATATTAATCAACTCGGTCAAATTTCTTAGTCAAGATATATGCCAACTTTGAAAATATTAATTTAATATCATTTTTTAATTACTGCTTTTGAATCTTAGTGTTTTTTGTTTTTTTTTTTGTTTTCGCCAACCGATATACAGTATAATGTTTGTGAGTTCAATGTTCATAATGCATTACCTCTATGCTGTGGGAACTTTAAAGGTCCTCTAAAGCCCGCAAAACCATCCCAGTTTTCCATTGAAACCTGTTCTTCTACGCATGTTAGATTTGTAAAAAATTGATAATCGATTGGCGTTACGTATTTGCGACAATATTTTTTACTGCAGTATTTTTCTGATAGTGATCTAAATGTATTTTTACACTTTTCTAGAATAGCGAAAATCTTTTTCAAATGCAAAAGTTGTGGATAGAATGCAACAAGGAATTACATGGCGCTTGCCGAAAGCATTTTGAAAAACAGAAGACACATAGGTGTATCGTTTCTTATTTTTTGGTGGAATTTGGCATTAAATACAAGTAAGAAAAGTACGTCATTCACCACTGCTTTTATAAAAATAACAGTGATATTTAATTCGCCTGTGGTTAATATAAATAACAATTTTACGTTTGAATACATGAAATGTTTATCATCATTGCTGTTTACAACGTCGAAGAGTGTTGTGGAGCCAATTTTCACGTCGTTTCGCTAGCGGGCAACACAGCTCCTATCAAATTACGCCGCTGTGAAGGTGAGCCGTCGGCAACACATCCGATTTGACCTTCCCGAGATTTGATATTCAGATTTCCCGCTCCAGAGGCTTAGAGTTTAGCGTTACCCTTAGAGAGACAGGCTGATTTTAACCAGCATTTCTTCTTCTTCTTCTTTCTTCATTGCCCACATTTCTGTGAGGGTTGCGGGGGCAGTTGCTCAAGATTAAGCCGCCACACCTCACGGTCTTCCATCACCTCCATCATTTCGCTTGGGCGAAGTCCCAAGCGATTCCATCCAAGATCCTCAATGTAATCGGTCCATCTAGTTCTAGGTCGTCCGACTGGTCTTCTTCCATTTGCTTTGGCATGTGAAGCTTGTTTGGGGAGTCTTTCCTGAGGCATTCTGCTTACATGGCCAAACCATCTAAGCTGAGATCTTTCAATTCGGAAAAGTAACGGCTCGATGTTAAGAGATTTTCGAATTTCAGAGCTACGCACCTTGTTAAACAGTGTAACTCCTTCGATTCTTCGTAAAAACCTCATTTCGGACGCTTGCTCTTGTGATCGCATTCTTTCGGTCATTACCCAAGATTCATGACCATAAGTGAGAATGGGGACAAAAACTGCTTTGAAAATTGAGAGTTTTGCCTTTTTCGACAATTCTCGTTTCATGACAACCGAGTAGTGCAAAGCTCGCATTACTGCACTAGCCTTGCCTATTCGGGTATCGAGTTCTTCGTCTTGCATTCCATCACTCGTAAATGCAACCCCAAGATACCTGAACTTCTCTACCTGCTTCAGTATCGCTCTATTCACTTGTAATACCCACTGATCAGGGTTTCTTGAAAGATGAAGTACCTCAGTTTTGGCCGTGCTTATTTTCATTCCGGCGGTGTTGCATGCATCTGCAAAGCTATTTAATGCGCGCTGGAGGCCAGATTCTGTGGAAGAAAGCAGAACCAAATCATCTGCGAATAGCAGACGACTAATTTTGCAATTTCCAATCGTGGCACACTCATCAGCTTGGCTGTATTTGTCGATCCAATTCATGTAAACAATGAAAAGGAGAGGTGACAAAACGCACCCTTGCCTGAGTCCAACGCCCACATGGAACGGCTTTGATTGCTTGCCATTTACCCGAACACAAACCTCCGGTCTGCAGTAGAATGACTTAATAGCGCGTAGCAATTGACCATCAACGCCATACTCCTGCAAAACCTTCCAAAGTTTATCCCGAGGAACTCGGTCATATGCTTTTTCAAGATCGACAAAGCATGCAAAGAGATCTTTGCCATACTCCCAAGATTTCTCGAAGATTTGCTTCAGAGTGAAGATTTGGTCCGTGGTGCTGCGACCCGGACGAAAACCGCACTGACCATCTTCCAGTTTTGATTCCACTATTTCTCGGCATTTCCTTTCAAGGCATTTGGCATATACTTTCCCTGGCAAACTAAGGAGTGATATCCCTCTGTAGTTCGTACCTTGCTTGCGATCTCCTTTCTTGAATATCGGAATAATCACACCTGTTTGCCAATCTCTGGGAGTTTTGCCAAGCTTCCACGCAACTTGACACACTCGCGTTAATCAGAGAATTCCTTCTCCAGTCAGCGCTTTCAACATCTCGGGTCTGATTTCACAGCGTTTAAAATATTTTAATCAAATATGCATTGAATTTTGATTAAGTAGATTCTTTACGAAGTCAAAACAAAAATATTTTTGATGAATTCGAAGCAATGACTGCAACAACCAAAGCCTTCCATTTAATTTTTTATCGATTTTATGTCGATATCGTGTAAGCAAAAAGTGACAGCAAGTGATAAAAATTGCTTTCAGTTACATCAGCGAAACAGGATTGATTTTTCTTTAAGTCGAGCTTCCATCTGTGTACCAGAAGCAGTCAAGACATTTGTACACATATTCCCTTTTGATGAGGTCTACGGTTTAGTTTGCTTTCAAAAGTTTAAATTACACTATTGCAATTTGCTGCATAATCATCTCCATACATCATCTTACAATTTTTTAAAGACGAATGCAACGCGCAGGCGCCGCAGACCTATCAAATTCCAGAAGGCGAAATGCGAAACGTTAGTTGTAATGCTGCAAATGTGGTTGATGTCATTCATGCGATTTATTGGTGTTCTACAGGATCAAGGTAATATTCCCAACGGAAACTCCCATTTGTGACGTTTCGAAACTCATTAGGAATAAATTTGTATGTTTTTTTATTGGAACAATGGGATAATGATGTGAATATTTGGTGAGGTAGTGTATAATTGTGACCGCAGTTTGCCATAACAATTTGATTAGAGACGGCTTTTTCTCGTTTTCATTGTACATAAAAGTGCGCTCCCTGTTACCAGTGTGCCGATAGCGTGACTTATCAAAAGATGGTAAATTTATTTGGGAACAACTCTTTGAGAAATAGCAGCTTTTGAAAAGGCTATTGAAGATTGTAGAGATCTGAGCTTTTTTTACAGGCTTTGACCAGCTTGTTGAATTTCGTTAGTTGCAGCTCAATGAACCGTTTTCAAAAACATTACTATAAAAAAGTTGGCTGGTGGTAGAGAGTTGAAAAATGCTTATTTTTGGAATGTCTAATTGTTCATCTTTTTGAAGCGTTTTTTCTGACCTTCTTGTTAAGAAGAGTCTTCAGAATGTAGAAAGCGCAGCAATGCTGTAGAACTGCTATCTGTCAGAGCGCATGGAGGACTCTTTTTTGCTTAATCAAATCGAGAAGAAGCATTCTACCAAATTAAAAAAACATGATATATCATTACTCAAACACAAAGCGTAGATTTTACAATAAAAAATTGGGGTCGAAAAAAGGCTAGTGAACGCAAATTTGGCTCAGACCATAGGCGTAGCCGGAGGGGGGGGCAAAGGGCCCGGGCGCCCCCCCAATCAAAATTCCACTAACGATAAAAAATTATGACAATATAGCCTAGCGATGTTTAGTTGCAGTTTTTTTTTCAGTAATTACGCATATAGCAGTAATTAACAATAATATTAAAGACAACAAGGGAGTCCCGGGGCCTATAACTAACAACCAGGATGCCCCAAATAACAACTAGGAAGCCCTGGGGCTTCTAACTGAAAACCAGGGGCCCATAACCGACGACCAAAGGGCCCCAGGACCCTTAACTAACGACCAAGAGGCCCCGGGGCCCCTAATCAACAACCAGGGGGTCCCTAACTGACAAATAGGGGGCCTCTGGGCCATTAACTGATTAAACAACCAAAGGGCCCATGGGCCCCTAACCGACAACCAGGGGGGCCCGGGGCCCCTAACCGACAACCTGGGCGCCCAGGGACCCCCCTAACTGACGACAAGGGGGCCCCGGAGCCCCTAATTAACGACCAGGGGCCCTGTATCCCCTAACCAAGAACAAGGGGCCCTGGAGCCCTTAACTGATAACCAGGCGGCCCCGAGGCCCCTAACCAACAGCTATGGGGCCCCAGAGCCCATAATTAACGGCCAGGGGGCCTGGGGCTCCTAACCGACAACCAGGGGGCCCTATCGCCTCTAACTGGCAACTAGGGAGCCCCAGGGCCCCTGACTGATGACCAAGGTTTCCGGGCCAGGGGCCCCTTAATTCAAATTTTTAACGATTTATATGCAAAACCTGTAAGAAATCTAAGAGTTTTGTCCTAAAAGTTGCAACCCCAGGCCCTCGTTTAACGTTATTATGAGCTTAATGTTGTAACACAGGCCGTAATGCAAACCCCCCAATTGAAATACGACCAATGATAAATATAAAGAGAGCATAGCCAGTATGTTGTCATTGTCCGGAATTGCAGTTTCTTTAATTCAGGATTTACGCTTAAAAAGTAAGCAATAATAATGACGACCACATGTCCACGTCTTAATAATTTCATGCAATTCTTAATGTTTTCAAAATACTGTCAAGTGGCTTGACTCAAGTCTTCCACGTTTTGGAAAATAAGTTATTTCAATTTTGATTTAAATGTTTTTTTTTATGAAAAAACTTAGGGGAGCGATCTTGTCTCAAAATCATTGACGTAGCCAGGGGGTGTCCGAGGAAACCTGGGCCCCCTCAATCAAAATGCCACCAATGGCAAAAATTTGTCAAAAAAGCCTTATTTCTTCATTTTCAGTTTCTTTTAGCATCTTTGCGTACAACAGTACCCGCGTACAACTGCAATTAACAATAAATAATATTGACAACCAGGGAACCCGACGCACCCCCTTAATTCAAGTTTTTCCTACCACTTTAAACGTATAACCAGGGTAAAATCAAAGGTTTTTGTTCTAAAAATTGCTACCGCAGGCCCTCATCAAAACTTTTTATAAGCGTAATGCAATAACCAGCGCCGTATTTGCCATATGGCTTAGTGCCAGGGTTCTGCCCTGAGATAATAGGACTTTTTTTGGTCTTCATTTATATTTGGCAGGAAGATGTTGCGAAAATCCCATAAGTGCCAGGGGCCCCGCGCAATGTAAATCCGGCCCGGGAATAACATGTTTAGTAAGCGCAACCATCTATTGTACCCTTTTTCAATATCGATTCACCTCCACTTCGCCAGTTTTTACGCACAAAATACTTTAAATCAAAATAGCTAGGGAAAATGCTCATTGAACAAATTATTGAATTTCAGTTGAAGTGGCCTGGGCCTTTTGGCCCTACATCTACTCCTATAGCTGGTAAACTTCATGACAAAACAAAAATCTCTACGAAAAATCTTCGAGTGGATTATTATTTACTGCTAAAGTATTGCAGGAAGCAATGTGCCTTTCTTCCCCTATGGACCAAATCACTTACAATTAAAATTTTACACCAAAATGCAAGATTCTAAACGTGTTTTGGGATTTAATTGCAAAAAGAGGATTGAGCAATTAAATTTTTTCGATTGGCTTTGAAATGTTAAAAATCTAGTTCTTTAAAATGGCTGTGAACTCGTGCGAAATGTGATCCAATGGGATTTAAATAGCTTTTTTTTCCAAAAACTTACAAAAATCGCCCAGACCCCCATGCCCCCCCACAAAAATCTCCGAGGGCTTTGCCCCCAGACCCCATGACCACCGGCGGCTGGGGGCTCAGCCCCCAGACCCAGTCTGTGAAACGTTTGAGTACACTAGCTTACTCACATACGTATCCTAAGTTTGACATTTGCACTTTTTAACTATTAGTTTTTGATCTCTCCCTTTACGAAAATTCTGATTAAGTGCCATCAGGCTACAGCTTCAGATCTTCCATTATGCGATATCTTTGCTCCACAAAAAGTTCCTTTTTGGAAAATTTCTGATGACGTCATTGCATGTGATTTGTGGTTTGGCCCACCCCCCAATCAAAAATTCTGGCTACGCCTATGGCTCAGACCTTGGTAGATTTGAAAAAAAGTATATTCAAGTTTTTGCGTGATGTAATCAGAATACTTGCTGACATAATGGCAAAAGATAGTGCATCACTTTTTGTTCTCATGGAGGTTGGTATACAGTTGGTAATCCAACAAATCAAAAATACGGCAGAAACCTAGATTTTCAACAAATGCAATCAATTGCAACTTAGAGACCATGGGGCTAAGCAAATCCCAACAGCAAATCAGACTCTACTTTTACCAAATTAACAATATGAAAAATTAAAACTAGACACTGGACAAAGTAGACCAAGCAAAACCAAAAATAGCTATCAGTTTCATATCTTAAATTTCTGTTTACAGTTTGGTGAACTATTTGAATTTCTAAAGTATTTTTTCATTGTTAATATATCAAGACAAGCAAAGCATTTGCCAAGTGGATTACACTATTAATAAGGAGACAAGAGATTTTTCCAATCTTTAGTCTTGCTTTGTCTAAAGTTGGTTGCAGTTTTGATATAGGTTTGATTATAAGGTCAACCCAGAAAAAGCCAACCCCAAAAAAGTAGTCCCTAGTGATTCCATCCAACATCCTCAATGTAATCAGTCTATTTAGTTCTAGGTAATCCAGCTGGATTTTCCTATTTGCTTTGGCAAGTAGAGCATGCTTGGGAAGTCTTTCCTGAAGCATTCTGCTTACTTGGCCAAACTATCTAAGCTTAGTTGAATAGAAAAAAAGGAAAAAAACAGCAGTATTTAATTTAAACTTTAAAGCATGATATGTCAACACTGGTGCCAAAACCCGGGGATGATGGGGGATATATCCCCCCAATAATTTGACTGTATCCCCCCAATAGTTTGAGTATGGTGTACATCTGCATCCCCCTTAATAATTTGACTCTGGTGTGCATCTGAGCGTAGGTGTCCACTTGAATTTGCGGAAAAAAGTGTTTCATTGTTGATGAAGACCCTTTCTTTTTTTGGTCTTTATTTGATTTTGGGGAAAAAAGTGTTCCATTTTTGATGGAGACGTTTTTTTGGTGGGTCTTCACTTAATTTGCTCACCTGAACAAAATCGTGGTCGAAGTTTATCCCCATCAATGTTGAAAATAGGGCAAAATTGGGGTAAAATTGCAAATTATCACCCCAATGCTCAACAAAGATCGGCACCTCTGCATGTCAATATTCAAGGATTCATTATGAAATAGTTGCAGCTTTAATGGGGTTGGTTTGCTAGTTACTATACTAAACTCCAACTTGTGGATGAGAACATGGTGCTCTGCAAGTTGGATTCAGCTGCAGTGCACCTCCGACCAACATAGACGAGGTCATTTCAACGCTGCCACGGAATAAGATTGCAAGCACGAGTCGTAGTCAAACAGTAGCAATTAAGTAATTGAAATCAGTCTTTTTTATGAAATCTTGGGATTTGGGCTCAAATGTTTTTTTTGTTTTTTGTTTTTGCAAATGAAGAAAAATAAATACAACAAATTGGAAAGCTCTTCGGAAATAATATAAAGTGATAGGCTAGCATTGGACCAGTCACGATTTTAAGGAAACTAAAATACAAAATTGTAATTTTTCAAAATATGAGGGTTGGAAATATAGTAGCATTTTGGAAAGATTGTCTTGACACTTAACTCTAAATAATAATTATTCAGATTAATACAAGGATCTCTAAACAACGATGATTCAAAATTAGATGAAAAAAATGTAATGTTTGCTTTTCGCAATATAGCTGTATCTTGTCGATTATATAAACTATCAAGATTTCGCTACAGAAAAGGTTTGGGAAACACTACTTTGTAGAGATCTGGTGACAGGTAATAAATTCCTGCAACGGAGAGCCGGTGGACTGTACATTCTCAGTTGTAATGGTAAATCATTGCTTTCCACTTTGATTTATAAATTTCCAGAATGTTGCTTCAAAACCCAATCCCAATTATGAATATTTAATACATCAAAGTGCCTCAGTCAATTGAATCTGCACAAAGCTATTGAAAATAACTGTCTTTTTTACAGCTCTCTTGCACAAGATTTGATACGTGAAAATTGCCATTGCAAAACCAGATGCAGAATAAATTCTACCAATGCCTTATATGGTGATCCCTGCCCGACATCGGCTGAGAAAAGCGTACTAACCTTGACTTATTATTGCGTCGAACCTTCTTCAAGTTATAGTATGAATAATTTCTTTTTACTATTTCTTGTTTGAGATTATGATACTGTAGCCATTAGAAAGCCTACTATTAAACTTCAAAATGGGTACTTGAAGTATTTTACCCTTTTTTTCCTAGCTTTCTATAACTGAAATAAAGACTCAAGGCGATTGCAAAGCTTTTCGAGGTGGAATTACTGTCAATACCTATCTAGTTTAGTGAGAAAATTATGAAAACCTTTATTTCTTGAAAAATTGGGTCTTGAAGTAAACAAAATACTAAGCAGTAACATTGGATGTTTTCCAGTAGTAACCAAAGAAAAATAAAATCTAGATAAAATAGTATTCTAGCTTATGTAAAAGCAATTTATCTCCAAAATAAGTGCAATGTTACGGCCAATATTATCTTTTTACAAATTTCTGGTAAACTTTATGTTCCATGTATGGAAGAAAATTACTGTAGTACTGTAGAAGTTCGTATGCAGAAAGAACACGTGTTAGTTTTGACTTGAATGAGATTCATCTAACCTACAACAATCGATTGATTTCGGCACCTAAAGCGCCAACATTAGTTTTATTCAAATGGATTTATTGAAACAGTCTTATTCAAAAAGAATTGTTTTGTCATCAAATATTTCATACATATTCCATTTTAATATGGCTAATGATGGCCCTTTTCGGTGCCGAAATCGGTTTCATTTTCTTTTGTATTATTTTAACTTTGGCCCATTATTGTACGTCAACCAAATCCAACCTTGATACTGAAATGATTGAAAACTTCACTTCAAGGAGAGATTCTCCGAAGAACTTAGACTTAACTTTGGACTTCAGACATTTTATTCGCTCATAGTAATCACTACCGTAAAATTATTATTAAGTCATTAATAATGATAATTTAAAAATAATTATTAAGTCAACAAATAATTATTGCATTTAGCCTTTCAGCTTCACTGGAAAGCAATTAGTTGTAACTTCTAAGAAACTAAGCAAACGGTTGACATTTAAGAAAGAGAAAGTTTATTTCGCACAAATAAACCCAAATAAAGTTTTTCTTTCTTACATGTCAACTGATAGTAAGCCTTTAAACATTTAGAGTTAGTGTGATAAAATACGATCTTCGGAACTGGTTGCATGTCAGTTTTATTTAATTTGATTAAAATCAGTAAAGCTTTATTTAACCGTGTTTTACACGGGAGGGTTGGGGGACATTTTTGCAACTCTCTCGTTTTTTTTTCAGAATAATTTTCTCCGAAAAAACAATTTGTATTTCAAATCAACTTGAATTTGAGTTTAGTTTTATTGCAAATAACTCCTGAAAACTTGAAGTTGTTAGGGTAACGGGAAGTTTCCCAATTTTGAGCTTTTGCAAAGTCACTCTCTGAAATCTGAGCATTTTTTGATCAAAATTTAACTAAAATGACGTCATAAGACGTTTTTGTCAGGATGCTAATCTAACTTAGGCATTTTATGATTCAGCATTAAAAAACAAACCTAACACAAAATTTTAGCCGCCTGTGACGCCATCGCAAAATGAAGTCATTTTCAAAAATATGGTCGTGACGTCTCACAACAATAATATCAACTCATAACTAATTTTTCTCAAAAAATTTGAGAAACACAAACCCTCATGATAAATTTGGTGTTCCTGAAATTTTTGGTTTAGGAGTTAGAATGGGGGTATTTTTGCCGACCCCGTGTAAAATAGGTTGGTCAAATACCCTGCGTAAAAAGGGTTAAAATAGTAAAATTTTTTGTTTAAAAAAATCTCAAGGCGTTTAGAAATTAAGGCTTTACTGTTTTTAATCAAATACCGTACGAGTTAACAGAACAGTATTAAAGAATCTAAAATTTTCGACCTGACCAGGAATCGAACCCGAGTCTACCTGCAGACGCTCTATTCACTCGAGCACCGGTCGATACAATAGATACTACAAGAATAAAAGTACGGTACTAGTAATTGTAGTAGATGTATGACGTACATTTTGTCTAAATAATAGAAAGAAAAGAATATCAAAGAAACATAGAAAGAAAAGCAAAGAAATTAGTTTAATCGTTTTTTTTTTCAAAGAAAGGCCACGCAACAATTCGGAGAGAGACACGTTCGATTAAAATTCGACGATTAAGGAAACTAGCCTAACAAAGCAGAATATCGATGTAGCGGTTGAACCACAAAATTGAATGCAGATCTTTTAAGGCGTAAAAACTCATTTCAAATTGATATTTCTCAAGAAAAATACCACCACGGTAAATGGGATAACCCATATCAACTTACAATATCATGGAAAATCATGGAAGACAAATGCGTTTTAACTAAAATCAGGTTTCGTCAGTTAGGTAGGCTGGGACAATATGAGAGCTTAGAGCCTATTATAGTCTATTTCAAATGACAGTCATTTTCAGTAAATTGCAATTAAAGTTGTTTTTTTTATGTTTAAAAATCCTGAACCACCAATCCGCCATCTAAAGTCAAGTGTGCCAGTTTATTATTTACCTTGATAGTGTACATCACATGCAAACATTCAATTCAAAAAAATATTAACTAGTAGTGCGTAAGGTATTAATATATTATTAGTGTTGCACAAAATTGGGTTAGACCACAGTTATTGCACAAACATTTTCAGCATTTTTGCTTGATGAATGCGTTGAGGTACAAGAGTTTCTGGAAACATAAAGCAACCCATGCGTGACACAAAATGCCACAAGTGGTAAACTTAAAAAAGATTCACAAGTCAACGAATACTATAACTTCACCAATAGCTACCCTAAGCTTATTGAGACTTGCCGCAATGTTGCGTTTTACAAAGTATTCAGTCCGTATAAATCTTTTTGCAGAAATTGACCTAGTTCGGCGTACGTTTTGTTCTCTCGAAGACAAAATACTAACCTTCAAGAATTGAAAAATTATTTTTCTTCCTAAGATTCGACTTATAATGATGGTTTGCTGCCTTTAACTGAATCGCTTTTTCATTAAAAGCTTTAACAGACCTGCTATCATCTGTGTTTGATCTCTTTTATTACTGATCAAGTATCTGACTTGTATATGCCTGAAAATTCATTATTAGAGTCTTCTTCTACATATGTATCTAAATTTGTAAGAAATTGGTAATATTTGATTGATTCATTCAGATTTATCGTTTTTTGACAGTGCTAACGCTATGATGTAATAATAACCATCTCCATAAGTGTGTGGGTTAGACCTTTTCGGCATAAACAAATTTAGTGAAAAAATTAGTCTTTAAATATCAACTCAAAAAGCACAAATGATAGAACTTAGTCCAATATACTCAAAACAGATAATACCCACATTTGCAGATTAAGAATTCTAACCCATTTTTTCATTTAGCAGGTTGGACTACAATGGATTTAGGATCTTCATGTATCAAACCATTTTTCAAAATGTCCTATTTGCCATTTGTACTCGACGAAGGGGCTCAGAATTCAGAGCTTGATAATGCTGGTTGGGTGGATTGCGACGGGTTTCACTGCTATGCAGTGATGCGGATTTATGTTGAACATTGAGTGGATAATTTGCAATTTTACCCCAATTTTGCCGAATTTTCACCATTGGGGAGGAGATGAGGCTCGACCACTGATTTTTTCACGTGAGCCGAATTAAGTGAAGATAAAAAAAAAAGTCTTCACCGAAAATTGAAGAATTTTTGTGCCCGAAATTAAGTGAAGACCAAAAAAAAAAGATCTTCACCAAAACTTGAAGAGTTTTTTTTACCCGAATTCAAGTGAAGACCAAAAAAAAAGTCCAAAGATCATTCAGCGCTCAGATCAGAGTCAAATTATTAATTGGGATGCAGTCAAATTATTGGGGGGATATATCTCCAATCCCCCCTGGTTTCGATACCCCTGCTGCAATGTAAAGGGTACATGCACTCTTGTAAGCTGCTAATTATTCAGTATATCACCCCAGCCAGCCTAACTGACGAGAAGTAATTTTAGACAAAAAGTAGCTGGCTTAGGCATCCCATATTCAGTAAATTATCCGTTATAAGGATTAAGGTACCGATACCTACGTCTTTTTCTATTTTAATGTGGGTTGCCATGGTGATATTTTTTTGAGAAATACTGCATTTATTTATAACCAATTAACAATAATGAGGGAAAACAAAAATTGAATCAAAATATACAATGCTTAACGTTTCATTTTTGCATGCATACATACCAAAGCCTCTGTCCAACCATGGGTAGCGTTTGTTTAACCACCGATAATATCTGTCTAACCAGGAACAACAGTAGCAGGTTTGTTGAGGAAAATTGCAGACCCAAGTACAATTCTGAAACGAAAAGAAACGCCATTGAGCCAAACAGCTATTTCACGTTTTGGATTTAGAGTCGAGATTAAAAAACCTTCAGTCAGTTCTAAAATTTTTTTCCCAAATTTTTCTCAGCATTTCACAATTTCTAAGTAAGTTGTATTTCTCAGCATTTCACAATTTTTACATCAGATAAAGTTTCAACTAGAACGGTTGCTCAAATTATCTAAATCAGCAGGGGTTTTTCAAAAACTTCCGGCTTTTAGCACATTTTATACCTCTTTGATTCTTTCAACGGCTCTAGCCAGTGACGTAACCAGGATGGGCGCTATGAAGGCCAAAACTTTAAAAGTTATCTATTGTTACAGAACTTCTTTTAAATGGCTCGATAAACATGAGAAATGTCATGCTTTAAATTGGCAGTAAAATTATTCTTTTTTTTCGAAAAATCACAACTAAAAATCGCCCACCGACCCTAATTCCCATATACTCCGGAAGCTGGGTGCTCCGCCCTCGGATCCCATTTGTAAAACGCAGAAACATGTTAGCTTGTTGGGTCAAAACCATCTTCTTAGCAGCAACTTGATTAAGCGTTGCAACGGAGCACCCGGTTTTGATTCTGTTTACAAGTCTTTGATCAGGCTGGATCAAGTAGGTGCTTCAACTCAATGACTGCTTTCCAAAGATGCAGCACACATGGACAGGCGCGCAACCAAGATTTTGCTAAGGGAGGGGATTGGACCAAACGGCAAGTTTTTCCTTCGGTCGAATAGTGTCTCTAGTTAGTGGCGTAGGCCTACATGAGCAAACTGGTGCAACTAAGCACATCACAGACGGGAGCCTGTAGGCGGAGCCTGGTCGCAAAGAAATTTGTGTCATTTTTTTGGCAAAAAATAGCCAATAACGCTATTTGGTTGACAATTTTGCAAGTTTTTAGAGCTATTTAATAAAACTAAATTGTCCAAATCGAAAGGTATTAGCCAAAACTAAATTGCCCAACCCCTTCAGCCCCACCAGTATTAACAGGTAACTTGTTCAAACACTTATATTTGTGGGTTACATTTTCTAAGAAACTTGGCTAAGTAGGATTGAAGTCCCATTAGCCTCCACCTTCTGGTTGAGTTATCGCTCACGGACAGTTCGGAAAGTAAACGTGGAACCTGCAATCATTTGTTAACTACCTTGACGCAGAAATACTGCCGGACGCCGTTTTATGAGACGTTGCATCTTGCAAGCCAATTTTCTAAGAAGTGGTTTTGCTCCTAAGCAAGACGGCTTTTACCTATCTTAATATTTGCGCGCAAAGGTATGCTTGATATCTTTTGTATTGTAAGTGCAAAAACATGCATTCAATCAAACCAACCGCGTATTTATGAGCGTCGGTACGTGTGATTGGTAAAAATTTCTTTAGTCTTAGCGCCTTGGAATTGACACCTGCAAAGAATGATCTATCATGTAAAAGTTTTAAACCTGAATCTTCACAGCGATATTGACATGACATTTCGTAATGCAATGGAGCGTGCTTAGTGTTTGCATAATAGCGGTTGCGGGTTCGACGCTCTGCTTCAGCTGATAAAATTCTTTTTCTGTGATCAATTTTTTGGGGACCAAGAAAAGCACACTGGGCAGAGAGAGGAAATGAAATAACAACAACGACAAAAATCCTTTAAACAAAAATAACGTCTGTTACTGCAAATTTTGACCAGAATTTTGTATTTTTTTCGGATTTCCTAATTGCTGAATTGTTGTTGAAAAATTTTACAACTTGACTATAAGTACCTGCTCACAACAAACTTTTATGGTACACAAAGTTTAGTTGTAGAGTTATTTTTAATTAAACAAAGTTATCGCTTTTTCTGTCTCCTCAATATTATATTTTTTGGAACAGAAGCATTTGGGATACCGATGTCTGGTTCAACAGTTATCAAATTTTAAGGAATACGTTTATTTTTTTTATTTTCAGTTTATTCTTAACCACCACAATAATAGCTCTGGCCGGCCACACGAGTCTAATTTGCAAGCTGACAGTCGACTAAGTAGCTAGTAAAGTAAATTGAAGAATATAGCTTTGAGTGACATGGTCTTTGCTAGTTACTTGTGCGACTAGCTTGATAGTTTCCTGGACGATAGTAAAGTTGAATATGCTCAACCTTTTAAGATGAAAGGACCTTAACTCTGTCAATTGGTAAGGAAAATTCTTAATAAGGTCAAAAAAATACATAAGCCATCTCATGAGTTACACCAAATGTCTGTCATATAATGTAATAGCCTACTCACAAAATATAGCATCCTAGTACAGCCCTGTTTTAAGAAAAATTACCTTTCATCTGCTAGGTATGCTTATCAGATTCCAATGCTAAATCAGTTAATATAGAAAATTATCTATTCGAACACGTTGACTCACTGTCCCATGCTGGAGATGCAGGAATATACATAAGAAAGAGTAACTAGAGTAAGTGATTTTCACAGCACCTACAAACAGTGCTCGATGCCAAAGCAGAGCTATTATTTAGGTGAAACTATTCAACATGAGCTAAAATGTGCGACCATTGTTTTCATGTTTATTACAATCATCAGGCACATTAAATCTCTTATTCAAATAGAATCTTGTTTCATGTTTATTACAATCATCAGGCACATTAAATCTCTTATTTCTATTTGAATAAGAGATTTAATGTGCCTGATGATTGTAATAAACATGAAACCAATGGTCGCACATTTTAGTTCATGTTGAATAGTTTCACCTAAGAAAGAGTAACAATACTTTGCCAAATTCGAAACTATCAATTACCCTAGTTTCTTTCATTGAAATTCTTCACAACTCAAAATTGAATAAAAAACAGTAAACAGCAAGTCTTTGATTGTTGGTGTTGTTTATAGACACCCAATATACTTCCTATGTATCCTTTAACGAACAGTAAAGTAAAATTATGTATTACATAACATCACATCATTTGCTGCAGTACTCATTTTTTAAATACCTAATTCTCGTAAAATAATTAACACATTTGAGTGTAGCGACAAGCTGGATGCTAAGAGATCCACCTTGAAAATTTCAGGATGCAAAATTTCAGTAGGCCAAACAAAACATTTGTTCTCACGGGTGATTATAACATAGATTTATCAAAGCAAAATATTGACAATAAGATACAAATTTATGTAAATGAAATATATTCACCTGGATGCTTCGCTCTAATTAACAAAACACTTAGGATAACTTCAATATCATCCTCTACTCTTGACCATATCTATAGCCACTCGCTCCAAAATTTCTGTTAGTAAGATTCTTACTAGTGATGTATCAGATCACTTGCCGACAATCTGCATTATGAAAAGTAGCATTCATAAAAGCTTCACTCCAGGATTAATGGTAAGAAATATGAAAAAGTTCAATGCTGAAGCTTTCTCAGAAGATGTTAACAGTAGGCTCGAAGACCTTTCACGTAGTCTAAATGATGATTCAATCACAGAAGTTAATAAAATTTTAAGTGCTATAACAAAAGTGACTAACTTTCATGCGCCATTATAAAAATTATCGTGAAAGAAGATAAAAATTAAAGCAAAGCCTTAGTTGACATACATTTACTACAAAGACCTCATTTGATTTCAAAATTTAAAACTTTTTTGAGAAAAGTAACCAAGCTGAAAGAAACTGCAAAAAATAAATTTTTATCAAAATTAGTAACTGAAGCATAAAAATAATTTGTCTATGCGATGGAAGATTTTAAATTTGAATATCACTTTCAATGAAGTCGATTTCATTTTGCTTTCGCAATGAGCTTTTCGGATAGAACTTTTCAATTTCCATCTCTGTCTGGTTTGGTATGTGGTGAGAAGAATCTTCAAAGACTAAATCCGCAAAGGAAAAATACACTCTACAGTAAAGAGAAATGCATTATAAAGAGATTGCACGACCAAAAGTAGAGAGAAATGCAATCTTTTTAGTGACAGCAGCCTCTGATCTTATCGAAACAATTGAAGGGTAATGAACAGCATTTGCCTGCCCAAATCAGTTGTTTTTTTTACCGCTTCCAACAGGCTCAAGTAAAATTGAAAACGACCTCAGGTTAAGATTTTAAACCACGAATCAGAATAGTTGCGTGCGCAGTAATTGGCATCTAACAAATGTTGGCCAACGACTGAATTGAGTTATGGTTGGTTGGAAATTTTACAGCAGAATGTGCACACCAATCAAAATATTAGCGGCTATAATATCCATCTATCTAAAGGATGCATTTGATAAATGCTACGAAACAGAAATTTTTGGTAATTCTCTAAAAAATGCGAAGATGGTCCCAATCTACAAAGCTATACAAAAAGATATTAGTAAGCAAATATAGACCTATTTCCTTTTTATCACCTTTTGCAAAGCTGTTTGAAAAGTTGGTATATTCAAGAATTGAGTATTTTTTTCAAAAAATGAGGTAATTACTAAACAACAGTTTGGTTTTGTTACTCTACTGAAATGGCAATAACAGTGCTATATAACTAACTTAAAAAATTCAGATGATTGTTGCAGTTCATTTTGCTTGTTTTTAGATTTGTTAAAAGCGTTTGATACTCTAAATCACAAATTGTTTCTTGGCAAACTTTATTTTTATGGCATTCTAGGAAATATGCATAATCTTCTTTCCAGTTATTTGACGAATCGTCAACAGTTCACTGTCTGCAACATTATTCAATTAAAGGTTCATGCAATTGTGGGCGAGGTACCACAAGGCTCTATTCTGGGACTTTTGCTGTTTTCTTTGTACATAAATGGTTTGCCACTTTATACAAACTTTCAAGTTAGCGTATTTGCTGATGACACAGTTTTAATACTAAAAATTATAAAAATAAAGCTCATCTTCAGCAGCAAGTAAATTTAAGAATTTATTATTAACGTATGCCTATAACATTTCATCCATATTAATGTACAGATGAAATATTATAGGCCTTCTATAAATTATACCAAAACAACATACCTTTTTTGTGCACCAAAATGAAACTCAAATTTTTTAAAAAACTTTACCACGTAAATAGGCAAACATATAATTCCATCTGTGGAATCTATCAGGTATTTTGGAGTCATGATAGATCAACATAAAAATTGAAATTCACTTGTTGACAATGAAATCAAAAACTGTCATATATAGCCAGAATTCTATCTTTACTCAGAAATTACGTTAAAAAGCAAACACTAATCACGTTATATTACAGTTTTGCTTATTCGAGTGTAAAGTATGGCGTTAGTTTGTGGAGCAGTGCTTGTCAAACTTCTTTGGAAACGATTCAAGTAGTGCCAAACATTATCATTCGTATTGTGAGATTCAAATGTTTTAAAGCTAACCCCTTTGGTCACCACACGCACAGTTTACAATTATTTTGGTGTTGTTTTTTTGTCCAGCTGTAATGGTAGAGCATTTGGGTCATTAGCAGTACAATTGTACTGATAACACCATCACGTGATAGCTGTTCTGGCTCGAAGCGTGCAGCATTAAAACGATAGTCAACTGTCGAACACGATGCCTGCCAACATGATTGGAGCAAGAGATATTTGAAAAAAATAAGTTTGAAAATACGTCAAAACCAAATAAGATAATAAACAATTGGGCTAGCATTTTGAATTAGTAATTTTTTGAAATCTTGTGAAGAATATTTTTGTTTCGATCTTTGCTGTAAACAAGCCTACGGAATTTTTTGATCAAAATCATGTACAATTGTATGTTCTGAGTCTCAATGTACCTTAAGCAGCAAAACGTACCGTAAGTAAAATAGCTTTATTTTTGGTGTAAAAATAACTGCAATTTTTGAGCCACTTGCGCTCCAAATCATTACAAAAACATTACAATGAACATTTACTGAGGCAATGTGAAATTTTTTTGATTTTAAAAGTGCTTGCAACCCACAAGCAATGCTGCCGCGGTATAGAGAAATAAGTGTTTTGGTTTGAAAATTTTTGTTCCATTTTTCTGCCAAAACAAAAAGGGCTTCGCTGAAATTTTGTTTCATTCTTTTGTCAATTCCAGGCAAAAAAAAAAAAAAATCTGCGCCAAAACTTTTTTCTATTTTTTTGCCAATTTCAAGAAAACCAAAAAAATCTTTGCCAAAACTTCGTAGTGTTTTCTTGTTATTTCAAAGTAAAGGTCGACTAGATTTAGCCAAAAACTAGGGAATTCGAGGGAAAAAACAATTGGGAGCCTACCCTGTCAAAGAAACTTGGTAGGACAAGCCTACCATCGACGGCAGCACTGAGTACATACTCGTATAGTATTTAAGTTTTCGCCAGTTGAGTTACAAACAGTACACTTGTACAAACAAGTCATTCACAAGCTGTACAATTGTACGCCCCCTAATTTGCATATTTATAAAAGAAAATCTAAAATCTAAAAATTTTTTGACTTTAGTAGCTCATATGGACCATTAAGGCAGAAAATAAAATTTTTACATAGAGAACTGCTCTATCGTGTCCGAAGGGGAGCAAAAATGTTCACTCTGTTAAACTCAATAAAAATACTGAAAGTAAAAGATTATTTTGATCTGGAAATTTCTAAATTTATGTACTCTTGTTATCACTTCTTGTCACCAAAAATTTCGAAAACTATTTTATATATACGCTAGTGAACATCGTGATTACAAAACGAGATCGATCACTACAGACAACGCTCATTTGGAACGAGCTAAATGTCGAAACACGCTACAATCTTGTTCGTACATTAGAGTGAAAATATGGAACTATATATTATTATTGTTCAAACAATTACCAAAATATTCATTTAGCAAACAAGTAAAATTGTCCATGCTAAATAATTATTGAAGTACTTACAGTCATGATAAACTGGTGATAAACTCATACATAAAACTAAGTGTGTTTTTTTGGCAAACTGCTATTTTTGTTTAGCTTTTTTTGTTTTGCTTATTTCGTTTGTGTGAAAAATGGATTTGAAAAAATTACCCCCAAAAAACTAGTAATAATTTCAATCATAAATTATTCATGAGGGCTACTTAAGTTGATGACCCTAAAAATGTCTTTCACTGTCCTGTTTGCTTGACAATAAATGACTTAAACTTCAATGATCATAATTTGGAATAGTAGCCTATTAATTTCTAGTCATACATCATCAGTTACATCTGTTGAGTGTTAAATTATCACACATTTATTTCCGTGATTGGCATTAATATTGAATCTATTTGCGCGGGTGAATATTTTTTATTGGTATTAAGTTTCTAGAAATTGAAATCAAGTAAACAAATCAATTGAACTGAATGACTACTTTACCACATTGTAGAAACTTACAACACTCACCGGAGTCAACCCATCTATCAATAAAAATTGAGAATATGGATCCCAAAAAAGTTGTGACTCCGGTGATTGTTGCAAGTTGCTAAAAAGTGGTACGGCAGCCATTCGAGGATAATAAGTCTACCTAGCTAGCCTATAGCTGACGAAAGGTGATATTCCTTGAAACAGCAGTTGTACGAGGCCGCTATATTTTGTGTGTTGGCTATCATGACAGACATGTGGTGTAACCCTTGAAGTGGTTCATCTATTTGTTGACTTATGTTTAACTTGCTCATCTTAAAAAGTAGAACATGCCGAATTTAGTTATTGACAGTGGTGTAAAAAGTACTTGAAAAGTGTAATCAAGTAAAAGTTTTGTTACGTAAACAAAAAACTACTTACTGTAAAGTAAAGCACACTATATTTACAAAAAAATACTTGAATAAAAGTAAAAATGTAGTTGTTTTAACAATAGTCAAGTACAAGTATTTAAAAAAATATTTAGGAAAAATAAAGAAATTATTCGATTGACAAACTGTAGCTTATGGAAACTAGTTAGCTAGCCTACCTTTATATCACTGCCACATAATGCTTGGCATAGGTGGGCACAATTAGTCCGTTAATCATTAATCCGTTAATAACGAAGCTTACTTTTTCATTAACTCGATAATCCGTTAAAAAGTTTTTTTTATGTTAGCGGACTAAATTAACTTCCGTTAAGTTCTGTTAACTTCCGTTAAGGTTTTTATCGTTAATATCTTGCACCATTCATTCATCGCACCGGTACAAACCAGTTTGCACTGGTAGCACTTGTTGCGTATTAGCACGAGTTTTACGAAAGAAAAAGCGAAGAAAGGAGCTCTTTTTTGTTGCAAATAGTATGCTGCAGCCTCATAGGTCTATTACTTATCGCTGTTCGTAATTTCCGAAGATTTTTCCATTGCAGCTTTGCTAGTGCGTTTGAACCTATTTTTATCTTGAAATTATATAAGCTGTAAAATGTAACTTCCAAAACACAAAAAGACCATCACAGCTATAAATATTTCCTTACAATCAGCTCAATAACGTCATTACGTGTTTTAAAACTGAGTGAATGAAAAAGAATTGTAAATTACACGCAAAAATATTAACGAATTAACGGACTTCATTAACATCGGTTAATTAAAGCTGAAAATAACGGATTAACGTTAACGGAGGTGTGAAGTTTGTAAACAGATAAGCGGTTAACGAAGCTAACGTTTTGCCTTAATTTGCCCACCTATGATGCTTGGTGTTCTAACACTTTACTCTCTAAAGAAGTCATGAATTACTATGCAGGTTGTTTGTTATTATATTCGAATTAAAAAGAACAACAGCAAAACTTTGAGATTTGAAAATTTTGTCGCTCAGAATTTACTTGGAATCATTATATAAAATCTTTGCTAACTTAACTTAATCAACCAATTAACGGTAAAAAAACTCCATCGTTCTGACGAATTAGTGGTTCAAATTTAAAACTACAGTAGGCCTACTTTGTACTCTTCTGAATCAAACTGCTACGCAAGTAGCGTTATTTCACGCTAAAAGCAAGCAAAAAAAGGTAGAAAGTATTCAAAAACGTTATTGCTTTAAAAGTGCTCGTTACCGACAAATTCTTTTTGAGTAGGCTAATTTATATGGAGCTACTTTTGTTACTTTACACCTACGGTTATTAAGTAGTTCAACATATTTAACTTTACTAGTAGCTAGCTTGCTAGTTTACAAAAACGCGACAATGCACTGTAAAATATGTGGTGTCGTAAATAGTGCTTCTTACAAAGAAATTTTGATCAACTCGCATTTTTCAGTAATCGAGCCGCACAAAATCAAAGTGATGTAACTGCAAAATTTAAAATGATCACGGAAACTGGCTATAAAATATTAATTCAACGTTGGAATTTGTTTCAAAAATATAAAATGCTGCAAGGTAATTTATGGTGCTTATGTTATGACAAAAATGAGCAGTGTTTCAAAATCTTCGTTTTAGAACTCTTTTAAACCAGCGATAACACTTCTTATGTTAGTATATCTTGGGGGTCATTATGCAGCATATACGTTATACGGCCTCTTACTTTTTATATTCTTGATTAGACGTCGGGTTTCAAAAACTTTTTTTGAAAAATGTTGAGAGCAACAACAATCGTTGAAAACCGCACAACGACTATTTGCCAATTAATGTTACCGTTACAGCACCGATTTATTTTGCTTGCCATACTAAATTTTCGAACTCGGTTTTTTGTTTTACTCCTTTATTTACTGTGTTGGTCTGGGCGTCATTGTGTTTTTTAATTTTCGCACGTCTTTGTTCAACGCCTTATTTCCGGCGCAACGTGCAGCTGTTTCTTCTTTTGGCCGAGTTCTAGCATTTTGCTCTTTCATTTCAATTTGGGATCTGAATCAACCGGACGTTTTTTACTGTAAGTTTTTGTCACACGGCATCAATACTTTGTTTTACTTATGTTATCTGAGATGAATTTCAAATATTTTATTGCCGTACCGTGTTGCTCCTTTTCTTTATTTATTATTAGGCTTAATACACCTCTGTTCTCTGGAACTTAAATTGCGATTGAGGAATACAGAACGGACGGTGAAGGCCCCAGTCTCGAATCAGTAGAGCTTCTCCCACTGAAGTTACAGAGGAACTTCTCACGCAATAGTTACAGAGGGCGTCTGTAACAGCTACGCTTTAATCGAATTTAAAATAACTGTTAGAGGCTATTTTGTTGTGGATGAAAATTTCTAGTGATAGAGAAAATAGATGAAAATTTAACAACTTCAGATTTAGGAATAATTAAAAAAATTTTCAGTCACAAGTTTATCACTATACAAAATCTATGTTTTTTTAAACACTACGTATTTATTCATTAATTACAATAAAAAGTAACGAAAAATTTTGCACACAATATGATAATTGATACTGCATATGTGCACAATATATGCGCATACATATTATCTGTAGTAATATAGTGCTTCTTCCTAATTTCTCAAGGTCATATATCTCAACTATTTTTTTAGATAGTAGTATGCAATGCATTGACGGTACTGAATTATAGTTCACGTACATATAAAGTGCCAAAAGTAGAATAAATTCAAAATTTTACAGCACTGACAGTGTATTCCATTCGCCCCGTGTGCCAGTTTACTAGCACGCTAGTTTGAACAGCTCTACGAAGTATGGTGGAAAAAAAGGTTAAAGAGCAGTTAGATAATAATATACGGGAAATTTTTTTTCATTTTCATTAAAATATTGTTGTTTGATGACTAACTATCTTTGTTTCATTTTTAATTCATTAACTTGGCAATTATTTTAATGCGCTTAAAAACTTATTTTTAGATTGTCAATCAGACACAACAAAAACAACAGCAACGACAACTATATACACAACTTCAGGCGAATACCAAACTGCAAATTCATCGACAGCTACCGATGCTGTCGAAAAAAGTTTATCTTTTGCAACATTGACGTCACTCGCAGTTATTTTTCTAACGTTGCAAATTTTCGTTACCGCCAGAATGCTTTGGAACTTAAAAAACAACAGATACGTAAGAGCAGAGGAGAGAAGAGAAGAAGCAGCTGAAACAAACATAGTCTGGGAAGCGACGCCTACTACTCGAATGCTTTTATAAAAAAAAAAGGTTTTACTCCTAAAAAGTTGAAACAGAACGCTTCTAAACTGATTTTAATAGTATTACCTTTACCAAATAAAACACTAAAAGTCTACAAAAATCTGACACTACAAAATTTATTAATTTTGCCACCAGGTTTTGGCTTTGGACGGCTATTTTTCTTAATTTTGATGTTTTAGGTTACCTTTTTAGTCAGCTGTTAGTAAAGCCATAGTGACATAGTAGAAAAATAAATATCGTGGATCTGTAATGTAATGCATTTTTTCTTTACAAGAACAATTTATAAGAACACGAGGCTCATTTTTCATTATAATTTAAGAACAAATCGACAACAATGCCAGCCTCAGCAGTAAAAAAATTAAGAACCAACATTTCATAGCAAGAAAGAAGCCAAATTAAGTACTGATTTAAAACGATATTATTGTAATGATTTTCATGCATTTGCAAGCAAAATGGCAACAATTTCCAGATTATAGATTATAGACGCATTGCGCAAGCAACTGAGAAAATTTTTGGCTGTTGCTCAAATTGAAAAACTCACTATTTTGGTTTAGCAATTTTACGATGCTACAAAAACAGCGTTTACTCAAGTGCACAGTTAATTCGACATCAAGCAGCTTTACAAACATGGTCACAAAAATTGATGGCAATGATTTCAAAATTTAAGAACAAATTAAGAACACTTCACTCACATATCGGCTTTCTCATTAGGTTAGTGTTTCACCAACTGCATATGAATTCACGCTTGCTTTGTCCTGGCAGCCCACGCCAAAACGTCAAACCACGCACGAGGGCAATTTTTGCACTTGCCATTGTATCCTCTTCTCAGAATACTCTGATCAACGTCTAACAACAACGTCACCAGAAAGAGGTTTGTCCACCAGTATCACGTAGGCGCGTAGCCAGATCTGCAATGGTGGACCTGTTTACGGGGGTCTGGGTGCGGAACCCCAGCACTCAATAATGCTGTATTTTTTGGCAAAAATAACTTAATTTTAGGCCTGTTGTGATGGAAATTAATGCTATTAAAACATGACAGAGAAATTAGCAGTGCAAAAACATGGTTATACTAGTTGCATAAATGGGCTATGTGCGTGGTATTTATTTCTAGAATTTCAGTTCTCTCATTTACAAACTGGTAAATCATAAAATCCTATGCCGGTAGTTCAATAAAGCTCAGAGGGAGTAATCTATTTCGTCTATATTTTAACCAGAAAGATAAAATTAGAGGGGCTAATGGATGAAAGTTTGAGAAAAGTGATCGGTAATTAAGTAATAATGAATGGCCTTCCCATTTCTGAGCTAATAAATTTTTTGATGAAACCAATGCTTAGCATTTTTCACCGAGCAGTTAAATTTGAATACCAACTTTTGGCCTTTTTCTAAAGTTTTGTTTTCTGATTTCTGAGCTTTATTTTTAACAAAAATTTGCCAATACCCCTCAAAAAATAAGCGTTTCAAAATACACTTTAAATTTGTTTTTGAGTCTAGTCCATCACAAAACACAGCAGTATCAGAAATGCCAAAACGTGGTGTTTTCCTTATTCTGCATTTTGGTCGGCAGGCCAATGGGGGGGAGCTATAGTCCCCTCCCTGGCTACACTACTGGTGATACGGGTCGAATATCCTCTTTTTGGCGACCTTGTTGTAAGATTTTGATCAGAGTAATCTGAGAATAGGATACGATGGTTTGATGGGCCTAATTTGCTGCTAAATTACTTTGACAAAAAGCTCATGAACTAGATAACCAATAAAAGGGTTATTCAGTGCTCGTTACCAACCACTTTTGTTTTGTTTGCTTTGATGTTTTTTTCTTTATTTTTCATCATCCTACAATAGCGGATTGTGATCAGGCGCGTATCCAAGAATTTGCAAGGGGGGGAAGGGCTGTTTCGTAGGCTGGAAACAACATCAAACGATTTTGACCCAGATTTTGATCGGTCTTTACTTAAATTGAGTCGTTTTTTCTGTCCAAATTTAGGTAATCTAAAAAAAAAGGTTATCAGCCAGGCTGGAAACCCAGTTTTTCAGGTCAAAATCACTTCAGGTCCTTAACCAATTCTCATCGTCAATGTGAATGGGGAAGAGGGGGCTATTTTTGTTTTTAGTGCAAAAATTGGCCTCAAAAGTGCTAAAAACGTGGTATTTTGCATACTCTTCGGGCCAATAGGGGGGTACAACCCCCCCTGCCCCCTGGCTACGCCACTGATGGTGATGTGGTGAAAATAAAAATTTCTTTCTTTCTTGCTAGTCTTTATATTTCATCTATAGGCCATCCTTGATATTTTGTACTATTTTGTATCTGTTTTGTACTATATCAAATATGGAGTACTGCAGAAATTGGTGAGCAATTCGTACTATGAGGTAGCTTTAGCCTAGAGCTAGACCTGCCCTTCCCGTTTCACTTTGTAGCTTTCTGATCTGATTCTGATCTTGAAAAAAGAATAAATTTAAACAGATTGCCAATATTCGGAGTAGACACCCGCATTTTTTCAAAAACAAATCCTTTTCAAATATGTTTTTATATAGCATAGGTGGGCACAAGTCCGTTAATAACGAAGCTAACTTTTTCATCAACTCGTTAATCCGTTAAAAAGTTTTTTCATGTTAACGGATTAAATTAACTTCCGTTAAGTGCTGTTAACGGACTAAAGTAACTTCCGTTAAGTTCTGTTAACTTCCGCTAAGGTTTTTATCGTTAATATCTTGCAGCTTCGTTAGTGCATTTGAACTTGTTTTTTTCTTGAAATTAGATTAGACTGTAAAATGTAACTTCCTCAACACAAAAAGACCACCATAGCAACAAATATTTCTTTGCAATCTGCTCAACAGCGTCAATATGTGTTCTAGAAGCGAGTGAATAAAACGAAATGTAAATTACATGCAAAATGCTAACGGATTAACGGACTTTATTAACTTCCGTTAACTAAAGCAGAAAATAACGGATTAACGTTAACGGAGGTGTGAAGTTTGTTAACGGACTAGTGGTTAACGAAGCTAACGTTTTGCATTAACTTGCCCACCTATGCTAAATAGCATTAATTATTATTTGACGGAGAGAGCAAAAGAGTCGTTTTAAATGGAAACTCGGATCGCATCAACCTTTCGCCCTCGTCAAATTTTTGCATATCATGTCTATTTAGACTGCTTGTTTAAATTTTAGTCAATCATTTTCTCTAATTGAGAGGAAGAGGTGGGCAGTAGCGTGCAACCAAAGTGCCTCAAGTTTTGAAAAATATAAAATATCGCAATTGACTGCTAACTTTTTGACGTGAAGCCCAAGTAGGCTGGACAATTTAGCTATAAACACCTTGAAATCAAAGTCATTTAATATTACGTGTAATATTAAGTAACTATGTCAAAATGTCTACCTTTTGAAAGAAAATGTGCTTGAATTAGACTTTGGAAAGATATTTTTTGCTGAGAATATTGGTTAAAATAGTTAGAGATTCAATACGAAGCGCAGCTACTTTTGCAGCAACGCGTTCCGATCTCTAAATGGCCCCCTCGATCAATGTTGTGTAGCTGTTAGCAACTTGTCTTACTACTGTATTAATAAGATTAAGAACTGCCTTCAACTTGCAGCCGCTTGAAGCATATTTAATTATACAAAGATTAACTTACGATTTTTTTAGTCGGCGTCGAATTACCGAATCAGTCATTTTTGCGATCGTTGCAAATTATAGTTCGACTTATTTGTAGAAATGAAATGCATGTCGTTTGATAAATTTGCATTAGCAAATCTTTAATCAAGATAAACAATCTTTAGCATACCACAGAGTTTTTGCCTGGCGTTGGAAATTTTGTTTCGCCAGTCGAGCAGAATGAATGCAAGAACTTCATTGACATATAGGCAAACAGTTAGGATTCTTTGCGGCAACAACTATTGATTGTGACGTCATATAGAGAATAAAAAGAAAAAGAACGACATGCAAAACGACGTTCGATTCTCGATAAGGTTAAAGATTATAACATCGCACAGTCAATAAGGTCATTGCTTTCCCGATAAGGCGTCAATCGACTCTCGCTGGTACAGGTCAGATGGTCGCAGATTTTGTCCTTGAACTCGAATCGACCTAGCATCAGCACTCCTGAAAACGACGCTTAAAGTTTATCGCACACTTCACGCGTTCTGGAAATTAACAAGGACGTTTCAAAGAGTAGATGTCGAAGATCCGGCTCTCACTTTATTTTCTTCTGAGAGATACTGATCGCAGGCGCTGCATATCAATAAACAAGTTGAAATAAATTTGAATTTTTTGCACAAGTTTCGATCTTTTAATAAGGCGAAAAACTGCGAAAAGAGCACATTTAAGCACTCATCTTTAACGACGGCGCTGAGTCCGACGCTTTTACCTACTGCAGTTTTGTTTGCATTCAATTTGCAACGTTGAAGCGCGTTGTGGCAAAAGTTGATAAATGACATTTTTCAAAAAATAAGTTTTTTATAGATGTCAAGTTATTTGCAACAACTAATTTTCCTGAGAAAAAAATACTTTTAATTTTCAATCAATTTTCGGTAATAAACAGCTTAATATGTTGCACTTGACAAAAAGGCCAAAAGGAAAATTAAAACTTTAAACGCGATTTACTCAAAACAGCAAAATGCGATTTATCAACTTTTGCCAAAACACGCTTCCATTGCGATTTGCAGAGTAAGAAGGGCGAAGTTTACTCCTCTTCGAGGTTCGGACCTGTACGTTTGAACTTTTAATAGTCTTTCACTCACGATAAAAGTCTTAGTATATTTTATTAGTTTTTGTAAGTTTTAACTCTCCAGTAACAGCATTAACTTTGTTACATACAGTATTTTCAAAGAGTTATTTTCATTTGACTAACCAGAGTAATGCTAGAAAAACGTAACAACAATAATTTTGCGTCTTTTCCCAGTACGATGTTATTGTACTGCAGTAGCTTTAAATAGATATTAAATTGGCTTTTAAATCTTTTAATTGATTCTGCTTTTTTTGTATTTCCGATTCAATATCATGATAACTTCAATGTCGAAAACTAAGGGCACGTTTATGAGCGGCAATGATCGACATCATCACCATATTGATGAGAACACGAACAATGTTTTTACTCAACTTACCAACGAGTGTTGCGTTGTTCCGTAGCGACACGTCGGCCACCTATACAATAAAAACAATAGCTTAAAAGGGCATTTTGGTGGAAATATTTTTGCTCGGTTTTCTCTCAAAAAACTTTGACAAATCTAAACACTATACTTCAACATATTTGAGATTTCTGTTATCTTCTGTTCCCAAGATATGCCAATTTAGATTTCCACTTAGAAAGACTTTTTTTCTTAGAAATTTTGCCATGGTTGCTAACTACCAAAAAATTTCAAAAATTAAAACATATTTGTAACTCTCAATAAATGTTTGTGGCAACACTAAAGAAAGAGGAAAATTGTTAATTTTGAACTGCAAAATCTTGAAAACGGCAAAACCTATAAAGGTCAAATTTGGTGAGAATGCATATTCGAAAGCTAATACTAAATAAATATTTAGGCCTAAGCGAATTTAACCGACAAATCGGTAAGTAGCAGCGCGTTTGCCTCTGGAACAAAGGGTTTTGAACTCAATTCTACGCCCAGGTAACGTGGACCCGGCCTTGTCAACGGATTGCCATTACTGCAATAATTCTTCAAACGGAGTAGAGAAGCTTGGAGATGCAATGACACGGAAATGGGCCTCGCTGAATCGTTTTGGTGTAATACGGCGAGGACACTGAAAAAATTAAATGAGTTTAAAGTTTGTTTCTACTGTTTTCATGACTAGCAAAAAAAGGTCGAATTCGGAAAGCAGATTTTTGGGTTATCTTTATTCTAATATGCTTTGTAGTTTTTACGTAACTTACACACTACAAAATGACACTACGGGTTGAGTCAAGCATTTTAGTCTCTTTGCCATAGCAAGGGCACGAATCAGCCGGAACACAAGCGTTGTTGTGGAAGAGCAAACCCGTCGAGACACATGCAACCAGACTTGAAAGTACAATAGAGTCTTCCGCACACTAGAAAGTCAAAACGATGGTAAGAAAAATGGTATTCGCGAGATTTATTTAAGCAAATCTGCACTTACATGAACAGACAGTTGTTGTTTCTGATCTTGTTGTGTTTTTTTCTGCTGATGCCACAGTGGTTGAAACCAGTGAAATACTATTGATGATTGTTTTTTCTAGAAGTAACGAAGTTGTAACAGCTCCGCTTTAGTAACAGTAGTACAGTGCCGTCGCTACGGGGAAGGGCCAGGGGGCCGTGCCCCCCCTAACGACTGCTTGTGCCCCCCATTTTGGTTTACTCAAATTACTGTTTTTGGAACATCACGCAACTACAAGACAACAACAATGACGGTAAAGGAATAACTACTTTCAAACATAATAAATTCTCCTTTGAAGTATTCTTGATTCTTTGCGAAATTGCTGGCAACCAAGATCTGTACATAAATCTGATGTAATAATCCATCTTATTAACTTAAACTTTACGGAGTGGTCGCGGAAGAGAGAAGTAAACCTGCAGAATTGTTACCGGTACTTCGTTAGTGATCATGACATGAAACAATACGAGAAAACAGTTTTTTCAAAGACCCGCTGTTTTGATTTTTTAAGTACACTCAAAAGTTTGAGATCGCACTCTGTAACGCGACCCGGGTGAAGGGTCTTAAGCTCCCCAAACCAAGTAAGGTAGAAATTTAACCTCAAAATACGGAGCGTTTAAACTTCTTTTAGACTTGATCTGAAGTAAGGGGAAGCTAAAGGGGCTAAAAAATTTAATTCTTCTTTGAAATAACTTCTGAATTTTAGCAATTTAGTGATTTGTATGGCTTCAAAACGTGCGAAGTGCGATTAAACTGACGTAAAAAATCGCTTCTTTTTTGCCGCAAAACCACAAAAATTGCCCAGCTGCTGTCCGTCCACAGTCACTGTATATTTAATGACTATGCCCCCGTTTCTGACACGCTTGAATTGCATCAGTTTGTTTAGCACGGGGCCTAAATCAGACAATTTTGTACAAAAAATTTAGTTTTTGTTCACCTCTCCCAGCGAAATCCTGGTTGCGCGTCTGGTAGTATTCACTGCTGTAGATAGATTTTTCAGGCAGTTGTGGACCGCGGACGAAACAAGCTAGGAAACGCTTTCGGCCTTATAGGTCTCCTTTTTTTAGACATGAATACAGAATTGTTAAAATTGCGCATATTGGTAGCCGTACAAGATCTGAAGATCAGTTTTTGTATATGCAAAATTCAGTTTAGTTTAGTGCCCCCCCACTTTCAGTTTGAGCCCCCTCAATACGTTTGCTTTGGCGACAGCACTGCAGTAGTAGTAGTAGTAGTAGTGTAGTAGTAGAATTTATTCCCCAATCAAACTCAGACGCAAATGTAAAATAGCCCTACTCATGACGCAATGCAAATGAATCCGAGTTGTGTTGATTGAGCGCGAAGCACCGAAAAGCCTTGCTGTTTTCAGAGTCAAGGTCTTCCTGTCAACATACTACGAGTTTTATTCCACTAATATTGAAAACTAAGCAACAGTTATTGTTTTAGTTAATTTCAAACCAAAAAACAAAAAAATCTTTCTGAACCAACTATTAATGCAACAATAATAACAGTTCTGGTAATTTGCAAAAAAATTTTTAATAACCAATTAACGAATTAATAACAATATTGTAAACGAAGTTTTTACAGCGAGTAAATGAGTAATACAGTGCAATCAATTTCGAAATTAAACCAAAGCAATTGAAATTTGCTTATCAAGAGAAATGAGAACTATTCCAGGTAATCATGTACATGAGGTAACAAAGAGGTGCCCCAGACTTTGTTCTACAATTTTGTTTATTCGCGAAAATACAATCTGTTTGACACTGTACCATTAGCAACCCAAGATTTGGCAATTTTGCGACATTGCAAAAGACCGATTTTGCACAATTGTTTGCAGACTACGATATTACTAAAACTAATTGCACTTAGTAGCCTAACCCAATCTGAAAACTTGGCTACTGCTCCTAGTACCTGTATACTAGGATACCAGTAGCCTACTAATCTCCAGTATGATTGTTTTTGGCTACAGATTTTATGTAATTTATAGGCTAAAAACATCACCAAAACTAGTCTAACTTTGATACAGTAGAACCAGATTATATCACTTGTATAACGTAGCTGATAAATTTAATTTGAATTGGAAACGCTGGCTAAAGCAGAATCTTAGGCTATTACCTTCCTCATCGTGCATCGCAGTTCTTTGAGAGAAATTAGGTAAAAGCTGCTAATTGTGATGTTACGAACTTACAAAACGCAGGAATGCCAATGGTACGAAATCAAACTGATAAAATACTATCTATTGTCGCGAATAAGGGGCATTATAGAAAGAGTTTGGGTCATCTCTTTATTATCGTAAGCACTTCTCATTTCTTTAATGAAACTAATTTCAAGCAGTATCTCTTCAACCTTTGAACTGGTGGTTCAACTTTATTGGCAGCCGTTGTTGTGCTTGCCACAGTGAAAATTCTGGTCGCAAGTGTAACACTGCAAAAAATGAAAGGTTATTCAGATGAAGGAAGAAGGAATTTCACTAGAAGGTATTGATAATATTTAAAGATATACAGCTCGAAATCAGTTTTATTCAAGAAATGAGGACTACTTATTTAGGGAATAAAGAGGTTTCTCAAACCTTTTCCCACAATCCGTTTAACTCGCAGGCGCGTCGCCAGCGGGGGGCATTGGAGTTATTGCCCCCCGATTTTTATTTTTGCACCCCCGATTTATTTCTTGCCCCCACTGTATTTTTTCTTGGAAGTGAGCATCGCCCTCACAGTTAAAATAGGGGTAATTTTAACTGTTCCATGCCCTATCCTGACATCGATTCTATTTGATTGATTGCATTAGAATAAGCGAAGATGGCCACTGGCCGAAAACGATTTTAGTGAAAGTTTTTGTTAATATACGTTAGTTGAATATATTTTTTGGCTGATTCTTTGTTTCCTTCATGCAACTAAGTATCCTGACATCTATATCACATTCTAGGGTACGGTACGCAGCACAATCTCGTGTATTGGGTCAGGTTCAACAACAACATATCAATTCAGTACGGTATAATAATAATACAGCTACCAGCAGTTTGTGTGTACTGTGTAGTAGGCGTGGCATCGTAAACTATGATGTAGTATACAGCAGCACTTATAGGCGAGGCCTTATTACAAGTCAGGTGTTGTGACTGTTAAAGGTAATGTACAGTAAGTTGGTGTAGGCTGTATGTTGGTGATCAGTGGTATACACATAGTACAAACCATCCGCAATGTACCGTGCAATCAATCGTTACAGAAAGGAAAATAGACTATCGCCAAGTGCCTCAGGAAAAAAAGATAATAATTCGATCGGTCAGTTGCACTTCTAGGCTGCGGAGCAAACGTAGGCTACGGGTAAGCAAACTTAGCAAAAGTGAGTTGAGTAGACAAGCCGATGTCTGGAAGCGGAAGGCCTTAGCTTAGCAACTCAAACCATACTGTATTTTGATTGGGATCTTGTTCAGCAGTATGAGTAATCGATCTGCAGAAACTCTGAGCTAACAGAGAAACAGACTGCAATCATTCCCCATATCGGAATCCATTGACCAATTTTTTGATAGCTAGACTACCGGAATTTTCTGACTTTCAGATTTGCAAGAATTGTCCATTACCGTATAGGTCATTTAACTAGTTCGATTAGTACCAGTAGCAAACAAACTAAGCAGTGTTCTCGGCACTAGTAACGCCATTGATATCTGCGATTTTGAGTAAACTTTAGTAGCCAATAGTACGGTTTTGGCAGTTTGGTGCTGCTTTTTGGGAAGATTTTTTCAGAGCAGTAATACAGTCCTGGTGCATTACCGATACAGTAATTAGTGGTGCCGATCCATATTGACCATTGGGGGATGATTTAAGGAGTTTGTCTATTTTTTGATAATTTTGAGCATTGGGAGGAGGAGTATACTCAAACTGGTGAAAGAAGTGCTGGTGGCAATTAAGAATTTTCAAACACAAAAGTTATGGTGAGACAGCCTTAAAGCCAGCTAGGGAGTCTAGAGGAGGGGAAGCGCTGTGACCTCCCAAGCGGGGTCCGAAAATTTTAACTTTTTTGACGTTTTTTCGAGGATAAAATGCATCGTTTAGTAACGTTGCAAGTTGTAACACCAAAGTTACATACCATACCGATGCGAACTGTTGGTTGGGATGCAGCAGAAATTCTTTTGGGGGATGCCATCTCCTGGATCGGCACTTTTTTGTCTTAATGAAGTTATAGGCAATCCAGAAACAGAATAGGCATTCAAGTATATATGCTAAAATGTTCATTTTTCTACTTTGGCTTTTAATACACAATTGTATATTATTAGCTACAGTCAGGGCCTGCGAGAGGGGGGTTCAGGGGACACATCGTATCCGGGCCCGAGGCTAGGGGGCTCGGGCTCAAGGGGCCCAGAAGAGTTTGTGTTTCCGCGTTAAGTTTTGGTATCGCATCATAACACTGTAATCAAACCTGCCTACAGAAAAAATATCAGTCAGCCTATTCACTACTGGTAATTGGTCGCTATTTTTGCTACACAGCCTTTAGGGCATCCAATAGTGGCCGATTTGATTAAAAACAGAGGTAAATGTATCAAAAGCCATGCACTTTCACCGAAATTAAAGTTTTGTTACATTTCTCTGAATTGAGAGCCCTAATTTTATAGCATAACAATGTACGAGGGCCCACATTTCCAGAGATCCAAAAGCATTTTAACCTCAGAGAGCGGAGTCAAAGTTGACATACTATACTACTATCCATAGGTGGGTAAGTTAATGCAAAACGTTAGCTTCGTTAACCATTAGTCCGTTAACAAACTTCACACCTCCGTTAACGTTAATCCGTTATTTTCTGCTTTAATTAACGGAAGTTAATAAAGTCCGTTAATCCGTTAACATTGTGCGTGTAATTTACATTTCGTTTTATTCACTCGCTTCTAGAACACATATTGACGCTGTTGAGCAGATTGCAAAGAAATATTTGTTGCTATGGTGGTCTTTTTGTGTTTTGGAAGTTACATTTTAAAGCTAATCTAATTTCAAGATAGAAATAAATTCAAATGCACTAACGAAGCTGCAATCGGAAAATCTTTGGAAATTGCGAACAGCGATAATAATTAATAAACCTCTGAAGCTGTAGCTTATTATTTGTCACAAAAAAGAGCTCCTTTCTTCGCTTTCTTCTATAAAACTCGTGCTAATGTGCAACAAGTGCTACCAGGGCAAACTGGTTTGTATCGGTACGATGAATAAATGGTGCAAGATAGTAACGATGAAAACTTTAACTGAAGTTAACAGAACTTAATGGAAGTTACTTTAGTCCGTTAACAGAATTTAACGGAAGTTAATTTAGTCCGTTAACATGAAAAAACTTTTTAATGGATTAACGAGTTCAAAAAAAAGTTAACTTCGTTATTAACGGATTAACGATTAACGGACTTGCGTCCACCTATGCTACTATCATTAGGTAACTCACTCTATGTGTATGAGTTTAATAGGTTTTTTAGGTTTGTGAAGTCTATAATTGCAGATGACTTCTTAAAACTTTTATCAGTAAAATATTTGGATTTGCTGTGTTAAAGTCTAGTATTAATGTATTAAAGGATTTACTGTATATTGTTCAATATTGAGTCAATGTCGTCATCCCCCACTTCACATACTTTCTTTCATGTATATCACGTATTCTGCTAGTCAATTTAAACAAGTTTGGTTCTGGGATGTTGATCAAATGCTGTATTTTACCCTCGAGAAACACAAAAAGTGATAAAGCTTCAGGGGCTCTACCCCCAACCCCGCTGGGGTAGCTCACAGCGCTCCCCCAGACCCCCTAGCTGGATTAAAAACAATTTTATGTCTAGTGTTTTTCATAGGTCCTAACTGTGTGCGAATATCGTTATTCCCTCACTTTTAGATGAAGATCTACACCCATCGGACAAAAAATAATTTAAGGGCATGGGCCCCGATAAGGCTTGGGGGCCCAATAAGATTTGGGGGCCCGATATCGACCTTCGCACCCCCTGGAAAATTTTCTCTCTGAGGCCCTGGCTACAGTATTCATCATAGAGGTACCGATATTAAATTTTGCTCATATTTTTTCTGGAATTGGCTGTTGTCAGTAGTTTCTAGTCGTTGTGCCAGCTGTAATCATGTTTAGTTAAATGAAAAGATTTTCGTTGTTTTTTCAGCAATTGTTGAGTTAGCGGCTTTGCCAATATTTCAATATGTCATAGACAGTCTGCTTTCTGCATTTCTTCAAAAATCATTCAAGGTAGTTTTTCATGCGCAGTTTTTTAACTTTTCTTATTATTTAGATTAATTCTATATGTTTACCAACACGATTTCCATAAATATGCCTAAAATTTTTGTTGCGAGTTTGTGCCTTGCTTTAAACAATGTCGTATAATAACCGATATGATCCCATGCTGTTCTTATGTAAAAGACAAAGACAATCATGCACGTCTGATACGCATTAAATAAATATACGGTTTAGTAATCGTTTCATTGCAACCTAAGTAATTAGTTTGTGAAAAAAAGCTGAAAATGGTTTTATGAACTTAATCAACGCCAAGTAGCTGTATTACTCAAATGCGAAACGAAATTTACAATCCCGCCACACAAACAATCTACTTAACTCTTAAAATACTGCAATAATTTACCGTCAAAACTTTGCCCCCTGATCTCGCTAAGCTGGCGACGCCCGTGTTAACTCGTACCATTGGCAACCCTGCATTTTGCAATGCTGTGACATCACTAAAACACGTACTGTAGATCAGCATTGATAGCCTAGGACTAAGGTTCCAGTAGCAGTAGCCAAATTTTTGATTTTTTATAGGCTACCTACTCTCATCAGCCGGTAGTCGCGTTTCTTAGTCTGCGAAAAGTTATACCTTTTGTGATGCCACAAAATTGCGAAATGCAGAGTTACCTATGGTACGGAATCAAACAGATTAAAAATTATTTTCGCGAATAAAGGTAATTGTGGAAAAAGGTTTGGGACATCCTTTTATCACCTCAAGTAGTTCTCATTTTTTCAATGAAACCGATTTCGAGCAGTGTCTATTTAGAGCAAATACAGAAACATCCAATTATTACAAAGCTACTTTGACTACTGTAGAAATCAATAACCGAAACTGAATTTATCACTAACGACTACCTAAAACTGAAACTTCCACCCACCAGGAAGATATCTCAAATTTGTCGACTTGTGGTTTGTTCTAACAGAATCATTCAAGTATAACTCGCCAGTCTGCAATTACAAACTTTGATTATACTCGCAGTTATAGGCCAAAGCCTCCGACGAGTTTGCAAGACCTATTCGTAATTTTGCGTCAGAGCAACCCAGCTACAAAAGAAATGTTGCAGCAGTGCCAACACCGTGTCAGATTTAACTGACCGGAGATTTGGGCCGGAAACCTTCCACTTGAAACTCCACATGAAAACTAAATAACTAACAACTTAGAATAGTTTGGTGTTAACAATAATAATTGATTAAGGCTAACAGTTCAAAACAAAGTGATCCTGTAAGCTTGGTGAATTATTTAAGAACTAAAGTGTTTATTATATTATTTAAAAACGAAATAGATCCTGTAAATGACTTGTAATGTGACCCATGCCCAACATCTGACGAGCCCAACTTATAAAAGTTTACTTATTTTTGCGTCGTAAGTCAAGTCAGTATGAATTTTGCTTTTATTAATTTTACGTCAAAAATATTTCCAATTTAAAAAATTTTATTTTACTAGTTTAAATTAAATGCAGCAAAAATTATTTTATTTATCAGTTTACGTTTCAACTTAATCCAAGTGCAAATGTTTCCATTGTTTGCTTCAGTTGCAATTGGGTCGCACAAAACAAAAAATGATGACGTCCTCACTATAACAAAGACTATAATCTACAGTATTTGCGCAAATAGCCGCACGGTTCATTACGGACGTATCAGCTTTTGACAAATTGGTTGTAATTTCGTAAAACCCTTAAAAACAAGGAAAAGGCTTTGCGCACGTTCCGTGCGCGCAGACAATTTGAGATAAAGCCGAAAAAAACTAACCCTACGCCCCAACCCTAACCTTAACCCTAATCCTAGCCCTAACCCAAAGCCTAACCTAAACCCTAACTCAAAGCTATAAGTGTAATAATCAAAATAAAAATTTTCGAAAACGAGTGATGTCACTGGAATCTTTGTTTTTTTGACCGAACACGTTCCGTGCGCCAAGTCACCTCGTAAAAACAATAGTGCCCGTGATTTAAGCTAAGTTATAAGAGTGGCTTAAAAATTCCAAACCTTGATGAATAATATTCCTTAAAGGTCCGAAATAATACCAAGAAAGCAGAAAAATAACGCAAATTATGTTTAATCAAAAATATCTCCACAAAACTCGGTTTTATGTACAAATTAAATTTAATGACAACCGACACCAACACTAAGCAGTGAGCACCCTGTTTGGTTCTAAATGGTTATAAATCTTTCGTCAGGCTGGGCCATCGTAACAGATAGAGTGCTTATACCAATGAGCCTTGCAGAAGTACACAAATTGGAAAACTTTTTGTTGTTTTAGCAACTTCAAATTTTAGGAGTTATATGTAGTACTATGATTCATACTCAAGTTACAGTAATTCCAAATAAAAAGCTTGTTTCTCAAGGGATTTATCACAAAAAAGTTAGTGCATCCCTTCCTGTATAAAACTGGGTTGAAGGTCGTGACTGCAGATCGTTGAATTGTTCATCTATGATCAAAATTTTAGTCACGGAGTAAATTGATTGGGCTGAGAAAGGATATAGCAAACCAAAATTCCTCCAAAAAAAAGCAATATGTTCAGCACCTGACTTTTGTATTTTCTTGAAATTCTAATTGTTAATTGTTGACTATTTTTTGGCTAAAAATTTTATTACTCGATCAAACGGAGCTGCTATTAGCATGCAATATAATATGTAGCAAACTTGAGAGGTAAGCAAAGTTTAGTTTTTGATCTATTTCCGTTTAGACAGGGGATCATTTTCTTCTATGAATTTATTCAAATATTACAGTGGTAAGGGTGTGCTTCGAAATTTGACAATCTCCTTTTGTTCAGCATTAACTAAAACTGTAGTTAGAAAACAAGTAAAATTATACAGAGTTACGTAAGCGTTATTTACCTTTTACCAGATCGGTAATATTTGGGGAGGTCTCCACGTGCCAGCACCATTGCTTGCACTCTCGAGGGAAAAATCTCAAAAAAATTGCAAAAAGTGGAGAAAATTAAACTTTTCCCATTTCCTTTAGCACAAACTCCGCTGCAAATTTTTCGCATGTCGTTGAGCGTAAGTTAAAAGACCATTGTAGTTTCTTACACGATCTTTAACAAAGTCCTTTGATATTTGTCATTACCAAAGTATTTACAAAGGTTTAGGAGAGAGTAAATGCGTTTGTAATCCAACGTTCTTGGCTTTGCCGTGATTTATCTATGCATCAAATTTTTATGAATTATTACCTAATAGGCATTATCAAATTTTGTTGCTTAGCATGACATAAAATTAAAACGAAACTAATCTTAAAGAGAAACTTAGAGAGATACTGATCGAAATCGGTTTTGTTGAAGATATGAGAACTTCGTCAGGTAATGAAACTATGTCTTAAACCTTTTTCACTTTTCCTCTAATCCGCGAAAATATATTGAATCCATTTGATTCCCTGCAATTGCCAATCCTTCGTTTGCGGCATCAGCAAAAAATGACATTGCAAATTTTTTTGCAGAACAAGCTATGCGATGTTCGATGACATCAGAAAGGGATGACTTTGCAAAACTTCTTACCGAAAAAGTAACGCGATGTTTGAAGCGACTGTTAGCAAATGTTTGAAGCTACTCGTAAAATTAGGTAAAGTTTAAAGTTAATCACTTTTTTTTAAGCAACTACAGTACAAATCATATTTTAATTTTTTGATTTATTGACGTGACAAATATTTTAATATGCTTGAAAAATTTCTCTTAGACTGCTAAGCATATACAACGACAACAACAACAGCAACAACTACTTACTACAACTACAATACCAACTACAATATTTCAACCTACAATATTTCAACCTACTACATCTGTCACCTGGAGAACAAAATCTGCATTATCCACGACAGACTAAAAATATTTTGCACTTAAAGTAGTGCTTTTAATCTTAAGTTTTCTTATATTACTGATGGTTGTTTTAACTGCCAAGATTGTTAGGAACAAAAATTCAAAAGAACACATAAGAGAAGAATCACAAACTGAAAATGCTCAAGCATTTTATCAAATCTTGTAAACAAACTACAACCAGGAAATGGTGAATATCTTATAAGATGAATATTTTACAAGATAGATGGTGAATATCTTACCACAAAATTGTTTCGTAGTTTAGTAATGATATATTGAGCAATCAATAGCAATAAATGAATTATAGCAAAACACTATGGAGGTTGTTTAGTTGCAATTGATTTAAGTATGCGAAAGAGTAAGTGCGAATGCGAATGTACCACATTTGTAATGCTAAATCTGAACGTTAAACCATTCTTACTATCTGCTAATGGTAATGCGACGTTTTTTTTTTTTAAGGCAAATTTTTCGCTGCTCGAGTTGAGGAACATGACTAAGTCAATAGCAAGTTCAACCCTATCTTACACGGGGCATTTGACCAAAGCGTTTTACACTAGAGGAGAAGGTCAAAACCTCCAAAATATCTAAGGCATAAACCAAATCTCATCGGAATACCAAATTTGGCGTGCGAGCTGGTGTTTACGAAAAAAAAAAACTACGTTTGAGTTGATGACGTCATCATAGTGGTGCCAAACCAAAATGGCGTCATTTCTAATGACGTTATAAGCAGTTATTCAAAATTTAGATTAAGAGTTTTTTGAAAATGAATTATAAAATGTTTAAGTCAAAAAACGTTTAATGATAGCCAAAAATTGCTCAGATTTATCAAATAAAGTGACGTAGGAAAACCTCAAAATTGAAAAACTTTCCTTTACCTTGTCTGTTTCAAATTTTTAAGGGTCATTCATGAATAAATTTAACTCAATTTCAAGTAAATTTGAATAAAAAATTGTTTTTCTGCGAAATTTATCACACAAGAGCCGAGATTTGATTGTGATTGATGCGTTTGTTTACTGTGTAGGCTTCTATTTCATTACTACTTCATTTCTATATGTTTGAATATTTAAAGACAATAGTTTTAAAATTGATTAGAGTAAAATGCTCGTTTCTTCGAAGCGTAAACATTTTAATCAAATCAAAAGCTGCTTTAAAGACATGGGCATTTTAATCAAATCAATTCTCAAGTTCTGTTCCACTAATCAAATTTACAAAAGTTTGAAGTGGCCGTTTTGTTCCAACATAGCTAAGATCAAGTTTTTGGAAACAATTGAATTTCGGCCTTCTTAGTTATGCATTTTTATCAATGTTCACGTTATTAGTAAAGTTTAGTTTCACGCACTGTATTTTTTTAAAAACTGACAAATAACTCATACGTTTTCTTTGTAAGAGAGCAACATTTTTGTATTACTTTAACCCTATCACAAAATGCGCCTCGATAAGTTTTTTGGTGATAAATCCCTTAGTGAGGAGTTTTTTACGTGAAGTTAACCTGAATTTGAGTAGCATTTATTTCCAAATAATCCCAGAAATTTCAAATAGCTAAGTTAAGGGGAAGTTCCCCGATTATAATCGCCACTTATGATAATATGTATCAAAAGCAGACTAAAGCAAAAAATTGATATTGTTTAAAAGGCATTGCTTGACAGCGGATATCCAAAAGATAATATTACTTTAACACATATCCAGAAAAAATTGCTCTATTTGCTACACCCAAGGCATTTGGTCCTAAAAAGTGACCTAGGATTAAGACTAAAAGCCCATTGGATCAAACCAGCTTCCGGCAGCTAGAACCTTAAATTAAAACTGCTGTAAAAAATTGTTATAGAGCAGTATCACCGCATGTTACCTGGTGCCAGAAAGAATGTGCTACTTGCCAAGCAACTAAGTATGATTATTTATGAATTTGATTGAAACTGTGATAGTGGGTTCATACTGTATAGATTGCAATATCAAGAAGCTTCAGAAAAAAATCAAGCAGCATGTTAGAAAAGCAATAAGGCATACAGCCACTCCTGCTGAGAAATGTGGAGTTCACCGACCTTAACCCAACAAGAACACAAGCAAATAGAAAATGCAATTCTAAAACTACGACGAAGCAGTTCAAAACACAAACGAGCATTTTAGACATTGGCCAACCAGCCAAATTAATCTTTTATTATATTCGCTGTGTTTCACGAAAGAGTGTAACGAGTTGGCTGGGCTCATCATCGCGTCATTGCGCCTGCGGGCAGCATAGCTTCTCTCAAAGAAATGTAGGAGCGGTGGCTAGCTGTTGGTAAAAATGTGTCTGATTTGACCTGCCTGAGATCAGAACCTCAGATCACCCGCTTCACAGACGGACATTTTACCTTCGACCAACTAGCTGGTGCCATTGGCAAACATTTGTTGGAATTTTACCAATATGCGCTAAACTACACTGAGCCGTAGTATCCTGACCACAGCGCAGCACGCTCTCATTTCCACTTAATTTTCTGGAAGTACTGTAGTTCACATTAATTTTTCAAGAAAAAAAAGGGTTGAGCAGACAAAAGCTTTTAATTTAACAAACTTCAGCTGTATCGATACAATCAAAACCTGCTGTCACTACTGAGAATGCAATTCTCCTTACAACATAATTACGTTGGTCTTTAAAAGATTCTACTCACTGCATTTCAAATCAGACAGAGGTCGCTACCAAAGAGTCCTTTCCGAAAAGCTTTGACCAAAAGCATGACATTAACTCTGCTGAAAATTATATTTGAATTCTGCACCACCTCATAAATGTTGAAATATTGTTATGTTTTACGCAGGAAACTAAATACATTTATGTCACCTACTGTGACGGCCCCAAACGTAATAAAGTAGCAATAAATTGCAGAAATTTGTCAAGTTCCAAAAAGTTTCAAAAAGTTTTACTTAATGCTTTATTGCTCAAAATGAGTGCTGTTTTCAGTGTTTTGTAATTAAACCGAAAGTCCTGGTCAATAAATAAATGAAAATTACTGCATTAAAATCTTTTTTAAAAACAAAAAAATTGCCATGGAAATACTAATGCTTGGACGAAAGAACTAAAGAAAACAACCAGAAAAAAATACCTGTACCACAAACCAAAACTTTCAGATGAAGTTATTGTCTTGAAAATATGTTTGCGAGAATTTTAAAATACTACGTGGGTATATGCGATTACCACTTCATTGATGAAAATAGGAACTTCAATTTTTTTTGGTAGCATCAAATTATTGTTTTTTTTATTTGTTTCCTTTTAAGTATTCAACAACTGTGTCAAATATTCTAGTCGAGATAAGTCCAAATTTTGACCTCATAATGTTAGTTTAAAATAATTTTTTGTTCATGCTTTTAAAATGTTAAAGTTTTTTTTACACAAACAGATATAATTGAGTTTTTTACGGTATTATGCTTGTAAGTTCATAATGCAAGATCTTAATGCTGTACAAATTTTTAAGATTCCGTATAATAGCGTATAATTCAATTCAATGTATTCATTCATGGAGGCAAAATGCTGAAGAAAATTTGTACAATATTTACAAATCTGGCGTTTGTAGTTTTACCATTCCTGATATCAGTCGGTGCAGCAAGCGATCAGAGATTACAAAAGTAACTCACTGTCCATACCTTCATAGGTCCTCTCAAGCCTTCTTAGTTTTAAATGAAACCCGGATTTTTATGTCTGATTTGTAAAAAAATGATCATTCATTGTCATTGAATATCTGCGACAAGATATTTTACAGCAATACTTTCCAAAAATAAGCTAGTGTGAAATATTTACAAAACGTGCAATACAACTACTGCAATTTCAGAAGAACGAAATACTTTTTTCATTACCAAAGTTGTGAATACAATACAGCAAAGTACAATATGGTACTTACAGAGTGTATTTTGCAATATCAACAACATACTACCGGATTTTTTCTTATTCTGTGGTTGAACTTGGCGTTAAGTTTAGGTAAGAAATTCACTTAATTAACACTCTCTTTATAAAACTAAGATTAAAATTTAGTTCGTCTGTGATTGATATCAGGTTTGCAAATTGCCTTCAACAACACGTTAATATTTTTTCAGAACCAAATGTTAATCATATTTGCTGTATTGCATTTTCTATCCAAACCGTGTGGCGAGTTGGGAAGCTCTTTCCCGGATCTTTGTGTCTGCGGGCATCACAACCTTCATCAAAGAAATATTATAACAGTGACTAGCCTTTGGTAATATTATGTCCAATTAGACCGAGCGGCCGGAGACCTCCCGCTCCAGAAACGCTAGCTTTACCGCATCTAGAAAATGGCCGGCTGTTACAAGGGTTAAAACAATGATTTATTTAAAGTGATACTGCTCGAAATCGGTGGTATCAAAGAACTGAGAACTACTTGAGGCCATAAATAGGTTATGTAAACCTTTTTCCACAATTCCCTTTGTTCGCGAAAATACAGTTTAATCCGTTTAACTTAGTACCATTTTACGAAGAATCGAAGGAGTTACTCTGTTTAACAAGGTGTGTAGCTCTGAAATTCGAAAATCTCTTAACATCGAGCCGTTACTTCTCCGAATTGAAAGATCTCAGCTTAGATGGTTTGGCCGTGTAAGCAGAATGCCTCAGGAAAGACTCCCCAAACAAGCTTTACGTGCCAAAGCAAATGGGAGAAGACCAGTTGGACGACCTAGAACTAGATGGACCGATTACATTGAAGATCTTGGATGGAATCGCTTGGGACTTCGCCCAAGCGAAATGATGGAGGTGATGGAAGACCGTGAGGTGTGGCGGTTAAATCTTGAGCTACTGCCCGCAACCCTCACGGAAAAGCGGGCAATGAAGAAAGAAGAAGAACTTAGTACCATTGACAACCCTGCATTTCGCAATTTTGTTACATCACAAAAGGCTTACTTTTGATCAGTACTGGTAGCTTAAGTGTACAGGTTACAGTAGCAGAAGCAAATTTTCAGATTTGGTTATAGCCTACTCATTGCCACCAGTTGGTAACCGCACTTCTTTATTCAGCGAGAATTTTTGCAAAATTATGTCGTTTGTGTTGTCAAAAACTTGCGAAATGAAAAGTTGTCAATGTTGCTGAGTCAAACGGATTAAACCGTATTTTCGCGAAAAAAAGAAATTGTGGAAAAAGGTTTTGGGGTTGCTCTTTATTGCCTCAAATAGTTCTCATTTCTTCAATGAAACCGATTTCGAGGAGTATCTCTTTAAGCTTTATTTTGAATAACCAAAGTTAAGAGATGAATACTTATAGCTTATATACCAGTAACTTGGTTATTCAAAATTACCAGTTGAGTTTGCCCAATTCAGGAATCAAAATTCCTTGAACCATGTGAACCCCTCTTCACACTGAATATGAGGTCAGTTGACTTCGTAACAGGGAAATGATCTCGCGATCGGGGCTTTGCTACACCTGCATCACTAAGGGGTTAAAACTATCGCTCATTTAGATGTGAAGACAGCATCAAGATGTTGTCAAATGATGTAGAATTGTAAGACGTGATGTCTCTGTGTACTTATAACTTAGTTCTGCCTATGTCATTTTAGGAATATTTTAACTTAATCATTTTGAATTTTGATTAAATAGAATGATAACGCCGTTAGAAAAGAAAGGGACTATGAATGAGATTAATTTCTGCACATTTACTAAAATCATCTAAATCAATCTTATTATAGATCTTACTTGTCGATACCGTTAAGCAACAAAAGACAGTGTGTGATATAAATGTTCAATCACATAAATATTACTGTAGAAACAGTGCACATCAACTTTTTTTTTTGATTAGTATGCTTATATCTTTGAAGCTTTTCGTCTAACACTTGAAAAGAAGAATCGTCAGAATGGAGAGTGCAGGACAAGGAGCTGCTACAGTATTTCTAGGAAAAAACCAAGCCGTGATTGGATGGAAAAATCAATCTCTTGCTTAAGCTTGTTTTTCGTACTTATCATAAGTGCTCTGTGTACCAGCGTGGCGATTAGATTCGTTTTCCGTTTGCTTGGGATGAAGGATTCCCAGCGGATGTATTGACCAGAAAAAGTGGGCTTTCGGTATACACTGGTCTCGAAACCAAGTTCAGTTCTTTCCACTAGAATGTCTAGAAATGGAAGTTTGCCATCATGTCTTTTTCAAATGTGAACTTGAGAGCAGAATGTAGACGATTAAGCGTGACCAGGAAATCGCGAACGTCACCCTCTTGTTTAAAGATGGCAAAAGTGTCGTCAACAGTTTAAAGATGACAAAGCCTATTTATCAATGTACCTCTCAAGGAAACGATCGGCATATGTGCAAAAGCCTTGCTCAAAGACCCTTCCTTCTTCCATTCCTCCCATCCCCCAAGCGGTGTTTATTGAACTTAAGGAAAGTGCTACACCATCCGTGGAGTTCAGCTTCAATGACACAATGTATAAACAAACGAACGGGGTAGCGATGGGCTCACCACTGGGTCCGGCATTTGCGAACATCTTTCTTGGCTATCCAAACTATTTTCCTGTGTTTAAAAACCGACAATTTATTTTTGATATGTTGACGACACTTTTGCCATCTTGTTCGCTTTTTTCACCCTTTTTGCCATCAGGGTGACGTTCGCGATTTCCTGGTCACGCTTAATCGTCTACATTCTGCTCTCAAGTTCACGTTTGAAAAAGACATGATGGCAAACTTCCATTTCTAGACATTCTAGTGGAAAGAACTGAACTTGGTTTCGAGACCAGTGTATACCGAAAGCCCACTTTTTCTGGTCAATACATCCGCTGGGAATCCTTTATCCCACGCAAACGGAAAACGAACCTAATCGCCACGCTGGTACACAGAGCACTTATGATAAGTTCGAAAAACAAGCTTAAGCAAGAGATTGATTTTATCAAAGAGATCTTGCTTGACAACGGGTACCCCGAAGATATAGTACTCAAGCACGTACCCAAGAAAATTGCACAATTTTCTACAGCCAAACCCTTTGGACCAGAAAAGTGCCCAGTGTACCTTAAAGCCCCGTGGATAGGCTCAGCTTCTCAGCAATTAGAACATCAAGTTAAAAGTGCTGCGCAAAATTGCTACAGAGCAGTGTCACCACGCTTGATTTTCTCAAGCCAATGCATGCTACCTGCTGCCAAAAAGGATGTGCTGCCTGCCAATCAAAGAAGTATGGTTATTTATGAATACGTGTGCCACTGTGATAGTCGGTACGTAGGTCGCACTACTCAAAGGCTTCAGGAACGCATCAAGCAACATGTTCCAAAAGCAATAAGGCAAAAAAACCACTTTTACTCAGAAACAGGGAACTCACCGATCTAAACCAACCAGAACCCAGCCAAATAGAAAATGCAAAGCAAAAAGTAAGACTCAATTCGAAACAGAAAGCGATTCAGCTATTGGCCAGCATTTGTTGGAATCCAATCATTGCGCACGCAACTATTCTGATTCGCAGTTTAAAATTCTAACCACAGCTCGCTCTCAATTTCTCTTGAGCCTGTTGGAAGCGGTTTATATTTCACGGAAAAACCAGATTTGTGCAGGCAAAAGCAGTTCGTATTCACTCTAAAACTGTTTCGTTAAGATCAAAACCTGCTGTCATTGGATAGACTGCGTTTCTCCTTACTATTGCGCAATCTCCTTGCAATGTATTTTTCCTTACTGCAGAGTGCATTTCTCCTTACTGCAGAGTGCATATCTCCTTACTGTATTTAGTCTTTGAAAGATCCTGCTCACCACATACCAAACCAGACAGAAATCGCAACTGAAGAGTTCTGTCCGAAAAGCTTATTGCGAAAGCAAAATGAAATCGACTTTATTGAAAGTCATATTCAAACTTTTATTTATTTGCTGAACGTGAAGTAAGAAAGCTATAAATACCAATTTTTACAGTCTTTGATCGGGTCAAATAAAAGACTATAAAAATTGGGATTTGCAGCTTTCCTGCTTGACTTTTAGCACTTAAAGGGACAGTGCTAAGCCTCCACCGAGAGTAGTAGACAGTGGTAGGTGGCAGCTTGACTCGAAGGCCAAAAGTTCCCTTCGCTGTCTGCAGGCCAGGCAACTTGGTGAATAAAATGTAATTAGACTTACTTGCATTTTAATTTTTGCATCATCAAATATTGGGGGCCCAAAAAAACTCAGGCTCCAGGGAAGTGTTGTAAGTCGGGCCGCTCTTTTCGGGTCGGGTTTGGGTTCGGGCCTAAAGTTGACAAAAATTTCGGGCTTAATTCGGGCCTGAGACGTACTTTTTGTCTTAGGTGCACAAAGATACAATCAAAATAGCTTGGCAACATTGCTCAATTTTTCAGACCTAACCTAAGTTATGTTTTTTTTTCGGGCGTGATTTTGGCCTTCAAATCAGTTTTTGGGTTCGGGCTTATATTTTCGGGTTCGGGCCGGGTTCGGGCCTGAACTAGTCGGCCTGTTTACAACTCTGCCCCAGGGCATCCCATCACATAAATCCGGCACTCGGAAGTGTAACAGTTCAAGAAGAGCTGGAAGTGGAAGCATAAAAAAAATTGGCTACTTTCACATCCCAATTTTAGTCGTCAAGTCTCCTTCGTTGTACACAACAAAATTAAGCTGCCATCTGCCAAGTTTTCTACCATACACAGAAGGCGGTGAATCATCCTGCCAATTCCGGTGGTTTACAATAGTTAAAATTGAATTATAATTTTTGATATTTTTTGTTTCAATTTATTGAGTGCTGTTGCAAAGATATTCAACAGATACAAAAAGATATCCCCCGAAAAAAGTGTTTGAAAACTCTGAGTTTTGTTCTTCCTGCCAAAACCGCAGTAGGCCTAATAGTTTAGAGAACTGCGGTTTTGGCGGGAAGAACAAAACTCAGAGTTTTCAAAAACTTTTTTCGAGGGATATCTTTTTGCATTTGTTGAATATCTTTGCAACCGCAGCCTCAAAATTAAAAAAAAATATCAAAAAAGTTCAATTTTAGCTATAATAAACCACCGGAATTAGCTGGATGATTCACCGCCTTTAAAACTTCGCAGTACTACTTTTTGATGATACCACGGTTTGGCTAGCTTTAAAGAGTTTAAAGACATTAAAACTAGTGTACTTTGCTGTATAATCATCTCGTATATCACACATTTTGAAACTTAAATTTAATTTTTAAAGATGTATATCATCTTCAAGAAGGCGAAAGCGGAGACTTTGCGTGCTCTTTTGTATATTTGATGGATGTCGTTGAAGCAAGCTATGGATGTTACACAGCAGCAAAGTAAGTTTTTTTCAATGGATCTCCATATTTGTAATGCTCACTCATTTGTAAAAATCTGTAATGATCGCTCATTAGTAAAACACACTATGCAAAATTTGGGTTTTATTGGCAGAATGAGATAATATTGTGATTATTTGGTGATATATTATACAGTAATTATAGCTTTATACGTAAATCTTGGAACAAATAATAGATTGAGAACAAGACAGTTAACAAACTCGAATTGGGTCATGGAAAATAGATGACTTTTAATCTTATTTTACACGGGAACGGGGGGGAAGAGGTTTGCTTCCTCTGTTTGTGTTCGTGATAAATTCCTTTACAAAAAACATTCAATTAAAATCAGCTTGAATTTGAGTCAAAGTTGTTAAGGTAACAAGAAGTTACCCAAAGTCACCTTTCAAATCTGAGCACTGTTTAGCCAATACTTAGCTTAAATGACGTCATAAGATATTTTCATGACGTAACCAACTTGACTTAGGCATTTAATGATTCAGTATGATATAGCAAATTAACGTACAAACTTCAAATCTTCAGCAAGGATGTCATTTTTCGAAAATATGGCTCTAACACCTCTATGATGACGTCAACAAAATAAAAGCAGTTTATCTAAAACATTTTGATGGACACCGACCCGCATGCTAAATCTGAAGTTTCCATAACATTTTGATTTTGGATTTAGATTGGAGGGCATTTTTGCCGCCTCTTCACGTAAAATGCGTTGGTTAAATAGCCCGTGTAAAATAGGGCTAAATTTGTTTAGTCTCATACTCAGTTTTGTTGAGAGGAGCCTGCTGGTCGTGTTGAATTTAATGATGGTGAGAAGATACATTTTAAGCAAGATCAAATCTTTCAATGTACTGTAATCGCTGTATTACGCTGAAGCGTGAAGCGAGTTTGTTCATCGTGCCATTGAGCCTGCTGGAAACTGGGCAATCGAAAAAATATTGCAGCGGTGGCACGCCGTTAGCAACACTGTGTCCGATTTGATTGGCCCAAGAATTGAAGCTCAGACCTTCCGCTCCAGAGACAAAAACGCTACTACTAAACTAACTGGCTGGTAGGAGCTAGATTTCTTTCAGCGTTATTATTTTGTTGGATTACGTTTGAAACAGATTAGTACTCGATCTCCTAAAGCTGGCAGATCACTCTAAATTTGAAGGTTGATGTCTCTTAACAATTTCTGTAATTAATTAAAGTAGGTTAATCAGCAAAAACAGCAACACGTTTTACTTTATACAAAAAAAGGAATTTACTCAGTTCAATACGGTACACAAGCAAAAATTATAAAAAAAAAATTGGTAGCTCAAATTCTTACTATATTTGCCAGCTCAAAATTCCCAAAGTTTGGATGCGCTTCTTGTTAGTTGCAATCCCTAAGCCAAGAATCCATTAGAGGATGCTAAAAGCTATAGCCTTTTCTTCTTACTTTGCATCCCTTTCAAGATCCTTGAAAAGCTGATCTATGCTTACATCGAGCCTATCATCGACTTTATCATCTACCCTCTCTCATTGACCCACTGGTCAAATCAGACACAGTATTGCCAACGGCTTGTCACCGCTCCGACATTACTTCGAAAGGAGCTGTGTTGCCGGACGCAATGACGCGGAGATGAGCCCCACCAAATAGTTACTCGCTTCGGCGTAGTGCAGCAAGTACAATGAAAGATTTGATTTTGATCAACAACGCATTAATCGTTGTGTCCGGATGCCTGATTTCTACACCATCGAAATACCTACCAGTTTTTGCGAGTATTCTGCCAGCTGAGCTTTGCCGCAGACAAGACACTCTTTCTACCCTGCCGAGCCCGTAGGCGTAACCAGAATTTTAGTTGGGGGGAGGGGGGCCAACCAGAAATCACATAGATGAAGACCAAAAAAAAAGAGTCTTCAAAGTTCGATTTAGGATTTGTGATTGCGGGGGGGGGGGGGGGGGGGGGGGCAAACATCAAGTTACAGAGTGCAGAGCAAACTTAAAAAACAACTTAACTGAAGGTCAGCACGAGTTGCAAAGCCTATTTTGTCCAGCAAATTAGGTGAAGACAAAAAAATGTCTTCACGGTCTGCGGTTAACCACAAACCAGACTTGGAACGGGTACTGAAAACCACTAGCCGTTTTGGCAACAAATTTTTCATTGGTTGCAAGGCAATTGGGGGGGCTGCCCCCCTGGCTAAGCCTACGGCCGAGCCCTGGAGCCTAGACACTTTTTCCACAGCAAGATCACCGAACAACGGCATTACTCGGCGCTTGAAATGAAGACGCCCTTTTGTGCTTGTCGCGAAAGATGTAATGTCAAACCTTGATCAACTAGAAAACAACTCAACAGACTGGGCTGATCAGTCTTGGAACACTGGATGGGGCAAACGAAACACCAGATTTCATCAGTTCATTTCCAAAATTAATGCTCCAACATCAGGAATGCATCTCCCAAGACGCTCCTGGTTCGGGCTAAATCGCTAACGCACTGGTGTTGGACGATTTTGTTCTTCGCTACAAAATTGGAGTATGGCAACAAATGAAGTATGCAAATGCGGCGCTGAGAGTCAAACAACAAGCTCTTTTCTTTACTCTCCACCTCACAGTATAGATGGACTGTTCCGTTTGGATGAAGACACAACCAGCGGGTGCAAGAAACCTGCTTGGACATTTGACGAGAAACTCAAACGACAGAACGAACAAGTTCACATGTTTTATATTCACATATTTTAAGCAGCAGTAAAAAGTTAAAAAACCAAACAACACGCAGTAAGGAGGACATTCATAAGACCAGTATTACAACCATTAGGGTTGCACGGTCGCCGAGTATGCATCTCCTCTGCAAAAAAAAAACAAAAAAAAACAGCAAGACAGAGAGAGAGAAAGAGTAAAAGCACAAAGCAAAACAAAAAAACAAATAAAAAAACGCAATCTTTCACGACAGAACAAACATAAGGTAAATGTAATAGGTTTATTGATACAAAAAACTAGTTGTACGAGCAAAGTTGGTTTAATTACCATTGTCGATAAAGAAGTATCATTTTTCGCTTTGATGAAAAACAAAAATTTGGATTTTGCTGCATTCAAAGAGAGATGATTAAATTTTAACCAGCCATTAATTTTGCATGGCTCGTAGTTATGATTTTCTTCTAAAGAAACAGTATTTTTGTGAGATAAGGTCAAGACACGGTAATCAACTTATAACGTTGTTTTAAAATTTGAACAATGTGCTAGGTTATTCCAGTGGCGGATCCAGAAAATTTTGGTGGGGGGGGATTTGAAGCACAAAACCTCAAAAATTCGGATGTCTTCACCAAAATTGAGAGTGATTTTTCGGCCGAAATCGGAAATTCAAACGTTTTGTTCGCCCAAATTCAGGTGGTCTCCAAAAAAAAAAAAAAAAAAAAAAAGAGGGCTTCACCAAAATTGAGACTGATTTTTGGGAAATCGGAAAAAAAAAAAAAGTTACGTTTAGGTCGGTGGGGGGGGATGCATCCCGAAATGGAGCCGAATTATTCGAAGCAGAGGCTGATTTTTCGGCCAAAATCGTTACTTTTAGTCTGGTGGGGGGGGGATGCATCCCCCCCATCCTCCCCCCTAAATCCGCCACTGGGTTATTAATGTATATCAAAAATAATGTTGGACTTGAAGCACTTCCCTTCGGAAGACCTATGCTAATGTCAAAAAGTGAAGACGAGAAACCTTCGCAACAAATCATTTCTTTACGATTAGTAAAATCTCACTTGGTTAACGTTTTAGAACACCTCTGATACCAAACTTTTCTGGTTTGCTTGAGAGAGTTTTGTGAATTACCGTGTCAAAAGCCTTGGTTAAATCTGTGAAAATGGAACAAACATTTAAATTATGTTCCAATTTATTCATAATATGTTCATGTAGATGTGTTATTGCTAAGTTTGTAGAATAGTTTTTGCGTAACCCAAATTGAGTAGAAACAACAAAATTACACTTATCCCCAAAATTAAAAAATCTTTTTACAACAGTTTCGAGGATTAAATTAAAAGCGCTGGCAGTATAGATAAGACGATAATTTTTGATTCTGAATTTAAATCACTTTTATGCAAAGAAGTACCTTTTGCAATTTTTTTAAGAAATCAAGATGCAGGCAATTATCTAAGCTGTTGTTGAAAGTTTAGCTAAAGTTAGTACAAAACATGCCAAAATTGAACGAAATGATTTTGACATAACGATATCCTCACAAATACAAATCTTCAAAAATCGACGCCATCTCCATTTAAATAAAATGCTTTGATTTGCCACATGCTTCACCAGTACCGCAATATTGAGGTTTCTGGGTTAAAGAGATGTACAGTAAATTGACATAATTATATCAATTAGTCAATAATTCAATTATAAAAAATTTGACGTCACCATCAAAAGAGTGCACAATCGAAAATTCAGAGCAGAGTAATACGAATTGCAGTATTCTATGCAATAGGAAATCCCTGCAGCCTGTTTCACCCCCACAGAATCCTCAGTAAATAATCTTATTAAGAATTTATTTGAATAAGAAAAGCCATTGATGATTCCGTGAAGCTGAAACGGTCTAGAGATTTCTTACCTCATAGATTGCTGCAATTCTCATTTACAAAAGGTGGTGAATAATAAACAAATAACATCGAGCTTGCATTTCTGTTCTTTGCGTCAACATGAAAAGATGAGCTTGCTGGCGTCAGAATACATAGGCCAGATCATTGCACAGTACATGAAACTAATGATCGTCCATTATTATTTTTGCTGTTTCTTTGATGCTGCTTCTCGAAGAGTGAGCCGCAGTTTCTTTGCTGCTTTGTTCAGGAGTGGGCAGCCGCAGGACCTTTTTTGTTTCTCTGGAAAAGGATAGTTTCGACCATTAGGAACCGATCAATGTTCAATTGCTCAATGGCCATTAGGAACCGATCAGTGGATAAAACGTTTGCTGCTGAAACGGTAGACTCGAGTTCAATTCTCGATCGGGTCAAACCAAAGACTATGAAAACTAGTATTCACAGCTTTGCTGCTTGACGTTTAGCAATTAAAAGAACAGTGTGAAGCCTCCATCGTTTGTGGTAGACAGGTGGACAGATGGCAGCTAGATTCGAAGACCGAAAGATCCTTTTGCTGTTTCCTGGCCAAGGCTACTTGGTGAATAAAATGTAATTACAATTACAATTACTTATCAACACACTGACAACCGAAAAGCGATAGTACATGCTGTTTCATGGAAAACTGCCCACTTACACATCGTCTACCTAAAGGTCCCTCTGGAAGAAGACACTTATACGATGATAGAATATTCAGTGCTTAGATGAAGCACCAGTAAATATGATGGGTCTCCTGCTGTTAAATGCAAAACGAAAAAGAAGCTCTTGCTCTAGTTGCATTCACTAAAAACAGAAATGATTGACCTTGTTTAACATTAGAAAACTACTTGAAGTCGTGTCGGATGACTGCTATCAAATTTCAGCCTTGAATTTGAAGCACAGTTGAAGGAAAAGTTGATAAGTGACATTCAAAAAAATGAACTTTTTTTTTGTTTTTCAAAGTTATTTCTTAAAGTATGCCTTTCCTGAAAAAAAAAATATATATATATCTGTAAACATTTTCATCTTTTTCGGTAATAAATGGTTTAATATGTTGCATTTTGCGACAAGTCCAAATATAAATTTTAAATTTCAAACGCGATTTTTTCAAAACAACATAATGCGACTGATCAACTTTTGCCAAAACGTGCTTCATTTTTGTTTTCTAAATTTCTTGTAAATTTTTGTTTTTTTAATTTGTATTTTAATGTTCCAGAAATTTTTGTTAAAACCCAAGTATACAGTACTTTATGAAGTTTTAATACTATAAAGTCTCTTAAATTCAGTAAATCTTCACAAAACAGTTGAAAATGAATGCATTTTTGCAGCCCTGATGCACTGAAGATCACAAAACAAAACTGTCAATGCAAAACGTCATGCAATATATTGGTTGCAAATGAAACATATGGTGATCCATGCCCAAATAACCCTAATGACCCAGAAATACTGACAGTGTCTTTTTCTTGCGTCGTGCCATCAAGTTAGTATAAACTTTACTTTTGTTAATTTCTGTTTAAAATTTGTAAAACTATAGATCTAATGGGTATTGTTGATTTTCATTGAGCAAAAGGGCACCTTTTCAAAAAAATATTTATTTATGATATTCATTCACAATTCTATGTAATTCATAAATCACTCACAGTTCTATGATTCGTTTTACCCAACTTCAAAATTTGCATTAGTTATTTCAGCTGCAATTTTGTCGCAAAAAGCAGCATATATGATGATCTGAACAAAAATGGGGCCGTGATTTGAACTAAGTTGTGAAAACGAAAAGTAAATTTAATTAAAAAATAACTCAAAGACTAGACTTCATGTAGAAGTTAAATTTGGTACCGGTAATGTTTGAATAACTAATAACTTTTTTTACCTTTTTGCGTGCTTCTGGCCTAAAGGCTACCAATGCGAGAGCCTAAGGAAGAGCCTCCAGAGAGACGACTACTTAAAAATAAGCAACGCGAAAAAGTTATCTTCCCACAGGATTTGAACCTGATAAGCATCCTTTGGATTACCGGTCAACTACTCTACCAATTGTGAGAGGATGTCTACTGGCATGCTTACTTTTGGTTATTTAAACCCAGTACTATGATATTGATAATAATTTAATTGTGATGTTTTGACGTGTGACGTTTCATGTTTTGGCGTTGTAAACGTGAAAAGATCACAATAAAATATTAATAACTTTCGTGCAAAAAAAATAATCAACAAAGAAATTTGTTCAATTATTCTTGTACCAGAAACCACCACGTAGTGCCAGGCTTTGGTAAAAAATGTTTCTAATATAAAAAGACAAAATTAAACAACTCATCTCACAATTCTAAATACCGATCCAGAAAATTGCTTACAGTTTTTTTGACACAAAAACCTCTCAAATAAATTGCTCTTTACACAGAGTTATTTGTGGTAGGCAAAAATTGAGTTTATATCCAAGCAAGAAATCTTTTGTGTCAGACCATGTGTTGTCAGATATGAAGGAGTTTGTACTTAAAAATGGGCTCCATTTTTTCAATTAAATAGTTTTAGAAAAAAAAACACCACCTCAAACGAGAATGAATAGAACAAGCACTCCAACTTTATAATAGACAATTATGACTAAAATTAAGACTTATCAGTTAAGTCATCTGGGACGGTATTTTTGCTATTTTTTTGAAAATGTTCGTTTGCCACTCGTATCCTTGTAAGAGGATCTCTGGATCGGGGCTCGGTATGTGGTTGAGTGGGTTTCCGTTTGACGGATTTTTTAAGGGTGCATGCACACTATTGTTAGCTGATGCTTTGTTAACAGATCGTCTCAATTAGCCTAGCTGACGGGACTTAAAATTAGTGAAAATTGGCTTGTGTTAGGCTTGCTGCATTCAATATATTGCCGCTTACGAGGCTAAGTTGCTTGCTTATTTTTATTTTTTCGCTTGTGTGGTGATAATCTTCTTGCAATGTACATTATTTATCTAAAATGAATAATGATGAAAATTAAACTTCGATTAAAATAAGCAAACTTCATTTACAAAGTTACAGTTTATGGTTCTAATTACAAATCTTTCGTCAAGCTGGGCAATTGCAAGAACTATGCTGCTTGAACTAATAGGTAAACACAGGGTTGGGCAAGATAACAAAAACGTTAACTTCGTTAAGAGTTAATTCGCTAAGAATTTTCAAACCATTTTTTAACTCTGATAAAGCTAAGTAGTTAACTGAAAAACAAAAATACGCAAGTTAAAGTAAAAAGTTAATTCGTTAATATTTTTTTAAAATTCAGTGTTCACCTGTAGTTGATGCCCAATAAAATGATTCCATTTCCATACGAGATAAAAATTGCTCATCCTGATTTCTGTTACTGTGGTATTTCCTATTCTAATGCAGATAGACACAGTGGAAGCCTTCTTTTATTTTAATTTTTTTATTTTAATGAAAACGAATTCTGAACGACGATCAAACTATACTTTATGCATAATAGTGATCACTTTGTAGAGTAAAATTATTGCGGCACTATACTCGATTGCTAACAAATATTATTATTATGGCATTAGGACGCATAATGTGGCCTAGAAATTTAACGCATTAACGCAAACACTAAAGTATTTTAACGAAAGTTATAGTTAATAAGTTAACTAGCAAAAGCTTTTTAACTTTTTAACTTGTTAATGAAAAACTTAACTTCGTTATTACCGATTTAACGAGTTAATGCCCAAAACTGGGTACGCAATACCGTAAACAATCTTTCGGTAAAACCGCTTAATCCTTGCTCATCGGCATTAACAACTGCAAAGAATTGTATGCCATGCAAAAGGTTTAATCTAAATTTTTGTTGCAGCATTAACATTAACATTAGATTTCGTAGCGCAATCGATCGCTCATTTCATGTACGTGTTAGTGGTCGTGGGTTTGACGTTTGGTTGTTGATATTGATAAATCATTCAGTTTTGATCAAGCTGGAAATCGGACGCTTTTTTTAGAGCGGTAGATAAAATTCTGTAGAGCGCTGCGCTGTATTTACAGCATTTCAAAGTTTTTGTCAGCTGCAGTGTTACACTCTAATCTGTTGTTTCACCGTTAAAAGAATGGAAGCAAAATTGGATAAGGTTTTAAGTGCCATTTCAAGCTAACAAGATTGATAGCTTGGAATCAAAATTAAGTAATTTCGAACATAAATATGACACTTTAAAGAAAAAATTCTTGAGCAAGGTAAGGTAATTACAGCTTAAAAAAATCGAATAAAAAAAAAGTCGATCAAGAGGATTACTATAATCTATTAAAATGCATTGAAGATTTTGAGAAAGAAGCTTTATTACGAGATTCATGCAGTAAGAGACTAAGGCCCGTATTCTAAGGGAGGAATTGAGCAGCAGGTACAGCTCAAGCTCTGCTTGGGCTCGAAATCGGTATTCTAAGAAAAATTTCAAGCTCAGCTTGGGACCTATTTGGGAGCTTTGAAGTTCAGCTTGAACCGGTGTGGTATTCTAAAAGCGAACTTGAAATGAAAATTTGTCAAGCTGGACTTGGAAATTGCCAAAATCTCGAGCCACCTTAGGGGTAGGCTCGAGCTTACGCTTCACTGAAAAATTGGTGTTAAACCTTTTGATTTCGGGTGAAATTTTTATAATATAGGCCTAGATATCAGAATAGTGGTTATGTTTTGGCCAGGCCGAAAATAGCCTATGATGGTTGCGAGACCTTAACGGTAACCTAATTCAATCAGTTGCGGTAAAAGTTTGCAGTGAATCGGTACGGTAGCCTAACTTTCCAAGCTAGCATTTAATAGCATAGAAAAATAGGCCTAACTGGTAGATTATTAGGCTTAACAATAAACATAAATCAATTGGGCTGCAAACAATAGCTTTGCTTGAGTTGCACGTCAGGCGTGTGATCCGTTGCATTTGATACGTTTGTGCAATTCGGTACCGGTAGCCTAGGCCTATTTGAACAGAATTCGAGAAACGCGTTACGCATGTTACTGTTGCTCACTTACCGGTCTCCCGATAACTACGATAGTTCAAGGATAATTTAAGTATGAAATTGCCTAGTAGTTTTTTTTAACTGTAGTACCGGTAGCTAACCTACCGGTATGGCTTATTATTTGGTGACATGATTTATATTCTTTTTAATAGGCTTGCTGAAAGTAAAATTAGAGGTCTGTATGCAAGAACCCTACGATCTTCAGCTTGTTTTTTATGTTGTTCCCTAAACAGCGTTTCCTACTAGGCCTATTCAGTATAAATTTAGAGTGCATATATATGCTACTCAGTTAATAGGCTAATGTATTAATCGTTTGACATTTTAGTAACCTTTTAGCAAATTACTGGTATATTGTCTAACCTACTACCTTATTGAAACATCTAAGCTAAATAAGATCTTAAGCTAAATGCCAAAAATCAATCAGCTTTATGATAAATCAGCATTCAGAATAAGAAATATAAAAAAGTGTAAATGAAAACTGATCCTTATAACCCTATTTTTTGTCTAGTCATCCAATTCGACTATTTTTGACCATATAAAAATAATGACATTTGATTTTTAGCAATATGCAAGTAATGCAATGTCTGAACAACGAAAATAGTGCAAGCGTTTTGGTATTTAGCACTACTCGATTCTTTGCTGTTTCAGGAATTAAAGATTTTGATTGAAAGTATTTAGTATGGTAGTTGTTGCATAGTTGAAGAAATTTTCTGCATGCTGGTCCAAACGATTAAATGATAGATGTGGTCCAAACACTAAACAAATTCATTAAAGACATTGCTGTAGCATGTGATTGTGCAGCACAGGTAGGCCAAGTTCTTAGTCATTTCTCAAGTTACTTACTGCACAATATTTAAAAATGCAATCATTTGTAAATCACGTAAGAATTATAACTGTTAATAAATGCTGTTTTTGTGCTTTTTCTGTTTAACAATAGTGACACTCATCAATAGTAGATAGTTTTGTAGTAATATGCTTTGTATCGCAGAACACATGCTTTTTAGAAACATGCATATTTGAAACAACAGTTTACCGGTAGAGTTAATCAATGCTCCCCCAAATTTATATTGTGCAATTTGCATTTTAGAATTTCTTGTTTGTAATTTATGATGTTTTTTGAGTTGCGCTACAAGAAGTATCTTTGCTGTACCTTCGGCCCAGGCAGCTTGGCGAATAAAGATGCAATTGCCAGAACGTACAGAAAGATGCGGCTCGTAACGCGGTATCAGCTCATGGTCGCCTGCGTGGTGAATCTGGTGAGGGTGAATTTATTCTCTACTCAATATTGCAGAAACATTTGTTTTGGAAACACCTGTCTTGATGTATACCGTCATAATCAACTCATGCCTTGGCAGCGGATAAATAAACTGACACCCGAAAGGTCAACAAAAAGCGAGCGATGAAAGTTGCGCTGAAGAAAACGCATTTTAAGCCTAAAAACAAACTGAAAGCAATAAGCAGTAAAGCAGGTAAATAATTAAAACTTAGTGCGGTGATTTAAGTCCTTTTTTTTACTGATTCTAAAAATTAATCCACCGCTAAGTGCCAAAGCGTGTATCGGACTACATCAGTTATATCCCACAGTAGTTGACCTAAGTTATAGTTTTCAAACCCAATACGTGCTTTTTTTTCTGAAGTTGTGTGACTAAGTGAAATGCCATTGTAATATTTCCAGGTTTTTGATTTCATTTTTTTTATTTGGGCCAAAATGCGACTTCAAAAAATATATAAACGCAATCCACTAAATGAACAATGCATTAGTACCGGGTAGCTCTAATATTATGTGAGAATCAGCTACGTACTGGACGTTGTTGAAAAAAACAAAAAATAACGTTTTAATCCAAGGTGCTGCACTTTCTTAAGTATAGGAAAAACTGTAACAAAGGTAAAATAATCACTTGAAGGAACATTTTTCTGAACTTGATGTAGCCTATTTTGTTGCAGAAAAAGCTGTAAAATTATCACGAGACGACAGAAGCACCTAGCTAAAAGAAGCAGCAGGTTCAATCACTTCGCAAATGTTGTGGCTGCTTGATTGTGACATGATAAGCAAAATTACTGTATGGCGTGGATAGGTGGATTGTGAAAGAGATAACAGAACACTACCAGTGATGCAATGTTTTTTTGGGGGGGCTGACCGAAGTTGCAATACCTGCTGGACGTATCACGTGAATGTAAACAATGAAACAAGATTAGACTTTTTCCGTTTGGCTATGCCGTTTTTGTTGCTTTTGCATATCAATCAACTACAAGACCAAGCGCTTAACCAGATTTTGCTAGGTTGGGATGCGAGCTTGAACTAAAAAAAGTCATATTTTTCTGGACGATTTTTGTGAATTTTCGAAAAATGTAGCTATTTTAACGCCATTTGTGTGCCATTTTGTACGTTTTTAGAGCCATTTGAGAGAACTAAATTACTCATAAAATTTGTAAGATGTTGGAGTTTTTTCTAAATAATAATTGGCTCAAATCCTCTCTTTATTCATTAGTTAAGTCCAAGTTTGTGTTAAAACTTACAGAATAAATTTAGGCTAAATCTTCTTACGTGAATTAGCTGGTGAAAAGGGGCTGTAGCAATCTATTGTGTATATTAACGGGAAACATCTCGACTAAAAAATTTTAGGGTTGTTTGGTGCTCCTTGTCTTTCGAATGTGACTTTTGTGTATTTACCTAGCTACATAGAACTATTACTACAGTACTTCGCTTTTTTAGCCCCTCTTCCCGATTACGATTACGCCATTGTCAACTGTATTTTAGGCCAAAAAATAAAGGAACCACCACATCCACATGTTTACCATTAGCGTATGATTACATCTGAATCAATTCTTTTTCACCTAACTTTTGTGGGTTTCTCTTGTTGTGCACTTGATTTTCTTTATTTAATAAAGTACAATTTGCTAAAAGAAATCCTCGAGTTTGAGCAAATTGGAAAGATAAAAAGCCTTATAACTGATTGGAGGAGATATGACTGCAAACGGTGTTGAAGGCATCGCTATATAAGCATGAAACCGTACGACTATTTTTTTCATCGCTCAGTATAGTGTATAACAGTCCAAAGTAGAAATTATTTGGCATTCATTTAGAGAGAAGTTTGTCTAAATAATTAGAAACGCTGTAATACCAATTGTTATAGTCTGTTGGATTTCTGAGTTAAGATCAGAATTCTGAGTGTACTATTTCAGTAGTATGCGCTACATCCACTAGCTATGATTCAATACAGAGATGGAATCGGTCAGGATTTTCTCAACCCGCCCTGACCGGTAAATTTCAAAATCTACGCCGGTCGACCGGTTTTCTTGCAAAAGGTTTTTGTTCAATGTTCAATGCATCTCATGAAAAATTTTCAAAAGGGGGCATGGGTAAGGTATTAAAATTTGTGACTCTAGACGGGCGCAGAGTTGCAAACGGGCCGACTACTTCACTGCCGTGATTTGGTAAAAGGCAATAACTCCAAAATTTTCAATTTGCGTTTTTTTGCATTTTTTGAACGTTTATACCCGTCTGCATCTTGTGTCCGATTTTCAAGTCTGAACTCCTTACCAATCTATAGATATTAACGATGGAAAAAAGGCGTAACTCCACTTTGTACAAAAAGCGAGTAAAATTTGTGAAAGTTTGATTGTAAAAGATTTTAACTCCTATTGTGATTGTTCGCTACTGTTTTATCGCACACGAAACAATGAGTTTTCTCAAATTACATATTAGAAAACTAAAATGGCTGATTTTGCAAACTCGGCTGCTTGCAATGAGCTGGGCATAGTGCAGAGGACATTAAAGTTTTTAGAACCGGCCAGTTGGTCGAGCGGTAACGCGTTCGTCTCTGGAGACGGAGGTTTGAGGATCAAATCTCGAACCGGTCAAATCGAACACAGTGTTGCCAACGGCTCTCCACCGCTGCTAACATTTCTCCAAAAGGAGCTGTGTTGCCCGGGCGCAATGACGCGGAGATGGGCCTCGCAAATTCGCTACACGCTTCGGAGTAATACAGCGAGTATAATGGCAGATTAGATTTATTTGATTTGATTTAGATTAACAGTATGCTGGCGTGCATAGGCGTAGCCAGGATTTTTGATTGGGGAGGGGCCCAAACCACAAATCACATGCAATGACGTCATCAGAAATTTTCAAAAGAGAAACTTTTTGTGAGTACAAAGATATTGCAGAATGGAAGATCTAAAGCCGTGGTTTATAGGCACTTAACCAGGATTTTGCTAAAGTGAGAGGGCGTAAACAAAGTTAAAAAGCATAAATGTCTTAATTGGGAGACGTGTTGAGCATGTAACACAAACGTATCGCAGCCGTTGGGCGATTTTTGTACTGTTTTGGAAAAAAAAGCTATTTTAATGCCATTGAATCATATTTAGCACGTGTTCATAGTCATTTAAAAGGACTAGATTTTCAACATTTGAAAGCCAATTGAAAAAATTAAATTGCTAAATCCTCCTTTTACTTGCAATTTAAGTCCAAAACACGTGTAAAATCTTGCATTTTGGTGTTAAATTATAATTGTAAGTGATTTGGCGCATGTAGGTGGAAGTAAAGTACGTGCATTGCCTACTGCAATATTTTGGTAAGTAATAATCCACTCGAAGATTTTTCTTCGAGATTTTTGCTTTTTCATGAAATTAACCAGTTATAGGAGTACATGTACGGCCAAAGGGCCCAGGTCCCCTCAATTGAAATTCAATAATTTGTTCAATGAGCATTTCCCCTGCTGATTTTTTTAGGTACCGTATTTCGTGCGTAAAACTGGCGAGGTAAAGGTGAATTGTTATTGAAAAATGGAACAATAGATGGTTACTCTTACTAACCTTGTTTTTCCCGGACCGGATTTACATTCTCTATTTAACATTAAATAGAGCCTAGCTCTAGCTTGTTGGAGAGTTTCTAAATTTATAGTCGTTTTGTGAAATTGCATCAGCTGCTAATAGCAGGGTTTCAAAAGTGATTAGCCACGACCTAAGAAGTTTAGGCCATGACTTTGAGGCCCTTCTTTTTGAATGTACCAGGAATAATTTGCGGTTTGTGTCAGTTGTACTTTTCCACCCACATATTATGGGCAAGCATTAAGTATTTTGTCTGCTTAGTAGTATTAAATATTTTTTGCATTGTTCGTATAGGAGCGAGCATTGGCTTTACTTCAAGTTGGCTATGCCGTGAGCTGAAGACTTTTTTGTCTTTGCCATAAATTAAAACGTTATATGTTATCACCGGTCTGAGCAACTCGTCTGTCTACGGAGTACGGACCCATCAGGCCCCAGCAATGAGCCTATACTGCAAAGCGTGGCGAGCGAGTATATACTGTATTTGTAAATCAAAATAATGAGCCCTTTTATCATTTTCATTGTCACGCTATATATTATTATTATTTACTAACGGAGGTAATAATTTGAGGACAAACTTTGCTTAGTTTTACGTTGGCTTACAAATAACATGCGCTTGCAATTTACGCAAGAAAATTCAAAACTGAAAAAATCAAAGCATGAAAAATTGCGGCCGAGGTTTCTTAATAATTGACTTTCAAGTGTTTTCACATTAAAGCCCGGTCTACATTGTGCGTACAAGCGTTAGTGTAAGGTAGTATTTTTTGCTTGTTTTAAACAACGTGTAGATTGTACGCTGGTAATGCGGCACGCCTGGGTACAAATTTTCTGTCTGAAAAAGCTAAAAATACGCCCGTTTGTTCATGATTTTACGCACAGTAGACCGGGTTAAGTTCTGGTCTACGCTTGGCGCCCAATCGCAACAGACGAGCATATCCATCATTTGTTTTGCACCAAATATAAAGGTTCGCTTGCACGTTCATAATTTTAAACTATTTTTAGATCGTTTTAGTTATTTTTGTTGTATTTTTATATTATTTTTGGCTATTTTCGAATAAAAAAAGGTTTTCTTTCTACACATTGGCTTTCAAGAAACGGTTATCCTAATAAATGCGAAACTTTTTTCGTTCGAACGAGTAATACCGGCTTAATAATGTTCAAGTTTTGAATAATTGCCGTATTTCCTTCCCTTTGCTGATATCTTTTTTTTTTTTTGAAAAAAAAACATAACCAAACGCAAATACGCAATCAATTGTGACGTCATCAATGACATCATCTTGACGTAATTACATCAAACAGGAAACACTGACTTACGAGCATTCAACTTTGCAATCTTGTAGAATGCGAAAGTTGAAAAATTCAATTGAGACAATACGAGACAATAGAGACAGTGACGTAATACAACAAGAATTTTCAAAAAGTGGACAAAAAAAGGGAATAAGTCCATTTGCGGGCGAACGGAACAAAATTTTTGATTTTTGGTTTTTGTATAAAAATTCTGTGACCAATCTATGCTTTCTGACAAAAAATCAAAAAAAATTACAATCAGGAACATTGTTTAAATTAATCAAACACTAAATGCCGATTTTCTCGAAAAGTTGGAAATGGTGGTTATTGCCTTTTACCATATCACGGCAGTTCAGGTCCGGAACCGGCCCGAGCCTGGAAATATAAGCCCAAATCATGTCCGAAAAAAACAGAAAATTAAGTTAGGTCTGAAAAATTAAGCAATGTTGCCAAGTTATTTTGATTATATTTTTGTTCACCCAAGATAAAAAGTACGTCTCAAGCCCGATTTAAGCCCAAAATTTTGTCAACTTGAGGCCTGAACCCGACCCGAAAAGCCTGGCCCGACTTACAACTCTGGAAGGGGGTCTCAGAAAAAAAACGCAAAAACTTTTTGCGTTTTGCAAAAATAAGTAAGTAGAAATTTAATCTGTTATATCTCAGGAACGGAACGTCCTAGAAAGCTCAAAGTTGGTCTTCAAATCTGTCAAAAATTTTTTTAAAAAACTCGAGCAAAAAACTTTTCGACCTGAATGCCATTTTAAGTGCTGAGTGTAGCCATGAGCCTGTAGTGGTTACTATAGACTGCATTTGTCTGAATAGCTTGTTTTTTGTTCCGGAATAACTCAAGCAAATACGTAGGCTATCATTTTTTGGAAACAAGACAACATTTATTTAATCCAAGCAAATTATAAAATTGCAGAAGACTACTAATATTGCATTAATTCCTTTTGTAAATATAATTATCTTTTGACACTAATAGTCGCTAAAGAGCGCGTTGCCACACAACCTTGCAAACTAAATGCATCTTTCATTTTCCTTTCACTGCAAAATATTTTGCAAAAAATGGCCAATCAGGTGGTTGAAATAAATCACATGATGATTGCGTAATTCAAGTTGAACTCAAAATTTGGTTGATCTGAAGTTCCTGCCAAGTTTGCTCTTAGACTACCATTTTTAGCGGGGACTTGAGTAAATCCCAAGCAGATGCTTAAGCAGCTGCTCAAGCCTTCTCTTAGAATACGGCCCAAAATCTCGGAGTTCACGGTCTAAAAGAAAAACGTGGCTTGACTAAAGAAACGAAGTCTGAACCCCGAGAAATTTTTGATAATTTTTTGGTTAAAGTTTTGCAGTTGGATCCGGCAAAAATTACGCTGGTTAATATTCATCGTCTTCCCCAGCACCCAATTACAAAGAATTGGAAAAGAGTAACTCGACCGATCATAATCAAACTGTCTTGTGCGTAGGACAAACACTATATTATGAAAAACGTAAAGCATTTAAAAACCTTTAATGAATCGCTGAACTAAACTACTCCGAACCAGGGACAAGTTTGAGAGCAAAATCCACGACAAAAAGCAATGTTTTTATTGCCGACCATCTCCCTCAAAAATTCCACGAGCGAAAAGAGAATTCCCATGACTAAATTTAAAGAGGCTCAGGTTGCTAGTGGTCGAATCGGATGGGAATTTCTGACGGCTCGTACTGCCTATTCCTTAACGATAAAAAAGCTGAACTTTAATCCTCGTTTTAATTTTTCTCATTGTTTTTGGCAAGTCTGTAAGCCCGTCTCAAGATAATATATTTTTGTACAGTGTTCTTTTAATGTTTGGCAGGGAGAGCGGAAGGCTTGATTTTATGTTTTATGGAATGTACAGTAAGTCGTTGGTGTAACAACTAAGTCTATAGGCTTCTTGCTAAGCATTTAACTCTCAAATTCAATTATTATAATGGTAGTTTGGAACAACCAATCTATTGATACTCTCTATTGTTATATTAGCTTTCAAAACTTTTAATCTATATTTGCTGATTTTATGCAACCTTCCATGCTATTACTTTATCACATAATAATAGCTCCTTCAAATTACCTATACAGTACCTAGATTAATCCTTAAAGTGTTAAGAATCAAAAGTTTCTGGTTGACCAATTAGATTCCATATTAAGCACGCACCATTAGTAAATGGCTTCCGCTTTCCTTGACCATCTGTAGTAAGACTAAAGTGTTTTAGACTAAAATTGGTTTGGGCTTCTCAGTTCTGGTTCTACATTAGGCCTTATTCTTTAGGCCTACCACCCGATTTTTTTTTGTTACTTATGTTTTTGTTACTTATTTAATCATTATTATTGTCAGTTGCTTTCGTCTCAAAGACTCGATATTTACAACGTAATAATTTTTGTTGAAAACGTGCGGTTGCCGGTGCACGAGTGCATTTGATCACCTGCTAATTGATCCAATAATTCTCAGCTTACCACCATTGCGCTTGCTATTTCGGCTGTTCTAGGATTACAAGATTTCCTCTGCCCGACTCATGCAGCCATTCATCTGTTACGCAACCAGGATACTCTAACTAACTACTTATTTAACAATTTAAACAACAAAATTCAAAATTGAGAATATATCGATAATAGCTTCAAATTTTTGAATACAGAATCGAAACGTACCTTGCTTTTGCTTCATATAAACGTTCGTTCCTTTCACAAAAATTTTGACTAGTTGTACGAATTTATTGAATCACTGATCTTTCCTCCACATGTGATATGCCTGTCTGAAACCCGTATTAAAAAGGATCCCCTCATTAATATCAAATTTACCAACTACAGTTTTGTTCACATTTACAGCAAATCCAATGCAAGTGGAGTCGCAATTTATATTCGCAATAATCTAAACTATGAAATTTCTCAAAACCAACACTTATTAACTGAAAATCTTTTGTCCTACACTGTGGGAGTAATTTATCGGCACCTTTCCTCAAGCGACATTGAAGCATTAATCGAGGACTTGTCAATCTGCTTAAAAGAATTAAATAATAGTAATTCAAATTTTTATATTTAAAGCGATTAAAATATCAATATATCTACAATTGAATGAACCCCTGTCGCTGAAAGATTCCTTAACATGTTGCTGACATGCGGCGTCCTCCCACTGATAAGTAAACCTACTAGAGTATCAGATAGTTCGGCAACAATTATTGATCATATATTAACCAATGATTATGAACATTCTATTATTCCGAGTATTGTTGAAACAAATGAAATCAGCGACCACTACCCTATATTGTGTTAATTCAATTTAACACAGACTCGTAAAAAAGCGGATAGCACTGTCACTTTTTACAGAGATAAGTCAAAATTTGATTCCAATCAAATTAATGAAGAGCTCCATACTTCTCTAAATGATTTTTTTGTCCAATTCCCTTTGCTAACTAAGGACAATTTTAACAGAATATTCAGCAGATTTAACCATTTGATTATACAGGTAATTGACAAGAATGCTCATTTAAAAAAGATTTCTCTGAAGTAGAAAAAACTACACAAAAACCTTGGCAAAGTCATGAAATGTTAAAGGCAACTAAAGACAAACGTAAAATGTACAAAACGCATTTTTTTTAATGGAAATTCGGCACAGAAAGGATTATACAAACACTTTTCGAACAAATTAACTAAAATGATAACCCGAACAAAAAGAAATCATTACGAAAGTGAACTGAAACTCATAGTGAAAATCTTAATAAAACTTGGGAAATTCTTAAATCGCTTCTACCAAACAAATTCTTTCAAAATGTAAAAATTGGTCAAACTTGCGATCCCGCTAATTCGCTTCAAAAAGCTAATCAATTCAATGAGTTCTTCTGCTCAATCAGCAAAGAATTAGCAAAAAAAAGCTTCTTCTAATCATCCGATTAAATACTTCAAGTATCTAAGAAATAGTGCTTCATACTCTATGTATCTGGAACCATTCACAATAAATGAAATTATCAGCTGCATTGGTTTCCTCAACGTAAAGAAGGCTGTTGGTCATGATAATAATCCTCCTTATTTCTTAAAAATTGCTGCTCCTAACTTAACTCCCTACCTAAGTTTGTTTTTTTTTGATTTCGTCTTTACTCATGGAATCTTTCCCGGCATTTGTAAAATTGCCAAAACCGTTCCCATTCATAAGAAGGGAGAAAAGAATAACCCAAAAATTTTCAGACCCATACCAATTTTAAATTGTTTCTCGAAAATATTGGAAAAAATGATACACCAACGCATTTTCCCTTTTTTTAAATATACACAAAATCTTGACCCCACAACAACACGATTTTCAAATAAATCTTTCAACTATGCATGGAGTGCTATATCTCATAACAGCAACTCACGACAATATGAAAGATAACACCTACACAAGGATACTCTTTCTCGATCTTCCAAGGCATTTGACACAGTCTGTTATCAAATTCTCTTATCCAAATTAGAAAATTTCGGCATTCGTGGTTCGCGTCTTCAATTGTTAAACTCCTTCTTAAAAAGAAAGCAATTCGTCTCACTAAATTTTCTAGTTTTTCTAGTCTGGGTTAAAGATTTGCCTAACGCTGTTTTGGGTGCTCCTACCCTGCTTGCTGATGACACCTGTCTAATGCTAAAATATTCAAATTCCTCTACTCTCAAAGTTATCTCAATTACCAAGCTTCTTGCTTACTTGACTGGTGCAAATCCAATAAACTAACTATCAATCCACAAAAATGCCATGTTTTTTTTAACCCCTCCTAAATTAAATAAAACTAGCTCTGACTTCGTTATAAAACTTGATGACACCTTCATCATGGCCGAAAACTGTGTTAAGTATTTGGGGATCATAATTGACTCAAACCTAAATTTCGGTTTTCACCTCGTGGAAATTGAAAATAAACTTTCTAAATCTCTGGGAGTACTCTATAAATTGAAACCAATCTTTCCACAACATGCCCTTCTTAAATCATATTATTCTTTGGTGCATTTTCACGTATTGTATGGTCTAGTTGTTTGGGGATCAATTTTTCCTTCTTACTTAAAAAAATTAAACTTAATTCAAAATAAAGCTGTAAAACTAATTGGTGGTGGCAATTACCTGAATAGAGCAATGCTTTATTATTCAAAATTAAAGATTTTTAAACTTTCAGACTTGTTATATAAACTTGAAACTGCAAAAGTTGTTTATTGGCTTATGCGCAATACCCTTCCTCAATCTTTTTCTGACTTTTATGTTAAGGTTAGTGAAATCTCTGGTCGTACAACTGGAAACCGTTACAGTCTTCGGGAAAAAGTCTTCGGGAAACCATTAAGATCTTCGGGAAACGTTACAGTCTTTATATTCCTCGCTATAACACCAACAGATTACAACGAATTACCAAATATCAAGGAGTAAAAATATAAAACTCGATATCCATTAAAATTCAAAACCTCCCATTCTCTACTTTGAAAAAATTACAAAACTCATTTAATGCAAACGTATGAAGAAAAGTAATTTAATTTACCTAATATTTATAATTGCCAGTTTTTTAGTTTTTTACCTAGTTGCGAATCAGCTTGAATTGTTAGTTGATATGTTATTCTAAAACAAAACGGGTGGTAGCTTGAATCGATGGCCGAGGAGGTTCCCCGCAGCTTCCCAGTTTTCATTTGCTTCTTTATAAAGTAACTGACAAAATTGCGTTTTTTTCTTTTTTTGTTTTGTGTGCTCTGTTGTGACTGGTGACGAAAATAAATACTCACTTACTTACTTACTTACTTAATCATATTATGTTTTTATAATTAAACTTTTATGGACCAAGTTAAAAATTATAGGGCAGAGACAGAAAGAAAAAAAATCAAACCAAATTTCCTTTAAAAAAAATAACGTCAGGCACTGGACATTTCGATCCGAATTATACATTTCCACAACATCTCATGTTTGTTGAATATTTTTTGGCTACAAATGTTTCTAATTGTCGTAAAATACTGTAGCTGCTCATAGCATGAAATGCGATTACTTGATTAATATGTGAAAATTAATTTTTGACTTATCTTTAGTAAAAAGATTATTATCATATCTTTTTGCCCATCTAATTAAATTTTTGATGAAGGAGAACTTGTTGCTTGCCTATACCTGTGTTTAAGGGTGAAAGTAGTTTGCTGTCAAACATTTATTAAAATTTAGGGAATACTTTGATTAAAGAGCTAGCAGATATTATGATAGGAAGGTTTTTGGTGTACTGTATTATAATCATGTTTTGAATTTTTTTCTAGTCTTACCGTTAATTAATGCCTAGGTTGAAGTAAGACCCGTTTTTCAAACAACTACAAATTAAAAGTGCATTTTTTTATTTTACAAACTTTACAATTTTTTTAATGCATTCGAAAAACTAATTTTAGTTTGTCAACCATTTACAACAACAGCGGTAACAGCAACAACAGCAGCAATTTCAAGTACAAGAATTACAAATACAACAACTATAGTTATATTTGCAACAACAACAAATACAGCAACAACAATAAATACTGCAACAACAACAACAGCAACGTCGACTACCACAGAACTTAAAACCAATTACTTTGAAAACAACTACTTTGACAACAACCACAATATTACGAACAACTACACTGCAAAAACACCTCCAGTTTCACGTAGTGTACGTTCAGTATTGGTCGCATTCTTAGGCATTTTTTTAATGGCGATGATTTTGCTTATTGTCGTAATGGTTTGGAAGCAACTTCAGAAGAGAAACAGCAGTGAAAGCTTGCTAAATGAAACTGAAAAAACAAGTGTAGGGTTATTGCAAACAAGCAGCAGCCATGAAAAGCTAAATATCTACGCGAAGTTATCAGGAAAAATTAAACCCTTACAGAAATACAAGTTTGGGAAGAACCAGGAAGAACAACAACAAGACAGTTTCTTAGAAAATCAACACAGAAGAAGCCAAGCCCAGCTGGAAAATTTTTTTTCCACAGCATATTTTGAGCTTTGACAAGAGGTTTAGTAAACAATAAGTGTTTCTTTATTTTAAGTTTGTTTTTTTCGAAATTATTTTAACGCTAATTAACGAAAACTTCAATAAAATATGTGCAATTGTCAATCACATTCAAGTAATTGACAAACATACTCCTTTAACAAAAGATCACTCGAAACCAAAAAAACTGCAAGAAATATTTTGGTTGACAAATACAGTAAAAATCAAATCAATCAAACTTTTCATTATACTCGCTGTAATACGCCAAATCGTGTTACGAGTTTGTGGAGCCCATCAGCGCCTGGGGGTTATACTGCTTCTTTTGAAGAAATGTGACCAAGTTGGTCAATAAATGAACTTCCTAATTCTATGAAAACGAAACAAAAAGTATACAAAACCAATCATTTCCAGATAAATGGACATTTTTACATAACAATTGGACAAAAATAAATACCCGTGCCGAAAAGCTCTATTGCGGATGGTCAGAGAGCTTATAAATCTCGTTTAGTTCAAATTCAAGTAAAAGCACCATATTTGGTAGAAAAAATTTCTTTAGTGATAACTTCTCAATTTTTTGAAGGCACCAAAACCTTGACCACTGTTAATCAAAATCTTATTTTAGCGGCACTGTTAATCGAAATCTTATTTTTGCTTATTCTAAGTACAATACAATTTCAGCAATGTTTCAGTTATCAAAATTGATCAAATTTTGGTCAGTGGCACTCAATCTTTAATATTTTGAAAAAAATTTCAGTGTTTCTTTTGTCATTTTTGTGACATCATTGGCAATTTTTTTAAGTTTTTAGAAAAAATGATTTAATTTTTTTCAATAATGTCGTCTTAGGCGGCCAAAATTTGGCATATTCTTGATCACAAATAAACATACTGCATTAGCCAAATGACAACGTCGTTAAGTCGTCTGAAAATGTCATAGAAATTGACTTGGCTTTCGTGAATCTTCGATACATTTTTGTGAACCTTTTATACGTACCGCATAAGCCAAAACGGTGACGTCATTGTATTTGCTTCTGACTTGTTTTTTTATAATCTTTGATACGTGGGTTATGCAAATTTCAACGTTTTGATTTTTATGAAACTGGAGTACATTTTGATTTCTTTTCTTTGCTTTGGTTAAAACCCATTATACCGCTATGAACTTTCGCAGTTTGAAAAAACGTTTACGATGACCAAATTGTTAATAAGACGGATTATTTGGTCACATTTATGTGAAGCAGTTGGCGGCCAGCAATTTTGAAAACAATCGAGAAAACTTCAAACGAGAATTATGTTTGAAAATTATTATTCCTTTGTCCATTATTGCCTGTAGTCTTGTACTTACGTGATGCTCCAAAAAAGCATTCTGAGTAAACCGAAATGGGGGGCACAAGTAGTCGTCATGGGGGGGGGGGGGGGGTACGGCGCTCCTGGGCCCCACTGTAGCGACGGCACTGGCCACCAGTACAAAATTGATACAACAGTGACTAATTTTGTAAACCCACGGTAAAAAACAGCAAAGCCATACTTTAAACCAGGGCTGCCAAATCGAACTTAAACTCGAAAAAAGTCGGTTGTTTTGCCGAACTCGAAAAAACAGCATGTCAACAAAAAAAAAGCAATAAAGTCGAAAAGCAGACTTAGTATTTATGTCAGCCTGAATTCAAAAAACTTGATGTTTTGCCGAACTTGAACTCGAAAAAATTACGTTGATTTCTTGTATTTGACTGGGTAAAAACATGAATATTTTACAAAAATAGAAAGGAATTTCAATATTTGTATAAAACGTGCGAAAATGCGGACTAAAATTAAAAATAGTCCGCAACCGCAAGTCCACAATTTAAACTGCCAAAATCCACAAGTCAACATGTCCGCAAATTTTTTCGTTAGTCCGCAATTGCGGACTTGCGGACTAACTAGCGGACTTGCCAGCTCTGTAAATTAACAATAGTGATTAGTGTAATCACTGTACAGGGAGTCCTCGACTTACGACGTTGATCCGTTCTTGAGACGCGGTGTAATCCGAATTTCAGTGTAAGTCGGAACATTATGCATAAATTACTCTATACATGTCATTATACATACTGAAGCTTAGTGATTATTCGTTCTTAATTATGATGGTTCGCAATTATTCACGTCATTTACGATGCAAATGACGAAAACCAATGAGCCCAAAGCACTGTATTTCTTGATCACAATGATCCAGTTTAAGGGTTTCGATATTACAGTACTGTATTATCATTTATATTTTGATGGAGTGCGTTCGTAACCTCGAAACAGCGTAAGTCGGGACCTTCGTAACCCGAGGACTTACTGTACTGCATTACAACCAAATAAGTGTAAATTTTGTTACCGGTATTTACCAAATACTTCACATATTGCTTTTTTTTTGTTTAATTTACACAATTCAAAATTCGTATAGTTTTGATAAAGAATTTAAAATTTCTATCCTTTTGCATTTTATTAAATTTTGAACGGATTTTACTTAGAACAAGAGTAGATAAAGTTTGTCGTCGTTTACGTTTATCAAACGGTATCTACTAACGTTACTCACAAATTTATAGCAGTCATCAAATATCTCAGGCTGTTGACGATCCACAAAGTGATACATAAATTGGCCTCTTCTTAGAAATGAATTTGATTGATGTTGAGTATATCATATTTTCATGCAATAGTTTTATTTTTTGCCGTAATTGACAGCTGTTAATAACTCGAAGACTATTGTTTTGCAGTGATTGATGTTTTTGTAGAAGATAATTTTGATGAAAAGTCCCATATAAGCTTAACTCTCTGTCTGCCAAAAAAATTCCATGCAAATTGTACCATTGGGGTCCAATGGACCCCAGATTTCAAAAAAAGTATTTGGCTATAAAGATCTCACACAAATCAATAACTTACCATTAAAATTATTTATAAACGAAAAATTTGAACTCAAAAACAAACAACAAACGCAAAAAAAAAAAGTAAAAATGCGGTAATTCTGCCTAATTATTATACCGTACTGTTATTAGTTAGACAAGGACTCCAAAGATTAGATGTTGCACTACAATTACCTTTACAGCGTTTTCTGGCGATTATGAAATGATTTGCGTGTTAATGAAGTTTTTTCACTGCTTATTTCTAATTACGTTTTCATAAAAAATGCTGCAACATAGGAGTTCAAATAGCCATTATATCAAAACATAAAAGCATTGAAATCATAGCTGATTTAGTCAGCACAATGTTTGGTTGCACAAGAGCCAAAACGTACGGTTTTTCAATACTGCAGCCAATGATTACAGTTTCGAAACCTTTAGAAAACTGCAAATCAATGCTTTTAGCCCATTAGTAATTGCAATGCTTGTAAACAACTCGAGAATGTTCGTATCGCAGGCGGTGCATTTTCGATATGTGCTTCTTTTACAAAAATAGAGTCTGTTTTTTTTGCTTTTGGTACCTGGTTTTCGGTTGCAGTAGTCCTTTTTCTCTTGCTTTGAAGCTGAATTGCATGCTCTTTTTGTACTGATAGAGCACTTAACATTCCAGGAAGCTCTTTTCCTAAGCGAATCTAAAACTTACTCCTTTTTTTGGTAAAAAATCAGTTATTTTCATTATGCAATAATGCTGTCATACTGCGCATATGCATTGACAGCGCTAATATCAATCATGTTATAAAACAGAGCTAATGGCCATCTTCCAGTCATCCTCTTGCCGTTGTAGGTTCGATCCACCCTATCCAAAATGTACGACTACTCAATCTGTTCGTCTGCGCTCCACCTTTCCTCATTTTTACTCTCTTTCGGAAAATCTAGAAGCTCGTCATTTTCAAAATAGCTAGCTATTCTTTTTCAGTGTATTTTTTTCCTTATTTGACTTCCACTAAATATTATAAAATTACGTTTTTTCAAACTAACAATTTTGATATTTGTAGTCTCAAACAGCAGATTAATTGTTTCAAAACAAAATGATTATAATTAAAAAAAAATTATTCAGTCTAAACTCAACAATGCAGGTTAGTTAATGGCTCGAGGTCTATTGGACGTTGGACCCCATAGTAACGATGCTGTTTTTATCTATCGGTTTATCTGAGATTTGTGATACACTACCTCGTTGAAGGTCAACTAAACTTAGGAAAAGTCATGCAACATGGAAGTCGTGCTTGCTATCTGTTCTTAGTAATAAAAGATCAAATTTCATTTTGGGGTCAATTGGACACCGTGGTAGACAGAGGGTTAATTATTTCATAGAATAAATGAGAAAAAATTAACGAGTAGTATACCAAAATCAGACTGTGTTTAGGGCAATACGTTGAAACTGAAATAGAATTTCTAAAGCTGCCGATGTTTTAGCTTCAATTTTGTTGGTTTGGTTTGTAAATGACAAAGTTCAGTCGATTACAAAGCCAAGATACTTGTCTGTTAAAGTAATAATTGAAATATTGATGATTGCCAAGTTTCATAGAAATCGGAATAATTCATTCCTACAGTGTCGCTCCAATCTAACTAAACTAGTATCCCTGATTACAAGACAAGATAACGTCAGCGAAAGACTGAGGAGACCTTGTAAAAGCAATTCGTCCCATGAGAACCATAAGGTCGTAAGTGACAATTTTCAAAAAATCGCTTTTTTTGCATAAAAAGGATGCACTTTAGTGCCTCCATGCGCTGACAAACTTTGGTTGCAATCAGCTGAGAATTCGTTGAAACATTCATCAGTGACAAAAGTTCGTAAGTGAAATTTGGCTCAAATGTTGAGTGCCAAAAGGTCGTAAGTGACACTGACCGAGAACCAAAAGGTCGTAAGTGACACTTTGTAGAATGGTAAAATCACGTTGTTTGGCAATTTACAGCTGAATTTGCGGTTGTGTATTTATGCTTTTTTGCAAGTTCGTCATGATTTAAATTGAGGGACAGCTAGGGGAATTAGATCCTCCCGCTTAACAACTCAGCCAACCATAGAGTATTATTTAGTGTACCTTACCACCTACGTAAGTAAGCACTGAATATCAGCATGGATTGTGCAATCGAAAAAAATCATCTAAATTTTTTGGCCTTATTTTTTTATCAACAACGCCCCTTCCTAAAAAGATATTTCTGCCCCACTGCTCGAGATAACAAAATATTAGTAGAAGTCAACAAAATCGAGTAATTATATTCAATAAAGCAAATAACCAAGAATCTGGTTTTCCGTACTTTTTGGCATTGAATAGCGTAATGGTACGGAGTAGGTCTGGGAGCAAAGCTAAAGATCTGGGGAGCAGAAATGAACAGAGCAGTACCGAACTGTTTTGGGTTGGACTACTATTATTTAGAAATCGAGAACCGGATCGAAAGACCACCAATTCCGAAGATTTTTTTTCAGCACCAGTATTCTCTCATTGCAAAATCTGGACCATCTTCTTGAATGACCTCTTTGGGCAGCACTATACCCTATTAAAAACTTTTTTATGGACTTTTGACTCAAATCCCTAGCATTCTAATAAAAAATCCAAAAAAAATTCTTTTGTTTTTTTAAATTTTATTGCTATTTTGTTTCAATTCTTGCTATTTTTAAATTTTATTGCTATTTTGTTCCAATTCTTGCTAAATTTTTATTATGGACACATCGTCTTCAACCAGCACAAACATATCGAATATGCAATTGAAATACTGGGAAACCTGCACTACTGTATTCTAGAATAATCACAATGTTTGCGTTGCTTTCAAAAACAAGGTACAGTATACAGTGTAAGTCTAGGAGTTACTATTGCACCAAAAATTTTTTAAAGTTAATAAGACAAAAATGAGAAACATTCATCCGCGCATTTTTTATTTACCTTTTTAAGGGTTAAGGTTAGGGTTTAAGTTAGGGTTTGAGTTAGATTTAAAGTTAGTTTTAGATTTAAGAGTAAAGATTTGAGTTTAAGTTAGATTTGGCTGCATTAATAAAAAACTAGGTAAAAATTTGTGGAGCAACAGTCTTTTTCTATGAGTATTTTGTTCCGCTGTTTGTAGTTATTTGCAACTTCCATTACCTATTTCGCTGAAAATATCCTGCAATCTGCCTCATCTTATTATTTGTTTAAAAGTTAAAATTTTATAAAAGTTAATGACACTTGCCATGGGTCTTTTCAACTTTTGTTTATTCTGTTTAAATAACTGCGTGGCTCTTGATGTTAGAGCTTTTATATTTTAGTGGCCTGAATATGAGGAGCATGGCACAATAACTAGTGACAAAGCAGGGGGTCAAGTGGTGCCACTTATTTCAGATCACAGACTCATGGTAGGTAGCGCACTACTCAGCACAGTTCATATCACCCGAAAAAAATGTATAATATAGTTAATGTACCTCGTGCTACTACGAACACAGCATTTTTATCCTCCCATACATGATTTCCGCTATGACAACGTTCCATAAAAACGCTATTTGATGTATAATACAGAGTAGCTAACATTTGTCATTGATAGCCTAAACTTGTAAGTTTCAAGATTACAAAAAGCTTGGGTTAAAGGATTAAAACATCTCAAAACTGCTCCTCTTCGAAATGCGATTGAGGTAACTATGAGTAGATAATAATGAGGACCACTGACACAATTATCTAAGCTATATCAGTTTATTCACTTCAATTTTCACAATTAAACTTACACTATTTTTTAATTATTTTACAACACAAGGATAGAAATGGCACAAATCCCCGTCTAAACAACCTTTTGGTTACAAGTTAAGTGCAAAAAATTTCATGAAACACAATATTTTAATAAAATGATATAAGGTCGTAAATGAAAAAAGTAATGGTTTTTATTAAAAAACTGAGAGCCAAAAGGTCGTAAGCGAAATTTTGCCTTGACAAGGGCTCGAACCATGAACTCTGTTATCTTGTTTTGTAGAGGTTCGGGTGTATGTGGCATATGCAACTATTCAAACGAATTGCATTAAAACCTGATTTTTCAGGGCCTATCAAATCTTTAAACTCGATTTACTCAAAACTATAAAAAAATGTCATTTATGACCTTTTGGCTCTCCTGGGACGAATTGGCAGATCAATTATATAAATCAAAAAAGTATGGGCTCTAATATCGAGTTTGTGAGGATTAGGCTAACAACTAATCCACCAAGTTGAAGAATTGGATCCAGAAATACCGAAAAATTGTGTGCAACTTGAAAGGTAACTTCAAATTAGGTCATTGACTACCCTACAATCACCAGTAACTGCTAAATTTGTTCAGCAAAATGAGGTACGTAATTTACAATGCCGCAAGCTTTTTGGGTATCGAATAGAATTGCAACATTATATTTTTTGCAATTAAGATCATCATAACATTAGAATAGAATGTCATTTATAGAATGCATTGCTGAATGATTTGATCTATATCCAAACTGTGGATTGCAAAATAGTGTGTTTTTTTCCACAAAACTTAAGTTTTCTTCAAATTAGTTTTTCTAAAATTTGGAGAAAAAGGTAAGTAACGATATTGGGCAAAAAATTCGACGAATCGTTTTTGAACCCTGCCTTGTGGATTGTGGAACAAGTTGAGTGATTTTAAGGAAACTTGAAAAAAATTTGAAACTGAATGCATATGAAAATAAAAACACAGATATGGCGATATCTTACTGAAAATTAAAACAACTACTACTGTAGATATCAAAAATTTCAGCATTTGCCCAAAAGTAGCTCTTTATAGCATGCAATACACTTGATTGGTATGCCAAGTTTAGTTTTGGACTTAAATCTAATTAAACAGAGTTATTTGTAATCGTTTTCCATCTTTTTTCTTTGTTGATTATATTGGTTAAAAACATCACTTAGCTTGCCAATATTTTCAGTAAAAATTTTCGACTCTTTTCTGAAATGCACTTCCTTTTTTGGACCTACAGTTGAATAATGCTCAATTCCTTTGAATTCATTTACCAGCTTGAAAATTTTTTGAGCGATTGCTTGTTGTTGTTGTTGTAGCGCATATTTATCCTCCTGTCACCGGACAGCGTCAGACGCTAACTTGTTGGACGGTCCGCACACTTTTCATTACCAGGACTACTTCGTGATTGGGGGAATCCGCACCAGCTTAGGAGTTTCCGATGATCCAATGTTCCTGTGGATTTCTTCGAATTCTTGTCTACTGAATTTGCTGCTCGTTCGAAGCCACCAAGCGAGATAATTATCGTAAAGCGTCTTATCCAAGGACGCAACAACGTGGCTAGGGTGCGGGTTGAACCCAGACCGTTCAATCAAGGTCGTCGTAAAAGCGACGCCTTTACCCAATTGGCCACGCTGCCGACTGTTGTGAAACTGAGTAAACATTCACGTCAATCAATGCTTCGAAAAGCTCTTTTGTTACTATTTGGACTGCATCTTTGCTCCGCCAAGTATCCTCAGGCATTAATCTTTGCGAAACATCTCTTTTTGTTGAAGAAAGCCAGCTGGAAATTGATCACTGCTTTTAAATTTGTACCAGGGTTCCAAACCAAAGCTCCCAGTAATGGCAGTTGCTCTTGTCAGCATGGTTCATAAGTCATCTGCAGCAAAATTGAACAACTACCCTTCGACAAAACTGCTTAACTTAAAATACTAAAGTCTGAAGACGTTGAAAAAAAAACAGCCCGAAAATAATAGTCGCATAGTTTAAACATTCTGGAAAGTAGAGTTTGATTTGTGTTAAATTTAAACAAGCCATATAAGAAGGTGTTGCACCTATAAGTCAGCCAGATCAACGATGGCCTCGTTTCAATTACTGTTTTCAGTTTACCTGACTTCATACTCAACACTTAATTTGTTTAATGAAAAGCTTTTGATTACCGATATGTTAAATTTATGTCCGTTTCACTATGGTTTAACGAGGCCTTGTAGTTGTTGGTGTGTCGCTGAAAGGAATTGTTTCTGCAAGTAGGCTACCATTTTTATTCATGACTAGAGAATCAAAAACTTTGGTGGAAAAATGTAAACTCTTAACACAAAAAAATCTTAATTGGCATTACAATGCAAACTCATTATAGCGCAGACTATGTTTGTCACCAAAAACCACATTTTTTAATAGCTCAAATTGTAGCAGACATAGAAGAAAAGTTCGCTTAGGGCAGATAAAAACATCAATCTTCTTGTTCTTTCAAGCCATCAACCAGCCTCCTATCATCAGTAGAAGTAGCGATAACAAAATTCGACCTTTTATGAAATTTGAGTTTAGTCAGGCAGGTCATTTTTAGAAGAGGTGAGCAATAATTATTTCAAGGTGATTTTCAGGCCCAAAAGCAACCCTTTTTACATCTTAAATCAAAATCTGAGGCAAGTGGCAAATCAAACCATTTCATTTAAAAAAATGCTTCGATAATTTGCTCTTTTGGTCTTATTTTGCTCTCTTTTGGGCTGTTATGTAAAAATTGTTGATTTCATTTTTGCCAAAATAAGCTTTGCACTGTTTTTTGCTAAACTTTAACCAAAATGCTTTTTTTACGAAGCAGAATGTTTTTGCTGTTTTTTTGATGTTTTACTGCACTAACGTGAGCCCAAAAATTGTAGATTTTTATTAGCTAATATGACAGTAAATATTCTGTTTGCATTTTTGCTGAAGTTTCAACGACAGTATTGTTTTTTCACAAACCAACCATCGTTTGAAACCTATTCGCGTTCGCTTTAATTTGTTCTCAACCTATTTGAAAGTAATATTTGGGAAATTATACTCGTATACGAGTATACAGCGTAAACCAACAGTTAATTATTTCTGTTGGTATTGTGCTAACAAAATGTGCATATCCATTGAGTAGTGATATTTGAAGCATGACAAATAGGCAAATTCTATTGGAAAAAATACCTTGCTCTTGTGGAAAAAACATAACTCGCTTAAGTAAAATTCAAACACATACGAACACGCAGCCATATTTCCCAGCTTTGCCTTCTTGAAGATTAGAAGACTGCGCTTGACAATTATATTAAAAAAGTTGTTAACTGATGCACTGTACACATGTGGGTATGCAGTCAATTACATTTGTTGGTTGCAAACTGAAACGTGGTCCTCAATCAAAAGAGAGAATGTAAAGTCTCTACCGTGTGTGGAAAACAAATGGACACGTATCATCTCAAATCAAGAGCCACAAAGTCCCTTTATGGTCCACCTGACCAAGGAGATTTAGTGAATCGTAATTACAAATGCAATAGGACTCTTAACCTCAAGACTAGCTGTTCAAAAATTTCATTGAATGGTGAATAACGTTACTCACATAAGACAGGATTATCTGAATGAACACAAAAATTAATTGGAGTTATGAGCATGCTGACTTTCTGACGTAACTGCTGGACCTATCGTTTACAACACAATGTCCCTTGTTACTCAACCATATACAGTATTAACAAAAGACCTATAAATACAATGATTTACTAAACTCTGGTTGTTGCAGGCATTGTGGTTTGATCCCATCCTCTGTCATTTTTTTTCTGACGACGTGTTGAGTTCAGTCAACGAAAAATAATTGAAACTTTTAAAACTTTTTAAGCCATGATAAAAGTTACCCAGTTTCTCAAATGGTAACTTGTCTTTGGAAGTCTTTGGATTCTCAAATGAGGTCAGAGGTTCAACGCTCAAAATGTTCAAACAAGAAACCGCCTTGCAAAAGTTGGAAAGCAACCTCTACGGTATTTCTTCAGTGCTGCGATGCGCGCAAAAGCGAAATCAAATCTTTTATTGTACTCGCTGTATTACGTCGAAGCGTGTAACGATGGGCGGGGCCTAACTCTGCGACGTTGCACCAGCATTACAGCTTCTTTCGAAGAAATGTCGCAGCGGCGGCGAGTCTTTGGCAGCACTGTGTCTGATTTTAAGGGCCCGAGATTTGAAACTCGGACCTTCTGCTCCAGAGACGAACGCGCTCCCATTCAACCAACTGCCAGCAAAAGGAATGACACGAAAATGGACTCCGCAACTCGCTACACGCTTATAATGCTATTATAGCAATCATGATGATAAATTGATTTTTTGAAACATAGATTCATTATTGAGCACTTTTTGCAGCTCTGATATCAATTTAAGATGAATTAAACTTCGTTGTTAGTTTTGCAAAGCAGTGTTAGATTAAATGCATTCCTAACCTGCAATTAATGCCGAATTCAACAAAAGAATAAGAAAGGATTTACTTCTGTGTAGTTTGTGTCGTAAAATACTCTCTACAAGTGCCATAAAGTACGTTGTTGTATCCGTTTCAATTACTAAAAAAAGATTTTCTTTATTCTAAATTAATTATCACTAAAACCTATTTCACACAGTTATTTATTAACCATAACCCTATTTAGCACAATTTTAGATAAATCCTTCAACAGATTTGAGAAATTCGAGAAACAAAACTTTTTATATCTAACTAACTTGGCTTTCAGTCAACTTCTATTATCACCAATCACTCCTGAAAATTTGAAGTTGCCAAGGTAAGAAAAACTTTCCCAATTTTGTGATTAGCCGAAGTTACTATCCTGAATCTGACCATTTTTTGTCAATTTTTAACTGAAATAATGTTACAAGACGTATTTATGACGTAACCAACTTGACTTTAGCATTTTATAATTTGGTATCAAAAAACAAATCATTGTACAAAATTTAAACTATCTATGACGTCATTTTTGATGATATCTCCTGACGTCACTATGATGTCGTCATCAACTAAACGTAATTTTTCTAAAAAATGTTGATCAATACCAACCGGCATGTCAAACTTTTCGCTCGAATAACTTTTGGTTTAGGAGTTAGGGAGGGAAGAATTTCTCCCCCAACCTCGATTAAAATACTGTACGTGAGTCACGTTTAAAATAATTTAAAATTTTAAATTTTAAATGTAAAAAATATTGTTAAAATAGTTATGAGAAACGCCGATCAAACTTTTACAGATCGAACATACCGTAGGAGAATATTACAGGTTTCTTTAGACAACTGGTAGGTTCCCTAGGCATATACCGAATCTTCAAAGTTTCCACATCAATCAAGTAGTGCATTATGAACATAACTGCAGAGCTGGGCAAGTCCGCAAATTAGTCCGCAAGTCCGCAAATCCGCAATTGCGGATTAACGAAAAAAGTTGTGGACATGCGGACTTGCAGTTGCGGACTATTTTTAACTTTAGTCCGCATTTTCGCAAGTTTTATACAAATATTGAAATTCCTTTCTATTTTCGTGAAATTTCATGTTTTTACATGTTTTTACCCAGTCAAACTTGAGAAATCAATTAAATTTTTTCAAGTTCAAGTTCGGCAAAAATAACAAGTTTTTCGAGTTCAGGCTGACGTAAATGCTAAGTCTGCTTTTCGACTTGATTGCTTTCTTTTTGTTGACATGCTGTTTAGTAGCGCGAGAAACGAATATATGCTGCGTTCTCATCTTTTATGCAAATAGTTGGTTAATTTTTTAGAGCATTTTAGAACCCCCTTTTGTGCTTGTTTTAAGAATCTTCTAGAACTGCCTATGTGGTAATTTTAACTGTATTGTCTTTAGATCTTAAATCCAGCAATCTTTAAGTCTACAACCAGTGCTCAAAGTAGATAGTCTTCGTCAGCACGAGTGGTATGGTGTCTCAAATTTTCTGCAGTGTATCAAGTTAGCCGTGTAGTAAGTTGTTTATGTAAAATGTTCACGTGCTGATGTTTCTATTCCTATACTGCGACCACGAAGCAGTTTTTTAATAGTATAGTCTAGTATAGTCTAGCATAGTGTTGGTATAATCAATAGCGTAAATTTTGGTCTAGTAAATTCTACTTAATTGATATTGATTTGGCTAGCTGATAATTGACTTCTTGTTTTGCCGTGCTCCTTCGGATAAATTAAATTTTTGGTGTTCTTTGAGAAATAACATTGTTATATTTATATCCAAAGTGTGGTATGACTGCAGAAATATGAAGGATACAGTTCGCGGCGAGACAGGCTATTAGAAGCGGGTCTAACCTGATTCAAATTGGTGTCAACACTGTTTTCTCGAGTTCGGCAAAACAAACGACTTTTTTTGAGTTTAAGTTCGAATTTGCAGCCTTGGTTAAAAGTACGGCTTTGTTGTTTTTTACCGTGAGTTCACAAAAATAGCCACTGGTGTATCATTTTTTGTACTGGTGGCCAGTGCCGTCGCTACAGTGGGGCCAGGGGTGCCGTTGCTACGGTGGGGCCAGGGGCGCCGTCCCTCCCCTGACGACTGCTTGTGCCTCCTCATTTTGGTTTATTCAGAATGCTTTTTTGGAGAATCACGTAACGACAAGACAACAGGCAATAATGAAAAAATAAATAAAAATTTTAAAACATGATTCTCATTTGAAGTTTTTGTTTGCAAAATTGCTGGCCACCAACTTCTGTACATAAATGTGACCCAATAATCCGTCTAATTAACACGCCTTTACCGATGTGTTGCGGAATAGAGATGTATGCCTACAGAAGCGTTACCGGTATTTCGTTAGTGATTATGACCTGAAGCAATACGTGAAAACATTTTTTTAAACGACCAGCTGTTTTTTTTTTAGAGCTCACTCAAGATTTATTTTGGGTCGCAGTCTGTGGCGCCACCGGGGGAAGGTGCTAAGGGGTCATCAGCCCCTTTTAGCCAAGCCAGTTAGAAAATATAATCAAAAAAAGAATAAGCGTTTAAACGTGTTTTGGACTTGACCTGAAGTATATGGGGGCTCAAGAGGCTAGACACTTTAAATCTTTCAATGACATGAATTTTAACAATTTACTGTAATTATTGATATGGTTTTGAAACGTGCGAAGTGTGATTTAAATGGCGTTAAAATCGCTTTTTTTGCCGCAAAATCGCAAAAATCACCCAGCAGCTGGGGGCTTTGCCCTCTCGGTAACACGCTTGAGTAGCAACGAATTGTTCAGCACGGGACCTAAATTAGACAATTTTTGTGCAACAAACATTTAATTTTGGTTCAAGCCCCCTCTCTCTTAGCAAAACCTTGGTTGCACTTCTGGTCGCATTCACTCCTGCAGACATATTTTTCAAGCGATTATACCGGCCGCATGCGAAAGAGCTAATAAAAGCTGCCGGGCTTATACAGTTTGTATCTTTTTTCAACGATGAATAGAAAATTTTAGCTTTAAAATATCAGTGTTTATGTGCAAAAGTTCAGTCTATTTTATAGTGCCCCCCAATATCGGCTAAAGCCCTCTCACTTCGTTTGGTTTGGCGACGGCTCTGCTGGGAGCGTGTGGTTATCTTGTTCCTAGAGTATTAATTGAAACTAGGGACTAAAAATTTAGTAATACGATTACTCGATTAGTGATTCGAATGTTTTTATTTCTTCTACTGCTTTTGACCTTTCCTGCCTCGAAAAAAATTGTTTTCTTAGAATATATTTTTGCAAGCGGAAATACGGATTGTGCTTTGCTATTTGATGACTTCTCATTGTAATGCAAAGGCTTTTAATCTCCGAATTCCTAGCTTCATTGTAGCATTTTTAAGGGTTCGTCAGTGGGTTGTGCACTATGCTTCCATGCAGTTTAGGCCCCTATTGTATAAGCAGTAGCGCAACCGGGAGGGCAAGGGGCTACAAACCCTTAGCCTAGTCACTTAAAAACTTTAACCAAAATTACAAGCGTTTAAATCTGTTTTGAGTTGGACCTGAATGTAAGAGGTGATGGGCAATTCTTAAGTTTGCCATCCGAAAAAGCAGCTATGCTATGGTACATTTACTACAATCAACGATTGTGAGTAATTTCTTCTATTGCGTGGAATGTATCCACCATGCGCTTGCTATACTTCACACAAGTCACAACTTTTCACTTATGTTTTCTAATCAACTCTAAGCAGATCACTTCGGTACGTGGATGATTGCAAGACTCTTCTACTTGGTTCATTAAAGGTTGCGGACTTCAAATATTACGAAGCTGCGGACTTGCGGTTGCGGACTTCAAAAATCCTGAAAAGTCGTTGCGGACTTGCGGTTGCGGACTAAGCTTTTAAACGTGAAATTGTGGACTTGCGGTTGCGGATTAAGAAAATTGAAATTCGGTTGCAGATTTGCGGACTGCGGACTTAAAAAAAACTTGCGGTGCCCAGCACTGAATAACTGTATTATCGGTTTGCTAAAATTAAACAAAACTCGATAACATTTCAAAAGCATTTATTAAAAATAATATCAAATCATCGGAGCAGAGAAACTGGGTTTAGCACAGAGGTGGGCGTTTTGCAAAATAGTTAGCGAATTTTGCAAGTTGCGCAAATTGCGCAAATGCACAATTTGCGTTGCGCACTATGCCCTTTTTTCAGCGCTTGAGCAATTTGCGTTGCGCTGTATGCCTTTTTTTGCAGCGCTTGTACAATTTGAGTTTGCAAATCGGTAAATCTAATATTTGTTGCACTTTAATTGGGAACTTTTTCCCTAAGATGCGCAGTCACAAAATAATTTTTAACTGTTGATCTGCATGTCCCTGTCAAAAAATAAATAAATTTTGATTTTACAGATTTAAAGCATGATCACGCGATAGTTGATGCCTGCTGATTGCTGATCGAAAGATTTTTTTTCTTGTTTTGTTTTCTTCTGCACTATCTACTTTTTTTTTCTTGTTTGGTTTTCTTCTGCGCAATCCACTTTTAAACCGCTAAACGCGCTGTATTCAAAGTTTGAGCGATTGAAGATATCAAAGAGGACTAGTGTGTGACAGAAATCAAGGGTGCCAGGTTGGGGGATTCTCCTCAATCGGATCCTCCAAAATTTTGAAATTTTAAACCGTTAGAGCTAGATCCTGTAGACCAAAATCTTGAAATAGGTAGATATCAAAAACAAACTAAATGTAACCAAAATTGGGGTGCCAAAATGGGAGTTTCTCCCAAACAGGCCCTCCAAAAGTCAAACTTTTTAAGCTTTTAAGCTAGACACATGGAGTTTTTAAGATAAGTAAATATAAGGGAACGATGAAATTTGACAAAATTTGGGGGTGCCAAAATGGGGGTCCCACCAAACGGAGCGGTCCAAAACTCAAACGTTTTAACCACTCACGCTAGCCACATGAAATTTTCGCGTAAGCAAATAGAAAAAAAGTTTCCCCAAACGGGCTCTCCAAAACTCAAACTTTTTAACCTTTTAAAATGGATACATAAAATGGTGATCCACAAATGTTCAACTTTCCTATTTGAAGCAATCTTTGCATTCCAGCACAATCAGCTTCTTCCGAAAGGTGCTTCTCCTGTGCAGGCTTTACTGTGAGCGAATTAAGAATGCAACTTAGAGGTGAACATTTAAAAGCACTCAATGTCAAGCACTGCAATAAAGCGCTGTTTCAAATAACCTAATTGTTGAAAAAATTTTTCTGAATACCGGTGATGGAGTGGTTGTTCGCTTTTTCAGCAAATTAAGTTAATTTAAACTAGAATTGGATTTGGTATTCTGGATTCGGTTTTGGCTATTTGGAGTAACAAGGGACATTGTGTTGTAAACGATAGGTCCAGCAGTTACGTCAGAAAGTCAGCATGCTCATAACTCCAATTAATTTTTGTGTTCATTCAGATAATCTTCTCTTATGTGAGTAACGTTATTCACCATTCAATGAAATTTTTGAACAGCTAGTCTTGAGGTTAAGAGTCCTATTGCATTTGTAATTACGATTCACTAAATCTCCTTGGTCAGGTGGACCATAAAGGGACTTTGTGGCTCTTGATTTGAGATGATACGTGTCCATTTGTTTTCCACACACGGTAGAGACTTTACATTCTCTCTTTTGATTGAGGACCACGTTTCAGTTTGCAACCAACAAATGTAATTGACTGCATACCCACATGTGTACAGTGCATCAGTTAACAACTTTTTTAATATAATTGTCAAGCGCAGTCTTCTAATCTTCAAGAAGGCAAAGCTGGGAAATATGGCTGCGTGTTCGTATGTGTTTGAATTTTACTTAAGCGAGTTATGTTTTTTCCACAAGAGCAAGGTATTTTTTCCAATAGAATTTGCCTATTTGTCATGCTTCAAATATCACTACTCAATGGATATGCACATTTTGTTAGCACAATACCAACAGAAATAATTAACTGTTGGTTTACGCTGTATACTCGTATACGAGTATAATTTCCCAAATATTACTTTCAAATAGGTTGAGAACAAATTAAAGCGAACGCGAATAGGTTTCAAACGATGGTTGGTTTGTGAAAAAACAATACTGTCGTTGAAACTTCAGCAAAAATGCAAACAGAATATTTACTGTCATATTAGCTAATAAAAATCTACAATTTTTGGGCTCACGTTAGTGCAGTAAAACATCAAAAAAACAGCAAAAACATTCTGCTTCGTAAAAAAAGCATTTTGGTTAAAGTTTAGCAAAAAACAGTGCAAAGCTTATTTTGGCAAAAATGAAATCAACAATTTTTACATAACAGCCCAAAAGAGAGCAAAATAAGACCAAAAGAGCAAATTATCGAAGCATTTTTTTAAATGAAATGGTTTGATTTGCCACTTGCCTCAGATTTTGATTTAAGATGTAAAAAGGGTTGCTTTTGGGCCTGAAAATCACCTTGAAATAATTATTGCTCACCTCTTCTAAAAATGACCTGCCTGACTAAACTCAAATTTCATAAAAGGTCGAATTTTGTTATCGCTACTTCTACTGATGATAGGAGGCTGGTTGATGGCTTGAAAGAACAAGAAGATTGATGTTTTTATCTGCCCTAAGCGAACTTTTCTTCTATGTCTGCTACAATTTGAGCTATTAAAAAATGTGGTTTTTGGTGACAAACATAGTCTGCGCTATAATGAGTTTGCATTGTAATGCCAATTAAGATTTTTTTGTGTTAAGAGTTTATATTTTTCCACCAAAATCTTTGATTGTTTTGTTTTCTTCTTCTTCATCTTTCTTCATTTCCGCTGTTCCGTGAGGGTTGTGGGGGCAGTAGCTCAAAATTGAGCCGCCACACCTCACGGTCTTCCATCACCTTGATCATTTCGCTTGGGCGAAGTCCCAAGCGATTCCATCCAAGATCCTCAATATTATCGGTCCATCTAGCTCTAGGTCGTCCGACTGGTCTTCTCCCACTAGCTTTGGCAAGTAAAGCTTATTTGGGATGTCTTTCCTGAGGCATTTTGCTTACATGGCCAAAGCATCTAAGCTGAGATCTTTCAATTCGGAGAAATAACGTCTCGATGTTAAGAGAGTTTCGAATTTCAGAGCTACGCACCTTGCTAAACAGTGTAACTCCTTCGATTCTTCGTAAAAACCTCATTTTGGACGCTTGCACTTGTGATCGCATTCTTTCGGTCATTACCCAAGATTCATGATCATAATTGAGAATGTGGACAAAAACTGCTTTGAAAATTGAGAGATTTGCCTTTTTCGACAATTCTCGTTTCATGACAACCGAGTAGTGCAAAGCTCGAATTACTGCACTAGCCTTGCCTATTCGGGTATCCAGTTCTTCGTCTTGCCTTCCGTCTCTCGTAAATGCAACCCCAAGATACCTGAACTTCTCTACCTGCTTCAGTGTCGCTCCATTCACTTGTAATACTCACTGATCAGGGTTTCTTGAAAGATGAAGTACCTCAGTTTTGGCCGTGCTTATTTTTATTCCGGCGGTGTTGCATGCATCTGCAAAGCTATTCAATGCACGCTGGAGGCCAGATTCTGTGGAAGAAAGCAGCACCAAATCATCAGCGAATAGCAGACGACTAATTTTGCAATTTCCAATCGTGGCACACTCATCAGCTTGGCTGCATTTGTCGATCCAATTCATGTAAACAATGAAAAGGAGAGGTGACAAAACGCACCCTTGCCGGAGTCCAACGCCCACATGGAACGGCTTTGATTGCTTGCCATTTACCCGAACACAAACCTCCGGTCTGCTGTAGAATGACTAGCGCGTAACAATTGACCATTAGCGCCATATTCCTGCAAAACCTTCCAAAGTTTATCCCGAGGAACTCGGTCATATGCTTTTTCAAGATCGACAAAGCATGCAAAGAGATCTTTGCCATACTCCCAAGATTTCTCGAAGATTTGCTTCAGAGTGAAGACTTGGTCCGTGGTGCTGCGACGCGGACGAAAGCCGCACTGACCATCTTCCAGTTTTGATTCCACTATTTCTCGGCATTTCCTTTCAAGGTTTTTGGCATATATTTCCTTTGCAAACTAAGGAGTGATATTCCTCTGTAGTTTATACATTGCTTGCGATCTTCTTTCTTGAATATCGGAATAATCACACCTGTTTGCCAATCTCTGGGAGTTTTTCCAAACTTCCACGCAACTTGACACACTTGTATTAAACAGAGAATTCCTTCTCCAGCCAGCGCTTTCAACATCTCGGGTCTGATTTCATTTTCACCAGCAGCTTTTCCAGATTTTATCCCTTTAGTTGCCGTTGCCACTTCTGCTGCAGTGAAAACTTCGTCTCCCCTAGATGTGTCACTTCGTGCATGTCACGAGTCGATGCCTTTACAGGATTCAAAAGATCTTTAAAGTATTCTCTCCATCGTGAAAGGATTTCATTCTCATCCGTTAGAATGTTACCGTCAGAATCCTTGATGGAGTATGTGATACTCAATCTTTTCCACATAAACGGCGGATGGTCTGCCAAAATACTTTGTTTGCCAAAAAATAGTTGGAATGCAACCGATGACCAAACTCTTCCCATGACTTCTCTTTGGAATTCTTTACTGCCGAAGTTGCCGCTTTTCGCGCCTCAGTGTTTCGGGATTGCAAATCAGATGACGATCTGTCCTGTAGCCAGGCCTTGAACGCATCTTTTTTGCTCGAACAGCTTCTTTAACCTTTTGGTTCCACCAAGGTGTTCCTTTCTCACTATCGCCCGCCACTCTAAGCCGTTTTTGCCGACAACTTTCAGCACCTGATGAAATGATTGCTGATCTGAACAGCAGCCATTCCTTCTCGATGTCCTCGGATACATCAGGAAGTTGTCTGAACTTAGATGATATACTGGATGCAAACTGTTTTCTTACTTCTTTGTCCTCCAAAGCCTCCCATTTTAATCCGGTAGGTCACAGACGACCTGTTAGATCTCTTGTTTAGCCAAGGTTTTGAAAGTCGTAAGGAACATACTACCAGATGGTGATTAGTTGACAATTCAGCACCTCACTTCACTCGAACGTCCAGCACATCAGAAAACAAATCTGACGAAACTATGCAAAAATCTATCAAAGATTTTTGATTCATACTAGGTCGATACCATGTATACTTGTGAACCTCTCTGTGCTGGAAAAATGTATTCATGATGCAGAGTCCGTTGCTACAACAGAGCTGCAATAAATATCTTCTGTTCTCATTCAGTCCAGTGATTCCATGTTTTCCGATCACACCCTTCCACGTATCTGTGTCTGTTTCAACATGTGCGTTAAAATCCCCCATAAGGACTGTAGATTCAGTAGCTGATACTCGTAGGAGAACATCTTTTATTTCATGCACAAAAACCTGATATTCACTTGCGGCATTGGGGGCATATACCTGCAATAGGCACAATGAGCGATTCAAAACCTTGAGCTTCAACATACAGACTCGTGATTCCAAATTAATTCAATCTGACCACAGTCTGACAAACTGTGGCTTGTGAGAATCCCCACACCTGCTTGTGCAGACATACTAGGATCAGCACCAGAATAGAACAGTTTCCATCCGCCATCAAGAACCACAGTTCCAGATCCACGTCGTTTGGTTGAAGAAACTCCAATAATATCGAGATGATACTGCTTTGCTTCCTCAACCAATTCCAGCTCTTTTCCTGTGAGGGTGAGGATATTCCAATTGCCCAACAGCAGTTGGTGATGGTTGACCCGTGAGTGTGCAACATTATCTCGAGTACGAACACTCTGCGCTGCCTCCATTCACCTCTCCAAACGTGAAGCGGGCACATTGGTGGAGCTGCCACTAGGGCTGGCTGGCTGGTAGAGATTGTCGCTTATTTTTCGAACGAGCCCCTCTGCCTAAGACTCGAACGCCATAGGGGTTTTGCTGAATGACAAGCTGGGAGTCCCTAGGCGCTCCCCTGCCGGACGAGGTTCTACTTGAGAAGGTGGCCCCATTAACGTCGTTCACATTATTGATTCTTTAGTCATGAATAAAAATGGTAGCCTACTTGCAGAAACAATTCCTTCCAGTGACACACTAAAAACTAAAATCCCTTGTTAAATCATAGTGAAACGAACTGTCACGAATAATAATTTTGAATGCCTGATATATGATTAATAGCTGTATTTCAATGCGTATGTGACTGATTTACTGCTTTTGCTGCTTTTTTTGATTTAGAATATTCGAAGTATTCTGGATAATTCCTTTCTAGTACTTTCTACTGTCTTCTATTAGTCACCGAAATAATAAGTTGTTTACGTTGTCTTAATTGCTATATTTAGACTTGAAGTTTGTGACGTCATAAATATGCTGAAATCTTATTGTAAGCTCGTGTATTTTTTTCTATTGTGACGTATCATGGATTGTTCTGGGGTATTCAATAGCTTTTGCCGTAGTATAAATAAGCGAGTTTTTCATTCTATTTATTCTAATATTTTGAAAGTGGATGATTTTTAGGTATTAGTTTCGTAGGCAGTTAAGCCGAGTTTGTGTATCTGGGGTTGGCTTGTATATTCATAGCCGTTTAGTGAAAAGTGTTAGTGGAACGATTTTGCTCTGTGAGTTGGTTTGTGTTTCAATCTTAAATAGAAGTTTTAATTTAAGATTGTGAGCTGCTTTCTAAGATTCAAGAAGCTAAAGGAACTATCAACTGCCATTTTCGATCCGTCCATAAACATCTCAGTCGTTCTCTAGTTTCAGCCGATGTGGGCAATTCTAGGGATTAAAGGTTGTACTCTAGCCAAGTATCAACGATCGCGACACGGACATAAATTTAACATACTGGTAATCAAAAGCTTTTCATTAAACAAATTAAGTGTTGAATATGAAGTCAGGTAAACTGAAAACAGTAATTGAAACGAGGCCATCGTTGATCTGGCTGACTCATAGGTGCAACACCTTGTTATATGTCTTGTTAAAATTTAACACAAATCAAACTCTACTTTCCAGAATGTTTAAACTATGCGACTATTATTTTCGGGCTGTTTTTTTTCAACGTCTTCAGACTTTAGTATTTTAAGTTAAGCAGTTTTGTCGAAGGGTAGTTGTTCAATTTTGCTGCAGATGACTTATGAACCATGCTGACAAGAGCAACTGCCATTGCTGGGAGCTTTGGTTTGGAACCCTGGTACAAATTTAAAAGCAGTGATCAATTTCCAGCTGGCTTTCTTCAACAAAAAGAGATGTTTCGTAAAAGCTAATGCCTGTGGAAAATTGGCGGAGCAAAGATGCAGTCCAAATAGTAACAAAAGAGCTTTTCGAAGCATTGATCGACTTAAATGTTTACTCAGTTTCACAACAAGCAATAGCTCAAAAAATTTTCAAGCTTGTAAATGAATTCAAAGGAATTGAGCATAATTCAACAGTAGATCCAAAAAAGGAAGTCACTTCAAAAAAGAGTCGAAAATTTTACTGAAAGTATTGACAAGTTATGTGATGTTTTTAACCAATATAAGCAGCAAAGAAAGAAGATGGAAAACGATTACAAATTACGCACGCATGAAGCTGAATGGAATTTTTAACATAATCAATTTGATCAAGGAATAGGTATATGTTATTTGATAAATGAGGGTTACGGTCAGTCTGATTTAAGGTATGTATCGAGAATAACTCAAAAAATTCGGAGCAATGATAAAAAAAACAAGCCATGTACGTCCATAGTCGTAGCCAGGAGGAGGAGGAGGAGGGGCAGTGAGCCTGCCCCCCCGATTGCCTTGCAATTAATGAAAAGTTTGTGGTTGCCAAAACTGCTAGCGGTTGTCAGTACCCATTGTAAGTTTGGTGTGTAGGTGTTCCGCAGACCGTGAAGACCTTATTTTGGTGTTCGCTTAATTTTCGTGACAAAATACGCTTTTCAGCTTGTGCTGTCTCTTTCGTCGGGTGTTTTTAAAGTTTGATCCCCTCTCTGTATCTTGAGATTTGCCCCCCACCCCAATCCACAATTGGTCTCCAACTAAATTTCGGACCCCCCAATCACAAATTCTAAATCGAACTGTGAAGACTTTTACTCCTATTTGGTTTTCACCAATGTGATTTTTGGTTTGGGCTCCCCCCAATCGAAAATCTGGCTACGCCTATATGTACGCCCATGCAGCATTTGAAGTGGATCGCTACAATGATTCAGCTTCAAACTCCGACTCCTCTGCATGCCTTTTCACCTCCCACTGCCAAACAACCGAACATACAAAACAGACAAAATTTAACTAACATTTTATTAATGTGCAAACGTTTTGATGTTAATGACCGAGTGCTGCCCTTGCATCAGCAGTTTTAAAAGATTTTAGAGTATTGATGATAGTGCTTTGGAAAATGTTACAAACCAAAGCAAGTTGAGGTGGGAGCGTCAAAAATGCCGGCAAAAACTCAGAGAAGATGAAGAATGCAATTTTGAAATCATTAATGCAATCTATGGTGATGGTCAAAAAGTTGCTACTTTAACTACTATCGAAAACAGTGATCCGAAATTTTATCTTAAAACTGCAATTGAAGAGCATTACGTATTTGTGGGAGAACCGGGAAAATTGTAATTGACCTATTTTAGTGTTGAATATGGCAAAAGAGTTACAATTGGAATTTAAAAACTATTTTTAAAGAACTGGAAAACACTGATCTGCTACGCAGTTTGTCAATTATAGGATCAGATAGAACTACAATTATAACAGGAAACACCATGGCAGCAAGGCATTTTGAAAAAGTTGCTTCAAAAAGCTTTGCAATGGGTCATATCAGAGTTATAAGTTGGGCCGGGCTTTTCGGGTTCGGGCCGGGTTCGGGCCGGTTTCAGGCCTAAAGTTGACAAAAATTTCGGGCTTAATTCAGGCCTGAGACGTGCTTTTTGTCTTGAGTGCACAAAAATATAATCAAAACAACTTGGCAACATTAGTAAATTTTTCAGACCTAACTTAATTTTCGGTTTTTTTCGGGCATGGTTTGGGTTTCAAATTAGTTTTCGGGTTCGGGCTTATATTTTCGGGTTCGGGCCGGGTTCGGGCCTGAACTAGTCGGCCCGTTTACAACTCTGGGTCATATGTCTCCTGCACACTAACGAATTACCTTTCAGGCATGTCTTTAAGGAACTAAATGGTCTATCTCTAAGTCCCGACTCATTTTCAGGCCCAATTGGCAAAAAGTTAAATAGTTTAGTGTCTGATTGGCAAATTGTCATCTATGCATTGGCAATTTTCCTCCATTAAATTTCCTCAATTGGCAAACGATGTTATCAAAATTTTAACTTCTGATCAATTTTATGAATACCAAATTTGTTAAAATGACCTGGCTCAGTTTGAAGATGGTATCTTGTCACATGTAAAATGATTGAATCTTGCTTGTCATATTTTATTTTACTACACCTACTAAACAAATTCCATCAAAAGTTTGAAAGTTTTGGTTGAATTTTGCTTTAAAATCTTTTTCCCAAGTTGTTTCGAAATCAACCCTAAACGTAACTCGAAGACAAAAGCAGCTGTCAACTATTTCCGCATGCTGAAGCGGATTGACCAGTTTATCCACCAGCATGCAAGAGATAATGCTTTAAGCACATTTATTCGCAATGACTTCTTAGCCAACCCCGAAAATATTATTCTTTCCGTGCTTGCTGATGATGATAAAATTATTCGTTACCAAGAAGTTGAAATAGTGCTGTCTAGAGCAAGTGAACTAACCCCAGATAATGCAAATCCAAAGGCAACATTTGTTTGTAAATGTATCATACCGGAGATCAATGTCGAGACTAACTTCTACCAAAATATTTTAGACTTTGACAAGGTTGATGTCACAAAATCTCCTGCAACCAAAATGCTAAATGATGGAACACGGAAGAATTTCAAAATCGACAAGCTTGAATTTGCTCATCTATGCCACAATCAAGCTGTTGAGTGTCATGTGGTTGATTTTGAAATACGGAATGGCATGATCATACAAAAAATCAAATCACGAAAGTTGATGCCATCGCCACTCTTTTGACATACTATACTACTATCATTAAGTAACTCACTCTATCAGTATGAGTTTAATTGGTATTTGGGTTTGTGAAGTCTATAATTGCAGATGATTTCTTAAAACTTTTATCAGTAAAATATTTGGATTTGCAGTATTAAAGTCATTATATTGTATAATATTGTGTCAATGTCATCATCCCCCACTTCACATGCTTTCTTTCATGTATATCACGTTTTCTGCTGGTCAATTTAAGCAAGTTTGGTGCTGGGATGTTAATCAAACGCTGTATTTTATTCTCAAAAAACATAAAAGTGCTAAAGCTTCCGGGGCTCTGCCCCGGACCCTGCTGGGGGAGCTCACAGCACTCCCGCCATACCCCCTAGCTGGATTTAAACCAATTTTATGTCTAGTTGTGTTTTTCATAGGTCTTATCTGTATGAGAATATCTTTATCCCCTAACTTTTAAACGAAGATCTACACCCATCCGACAAAAAATGATTTAACAGCATGGGCCCCGATAAGGCTTGGGGGGCCCAATAAGATTTGGGGGGCCCGGTATCGACCTTCGTACCCCTTGGAAAATTTTCTCTCTGAGGCCCTGCCTATTATTGGCACCGCGGCGTAGCTTATTTTATTGGCTGTAGTAAGTAGAGATGGCAACTGCGCAGCGTACGCGGCTGCGCACTGTTTATGTTGCACCGCGCCGAGCAGAGTAGCAACTGAAATCTGATTCACGTAGCAGCGTCAGCGCAGCGCCGCGAACTATAATTGTTACATTTTTTTACAATTTTTGCTGGTGAATTATTTCTTTATGTACAGTACATCAATGGTTAGTCAAAATGTAAATATAATATGAATTGAAGACAATTACAATACCATATTGTGACAATACATAGGGATAGGTTCGCCTACAATAACAGTAAAGTGTGCCTTCGGTTCAAGCTAATTTTTTCATAATTTGGAGCATTTAAAATAGGCTGTTTTGGCTGCAGCAAGCTTAGTTTTGATTGGCTGAACATGCTTCTTGACACCAACAAAAAAGATTTTGGTTTTGGTAGACTACACTAGGAAAAGTTTAGAACGTTTGGTGAAAAGATGAAACAAAGACAGAAAAAAAAGTAAATGAAACAGGTATGTGAAAAACGATCATCAGAGCAGTGGCACATAGCCTAGCCACATACCCACCCTGTATGCAGTAGGCCTATGGTATTGGTACAGGGTACAAGCCCCAGGCTAGATTACATAACAGTTTCTGCTACACATGCGCTTGCATTTCAGAGTAACCGAGTTAGTTCAGTGTGCCTATTCGTCAACAGGTCGTGGCATCAAGCATCAGGCTTTTGGTCCTGCATGTCTGTAGCCATAGGTGGGCACAAGTCCGTTAATCGTTAATCCGTTAATAACGAAGCTAACTTTTTCATTAACTCGTTAATCCGTTAAAAAGTTTTTTCATGTTTAACGGACTAAATTAACTTCCGTTAAGTTCTGTTAACGGACTAAAGTAACTTCCGTTAAGTTCTGTTAACTTCCGTTAAGGTTTTTATCGTTAATATCTTGCACCATTCATTCAAAAACGGAGTTTTTTTGTGGCTAATAATAAGCTGCAGCCTCATAGGTCTATCAATTATCGCTGTTCACAATTTCCAAAGACTTTTCGATCGCAGCTTCGTTGTGCATTTGAACTTGTTTTATCTTGAAATTAGATTAGACTGTAAAATGTAACTTCCAAAACACAAAAAGACCACCATAGCATTCAATATTTTTTTACAATCAGCTCAACAGCGTCAAAACGTGTTCTAGGAGCAAGTGAATAAAACGAAATGTAAATTACACGCAAAACGTTAACGGATTAACGGACTTTATTAACTTCCGTTAATTAAAGCTGAAAATAACGGATTAACGTTAACGGAGGTGTGAAGTTTGTTAACGGACTAGTGGTTAACGAAGCTAACGTTTTACATTAACTTGCCCATCTATGTCTGTAGCCTATCTGTATCTGGTATGAGGTGGAGTAGGAAGATTAGGCTACACAGAGTTCAAATGACAGAATAGCCTACGTAGTAACAGATGTTTAGAGGTTTCCAGGTTCACGGATAAGTATGTAAGCTACCGGTAGTTTACCCAACATTGAATGCCCATATATAGGCATACGTTGGAAGGTAGCAAAGTTGTTCTTATCAAGTCAGACACTTAATATGAGTGTAGTAGCTTGTGACAGCATGCAGAGCACGTGATATACCAGTATTTGGGCTATTGGTTCAGGATTAGTACAGTACCGGTAGTTGCATGGAACCATCAGGTAGACTGGTAGATTGTTTTTGATTGCCTAACCACGGTGCGGAAAAACTGATAGAAAACACACACAAGACAGACAAAACCTGTATAATTAGAAAGACTGACCTTGCATCATATGTTTCTTTGTTTTTATTCGGGCATTTTCAAAGTTAACGAGTGGGAAGTTTCAGACTTTTACTTATAACTCCAGAACAGTTAGATCTTACAGCATTAAATTTTAACAGCAGATTGAGAGTAATAAGTTATATGTTTGTGCCAAATTTTGAGGCAATGAGTAACATGACTTCGGTTTTAGGACCCGAAAGCCACCTAGAAAGTTAGGTGTAGAAAGTGGTCTTATTCAAAAACGACTTGAAAGTTAAATGAGCAAAAAAATATTTCACAAGAGATATATCTTAAGATGCCCTTTTATCTCTACCAACCCACTTTTGGCAGCGATGAGTTTTTTTCTTTTTTCTTTTTAAATCTTATGTGATCTTCTTTTCCTAAACCTCAAAACATCGAAATCTAATTTTTGTGTGAAATTGTTAAGCTGCTAACGCAATTTTGTCTCTCAAAAGTTCTCCCAATATTGGCCCCCAAAAGTAATTTTTTGATTGCTCAAGCTAGGGCGATAGTTTTTTTTATATATCCGTAGATAATTTAACGACAAATGTTTTGACATAGTTTGGGGGTAACACACCCCAGAAGCCTCCAAATGAACCCCCAAAAATCAAGTTTTTTAATGGTTCAAGCTAGGACATTAGTTTTTTTTTATATCAGCAGATGTTTTTAAAGACAAATATTTTGGCATGGTTTGAGAGGGCCACTTCTCAGAAAACCCTCTAAAATGATACCCCAAAAATCAATTTTTTTGTATGTCGTAAGCTAGAGAACTAATTTTTTTCTGATGTTAGTGGAAATTTAAAGAATAAATAAGTTGCAGTGCGGTGTGGTGTAGCGTCAACTTAGTTGTGTTTGGATGCGGTGCGGTTCACCATTCAGACAAGGTTTGCAGACACAGCGCAGCATGCGGATGTATTTTTTGTTATCTGCGCCATCTCTAGTAGTAAGTTTTTTAGAATAAGTACCAAAATAGCAAATTTATCTACGTTTGATCGGCTTTATAAGTACTTTGTTCTTAATAAATTATCTAAGTTGAGCTTCTTAAATTTTACGCCAATGAGATTGCTAAATTGAGAGCAGCCTGACAAAACACACTTGGTCAGAATTGAGGCAGCTTGATGGTTAGTCTATTTACAACCTTTTACCAATGTTGGATCTGCACGATGGTTGAATGCACCAATTAAGGTAGTGTATAGTTTTAAACATAAGTCCTACGCAACTATTATAATACTGCCTGCTTGATATCAGCTTCTTTAAAAAAACGCTTTTTTTCAGGTTATATAGGCTAGTAGGCATTGTTATTTGTCCACTGTATTTTGCTAGACAAAGTTTTCCACAAAATATTGTCTATTTTGACCTACACATGATTGAGAATTATGAAACAAGCCAATGAATAAAGATAATTATTAAATGCTTCTCTGAAGTTAAAGATAGTCTGTTATTTCTTTGAATTGCATCAATTCAAGAAATTAAACATGGAATCGACTTCTGAAATGTTGCTGCAAAGTTTAAAAGTGGTTATGTGTTAGCCAAGGAAGCAATTTTTTATCAACAGCTTACAATTTCCAATCATCATAGCCTACAATTTTCAATCAAAATCTAGACCTTCCAGCTTTGATCTAATTTGTTTCTGTATGTTAGGAAATAGTGTTATACAAGCTTTTAACCATGACATAATAGATATTAGGTCTGGAAGTCAAAATAATTAAAAACTTTATAGTGTGGATTTTGTCATGTTTTTTACTATCATCGTGAGTAGGCCTGGTGGTTCTTGTCAAATATGTGGTTATAGCTGGCTGTAAATTTTAATTACTTTTAAGTTTAAAAATTAAACTGCATTCAAAAATAATTATCACTGGTCGTGATGCTGAATTAATTAGTGAGGAAGTAGCAAATGAGAAATAAAAAAATGCACAAGAATCAGTGTGCAAGACTACCGTAGAATGCATCAGACAAAAAAAAATTCAACTAGTCTTTCACAGATAGAAATGAGCATAGGTGGGAAAGTTAATGCAAAACGTTAGCTTCGCTAACCTCTAGTCCGTTAACAAACTTCACACCTCTGTTAACGTTAATTCGTTATTTTCAGCTTTGATTAACTGCAGTTGATAAAGTCCGTTAATTCGTTAGCATTTTGCGTGTAATTTACATTTCTTTTCTATTTAGTCGCTTCTGAAACACATATTGACGCTGTTGAGCTAATTGTAAGGAAATATTTATTGCTGTGGTGGTCTTTTTTGTGTTTTGGAAGTTACAGTACATTTTACAGTCTAATCTAACTTCAAGATAAAAATAAGTTCAAATCCACTAACGAAGCTGCGATCGAAAAATATTTGGAAATTGTGAACAGCCATAATTAATTGACCTATGACGCTGCATCTTATTATTTGCCACAAAAAAGAGCTTTCTTTGCTCTCTTCAATAAAACTCGTGCTAATACGCAACAAGTGTTATAGTGTTAACGGGTTTGTATCGGTACGATGAATGAATGGTGGAAGGTATTAACGATGAAAACTTTAACGGAAGTTAACAGAACTTAATGGAAGTTACTTTAGTCCGTTAACAGAACTTAACGGAAGTTAATTTAGTCCGTTAACATGAAAAAACTTTTTAACGGATTAACGAGTTAATGAAAAAGTTAGCTTCGTTATTTACGGATTAGCGATTAACGGACTTGTGCCCGCCTATGGAAATGAGCTTTAAGGTAAATGGATCCAGAATGAAACAGCTAAACGCATAGATACTTAACTTCTGGTTACTAAAAGATAGTTAACAGCTAACAAAACGCTTCTAGTAGCATTTAATATAACACCAAGCAGCGCTAAGCTATCGATTAGCTATCATCAGCAACTAAATAACCAAATGAAATCTCAGAGAGTTTCGTTAACGAATGAATACTTAACCGACGTAATCTCAGAGCGTTTCGTTTGCAAATAAATACCTTTACCTTACCGAACAAAATCTCAAAGAATTCTGCTTGCGAATGAATGCGATGTACAGGAAATCGAACATAATCTCAAAACTCGTTGGCTGACTTTTCTCATAGTGATTTCTCATCTCCTGCTAAACTGCTAAATTTTACCTTTATTTTTGATGAAAGAGCTAAAATTATGCAAATCTTGCTTTATTTTTTGCTGAAGCGTAACCCATGCATCAAAACATATTTCAGCAATCAAAGCAGCAAACCATTGTACGATTAGCAAAAATTCTTCTGTGTAGTTGATGATGAATTCACTTTTAATTAAAAATAAATTTACTAATAGTAGTATGATATTAATGAGATTAACAGTAGACTATTAACATCTGTACAAATTTATAGACTACAATGACGAGACCATGCTGCCACAACGGCTTTTCCTGAAAATAAAAATTACAATAAAAAAACAATCATGGTAGCTTTTGCAATGCATGCCGGTATGTCAATAACATACAGTAGGTCTAATATCAAATATGCATAGGTGGGCACAAGTCCGTTAATTGTTAATCCGTTAATAACGAAGCTAACTTTTTCATCAACTCGTTAATCCGTTAAAAAGTTTTTTCATTTTTAACAGAATACATTAACTTCCGTTAAGTGCTGTTAACGGACTAAAGTAACTTCCGTTAAGTTCTGTTAACTTCCGTTAAGGTTTTTATCGTTAATATATTGCAGCTTCGTTGTGCATTTGAACTTGTTTTTATCTTGAAATTAGATTAAACTGTAAAATGTAACTTTCAAAACACAAAAGGACCACCATAGCAATAAATATTTCCTTACAATCAGCTCAACAGCGTCAATACGTGTTCTAGGAGCAAGTGAATAAAACGAAATGTAAATTACAAGCAAAATGTTAACAGATTAACGGACTTTATTAACTTCCGTTAATTAAAGCTGAAAATAACGGATTAACGTTAACGGAGGTGTGAAGTTTGTTAACGGACTAGTTGTTAACGAAGCTAACGTTTTGCATTAACTTGCCCACCTATACAAATATGATGGGAGATGGTTGTAATGCGAGCGTTTCAGGTTGACTAATGAACTAGTAAACACCTTAAGCAAAAAAGATTTTGATAATTGCTTCTCACTTTTCACGTCTTCGCAATTAAAAAATTCGACCGCAAGAACAGACTTGTGCAAATTTTTGGTGGAAAGGCCAAAATAAAGCTTTAGCAGCCTATATCGCATTATTTTTTCAAAAAAATAACCAGTTTTCTAAATCACTTGCTTTATCAACTTTTTCATATTCTGCTTCATTTGTCGCCGACCTATCCATAATTTTTTTTGATATTTACCTTTATTTCAGTGTCTAACCCAGACTCTGTCAGCTTCCATTTCCTTTCTATGCAGTCACATGCTTAACAAAAAGCATGTGATGGTTTCATTCATGCGTGACATGACGTAACACAGTCTTGTATTCTCTCTGGGTTTTATGTAGTTCTCTGCGGTTGAATACAATGACTTGTCTTTATTTGGTAGTACGGTAACAGTAATTGTAACAACTGTACATGTGACGTTCAGGCACAAGTGGGCTTACTAGAAGGTAGCAATTCAATGTGCTTTTTATACTCATGAAACAAGAGCGTTTTAAATCGTTCCTAAAAAATAACCAAAATTTTGCGCCGTAAATTTTCACTTTCATGCATTTCATAAAAAAAGTAGCAAAGCGAGCTGCTTAGTCAAATTCTAGCACACATTGAACAAAGTTTTCTCAGAACAGATAGAAACATTGGTATTTTCGTTTTTTTAAGCCACCAACCAACCTTCAAGCACTAGTAGAAGTGGAGATACAAAATATTTGACTTTTTATGACATTTGAGTTTAAGTAGGCAGGTTCTTTTTAAGAAGGGTAAGCCATACTCACTTTCAAGATGATTTTCAGGCCCAAAGACAACCCTTTTCACACTTTAAATTGAGAGCTGAAACATTAATCTATTTTCACTCCACCCTGATGTTGATCCATGTCCAGAATCTGACAAGTCAAACCAACTGCCGGTTATTTTTATTTGCACTGTATTTTTAAGTTAACATGACTTTGGTTTTGTAATATTTACTCAAAGATATCGTCATAGCATTGTACTGTACGAGAAATAAAAGTCAAATCTTTAACTTAAATGGGCGCCTTTTGTAAACAAGATTATTCTACTCATTAGAATTAAATGGAACAAAATTATTTCATTCATTATTCTGTGTTTCAATCTACATTACAGTAAATCTGATTCAAATTTTAGAATTGGTTGCTTCAGCCCCAAAGTTTTCGAACTAAGCAAAATATGGGGACCTAATCAAACAAAAAAAAAAAAAAAAAAAAAAAAAGAAAAGAAAGCAAGCTATAGCATTTTGTTTGTGCATGTCATAGCGTTGACGACAATCGACATATCAAATTTTTGACAATATTGTTGTAATCTATTGTAAAAACCTTAAAACCAATATACCCTGTGACAATGCAATTGAAAAACAAAAATTGAAATTCCACAGAATGTTTTCCACGTATTTGTTGTAATCATCAGGAGTGTTTGTCAAAAGTAAAACATAATTTTAAATCAGTAATTTAAAAATTAAAATAAACCTATAAAATTTAAACGATCATTGCATCCAGGTACTAAGATCGACGTAGATGCTCCCTTTATTTTGTCACCTCTGAGTCGATCATGGTCTATTTTGGTACTGGAGCGATTTTAATATTGTACATTATGTTTTCATTTTTAGAATCTGACTAAAAATTGTGTTTTTAGTTTTCGCCGATACTCCAGTCAACTGTAGGGTTTTAAATAGTCACGTTCACTGTTTTATTTTGTAGGCAGTGATGGAGTCGAGAACACAAGGCTCGAGGCCAAGGTTAAGGCCAAGGCACAAAAAATATCCGAGGACAAGGTCAAGGACAGCCTTTTCAAGGACAAACCCTCTCAAGGCCAAGGGCAGAAATGCTCGAGGCCAAGGACCAAGGACACAACCGCAAGTGTTCTCCACAAAAAAAAGATCTTCAAAAAAGTTTTTCAGGCGATCTCCCATTCATAAGCGTATCCAGAATTTTTGATTGGGGGAGGCCCAAACCACAAATCACATGAAATGACGTCATCAAAATTTTTCTAAAGAGCAGTTTTTGTAGGACAAAGATATTGTAGGAAGGAAGATCTGAAGTCGTTGCCTGTTGGCACTTAGGGAGAGGGGTTAAACTAATAGTTGAAAAATGCAAATATCTAACTTTGAAAACGTGTTGAGAAAGCTAGTGTAACTCAAAGATATCACAGACCGGGGTCTGGGGACGAGGCCCCCAGCCGCCGGAGGCTTTGGGGGTCTGGGGACTAAGCCCCCAGGCGTTGGGCGATTTTTTGTAATTAAAAAAAAAAGCTATTTTAATGCCATTTAATGAATCACATTTCGCAAGTGTTCAGAACTATTTAAAAGCACTAGATTTTTGACATTTGAAAGCTAATTGAAAAAATCAAATTGCTTAATCCTCCTTTTACTTGCAATTTAAGTCCAAAACACGTTTAACATCTTGCATTTTGGAGTTAAATTTTAATCCTTAGTGATTTGGTCTAGGTATGGGGAAATAAGGTGCATTGTCTCTTGCAACATTTTAGCAGTAAAGAAAAATTCAATGGAAGATTTTCCCTACAGATTTTTGTTTTGCAATGAAAATAACCAGTTATAGGAGTGGATGTTCGACTAGGGGGCCCAGGCCCCCTCAATTGAAGTTCAATGACTTGTTCAATCAGCATTTTTTATGGCTAATTTTTTTAAAAAGTATTTTATGCGTAAAAACCGGCGAGGTCGGAGGTGAATTACTGAAATGTTATTGAAAAATAGTACAATAGATGGTTACGCCTACTAACCATGTTATTGCCGGGCCGGATTTACATTGTGCTAGGCCCCTGGCACTTTGAAGATTTTCGCAACATCTTTCTGCCAAATATAGGTGAAGACCAAAAAAGTTATACTATTTCAGCTCTGGTCCCTAGCTGGCACTACGTCATATTATGGTAAATCCAGCCCTGATTAATGCATTACGTTCATAAAAAGGCTAGATGTGGGCCTGAGATAGCAACTTTTAGGACGAAAACTCTCCATTTCCTCCGGGTTATACATTTAAATTGGCTGGCAAAATGTGAATTGATGGAGGCCTGGCGCCCCTGGTCTTCAATATTGTTGTTAGTTACTGTTGTAAGCGAAAAATGCTAAAAAAAAACTGAAACTGAAGGAACAATAGGCTTTTTTGTCACATTTTTGTCATTGGTGAAATTTCAATCGGGTGGCCACTGCCCCCCTTGGCTACGCCTATGCTCTAAGAGAGGAAAACAAAAAAGGTGTTTGCAAATTTTCCGCGAGGTTTCCGGACTTTTTCCAACAAAATTTCAACTGTTAAAAATTAGTGCTGTCCTCGAGCCGAGGACAGGGCAATTTTCGAGGACCTATGGCTTCGAGGCCAAAGCCAAGGGCTTTACCTTCGAGGCCAAGGCCAATAACTTCAAAGTATGTCCTCGAGGACTTAAGCCCTGGCTGTAGGCTTACACTTTAACTTCTGTTTTGGAGTGACTGTTTTAAATCGGTCGAATTCAGACTCAAGTTAGTAAATTAAGATTTATGAAACATTTTAAATTAATTTCAACTACAAAATGGTCATTACAGAAGCATTTTATGAAAATTTATGAAACATTCTTAATCAATTTCAACCACAAAATGGCCATTACATTTAACTCTATCTCTACCGGGCTTTTTTCACACCTTATTTGTACTGGGTTGGGGGCAAATTTGCCCCCCTTCTATCTAAAAACTGTTTGGTAAGCGATAGAAGTGAGATTTTTTGGTTGATGAAGCTATTTTTTGTTGAATTTTCAAAATTGAGTATTTTGAGGTTGGGATGTCACCAAAACGATGATTGCGTCATCAAAACAAGTAATCCTTATGACAGCATGAAAATTTTTTTAAACGCTGCCAAATATCTATTTCATTTTGGACTTTTGTTAATACATAGACATCTCTGATAAATTCACAGCAGATGATGACGTAACATGCACGATGATGTTACGTGTATGATGACGTCATTTTTGATATATTGCGTTGAGTTGCATTTGTAATGTTTTGTGACTGAGATATACAGGGTGTCCGTAAAGTTCGTGTGCACTTTAAGTGCACTTTAAGTGCAAAGTGCACACGGACTTTATGGACACCCTGTACTGTAGTATAATTCGCAAAATTTTAGAATACTGCAGTATTATTTTTATTATATCATTCAGCAGCAGATGACAATGAATATTTTTTAATGCAAACGCAGCTTATATCGAGAAAAACCAGAAAAAGCAATAGTTTTGATTTATGACGTCATCAATGACGTAATGATGATGCAATGCATTTATCAGTAACAAAATATTTTATTTTAGATAAAGATTAGCATCCATAATGAATACGCAAAACAATGAAAAGAATAAGCGCGTTGATAAGCAATAAGCATGCCATTGAGCTCAATACTGTACGAAAATCCTTAAGTGCTTCTGAAAAAAAAAAAAATAACGTCACTTCCGGTTATCCAGCTGACTTCAAACATTCTAAAAATGTGTGTTTTTAAATTTGATTTAAAGTCAGGGTGCATCAAAGCAAAACGTTTTTAGTTTAAGAGCTATAATGAAATAACTAAGAGGGGGGCAAATTTGCCCCCCTCTTCGGTACAAAGTGGGTTAAGTCAAAATAAAGTCAAAATTTAACTCAAATAAATTCAAAAATAAGATTTCTAGATCAAAAGAAAAATGACCTTAATTAAGACGCTTTTGTCATATTATGGTCACCTTTCAATGTTAAAACAATTACAAATCAAAAACTAATTTTTCTAGTTTGTTAGCTTTCCAATTACTTTAATGCACTTGAACAATAAATTTAGATTGCCAAACATTTACAACAAACGCGACAACAAGAAATGCAACAACAACAAATGCAACAACAACAAATGTAATAACAACAAAAGCAACTATAACAACAACAACAGCAGCAAAAACTTCAACTACAAAAATTACCACTGCAACGACTGTAGTCACATCTTCCAAAATAACGACATCAACAACAAATGTTAGAATAACAACAAGTAATACAAGAATTAACAACAACTACAAAGTTACGAACTACTACACAGCAATAACACCATTATCTTCTCGTAACAAACGTTCTCTAATCGCATTTTTAGGAACTATTTTAATGGAGATGGTTTTGCTTATGGTCGTGATAGTTTGGAAGGATTTTTGGGAGAAAAAAATAGGAAAAACTTGCAAGAAAAGGTAGAGAAATTAAATCAAAATGAGGAAACAAGTTTAGAGTATTTCGAAACAACCAACAGCCAGGAAAGCGTAATCTACCGGAATATATTAGGAGAATACACTCCCAGCCAGAAATATATGACGGACAGGAGTCAAGAGCAAGAAGAACCAGAAAGTTTAATAGAAAACTAAGACTGCAGAGGCCAAACTCTGCTGGATAATTCTTTACCCGGAGCATTTTTAAGCTTTGATAAAAATAAGTGTTTCTTTGTTTTATTTTTTACGAAAATGTTTTGACGTTGATTAACAAAAATTGTTTTATGTTATTTAACATAATTGTTGAAGTTCAAGGTATTGATCGGTATCCGCGCTAAATAATTAAAAACTTTGAAGTTGAGAAAATTTAATTGTAACAATCATTACACTGCTGCTATATCCAGTTTTTGTTGGGTTTCGCGTTGATTAAATTCATGGAAACCACACACTTGAAAAATTTTGAATGGTTGATTTATATTGGATTCGGACGCATTAATTTTTTTCAATATGAGCCTACTTAATATTTTTTTGGTTGAACTTGATTTTGAATACAGATCAAAAAGTCCATTTTTATTAATGTTTGATCAGACAGTGCATCTAAATAGGTAGGCCATGAGCATCTAATATTAATAGGCTTAGATCTTTTTTCATTTTTTTACCATTACACAAAATAGCATTTAGAACTAAGTTCCACAGGGTAAAGTAAACTTATGCTCAAAAACAAAGTAAATAAAACTTCTCAATCCAAAAGTCTTTACACATTATTTTGAAGTGACGTAACTGACGTATTTGGTAATCCATGTACATTTTGTGACAAAATGATTATCGGTAGCATTTTCTTGCCTCCTGCCCAGCTGTGGAGCTATTCAATTTTGAAGGAAACGGTTTTTTAAATCTAGCAACCACCTAGAACCAGCCAATTGTACTTGTAGGATATCTATGCGAGCTTAGTTTGGCAACGAATTCTCTAAATTCTGCAATTGTTTTAACCCGATCAAACCAACTGAATAGCACCACTGCTTGTACTTTTACTGTAAATTACAGTAGTTTGATTTTAGCTTTTTTAAATTTTAGTAATCGTAATTTAATAATTTTACGGTTATTGCTGCGGCTTAAATGACGGCATCATGCATGCCACCAAAAAAATAAAAAATAAAAACTGACATTCTTGTGTTTCTCAGTCAAAATGACGCCATACAACTACCAAGCTGCAATGATATCTTAAAACTTTTACTAAGAGCGCAGTTCCAACAGCATGAGTACACTTGTCAAATATTCTTCCCAACCTTTTGCCTAAAGGTGCGTTTACGCTGGATGCGAAGCAATCAAATTTGACGTGATTAACAACTTGCGAAAGGTTTCAAACAGTCGCAAACTTTGCAAGCGGTTTCCTATTGCTTAACTTCACTTTGACAAAATTGTTGATGAGTGGTTGGCCTATTTTGAGAAAGTGACGTAAGCGACCGCCAAACTTCGCTTCGCGTTCGGTGTAAAAGCAACTGAACCCTTATTTACACGCATTTTAAATGGATGGAGCACAAAATTTTATTTACAGCAAGTTTATATTCACTTTATTAGCATCTAAATTTTTACTAACTTTTTTACTGTTTATGAAATTGTACTTTAGATTCAATGATAATTGGTTGAAAGAAAACTACGTGTAAATTTTGACTAATCGCCGTCATGAGCGGTTCATGGATCATTAAAATGCCAAAGGACAAATTATTCATGTGTGACTCAGTAAACAATGCTGTCATCTTTGCTTTATACTAAGTTTCTCAGCCGGAAGCTTGTAAAGTATATAACGCCATGGACGTAATAACATTATGTGTTCTGTCTATTCTTCTGTCCCTCAAGACATGTCTCACTAGCAGTCAGTCTTCAATTGATCCTACAAGAATTGGAGCGATCGATGCCAGTTCTTGGTTGATTGACTGTAGCTTCACTCATGCTGCCTTGATGAAAATGATGTTTCAATTGGTAAGTGAAACATTAATTAGTTTTTGCTAAGATTCAAAAGTAAGCGTGAGATTTTACTACAAAACTAAAACATTTGAACGTCCTTGAAAACAAAAACTATTTCTTACTAGAAGAAAAGCTAAAAAATATAAAATGTTAAAGTAAAAGGAATTAAAAAGGCATCAAGCTAAATCGGTTTCTAATCTAAAATTGAACTTTTATCTTGCACTTGTAATAAACAGTTCATAATCGATTTTAGCTACCTGATTATGCACCAAAAGATAAAAAAAAACTAAGTACAATTTAAGTACTTGCGTATCACTCAATTAACATCAGGACAAAATAATAATCCACTTATTTTTTTCAATAGTTTATGCAAAAAAGTAAAAAAAATATTCAAGGCAAGTTTTGTGACGCCACTTTGTAGGCAAAAAAACGCAATAAAGCGGCAATTAATTGCGAAAATTTGTCAAGTTGAAAAAGCTATATAAGTTTTGATGCATACTTTTATGGCTCAAAACGAACGTTTTTTTCAATTTTGACAGTAAATCTGAAAGATTTTGCATTAAATGGATTGAGGTTTCTGATCCAAAAACTTACTCCCAAAAAAGCTGGAATGAAAAGACTAGTACTTGGAGAAATCAAATAAAGAAAGCAATAAAATAAAAAAATAAAAATACCAAAACGGTGCTTCACAACAAAAGCTTTCAGGTGATTTTGTTTTGAAAATACAGTAAATGTTTGCAAAAGTTTGAAAGGATTCGATAAGCGTGTCAATTACCTCTGCAATAATGCAAATAGGTACTTCGATTATATTTTAGTTGCTAGTTTTAAAATATTGTTTTCTGATTTGCTTTTCTTTTCAAACCTTAAAATATTCAGAAAATGCAATATGACACAGTTGTTGATTATTTTAACGTTAGGCAAGCTGATACCAAATTAAAAAAAAATTAACAATGATTCAATAGCAGTTTTATATTAATGCTTTTAAAATGTCATCGTTTTTTTGCCCTAAACATTTTACGGTATTACGCTGGGAAGTTCATAATTCATGACCTCAGAGCTGTGGAAATTTTGAAGACTCAGTATGCGGTATGAGACCTCGCAAAACAAAACTTGTTCTCTAATAAAAAGTGAAACCTGAGCTCTACTATGTTGGATTTGTGTAAATTTCATCATTGATTGTTAAAGCATATGTGCAACAAAACTTTTTAGTGCGGTAATTTCCCAAACGTGACCTAAATTTATTTCAAAACGCGTCTTTATTACTTTAGAATAACAAAAACCATTTCCGACGCCAAAGTTGTGGAAAAGATGCATCAACGTGCGCTATGGCAGTTGTAACGAGTTTTCTAAAACATAGACAAGAAGTAACTGGGTCCTTTGTCATCCTTTGGTTGAACTTGGCATTAATTACAGGTTAGGAATGCGCTTAATTTAACACCGCTTTTATCAAACTACAAACAATGAAATTCACCTGTAATTCGTCCGTGGGTGATGGTATCAGGGTTGCAAAAATTACTGATGACGAAAATCAAGGCTTCAAAATTGCACATCTTTATCATACTCACTGGATTACGCATAAGCGTGTAGTGAGTTGCAGCATAACCAATTTTTACGTTCTTTTGCCTGCATGCAGCATAATTATCTCCTGTTGTAGAAATCCCACTGTGGCGGCGAGCCGTTTCCAACACTGTCCAGTTTAACAAGACCAAGATTTTAATCTCAGTCCTCCTGATCTAGTAGCGCATTCGTCACCGCTCAGCCAGTTGGCCGGTTGAAATCAAGACTTATGAAACTTTGGAGCATAATGTTCGAAAAACAGAAATATCTTTAATTTTAAATTCAAAGCCCAAACAACTGAAAACATAATTAGACGTCTCGTGAAATTACTTCTCGCATTGTCAAAAGTAATAAATGGCGAGACTAACAAAACAATTGTACTTTTTGTTTTTTTGCCATTCATTACTTTTGACAATGCTACTGTAGAAGTAGTTTCACAAAAATCGCCAAGTTATGTTTTCAGTTATTTTGGCTTTGCGTTTTATATTAAGGGCTTAAAAAGTTTTTCATTTTTCCAAATAGAATCATAGCGTTGTCTGAGCACAGTAACCATGGATGGAATTCGAACCAATGCGAGCGAAAACCGAAAAGTTTAAAATCAATCTATTCGTAGATTTTTTATTGACATGCTTTAAAATACAGTTAAACAACAAGAGACAGTGTGTGGTGAAAGAGAGGTCCAGCTACATCAGAGGACAGCATGCACATAAATGTTATTAAATAGTCACGTGAGGAGCAATATTCACTACCCAATTAGATTTTTGAAAAGTTAGTTTAGAGTATAGGAGCCCTACGTTCAATTACTGCCTCATTTACTAAGTCGTTTTTTTTTCAGTAAACCAAGAAGATTTTTTTCGAGATGCCAACTGCCCACCCATAGGCGTGGCCAAAGGTGGTCCTGAGGGCCCGGGCCCCTCCAATTGAAATGCCACCAATGATAAAAATGTGACAAAAAGCCTCTTGTTTCTTCAGTTTCAGTTTCTTTTAGCATCTTCGCGTTGAACAGCAATACACACGTACAACAGTAGTTTAAAATAATATTGATTTAGGGAGCCCTGGCCCCCTTAATTCAATTTTTGCCAAACAATTTAAATGTATAACCCGGGTAAAATTAAGAACTTTTGTTCTGGAAGATGTTGCAAAAATTCCCCCAAGAGCCAGGGATCCCGCGAAATGTAAATCCGGCCCGGACAATAACATAGTTAGTAGCCCTAGCCCTCTGCTGTACTATTTTTCAATAACAAGTCACTTCCATCTCGCCAGTGTTTCGGCGACAAAATACTTTTGAAGAAAAAAATAGCAACGGGAAATGCTCATTGAACAAATCATAGAATTTGAATTGAAGTTGCTTGGGCTCCCTAACCGTCCATGTACTCTTATAATTAGTTATTTTCATGACAAAACAAAAATCTCTAAGGAATATCTTCAAGTAGGTTATTTTTTCTGCTAAAATATTGCAGAAGGCAATATACCGTACCTCACTTCCCCCAACCTGAGCCAAGTCACTTTCAAAATTTAGCACCAAACTGCATGATTTTAAACGTGTTTTGGACTTAACTTACAACAAAAAGAAGAATTAAACAATTTAATTTTTTCAATTGACTTTCAAATGTTAAAAATCTAGTTCTTTCAAAATGGCTCTAAATACATGCGAAATGTGATTCAATTGCATTTGAATAGCTTTTTTTTTCAAATTTTACAAAAAATAGCGCAACCGCTGGGAGGTTTGCGCTCAACCCACGTCTGTGATCAGAGCTGGGCAAGTCCGCCAGTTAGTCCGCAAGTCCGCAAGTTAGTCCGCAAGTCCGCAAGTTAGTCCGCAAGTCCGCAAATCCGCAATTGCGGACTAACGAAAAAAGTTGCGGACATGCGGACTTTGGCAGTTTAAATTGCGGACTTGTGGTTGCGGACTATTTTTAATTTTAGTCCGCAATTCCGCAAATTTTATACAAATACTGAAATTTCTTAGTATTTTCGTAAAATATTCATGTTTTTTCCAGTCAAACATGAGAAATCAATTTAATTTTTACGAGTTCAAGTTCGGCAAAAATATCAAGCTTTTCGAGTTCAGGCTGACATAAATACTAGGTCTGCTTTTCGACTTAATCGCTTTCTTTTTGTTGACATGCTGTTTGGTTACGTGAGAAACGAATACATGCCGCGTTCTCATCTTTTATGCAAATAGTTGGTTGATTTTTTGGAACATTTTAGAATCCTCTTTTGTGCTTGTTTTAAGAATCTTCTAGAACTGTGATTGTGGTAATTTTAACTGTATTGTCTTTAGACGTTTAATCTCATAATCTTTAAGTCTGCAACTAGTGCTCAAATTAGGTAGTCTTCGACAGTACGAGTGATGTGGTGTCTCAAATTTTCGAAGTTTAGTGTATCAAGTTAGATGTGTGGTAAGTTGGTTGCTGATTTTTCTATTTCTATAGTGAGACCTCGAAGCAGTTTTTTAATAGTATAGTCTAGTAAAGTCTAGCATAGAGTTAGTATAATCAATAGCGTAAATTTTGGTCTAGTAAATTTTAGTTAATCGATATTGATTTGGCTAGCTGATAATTGACTTCTTGTTTTGCCGTGCTCCTTTGGATGAATCAAATTTTTGGTGTTCTGTGAGAAATAACATTGTTATATTTATATCCAAAGTGTGGTATGACTGCAGAAATATGAAGGATACGGCGCGCGGCGAGACAGGCTATTAGAAGCGGGTCTAACCTGATTCAAATTGGTGTCAACACTGTTTTCTCGAGTTCGGCAAAACAACCGACTTTTTTTGGGTTTAAGTTCGAATTTGTAGCCCTGGTTCAAAGTATGGCTTTGTTGTTTTTTAACGTGAGTTTATAAAATTTGCCATTGAGGTATCATTTTTTGTACTGGTAGCCAGTGCCGTCGCTACGGTGGGGCCAGGGGCGCCGTCCCTCCCCTAACGACTGCTTGTGCCCCCCATTTTGGTTCATTCAGTTGGTTCTTTTTTGGAGCATCGCGTAACGACAAGACTGCAGGCAATAATGGAAAAAGGAATAATAATTTTCGAACATGATTCTTGTTTGAAGTTTTCTCGATTGTTTGCAAAATTGCTGGCCACCAACTTCTGTACATAAATGTGACCCAATAATCGGTCTTATTAACACACCTTTACGGACGTGTCGCGGAATAGGGATGTATGCTTACAGAAGCGTTACCGGTATTTCGTTAGAGATTATGACATGAAACAATACGTGAAAACATTTTTTTAAAAGACCAGCTGTTTTTTTTTTTTGAGCACACTCAAGATTTATTGTAGTTCGCAGTCAGAGGCTATGGGGTCATCAGTCCCCTTTAACCAAGTCATTTAGATAATATAACCAAAAAAAGAATAAGCGTTTAAACGTGTTTTGGTCTTGACCTAATGTATAAGGGGGCTGAAGAGGCTAGACAATTTAAATCGTTCAATGACTTCTGAATTTTAGCAATTTACTGTAATTATTATCGATATGGTTTTAAAACGTGCGAAATGTGATTCAAATGGTGTTAAAACTGCTCATTTTGCCGCAAAATTGCAAAAATCACCCAGCAGCTGAGCGCCCTCTGTAACACGCTTGAGTAGCAACGGTTTGTTCAGCACGGGACCTAAATTAGACAATTTTTGTGCAAACAACATTTACTTTTGGTTCAAGCCCCCCCTCTCTTACTTAACAAAACCCTGGTTGCGCTTCAGGTCGCATTCACTCTTGTAGACATATTTTTCAAGCGATTACACCGGCAGCATGCGAAACGAGCTAATAAACGCTGCCGGGCTTTTAAGTATCTTTTTCCGACGACGAATACAAAATCGTACCTTTAAAATATCAGTTTTTATGTGCAAAAGTTCAGTCCAATTTCGGCTAGGGCCCTCTCACTTCGTTTGGTCTGGCGACGGCACTGCTGGTAGCGTGTGCTTATCTCATTCCTAGAGTATTTATTGAAACTAAGGACTAAAAATTTAATAATACGATTAGTGATAATTATGTTTTTTTGCCTTCTACTGCCTTTGCCTTTTCCTGCTTTGAAAAAAATTGTTTTAGAATATATTGTTGCAAGCGGAAATGCAGAATGTGCTTTGCTATTTGATAGCTTCTCACTGTAATCCAATGGCTTTTAATCTCCGAATACCTAGCTTCATTGTAGCATTTTTGAGGGTTCGCCAGAGGGTTGTGCATTATGCTTCCACGCAGTTTAATAACCTACTGTATAAGCAGTAGCGCAACCAGGAGGGCTGGGGACTAAAAACCCTTAGTCCAGTCACTTAAAAACTTTAACCACAATTACAAGCGTTAAAATCTGTTTTGAGTTGGACCTAAAAGTAAGAGGAGCTGGGCTATTCAATTCTTAAGTTTACCATACGAAAAACCAGCTCAATAACAAGTCATGCTGTGATACATTTACTACAATCAACGATTGTGAGTAATTTCTTTTATTGCGTGGAATGTACGTTTGCTATACTTCCCACAAGTCACAACTTTTGACTTATTTTTGCCAATCAACTCTGAGCAGTTCACTTTGGGACGTGATTGATTGCAAAACTTTTTCACTCGGTTCATAAAAAGTTGCGGACTTGCAGTTGCGGACTTCAAGAATTACGAAGTTGCGGACTTGCGGTTGCGAACTTCAAGAATTACGAAGTTGCGGACTTGCGGTTGCGAACTTCAAGAATTACGAAGTTGCGGACTTGCGGTTGCGGATTTAAGAATCTCGAAAAGTCGTTGCGGACTTGCGGTTGCGGACTAAGCTTTTTAACGTCCAATTGCGGACTTGCGGTTGCGGATTAAGAAAATTCAAAAACGGTTGCGGATTTGCGGACTGCGGACTTAAAAAAAAACTTGCGGTGCCCAGCACTGTCTGTGATACGTTTGAGTTACACAAGTTTACGAAACAAGTCTCCCAAATTAGATATTTTCAACTTCTAACTATAGGTTTTAGCCCTCTCTCTTCATCAAAATCATGGTTGAGAGCCAAATCAGGCCACGGCTTTATTGCAATTTTCTGCGTATGTATTCATCATCTCAAAACTTTTCAAAGATAAATGTCACTCGGAGACATTCAGTATTCGAGAAGGTGAAGATGGAGACTACGCTTGCGGTTATGTTTATGTTTTGGATATCACTCAGGCAAGTTATGGATGTTCCACAGGAACAAGGTAAGTTTACAGAAATTAAACGACACTAAAATAAAGTAAACTTTGCTCTTCAAAAGTGATTTTATGGTTGCTAGTATAATGTAGAAAACACAGACAGCTTTTATCGTGGCGTCTTATTCATGACAGTGACCAATGAACTTTTTCATAATGTTAATATTGCTTTGTAGTTTTAAACTTTAAACAAAAAAAACAAAACAGTAATGTGACTGTGTTATATGGTGTTTTCATCTTCACCGCTAGAGTAAAAAATCAACTTTTTTAGCAATAGAACGTATAACAAAAGTGAAGATTCAACTACTGTGCAGAACTGAAGCTAGTATTTGCTTCAAAAGGTTGGCTTTCATTGCTGTAACAGTGACGGTGAAAGTGAATTGAAAGTCTTTTGTAGTTGTTACTGCTATAATGTGAAATTGTGTGTACAAAACGCTATAAGATGTTATTGAGCTACAATACGTAGTTTCGTATTACGAAAAATAGCATTGAAGTAAGACTTAGAGCATTAATTTGGTAAAAATATTAGTCCTTAATTGCAAAATAGCGAAATATAGAGTTTGAACCAGCCTCAAACAGGAAGTAACAGCAACCGTTAGGCCTAAAACCCCTTTTGCTCTTTTACCACATCTCCGGCCTTTAGTGAAATCCAAACCAAAGTTTAAAATGGCTTAACATGTGCTATATTCGCATACACCTATTGTTGTATGTACTGTATTGTTTATTGATGAACACATAGCTGCTTATAGTTTTTTGCTTCAGGTAATTTGCACGAACAACGATATGGAGACTATAATTCATACAAAACAGTTATAAATTAATGCGTTGTTTATAGCCATAATGCACTGGATATTACACGCGAAAAGTGTCAATGCATAAAATCATGCAACATTTTGGCTGCAAATGAAGTGTTTGGTGACCCATGCTCAACATCTGACGAGCCAAACCTATTTAGGTTGACTTTGACTTGCGTAGTACCTTCAAGTTAGTATGACTTTACTTTTGTTGAATTTTGTTTTTAATTTATCATTCTGTAACAGCATAATTTTGCAATGCTTGAATGGAAATTCTATACTATTGAACTTACATGAGTACTTTTTAAAAAACTTATCGACTCACTAGAATCAACCCCTATCATCCTGAAATTATTATTTTTTCATTATTTTAATCTATGTAGCTTTGTTTTACTTGTAGTGCAACTTTATTGGAAATAAAGTTGACTTGGCTTACTCTTTCATATAAAAAAAGACAAATTTATGTCTGTCAGTAAACTGACGCTGCGGGGATACGATGCTAAGACAGCAAGTTTTTAAAAACACTACTAAACCATTCTTGAGTTTAACTTGTACAGTGTAACAATACTTGGAAATCTTTTTGCAATGTGACCAAACAGATGGTCAAGGCGTTGTTTATATAACGACTCTTGTCACAAGATCAGGGTTCAATTCGCATTCTAGTAATATACGATGTTGTATCGATGGATGCATAGTTTTGGGACTTTCACCTCAAAAATCGAGATAAAAATTTACATGGCCATTATGAGGTGCGAGCATGGTCAACTCCAATTAAGTGCAAATTTCTCTAAAGAATAGTAAAATCTGGTTTTAGGAAGTCATTTTTAAGGTTCCAAGAGATGGAACAAACCCCTTAAACAATGGCAATATGCTTTTTATTGCAATATATACTGGTCTTAACAAAACTTCATCAACTTATTTCGTTTAAAAAATTGATCTTTAGGGTGTTAGGTTGTTTTAGGGGTAAAATCCCCATCTTGGAGCTTTTGGGGATTCCTAAACACTTTCAAAATATTCATTATTCCAAAATCTACCGATCCCCCCAAAACTCCAACTAATCAAATTCTTCCGCTCCAAAGATCGATTTTGAAAATTCCCATAAAATGGTTTCCGCGAAATAGTTTTCAAAAAGTTGCTAGACCCGACCGCTCGCGAGTTATAAACAAAAGTCTGAAACTCTGAGCTAAAACCAAAGTCAAAAATATGCTGTAGGGTAAAACCTACATTCAATAGCTTAACGTTGTTATTAAAAGTTTTTTATTGGTTTTTCCTTCTCTCTATTCATTGCCCGCTTTTCCATTGATTTCATTTCACATGTTCTTTAGTGACAAAACAAAACAAAACAAAAAAAGAAATTGTAAAGATCTATTGCAAATGCAACGATCTATTGCAAAAGAAATTGCAAATGCAAACGTCCATTGCAAAAGAAATTGCAAATGCCAGCTGACCGAATAAATAAAACAAAGGCATTCGAGAGAGAAATTTCGAATGTCAAATTATAAATGGAAAGAATGCTATCACATCTGAAAGCATTCTAAATCAGAATACCATCAAGATTTACACTGATGGCTCAAAACTAGATAGGAGAGTGGGGGCAGGTTTTTATTCAGAATACCCAAACAACTCCCCAAAACAAGCATTTTTCCACCTTGGATTACACAGCACTGCGTTCCAGACAGAATTCCTAGCTATTTCCGAAGTGGAAAAGGATCTGCTTTTGGAAAAAAATGCACAATCGACGTATTGTTGTGCTGGTAGATAGCCAGGCAGCAGTTAAAGCACTCATAAAGTGCACTGAAACATCAATTACTCTGCTTTACTGCGTTAGAAACCTAAATCAACTAGGTAATCCAAAACACTTCAGTATTGCCTGGATTCCTGAACATGCAGGGGTATATTGCAACAAAGTGGCAGTCAATGTAGCCAATTCAGGATCTAAATCAAAAATGCATAATCCTGAACCTTTTATTGCAGTCCCGCATACCAATTGTGTTAGCACGGTTAAGGGCAGGTCCACAGATAGATGGAAATGTATCTGGAACAAACGGAAACACTGCTTGAGGATGAAGGAGTCTCTAGATTGGACGTCTTTACAACTAACAATACGTCTCCTTAGCCTTAAGAGGCCTCATTTAAATAAAGTCGTGCAAGTTTGAACTGTGCACTGCAATCTACAGAGACACAAAAAACTACAAGCAGAGCTGAGTCTTCTCTGTGTCCAGAATGTAGCCTAGAGGATGAAACACCAAGTCATCATGTTGGCAATTACAAGTTTTACCAAAATATATTCGTGTTAAATAATTTGGAACCAACAAAACCACTGTTCACAATTTGGTCACAAAACATGTAACATTAACAAACTGGCCACGTACTTAAAGGAAGCTGGAAGGCTCTCTGAGTTCGACCAGTAACCAAAATAAAATTAGCAGCTACAGTTGCAATTGGCCTAAATGAGGCCTACGTATCGTGTAGGTGGACTTTACCTAACGGTAACAGATTCGCTTGCACCTCTGCCCATTAATAATAATAATAATAACAAAACCAAATTCAAAAATATACTGCAGAGTAAAATCAATATTCAATGGCTTAACGTTGTTATTAAAAGTTTTTTTTATAGGTTTTTACCCCTCTCTCTTTATTGCCCGCTTTTCCATTAACTTTATTGCACGTACTGTTTCGTGACAAAACAAACAAAAAGAAATTGTAAAAATCTACATACATGAATTTCATAACGAAAAAAAAAAGCTAAATAATTGTGCACTTGTGCAGATTATAACGTGAAAAGAATGTGTTCCCAAAATGAATGCATAGACTTAAATAAAAAAAAATAAAAAAACTCAACATACATACAATCCAAAATTCACTGTATATTCATAAAAAAACCAGTTGTGAATTTATTTCCATGTCCTAGTTAATCAATGGTTTAAAGAAATTATCCAAAACATCTCAATAGAAATTCTTTAGGGTAGTGTGGCTTTATTGATTTGATTGATTATTTATTCAAGATGTCTATTTACATGCTTCCAAAACAAATGATATATCTATAAAATATCATCGCGATCAATAACTGGTGAAGTTCTGTGGATAGTACATGTTCTATTATTAAGCACCTATCTTTTTGAGTAATCACTTTGTTTTCAAAGCTAGTAATCTAAATTAATTGCTTTGCAGCTGCTAGTAACTGCTAGAATTTTTTGAGTTAAATTTATTGCTCATTTAGAAGGATGTATAGTTTAGTGCAAAGTGTTTACAACCCTTTACAACTTCTTTTAATGCTAGTTAGAAAATTATTTTCTTCAATGCAGAACCTTTGTTACGCAAAACTTCAGTGTTAAAGAATGAACAAAAAATAACAAGCCAGTTGTTAATTTCTGGACTTGGAGAGTTCAAATCTCGTTCCGGTCAAATCAGAAGCAATTTTGTCAACGGTTTGCCACCGCTGCAACACATTTTTGAAAGAAGCTGTGTTGCCCAGGCCCAATTACGTCTCTAAGTTCTTTCCAAATAATTAAATTTTGCTAGCAGTTTACGGACAAAGAAACCTTGAAGTGTTCAACATTAACCAAAATTTAAGAACTGACTTACAGTACTTTGCTTACCGAGCAATCGGTGAAAATATTATAAAACTTTTTGCCATATTGCATTGTTATTTTTGTTTTCCAGTTTTTTTGATAATCTATGCTTAACTTATAACGTACACTGTTTTTTAAAACAAATTAAATACTAATAATCATCGCATTGTTTCATTTTTTGACTCTTTAACCTGAAAATTATTTTGATGTACTTAAATGAAAATATTCTTAGATTGTCAATCATTTACGACGACAACAACAACTACAACAACATTAACAACAGCAACAATAGCAACATCAACCACAGCAACAAATATTCCTGCAGCTACAATTACTAGGACTACAACTAAAACTGAAACTAAATCTGAAACTGCAGCTACAGCTACAAAAGCAGATATAACAGCAACTATAACTATAACAGCAATTGCAAGTACAACTCTAACATCTACATCGAAAAACCTGACTATGGGATTAATTACAGTTGATACAACGAGACCAATCTCTAAAATTTCAAGTGACAGTCAATCAGCAACATCATTGGCAACACTTCCAATTGTGATTACAATCATAAGTGCAATTGCAATTGTGATTATTGCCATGTTAGTTTCCTTTTACAGCTACAGAAATAACCAACACAAAGCAGTAGTAATACCGCAATTTATAACTAAGCAAGTACAATATATTGATGCACAACCAAGTAACAACGAGGAAAATATCAATCCACAATCAATTTATCAAGATGAGCAATCCACCAACATCCCGGGAATATCTGATGTGCCAATCGATGAAATGGTTAACTTTGAGCTGCAAACCAACTCGGGACCGGAAAACATATAACGCCTATGAGCAATCTCCAACTCTTTTATGAACCTCACACAAACAGGGAAAATAAGGATCCCGATGGCGATGTTTCCTCATTCTGCCAAAGCAAAAAATCACAAAACTATCCAGGAATTACCAAAAACAAAAAAAAGATTTTTTGTAGACAGATTTTTGTTTTCTGATTATAATTGTTCAGTCAGGATTTTAGTTGAATGCAAATGTCCTTTTTACTACACGAAGTTTCAAATTTTTAAGGCTCAAAGTTGATAAATTCAATACTACCTATCAGCATTTTTTTCTTTATAATTTAATGTTAGTCTAAACAATTGAAAGATTATCAGCCAATATTTTTTGTCTTTTTACAAAGGAATAAACAAAAACAAACAGCAATAAACGCTGAGCTGAAATAAACTTTTTTTAAGAAATAGGTTTTGTTGAACATTTAGCTTTGTATGTACTTTTTTTTGATTTTATCAAATTCCAAAGCATGGAAACAATGTTCGTAAAACAGCTGACCGACTTTGCAATTCATCGCTATGATAAGAAACAACAACACAAAAATGCTTCTCAAACTACATCAAGAATGAGCTGTAATTACAATATCCCAGCCAAAGCATCTTGGTAATTAAAAAGTAATTGCAATTTTTTTGACGTAAATTGTAATTACTTTTTAATTACCAAAATGCTTTTGCTAGGATACAGCGAAGAGACCTTTCGTTCTTCGCCTAAAGCTGGCACCCGCCCCTTTTTACCACACGCGGTGGAGGCTTCACATTGTCTGTTTTTATTGCTGAACGTCTAGCAGGAAAGCTGTAATGATGAATGATTTTTGTGGTCTTTAGTTTGACGTGAGCGGAAATCGAACCTCGAGTCTACCATTTCAGTTGCAGCTGCTCTATCCACTTGACCAATAACCACACTGATTGGTTTTACGCATGAATGAAGCTATAGCAATGGTTATGCACAGCATGAAGAAAGGAGCCAGTTTTTGTATAGGCAGAAACGAAAATAAAAGTAATAAACGCTGAGCAGATATTAAAATTTATTAGGAAATAAGTAAGTTTTGTTAACGATTTAGTATTATATGTGCTTTTTTTGGTTTGGTTAAATTCTAAATCAAAGAAGCATTTTCTGAAAACAGCTGATCAATTTTGCAATTTATTGCAATGATAAGAAACAATGATATAAAAAAATACGAAACAGCAATGATAAGAAATAAGAAACAACAATGTTTTATTGTTTAAAATCATAGAGATGAATAATATGTTACAGTTAATGCTACATGAACAATAGAAGTCAACACAACGCAACTAAGGGTTTGCTTCCCAATAAATATTTATTTCCTACCATCTCAGCATTTTTGGAACAAGATATCATAAATTAATGTGCTTGCTAGGCGGTCTCAAATCTGTCCGAAAATTGGCTGGGCTTTATGGAATTTTCAAACCGTTTCGAAACGGTGCGCATGAATTCTAACAAGCAGTTTCCAAGACAAACATGCAAAACTAATTTTGTAGTAAGAACAATGTATCATTAATTTTGTATTTTTCTCTGTCTGTTTATTTAGCAAAAGTTTCATTTTGTACAAGATCATAGACAAAATTAGTTTGAAAATTGTGTGAAATATTGGACTGGTAATGCCGTCTCGATAGTATTCGTGTTGGTCACGCAAAAAGAGCTTCACCCGTGAGAAACAATGTCTGTTGCTTTTCACCCAGATCAAACATTTCACACGATCAATATTTCACATTTATTTTTAGTTTGTTCCATTCAAAAATAAAAAAACAGTAGAATAACTCTCATGGACAAATTGGAGACACTTAAATACAAATAAATAGTAGAGGAAGCTGCGAAAAACCTCCTGGTTCCCTAAACCACACGTTTCTCCGTGTCTACCAAGGAAAAAAGTTATCCCCTCGGAATTCGAACGTGCAACCAATGGATAATCGATCCAGCGCATTCTATACCAATTGAGCTAGAGAAGATACGTCTTTTTTCTCGCACTCAAGTTTCACTGTTTGAAACTCAAGTTTTACTATTTGAAACCAAGCTTCAACATTCTTCTTCAATGATAAGATAAACTCTTGAAGTTTTTTTATGTGTTGTAGGCTAGTTTCTAGAAAATATTAAGGTCCTGCTACTAAAAAAAAACTACAAGATTCGCATAGGATAGGAGAATTGATAAATAACGGTAGCCTACCGGCAAATTCCAAAGCATGGCTGTTTTGTTAAGTCATAGAGCTAAGTCCTTTTTTTATCATTTTAAGTCGTGCGGATAAAAATAAATTTATTTTCTGTCGTAAAATTGAATTTAGAGAGAATAACAACCATCCATAGAATGCTCGAAATAGCGCTATTTTGGTCAATACCAAATCTTGTCAGCCGACTTTTCATGAATCAAAATGAGTACAAAATAAAACTTTCTCAATATTCATAAAGTTTTAGGTACCGGTAGTTAAAATATGCCGAGCCGAAGAAATATAAACGGCCGAAACAAAAAAGCAAAAAGTCGGCAAAGTCAGCCATAAGCCCCATAGACAAACTTTCCGTTTCGCCAGCGATTAAAATGCAAACGAAGCGTTGAACTCGGCCACGAGTTTTAATTTGCCAAAACAAAAATATGCAAATTAGGAATTGAAATCAACCATAAGTTTTGCGCTAGAAAAAAAGAAAAATTAAAGCGAAGTTGTGCTGAGAAAATGGAAGACTTTGCAAGGCACCAAGGCCCAACAAAACTTAAAAGCCAAAGCTAAAAGGAGAATAGCAGCGAAATCAAGCCTACTGGCGATGCTCAACAACCAACTCCCAAATATCAAAACAAACGATTATCACTTTTGATTGAAAGAGTAACCGGCCTAGCCGAAATGCGTTCGTCTCTGGAGTGGGAGGTCTGAGGTTCAAGTTTCGAGCCGGTAGTTGCCCACGGCTCGCCATCGCTGCAACATTTCTTCGAAAGGGGCCGTGTTACCCGGGCACAATGACGCGGAGATGGTGACTGCAAACTTTTTACACGTTTTCACGTAACACAGTGAGTATAATGAAGGATTGATTGGATTTTCGTTTAACGGCGTGAGTAGAATTCTGCTCTTCCAGGTTTTTTCAACAAATTTGAGGTTTGTGATCCCAATTTTGTGGTTTATTCCTTTGATGCTTGAATTAACTTTGGATAACTTTTGGCTGACTCTGTCATAATCTTTTCCGATTTTCGAAAAAACTTAATGTAGTTATTTGTACACCAGGCAATTTCACGAATTTACTTCTTTAAAAAAAACAACCTTATTGCTGAATTTTTGCTAGTTATAATCAACTTGCTTCTTCAGAGCATTACTATCAGTAGTGATACCAAAACGCCGAACTAACCTACAAAACCAGAAGATCAGAAATTTACCTTATTTAAAATGCCTGGTGTAGAAATAACTACATTAATTTTTTTCGGAAATTGGAATAGATTATGACAAAAAGGCATTGCGCCAGCAAAATTTGTCAAAGTTAGTTCCAGCATTCCAATATCATTTGGCCGCTTGAAATTCAACTACACGTCTTGCTTAAGCTATAATTTGCTGCCTTGAATTAGAGCATGAAATTTTTCCCGCATAACCGCCTCCTTCATAGATGGATAACAATTCTCAGAAACTCTAACAAGCATTGGGGTCTCAATTATAGAGTAATGACTCGGTTGATTAAAGAGCTTTTCTTACCCTGTTTTTTTATGGTGTCATGGTTTAGATGAATCAACATAATCTTGCAGATATTAACAAGCTGTGGTACAAAGTTTTAAAATCTTCTTTGGGTGCTACATTTAATGTTAAACTTGAACTGTGTGAAATCATCTCCGGGCTTCCTTCTATTAACTGTGCAAAATTCCATTAACAGTATCAAGCATTTTTTAAAGTTTAACATTAAAAAAGATGACAATGATTCTTTGAGAATGCTGATAAATAAAGGTAATCAACCTGCTCCAAGTAAAGATTTGCATGGCAAGTTACAACAAGTATTTAAATTCCTTCAATGGTAATTGACAGAGGTGGAGTCCTCGAAGACGTCCTTGGCCTCGAGGACGTCTTTGAGAACAGATTTTGAAGTCCTTGGCCATGGCCTCGAAGGTCAAGTCCTTGGCCTTGGCCTCGAGGCCTCAAGTCCTCAAAATATGGCCTGTCCTCGGCTCGAGGACAGCACTATTTTTTGAATTGTTAAAATTTTGTGAAGCGCTTGAAAAATTTTTTGGAAAGCGTTTTTTTGTGGAGATCGCTTGAAAAATTTTTGTGAAGACCTTTTTTTTTTTTGGAGAGCACTTGCGCTTGTGTCCTTGATCATTGGCCTTGGCCTCGAGCATTCCTGTCCTTGGCCTCGAGAGTGTCTGTCCTCGGAAAGGCTGTCCTTGGCCTTGGCCTCGAGCCTTGTGTTCTCGACTCCACCTCTGGTAATTGATGTTATCACCACAATGTTTTACTGTACCTGATCAAATTATTGTAGGAAAAAATAATGTTGACCGTTTAGCAGATTTGTCCAGCACATGTTGCTGTTATACCAAAAAGCATGGTTAAGGAGTATACTGAAAAAATTTCACAAAATTCTGTCCAAAATAAGTGACTATTAAATGGGTCAAGTATTATACCAACTGCGCTTTGCAGTAGTATGGTTTTTAAATCACGTATCCCTCGTAATATTGAAACTTTAGCTCTAAGTCTTTTTCTTCTTAATAATTTGCTGAATTCGTTTTTGAATGAACATTTTCCTGAAAGATGCTCTTCACCACTGTGGTTGTGATACTAATGTGCAGTCTTCTTTTCACGTTGCATGTGAATGTAAACTCTCACAAGCCAGGTCTGAAAGCGTAAAGCAGATAAGGGCTTTCTGCAATGTGGAAGTGAGCTCTGATCTATTGCCTGATGATTTTTCAGCTACCTTGCTTAATCACAGGAGGGAAGGCAATTTTTTTAACTCTGCTTGAGGAACGACTTAATGTCTGTTTAGAGTATTTGAAGCAAACTGTAAATATCTAAGCTGCTCAACTGTTCATATTTATTGTTGTCCTGTGTACAGTGTTCTAGGAGTTAATCCATTAATAATTTATTGTGTAAGTGCTCATTTGCATGCACCAAATCATATTGCTATTTCGGCACTTATTTCTTATTATTTACCTCATTTTTGATTACTTCATATAATACTTGTCTTCAAACAACTGTATTGGCAGTATTTTTAAGTGTTTTTTTCTAAGATTTAAAAGTAAGGGTAATTGGGTGCGGGTCAATTTCTGACGCAACTTGGGGCTTACATTATTGCAATAATCTAGTAACTTACTACATTAGTGTAACTTATCGACACTGTTTAATATCTTGCTGCTGTTCTAGTTTTTTTTACCGTTTGTGATTCTAGTATGTCCTGCTTATTATCTGCAGCTGTTAACTAACCCTCGCTCTGCAGTGCCTCTTATCGTAGAGTGCTACTTTTTTGTTTTGATCTTTTATGTTCTCTGTGGTTGTTTGCGGTTAATATTTGGTACCATACATTTTTGGAGTAGGGCAATCTTATTACTGTGGTTGAGTTAAATTAGTCCGTGGCTGGGTTGGTTAAACCTTATTTGTGTGGTACCACATGCGAGCAATGCTGCACTTCTGGTTTGCCTGTTTTTGCTACAGTATGTGCTATTTGCTTGCTAAGGTTTCTGTTCTGTCTTGTGTTATTTGTTTGCTTCAATTTGACTTTTTTGATTTTTGATGTTACCCGAATTTGAACATTAGGAACACCGCAAAGAGTTGATGCTGTTTGTTTTTCAAGTACTAATATCTTAAACATTCAGATAGAAACAAAGTAATGGTATAATATTTTCTATGGTTGATTTTTATTTTTTATTTCGGCTTTTATCTGTGCACTTTCTTAGGCACACACTTCTTTCGTGACATGATGTATGTACGTATTCCTGCCCATCTGGATTTCTCAAGGTTAGGAGTTAGCTAGAAAGAAAGGATTGGTTTATTAAGGTACAAATCGTCGAAAGTCACATAGACATAAATGAAAAAAATATCAAACGTGGAACAGATCACTTGAACGCTCAAAGCTGTTCTTTTGAAAGAACATTGCAATATTCTGTCGAAAAACAATCGTCAAATTCATGGTGGAGCGAAGTTAAATCAAAATTTAACTTACCACGCTAAATTGGAAAAACATAAAAGGAAAACCTGGTTAAAATTTAAAAGTTTAGCTTTACAAAAATCTCATTTGGAGAATCTCAGCAATAGCAAATAATCGTCTTCCAGTCAAAATAAGTCTTAGAAAAAGCCTAACTCCGCTAATTTATCTGAACGAATCTCCGAGTTAGACAGATCGTAGCTTCAGTTGAAAAAAGCTTTAAAATGTTTGAAACCAAGTTGAGATTGAGTTAGCTTGTAGTAAAGTCACCCAAACTATGATGCTACAGTAATTTATTTCACCAAATTTATCGCCCAAAGAAAATAAGGCTTTGCCGGAATTGGAATCGGACCAAACGACCATGAAATTGGACAAAGAAAGTTAAAGGTGTGTTTACACAAGACACGACAAAACTCGAATAGGTCAGCAGCATTGCTTTTACTGATGCATTTATCATTAAGTAAAACCCTTTTACTTTCGGACCACATTTGCACACATACTGCCATAAATATTCTGTAAATTATTGCACACATACTGCCATTAATAACTGTATGATCAGATTTTCTTTTGTTGATTAGTCTTGATTTTGTGTGGAATTTGTGTAGTTGTTTTTATCGGTTATTCAAATAGTACTTCTAAAGTTCATGCAATAATGTTGCGTACGTGCAGAAGACTTTGGTGACTGATTGGCTATTCGATGTTTTCTGCCTGCACAATCCTCATCTCTGAGGCGAAGCGTTTGGTGAAGTGAACTTGAATTTGAGTTCGTGCACTGCAGAAAACTGAAAAATTTCCATGCTACACATTGTGATGTCACTTTGTAGAAGAGCATAAATTGCAAAAGTTTGTCAAATATCCTAAAAAACTTCAATAATTATATGTGAGCACAACAGAAGTTACTTTCTGCTGGAGAAAATGTTAAGTGTAGAACTGAAAAAATTTTGAGCATTGGATCAATTGAATGAAGTAATAAGACTTGATCAGTTAAAAATGCGTGGCAAATCAAGGTAAAGTTTTAAATAGTTTTGTCTTGGAATAAATGTTTACGAGTAGTACAAAAAAAAAAAACTGACAGACTAGAAACATTAATCACTGTTTCATTTATAGTTTTGTTTTGTTTGCAGATTTTAACATGTCGGTTTTTTCTTTGTTTTAAAATATTCAGCAATGATTTGTAAATTTTTCTACGCAAGATATTTCAAACTTTCAAAACCGCAGCGTTCGTAGTGTTTTGTATTAAAATATTCTTCGAAACACATCCTGTTACCCAACAAACAGAAACAAATTTTGTTTTCAAAGTATTCAGTGTTGCACTCAAAAAGTTATATATGTAAACGACGACTAAAACCAAACTCAACGGCGGTATTTAAAGTTAAGCGAATCGTATTATACTAGATTGGCGTAGACTCCATCCTTTTTGACGGAGCCGTTCCAGATATATTCTACTTCAAACACGACGTCGGAGTTTCTAATGCTATAAATTTTAATAATTTTTATTGGCAACCCAGACGTTGATAGCCTTAGTTTCGTTAGCAACGCCATCCCAGTTCTGATGTAAAACAATGCCGCTATTACACAACTGCATTTAGTCGTTTCGCAGCGAAATAAAAGTTTGATCTGGGCCCACATGATAGAAATTTCCTCGTTCGCCTTAACCCATTTGAGCCGAAAGTAGAAATACTTTCAGCTTTGATCTTAAAACTTATATGCGGCATAATTTAGACCTAAATATCTCATTAAAATTTATTTTTTTGAAATTGGGTGTCTACTTTTTGAGATAAATGCCGTCCTACATATAGGACGCTCGGCAAATCCTTTATCAAAAATTCGTAAATTGCGCGTGCGCACAAAGCGCTTGACTGCGATGCGATACAATTACGGCATTTCCATTAATCGTTTCTTTAAAGGTAATAAGTATGCAGATAGCATGGAATTACAAAACAAGCTTGTAATATTTTGTTTTATTGAAGTTTTGATTGTACTAAACGACAAAATCCTAAGCAACAGCATGACTAAAATAACCTACAGTCTTTACCGAATGTGATATTCTTTAAAGCATTTTACATGAAGTCTGATATCACATTTTTCACATCTTGTAGTGGTTTTTGCATGGCAATGAGCGCAGCGGGTTTGCTTGAATAACCCAATGGCTATTACCATCATAACGAATATCAGATAGAGTTTGTTGAGGTCTCCCTCGCAGTCCTTTATGAGGCGGCTTGGCATACTGAGACAAGTAAGTCCTGGCAATATATCTTCGAAAGTGTAGTAAATCCATCGGATTTTCATCACAGATTTTTTGCAATCGGCATGCATTGTTGATGGAAATATCAAACATATAGGAAACCAGGCAAAAGTACCACTTTTTACCTCATTGCAATTCGATAGTTTGAAATATTCTGGTCCATTCTGTCAACGCCTCCCATATTTTCGTTATAGAGCTTGACCAAATATGGCTGTTCAATTTGCACGCGCTTCTTTTCAGAGGATGAATACCGAGAAGCGTTAGAAATGGGGTGAACTCCCGCCGCATTTGAGCACAAATTTACCACACTATTGTCATTCCATTTGCAAACAATTACACCGTGGTTCGTATCGGTTTTGAAATCGTAGTTGCCTCCTCCTTGTTTTTTCAAAGCATCGTTACAAATCAGCGGGCATTTTTCGGTTCTATTTTCACGAATTGTTCCTGTTGCTTTCACAAATTTGGCTTTCAACGTCGTTGCCAGTTTTACGCTATTGAAGAAGTTATCTTAGCATAAGTGGAAAATTTTTCTGCCAAGGCTAGCTAAAACATCCGCAAACTTGGTGACAAGATTTCCTCCGAGCCCTAAGTTATTTTCTTGTGTCCGAGATGAATCAACTTTGCCTTGATAAGGATCAAAGCAAACCAAGTACCCCAGCGGGGTGGTACCACACCAAATCTTGAAACCAAACCGTATAGGTTTACCTCTCAAAAACTGCTTGCATCCATGGCGCCCATATTACTCGCACATTGATTCGTCAAAGCTGTAAAACTCTTCATTCGGTGCATATTGTTGAAACTTTTTATTCAGAAATTTTATTAGAGGTCTGACCTTCGCGAACTTATCCGTGTCATCGAAGCAATTGTTGTCAGCTAAATGAAAGTTTGCAAAAATTGCCTCAAACTTATCTCTTCTCATAGCATTTGCGACTATAGGGCATGACGCGTGTCAGTAGCATTTTCCCAGAAAAGTCTACGTCTTGCTGGAGCAAGATATTCAGATAAAACCAATATTCCAATAAAACATTTTATGTCATTTTTGTCCACAACCAAGCTTCGATTCTATTTAGAAGCATATCTATTTGTTTCTTCTACAATCAGATTAAAAATCTCATCATCAAAGAAAAGTTCAAAGTAGCCTTTTGGGGTTAGCTTTTTAGCCCGTAATTCTTCAATGATAGTATCATCTGGCAACCACTCCGGTAAGTCACTTTTCAGATCTGCTTTGGCCCAGGACCGAGATGGTGTATCAGTTTGCTTTCTTCATTTCTTTTTTGGAGGTTCTTCAACAGTCTCGTCATTTGGATTGCTGCTTTCGTCAAGAATAGCTGGCGCTAAAATCATGCTTCCCGGCGAGTTATTGACAGTTCCGGCGCCATCTTCATCTCCTGAATGCCAGGGTCTGTGATATAACCCTGGCATTTGTCGGCAGAAGTATTGTGACGGAAAATTGTCCGTCTTCATTTCGATACGGCCAAGCGCTTTCTTCTGCTAAATCTAATAGCAGAGGTGGGCAGTACCGCGGTACAAAAGTACCGTGGTACTGTAACGCGGTACTATTTTAGTACCGTTACCGGTACCGTCGGTACTTTTTCAACATAGTACCGTTTTTGGTACCGTCGGTACTTTTTTAGCACGTTTACCGCGGTACTCGGTACTTTTGTGTGGAATGGAATTAAAATCATTCAAAAGGAGTTCAAATTACGGAGAAGCACTTTCAAACCTTGCCCACGTAATAAGGAGTGGTTAGTGGATGATTGTGGATGACTGACGATTTACCGACGCTGCACTAAGTTGCTTTACACAGCAAATCATAAAAGTTAGCTGTATTGCGTTATGTTCTTCGCTTTTTTGTCTGTCCTGAAAAGTGAAGACCAGCCTTTCCTGTATGAAGTCATTTTGAACTGATATTGTTGTCCAAAGAACATTTCTTGCAGTGTATAATTTCGTAAGTTCACAAGGGGCTGTCCATAAAAGATGTCCGCAAAAATCGCAAAAATTGACCTTTTCCTTCTTGTCCGTAAAGCGTCCTCACTGCGTCAAACCCCTGTTCGAGCGGACGCAATAAAGAACTTACGAAATGTGGAAATGGCCGCGGCAATTTCATTGCAGGATTATCAAGTCACCAAAAACATGTTTCGAGACCATGGGCTTAGCCAAGAGGATGCCACCAATGATAAAAATATGACAAAAAGCCTATGGTTTCTTCAGTTTCAGTTTCTTTCAGCATTTTTTTGCGTGCAATAGTAATTAACAATAAAATTAAAATGGGGCCCGGGCCCCCTCAATTCAATTTTTGCCAGCCAACTTAAATGTATGATCCGGGTCAAATTATGGGCTTTGCCCTAAAAGTTGCTATCTCAGGCCCTCATCTAACCTTAATTTCTATGAACGTAATGCAATAACTAGAGAGGATTTACCATATGGCAGCGTACCTGGGGCCCCGTGCTCAGATGGAAAGACTTTTTTTGTTATATTTGGTAGGAAGATGATGCGAAAATCTCCAAAGTGCCAGGAGCCCCGCGCAATGTAAATCAGGCCCGGTTAATAACATGGTTAGTAGGCGTGACCAATTATTGCACCACGTTTCACTAACAATTCATCTCCACCTCGCCGGTTTTACGCGACAAAAGGCTTTTGAAAAAAAATTAGCCCGGGGAAATGCTCATTGAACAAATTATTGAATTTGAATTGAGGGGGACCTGGACCCCTGGCCGTACGTGTGCTCTACGACTGGTTATTTTCATGACAAAACAAAAATCTCAAAGGAAAATCTTCGAATGGATTATTATTTACAGCTAAAATATTGCTGGAGGCAATGTACCTTATTTTCCCTACTTGGATCAAATCACTAACAAAATTTAACCCCAAAGTGCAAGATTTTAAACGTGTTTTGGATTTAAATTGCAAGTAAAAGGAGGATTGAACAATTTACTTTTTTCAGTTGGCTTTGAAATGTTAAAAATCTAGTACTTTCAAATTTCTTTGAGCAGGTGCGAAATGTAATCCAATGCCAATAAATAGTATTTTTTTCCAAAGAATTACAAAAAATCGTCCATCAGCTGGGGACTTCTCCCTTATAGCCTCCTGCCGCTGGGAATTCCGTCCCCAAACTCCAGTCTGTGATACGTTTGAGTTACTCTAGTTTACTCAAAGCGTATCGCAAATCCGACGTTTTCACTTTTTAACTTTTGGTTCAAGCCCTCTCCCTTTAACAAATTTCTGTTTATGTGCCAAATCAGGCCACGGCTTCTTATCTTCCATTCTACGATATCTTTATCCCACAAAAAGTTCCTCTTTCGAAAATTTCTGATGACGTCATTGCATGCGATTTGTGGTTTGCCCCCCCAATTAAAAATCCTGGCTAAACCTATGTTTGAGACCCTTCAAACATTAGTTTTATTGGCGACACAACTGGTTAGGCTCCTGAGTCCAGCTTACCAAAATTTGAACAACAATTGCGCTTTATTTCGCATCGAAACGCTTTAAAAACATGTTTTCAGTACCTTTTAGGTATTATAGCTCATAAACCAAGAGTATGGGACTAAGAGCTGATACAAACTAACTAAAACTGTGTTAAAAAGCAACAGAATAGAAATTTCGGAGCAATGAAGGCAACTGAATTTTCATGCTTTGTAATGAAGGAATGCGGATGTCCACAAAGCAGGAAACCCTCTCTCCCCTTGTCCGCAAAATGTCGGCACTGAACAACCACCCCTGACTGTGGAGTACGTCTTTTATGGACAGCCTCTAATAACATCTGTTAAGTAATTCTTCCATCGGCCACATAGCCTATGCGGTAACGTGCTCTCAGTTTTGGTGCGGGAGGTCAGTGGTTCAAATCCTGGGCCGGTCAAATCGAATACAGATTTGTCAATAGCTCGCCACCGTAGCGACTTTTCTTCGAAAGGAACTGTGTTGCCCAAGCGCAATGTCGTGGCGAAGGGCCAAGCAAACTCGTTACACGTTTGGGCGTAATACAGCTGGTATAATGAAGATTTTATTTTTTTGAAGTAGTTTTTTCCGTAGATTTATTCACTGAGCATGCTATATCAGTTACCACTATACGCAAATAAGAAACTCAATCATTGTTTAACGCATAAAATCACCGAAAATATTGTTTCCAAAATGTGCAAAATTTTTCTTTTAAAAAGTACCGAACAACGGTACCGAGTACCGGTACCGTCGGTACTTTTTCAAAAATCTAACGAATAAAGTACCGCCGGTACTTTTTTGACAAAGTAACGGCAAAAGTACCGTCGGTACTTTTGAAGTACCGAATGCCCACCTCTGTCTAATAGTCTACTCAATGTTGAAGGAGTCTTACTCTTGCCATAAAATCGAGTAGATTTCATGTTAGATTTTCAAATACTCTGTGATAAAAAAAGCGTTATTTTTTATATGCCCTTATAATTGCGAAACTTTTCAGCTAAAAATAGATTTTTATCAATTTTTTGATCTCGCAAATACGGTGCCAATCGTTTTTTCGAAATTGTGTCAAATGCAACTTATTATTTTTTGTCGATGCAACAACAGTACAGTAACTCAATTATATCACTTCGATACAGTCAGCTGCATTATCAATTATCATACTACGAGGTCAGTGGCGGATCCAGAAATTTTGGTGGGGGGGATTTGAAGCACAAAACCTCAAAAATTCGGATGTGTTCACCAAAATTGAGAGTGATTTTTCGGCCGAAGTCGGAAATTCAACCGTTTTTTTCGCCTAAATTCAGGTGGTCTCCAAAAAAAAAAAAAAAAAAAGGTCTTCACCAAAATTGAGACTGATTTTTCGCCGGATTCGTTACGTTTAGGTCGGTGGGGGGGATGCATCCCGAAATGGAGCCGAATTATTCGAAACAGAGGCTGATTTTTTGGCCAAAATCGTTACTTTTAGGCTGGTGAGGGGGGATGCATCCCCCCCATCCCCCCTCCTAAATCCGCCACTGTACGAGGTATATAACTTGAAAATCCTACGAAACTACGAGTATTAGTACGGTGACTCAGATAATCTGCGCTTACCTTCATGGGCATGGCGTGACCCATGTAAATGACACTGTTCATAATAAATCTGCAAGCAAATCTCAAAGTTGTTTTCTTTTCGCAATATAGTTCAAAAGAATTCCGGTACTATTGAAATAATCAGAGGTGGAGTCGAGGACACAAGGCTCGAGGCCAAGGCCAAGGACACAAAAAAATCCGAGGCCAAGGACAGCATTTTCGGGACAGACCCTCTCGAAGCCAAGGAGAGGAATGCTCGAGGCCAAGGTCAAGGACCAAGGACACAGCCGAAAGTGTTCTCCAAAAAAAAGATCTTCAAAAAAGTTTTTCAGGCAATCTCCAATTTATAGGCGTGGCCAGAATTTTTGATTGGTAGGGGGGCCCAAACCACAAATCACATGCAATCACGTCATCACAAATTTTCAAAAGAGGAACTTTTTGTGGGACAAAGATATCATAGAATGGAAGATCTGAAATCGTTGCCAGTTGGCACTTAACCAGGATTTTGCAATAGGAGAGGGCTTTAAGTAATAGTTGAAAAGTGCAAATATCTAACTCTGGAGACGTGTTGAAAAAGTTAGTGTATCTCAAACGTATCACAGACGGGGGTCTGGGGGCGAAGCCCCCAGCCGTTGGGCAAATTGTTGTAAGTTTTTTGGAAAAAACAGCTATTTTAATGCCATTGAATCACATTTCGCACGTGTTCAGAGACATTTGAAAGCACTAAATTTTTGAAATTTGAAAGCCAATTGAAAAGATGAAATTACTTGATGCTCCTTTTGCTTGCAATTTAAGTCCAAAAAACGTTTAACATCTTGCATTTTGGTGTTAAATTTTAATTGTAAGTGATTTGGTCCAGGTAGAGGGAAGTAAGGTGCATTGTTTCTTGCTACATTTTAACAGTAAATAATAATCCTCTCGAAGATTTTCCTTAGAGATTTTTGTTTTGCATGAAAATAATCAGTTATAAGAGTATATGTTCGGCCAGGGGGCCAAGGCCCTGGGCGTCCTTGGCCTCGAGGTTAAGTTCAATGGTTTGCTCAATCAGCAATCAATCAGTTTAAGTTCAATGGTTCGCTCAATCAGCATATTTTCCGTGGCTGATTTTTTTAAAAGTATTTTGTGCGTAAAAACTTGCTAGGTGGAGGTGAATTATTGAATTGCTATTGAAAAATGCTACAATAGAAAGTTATGTTTACTAACAATGTTATTGCCGGGGCGGATTTACATCGCGCTGGGCCCCTGGCACTTTGGGGATTTTCGCAATATCTTCCTGCCAAATATACTGTAGGTAAAGATAAAAAAAAGTCTCACCATTTGAGCGCAAGGCCCTGGCACTGTGCTGTGGAATAAATCTGGCTCTGGTTGTTGCATTACGTTTATAAAAAGGTTACATGAAGGCCTAGGTAGTAACTTTTAGGAGAAAAACCCTTATTTTTACCCTGGTTATAGATTTAAATTGGTTGGCAAAAATTGACCTGAAGGGGGCCCGGGCACCTGGTCTTCATTATTGTTGGTAGTTACTGTTGTAAGCGAAAAATGCTAAAAAGAAACTGAAACTGAAGAAACAATAGGCTTTTTGTCACATTTTAGTCATTGGCGAAATTTCGATTGGGGAGAGGCCCGGGCCCCCTGCCTCCCCCTGGCTACGCCAATGCTTCAATTGAGAAAAACAAAAAAGGTGTTCGCAAATTTTTCGCGAGGTTTCTGGTGTTTTACAACAAAATTTCTACGGTTAAGAAAATAGTGCTGTCCTCGAGCCGAGGACAGGGCAATTTTCGAGGACCTAAGGCTTCGAGGCCAAGGCCAAGGACTGGAGGCTTCGAGGCCAAGGCCAAGGACTTGAAAATGTGTCCTCGAGGACGTCCTCGAGGCCAAGGACGCCCTCGAGGACTCCACCTCTGGTAGTAATTACTGTAGAAGAACAATAAAATTATTTTGAAACCAATTATATCAACAATAAGTATTTGACATCAAAGGTTTGATGGCAAATAATTTTTTATTGTTCTTAAATTTACGAAATTCAGTGTAACTTTAGGAAGGTACGGTATTCTTTTGAACTATTGGAGAAGACAATCAACTTTGAAAACTGCACGCAGCTTTATTGTAAGATCAATGAAAATGCTTGACAATTGATGAAAAATAATTTTATTGATGTCAAATGATATCATTGTTCAGATAATTACCACTTATCAGAGTGTAAGCGTAAGAATCGCGGTTGGAATCTAACGCTTGCTTTTGTACAGTGTGAGAATCATTGCCACTGCCGGGACGGCCATTTTGCAATCGCTTGTGCCTAGCGACCTACATATAGGTCACCGATATTTGAAACAAAATATACCGAAAACGGTAGAGAAAATAAAACAGCAAAAGTTATTTTAGAAATCGCTGTTATATATAGAATAAATACAACAAAAATTTTTCCAAACTTATTTGCAATAATGCGATAATTTAAAGAATTCCAAGTGCACCTTCAGTTTTTTGGCCGAAGCAAAATTGCGCGTTTTCAAAAGCACGCCATATTCTAACCAGAAATAATTTTTTCAAAAATGAAAATGAAGTTTGCGCAAAAAATACTCATAGTTGCATTACAAGTTCATCTACCTCCATAAATGGGATGTGCGAAGCACAATTTCAGTTTGAGTAGGTGTCCTACATATAGGACGCTAGGCATAAATGGGTTAATTGAAGAGTTTTTTTTAAAAGGCGCTACCGAAGGAAATACTCGCTAAACGTAAGAGGTCATTTTTGCTCGTGTATGTAAAGCCTTGCGAAATCCGTTACGTCATTCTTTCTCGCTAACTTGCTTTGAGCGATTGCGGAAAGCAGTTCGAGTAAAAAAACGTCACATTTTTCTGGCCAACTTAAAGAGGATCTTGAAGCATTCTTTAAGCGTGAGAGAAATCTTTTTGATTCTGAAATTTAATGGCGAAAGGTTGAAAACTTCTAACTAAAGCGAATTTTTGCTGAAAATTAATTAAAATCGTCGCCTTGTTTGTTATTAGACTGCTAAAAACAAGCGAATTGCATTGAGAACCATTTGCTGTTTTGACAGCAAAATAAACCAAAAACAAACAAAAAAAAATTCAAACTAATCAAAGAAACTAAAATTTGTGCTGATTCAAAACGATAAAATCTCAGTGATTTTCTTGTGTTTGCAAGCAAAATTGCAACTATTCAAGATTATAAAGCTCTGTTGCTCTGCGCATGCAATTGAGAAATTTTTTTGGCAGTTGTTCAACTTGAAAAAAGCTTGCTTTTTTGCTTTTACAATTTTACTGTGCTGCAAAAGCAAGAAAAAATCCTTCACCTACGCAGACAGAGCAATAGGAATTAAACATTGTTTCAAACATTCCCGCTAAAATTGACATCGATGCTTTTAAATTTTTTACAAAATCAAGAACAAATGAGACTGAATATGGGCAAAAAATTAAAAACTGCCAGTCCTAACTCAAGGTTTACCGGTTTTGAAAAAGAAGAGAGTACTTCGACTTGCTCGCTTTTGAAAAATTTCGAAACCTAAAGTTACTGTTAACATATGAGTGTACCCACCAACAACCTCAAGGACGCTTTACGTCAGTTCAAAAATTATAGTACGGAAAAAGTTGTTCTTATATCAATTGATCCAAAAATATAATTAAATTCTGTCGTTCATTTACAAATTATTATATCAGTTGAGGAATTTGCTTGCTGAGAATAATAACGCATAGTTTATAGTATCGTTTTCCATAACAATGCAGTACATACAATACGCTTGAACGCATTATTTAGAAGTAGAAATGCATATGACGTCACAATGAGATATTTATTACATACTAACACAAGTTACGAACATCTCGCAAAGAAATTCGAGAGAGCGGTTTTAACGTGTGTTGAGCGAAACGACTCAGAAAAGGTAGTTTGTCTACGAAGATTATTTGTTCATTAGCGCGTTTTAGCGAGCGAGAATGGCCTTTACGAGCTTGCTACCACGTCCTGTCATGTCGGCCCTGGTAAACACAATAGATCCAAGCTGGAAAAAAGAGTAGACTGTTTGGTATAGCCTAAATAACGAACGTCTTAGACGGAGTTGGCAGCGGATCTGGATCTTACTATTCCAGATCCAGATTCATTTTCATCAAAAGATGCGGATCGGACCCGGATCTGATTTTGCTGATTACTTTCCAACTCATTGTTAATGTTTGTCAAAATATTCGTTGAAATGTCAAAGTGTAGTTGCATACCGGCGGATCAAAATCGGATCTGGATCTCAAAACTTACAAGGTTTAGGACGGAATCTCTTCTTGCTGGATCTGAATCGGTACCAGGTCTTTTAATATGTAGATTCGGCCACGTCTGGTCTAAGAACAGGCGAAATGAGGCTAGTAGAGTTATTAGAGTAGTAGGCTATTGTTTGCTACTTAGATACAAAAGTTTATTGTAGGATCACAAAATACTACAAGCAAATACAATAGGCCTGCTCAAGTACAAGTAGTCTTATTATCAGGTAGGAGTTGGCACTCTGTAGCCTAGTAATAAAAACCTTATTACTAGACTAAGCTTATGATTTAGAATGCAATGTAGGCCTAATCGACAGCTTGATTATTACTGAGATCTCTAGGCTACCAATCAGTCTACTTTTTTTACCAGCTCGGATCTGTTGCGCAGACAAGATCAAAGCGAGTAGCGCGCAGCGAAAAGACTCAATGCAGTAGCTTAATAGCGCGGTGCTTTAGGTTAGAAGTGGGTTGGCGTAGCAAACAACGCTAAAATTATCAACGTCTGGTTTGCCAATAAAAATCATTACAAATTGTAGCATTAGAAGCTCCGACGTCGTGTTTGAAGTAGAATATCTCTGGAACGGCTCCGTCAAAAAGGATGGAGTCAACGCCAATTTAATATAATACGATTCGCCTAACTTTAAATACCCCCGTTGAGTTTGCTTTTGGTCCTCGCTTAAGCTGAAGGTGTGGTAACTACTACATCAAGATTCAACGCAAAAACCTTCAAGAATCTATCAGTTTCCCAATGCGAGGGTAAATGTATTCATATTCTCGATTTGAGGATTTGTGACTGTTTGAGTTCGATTGATTGGTAAAAGTATTCGCTGCGCTTTTTATTGTTAAAATGCTGAACATTTTTTCAGATTAACAAAGTTTCTACGGTAATCCTAAATGCTTTAGTAATGTGGCTGCTAATTATTCTTTGGTTGCCCTTCGCTTTATTTACAGGTAAGAAATGTGATTGTTTAACGCTGAGTTTGCAAAACTAACATTTCATTTTATAAATAAAGACATTAAGTGGTTTAAAATATGTCTCTGGATGAGATTCAAACTTTGCCCGCCACAACAAATAGCATACATCTGGATTCGAAGACGTACAAGTTTCTCAAACCTAAAAATTCTGAAATACGAACTTGTACATCAAATTAAACTGTAAACAAAAATCGATTAAATAAACAAAAATTAATTAATTAAACTCTAACGGTGCAAGAAGTTCAGTAAAATTTAAATGATTAAATGTTAAAAAAAAACACTACAGGCTGTTTCCATCTAATGTTTCCCGTTCTGTCAAGCTTGGGCTCGCGCCCGCCACTGAGCCTCCATTATCCGGGGTAAGGAGAGGGAGGCATGTTTGGTGTACTGAGTTGTTTTACTGTTTTGTTTTTGTTTAGTTTTTACTCGACCTGACGAACCCATTATGGGGAAACAATCTGTAGTGAGTTTTTTAAATTTTTAATCATTTTAATTTTAAACTGAACTTCTTGCACGGTCAATTGGCTCTGGCCCATGTCCATTTAGAACTCTGGAAACTGAGAATACAGTGTACAAGTTAATTAAACCCTAAGTTTTCAAAGTTTTTTTTATGCATATGCTATCTGTAATATCCTTAAGCTCCAAGAAACAGTGTGCAATAGAAATCGTGTCCAGCCACATCTGAAATACTGTGCACTGTATTATACTTGTGAATAGATTATCAACCTCATTCAAATAATGCTCTTTAAAGTGAGTAGAACTTTAATAATCATCATCTAAAAATTTCTTTGAAAGGTTTAATTAGATTTAAGAGCTCTGTAACGAACTCCAAAAAAAAAACTGAGCTCGCCTGGGGTTCTTACAGGACGCGTTCTGCCATGGATCCAGTTCTTCTTTATTCAAAAAACAATAAAAATGTCACAAATAAATAACTATATCACGCCACAGCATGGTTTCAAAACAAGTTTGAAAACCGGCGAGCTAAAGAAAAAAAAGCCCAGCGGGCTTAACCAAAAAATGCACGTTAACATAATGTATCAAACATAAGTAACGTCATTTTAGCGTCTGACCATCAGGTCTTAAAAAGAATGATTTGAAGAACGCTTGCCATCACAGTCAAGAATCGCAGAGCTTGCCTTCTTCAGGCGTCGCATATGAAGAAGAAACAAGCTTAGTTATATGCAAACACGTACAAAATTCCAGCGATTTGTAACAAGTTTCGAGCTAAATTACAACAGCTGCAAAAATGCTCTGCAGACCGCGCTCGCAAACAAATCAAAAATTCGAAAATGCAATACAGCAAATCAGGATATTATGCTATGACGTAACAAGCTTTAATTGAAATTTATCCTAGTTCGTAAAGTTAGTAGCATTGATCAACAAATAACAAAAATTTGATCTCTTCAAATCAAGCTTCCACCTGCACACTGCACGGGAAGCGAAATGATCATTCACAAATAATTGTGAGGCCTCTCCTATAAGGCCACCATAGTGATTCTCATTGCCCTAGATACATAGACCCATCTCAGAGGGTGTCATTAATTATTTCTAAGGTCAAAAATGGAACCTGGTAAGCCACCTACTCTAATCCTCAAGCTGTGTTCAAGCTCCTCAATGTTATCTCCGGCAAAATGGATAGCACCCCAACCCCTTTTTACTCTGGTTGCTGTTCGCCACGTGCTCTCAGCTTTCACATGCTACCCCTCGTGCATCACGCGGTGCTGAGCGTAAGTTAATTATCGTAGTGTGCAAGTTAGCTGTGAAGATTTTTGCTTTAAAAATCCTTTTTTTCCCTATTTTTATAACAGGACACACTGCTCCTATTTTCATTCTCTTCTCCTCCATAGTATATTGTGATTCGAACCAGATCGTCTATCCATTTCTTAACATCTGCCCAAGAATCTCATCACTTGCCTTAAAAATCTCAACTCCTCCATCATTCCAAAGCAGAAATCTTGCAAACCCACTACCTTCCTTCCACCTCTTCTCCCTAACCTCCTGTCTCTGCAAGCTTTTTGAGCTCTTGGTACTCTCTTGTCTCAAATTCTGTCTCGAATCCAACCATCTTTTTTGCTCTTTTCAGGCAGCTTTCGACCTGGCAGGTCTTCGTTAGACTAAATTCTTGGTTGTTACAATCTATCTGGAACGGCTTCCAAAAGAAAAAAAAAATACTATCTGTTGACTTCTCAATAGCAGCTTTCGACTTAGTCTGGCTCTCCACCTTTTTTTCACCAGCCATTTCTCTTTATCTACCACCTGATTCGTGCTTTAGATTTGCTTTTTTGTTTCTGACAGAAGAGATCGAGTACAGCTCGCTGGAGATTTCTTGAGCCGCTTCTTCGCATCAGACGGTGTGCCCTCCACCGCTCTGTGTTTGGTTTAATCCTCATTCGCCATTTGGCTTTATTTTCTATGCTGCTCTGCACCACCCAGACCAACTAACTAAAAGTTATCTCCAGAACTGCATACAGGGCCATTACTGGGTGTCTCGCTTCCACTCCTACCCCATTGGATCTTTTTGAGGCCCGAATTCCCTTTTGGAAATAATTTTTTGAACGCTAAGCGCTATCGTGTTTTAAATTCGTAGCTCGTTGGTGCTTTGAACGTGCTCTGCTTTGTAACCTAACATCATCTAACTTCAGCGCCCTTGCCACAAAATTTGTGATCAACCAGTTGAAGAAGAAATTCTTCTGGATACATTCTCCCTTGGGCACCAATCAAGTTTAAAGTATTATCCTCCACATTTAAGTTCATCGGTTCAGCTCATTTTGCAATGAATAATCCGCCTGAAATTGGTTAATCCCCTTTCTTCTTTCAGACATCTACGTATGGACCTATGCATCTGTGGATTCCGTTTTTGGATCACATGGCACTGGCGTGTATGCCATATGCATCGAAAGCAATACCTCCGACTTCATTTCCTCTGCTAGATCAATTGCCTTCAGTTTCCCTAATGAAACCCATGACTTGGAGCATCTTGTCTGACAACCACAGGACGACCTGTGACGTTCAGTCAGTCCTGTTTCGGATGGATTCACAATTGGCCTATTTCCTACTTTTAGCGCTTCCTCATACCTCCTTCCAGAGTCCCTCTGGATTGTTTGGTGCCACGCATCCTTACTCTCTAACAGTGCTAGTTTAAATTTTGAATGGATTCTCGGCCGTGCTGGTATCCTGGAAAATAAGCAAGATCATTTCCTAGGCTAAGCTGAGAGTCTCTCAGCCCACTGCAATGGTTTCTTTGCTCCTCTTTCTTGCCATCGCTAAAACCTATTTCACTCAGTATCGCTACTGGTTACGTCTCATTTTCGAATCCCACCTCAACTGTCAAGTTCTTTCAGTTTCTCCGGAAGAATCGGTCTTCCCACGCACTACAAGGAGCGAAATTTTCTGCCGTTGGTGCCTTGGTCACAGCTTCTTTTTTTGTCACACTAACTCAGGATCAATCGCAAGAAGAACTCTTTCTGCAGCGCTTGTGGACCCCCTTCACAGAATCTCCACATTACGTTTTTGAAGGTCCTGCTTTTGAGCCTTTACGCAAATCTATCTTGGTCTCAGCTCTCTCTATTTTCGATCTTTCGTTTACAACATGGGTTATGGATCGACTGTTGGGCCTCTGCGGAGATTCTCCGCACCACCATCCCTCAGAAGAGACTGGGTAGCCCCAAGACCACCTGCACACTCAAAGACCAATAACCGGTAAATGTTTTCTTTCCCAATGACACTTTTTATTGCTTAGGATTGGACTATGCAGCGCTTTAAAAGATTAAAATAGGCCACGTTTCAGTTTCTTTTAAAGAATTTGCACACTTTGTGAAGAATTTAATTTGGTGAATACACCTCCCTCTTCCGTTATTAAATGCAATTTCAGTATAACTTTTTGATAGGTAAATGCCAGGCGGAGGAGTATTCTTTTAAGGTCGTACTTATGGAAGGAGATTCTAGAAGCCTTGGCTGCAATCCTGTATATGAAGTTAAGTATGTGATGAATATCTCTGGAGCTCGTTGGGGATGTTCCTCAACAGAAAGGTAATCTTTTTGCAACATAAAGCCATATATTGTGATACTTTAACCCTATGTCTATCGGGCTATTTTTACACTCTATTTGTACCGCGGGGGGGGGGGCAAATTTGCCCCCCTATTTAAAAGTGTCTGGTAAGTGATAGAAGTAAGATTTTTTGCTTATTGAAGCTATTTTTTGTTAAATTTTAAAAATCAATATTTTGTGTTTGTGACGTCACCAAAACGATGATGACGTAACCAAAACCAGTAAATCCTTATAACTGCATGCAAATTTGTCTAAATATTGCGAAATATTATTTTCAGCTTGGACTTTTGTTATTTCAAAGACATCTCTGACAAAGTGACCGCAGATGATGACATCATATACATGATGACGTTATCTTTATTATATTAAGTTAAATATTATTTGCAATTTTTTGTCACTGAGATATACTGTAATTTACAAAATTTTAGAATCTGCAGTATTATTTTCATTATATCACTCAACAGCTAATGAAAATGAATATTTTTTTTACGCAAACGCAGTTTGTTTCGAGAAACAGCAGAAAAAGCAATAGTTTTGAAATATGAGTAATCAATAATGTAATGATGATGCAGTGCATTTATCAGTAAATAAAATATTTTTCCAGCTAAACATTAGCATCGATAATGAATACGTGGTACAATGAATAGAATAAGCGCACTGATAAGCATGCATTACGCTAAAACTGTATGAAACTCCCTAGGTGTCTCTGACAAAGGCAAAAATTACGTTACTTCCGGTTATCCGGCTGACCCCAAACTTTCTGAAAATGTGTTTTATTAAATTTGATTTAAAGTCAGGGTGCATCAAAGCAAAACTTTTTTTAGTCTACTAGCTATAATAAAATAACTAAGAGGGGGGCAAATTTGTCCCCCCCCCCGGTACAAATAGGGTTAAAACCTGCTATGTATTTTTTGGCAAAGCAGTATAAGAACAATAAAAATCCAATTTTAGCATTTAAAATAAGCGGATATAAAATATGTTTATCTAACTTTACTATTAACTAGTTGCACTTACGCATCATTACAATTTGTTATGCCACTACGGATTGTTGTGCTCATATAGGCTTTGCAAAAAGCTAAAATGTTATAAACTTTTTCAAATTATTCTGTAAAATCCTAATATTTCAATTACTATTCAGCATATAATCTAAATACGAACAGATACCGGTTTGATTTTATCAGATTCCGTTTTAATAAGGTAGTTAAATTCTAGGTCTTTGGAGAGGTAACATGTTCGAATCAGACTGTTAGAGCAATGTAGATTGACGTACAGTAGTTTGTGACTAAAGTCAACAATAAATACATTTCTCTGACTCATCATGGAGCAGTTTATTTGGTTTAACGTCAGCAATGCTGATACTTTTTCTAACCTGTAATATATAACTTGTTCCGCTCTGATAAACGATTCGTAAAGTATATGCTGAAAATAATTTAAGAACTCATAAGGCCAAAAATATCCTGCATGGGGAAAAAGATGAAGAATGGGATGATGGTTACCTTGCATTCACCGTCTCTGATAATGAACAAATTTTACCTGATTTTACCAGCTTGAATCAAATTAAAATCTTTTGACAGCATACACAATAAATTATCTTGTTAGGTCAACTTACATGCATTGTAGATATAGAGAATTAAAAAATATTTCAAACTGCTTTTTGGAAAAGGGAAGATTTAAATCTCTTCAAATTCTGGCTGGTAAAGTTACCTCTGTTCTAAATTAAATGTATTGTGTCAAAAATGCATATTTATTCTCAAGTGTGTATTGTTTCCCAAATTTAATTAAGACAGAATGTAACTTTTGTACAGTCTATAATGAAATCGACAAATGTAGCATTACAATATGTAACCTTTATGTTAAATAACGGAATGGACCAAATTTTTTGTAGATAAGTTGACTTTTTTAATAAAAAAATTAATCCGTCTATGGTGTTAAAACTTACTGTTTAGCTAGAGATAAAACCCACTCTTCGCCAGTGAGTTGCAAGCGTAATTAAAAAAGATGCTGATTGAAATAGGTTTTACTGAAAAATGAGAACCACATGATTTAATAAAGAAGTGCCCCGAACCTTGTTTCACCATTGCCTTTCGGTAAAAGTTGACTCTATTTGACTCTATACCATTGACAACCCTAGGTTTTGAACATTCGTGACATCAAGATCACTTTGCAAAATTTTTTGAAGATCATCGAATATCGCGTTACTTATTTCACAAAAAATTGGCCAAATGATCCTTTTCTAATTTCATGAAAATTCGAAACGCAGAGTTGCCATTGTACGGAGTCAAACGGAATAAATCAGTTTTTGCAGATAAGGAAAAAAGTGGAACAAGGTTCGGAGCACTTCTTTAATTACCTTAAGTAGTTCTCATTTTTTCAATAAAGCCAATTTCGAGCAGTATCTCTTAAAATTTAAAATTTTTCGTTGTCATATATTACATTATAGGCTGGACGCATATCTAGTCCATGCTGTCAAATCCGTCTGATGATTTGAGTCCTAAAAAACTTTTACCTAAGATTGATAATACAAGACTGCAAGTAACTGCAGAAGGTATACCTGTAGTTTTTAAGACGATTTTACAAAATCAATCGAGGCTTGGGTTAAACTGTTAAACAGGTTTTTTGTTGAAATTTTAGTTTAGCAAAATTGATTTTGAGCTGTAGCAATCTTAGGTCAATAAAAACTCAGTTAAGACACCCAAAAACACTTTACTGTATAACTAAAAACCTTACCATAAGATATAAAAACCACATAAAGTGTGGACTGGTGGTACAAAACTGTATGATAAATGGCACTATAAAATCAACTAGTTCGTAAAGTAAAACACTTACAAATTACATATTTCACGGTACGAGTTAGTGGTAATAATTGATAAACCCCGGCAAAAATATGGGCGAAAACAAATCAATCGTGCATTAGGATCAAATTCAGTTATAAACGAAGCAAAGCTTAATTGAAATTAAACGAAAAGCTGCGAAATCAAAGCACCAGATAGTTTGAGAAGGAATTTTGCTGATATTGCCGTAATTTTGTAGGATGTATATGTATGCGTTTTACGCACTGAGAAAACGATGATTAGGTGGGCATTTTTGCTCCGACTTGTATTTTTTTGTGATAAATCCCATGAAAAAAACTATGTTAAACTAATTAACTTGACTTTGAATCAAATTCTACCACTAAAAACTCCTGAAATTTTTTACTTGCTAAGGAAACGGTATGTTTCGAATTTTGAAGGTTTCCGAAGTCACTTTTCCTATCTGAGCAGTTTTAGCGAATAATTTTTAATTAAAAAAATGTCATAAGCTGTCGGTTTAAGTAAAAGTAGCTAAAAGTAGTTACTTTTACTTAAACAGTTTATTGTTCAGCATCAAAAAACTTATATGTACAAAATTTGAACCGCCTTTGTCGTCATCGCAAAATGACGTCATTGTTTTGAAAATGAGGCCTTGACGTCACAGTGGAAAAACCAATTTTTCTAAAAAATTTTGGTGAATACCGACCCGCATGCCAATTTTGGTGTTCCCATGATCATTGGTTTGGGAGTTGATTGAGGTAACATTTTTGTCCCCCTCCCATATAAAACAAGTTGGTCAAATAGCTCGTGTAAAGCAGGCTCGAAGTATAGTTATTCATTCAGTTTAATAATTTACCATCGTTATTTATTCAGTTGAGCGTTATTCAGGTTTTAACAGAGCTTTACAGTAGTTTTATAAACTGAGACTTTAACGGATGTAAAAGAGTTTTGGTTTTGACGACTTTAAAATCTGTTTCCGAAACACAGGCGGAGCAGATTTTGATAGACTACACATTTTAATATGAAGACAGCTTATATTTCTTTAATTCTAGTCTCGACTGATTTTGGGCAATATTCAAAAAAAATTCCTCTACATAACTAAAACTTAACTACAAAATTGTCGCCATTACCATAATGCTCTTTCTGGGTGAGGTTAAAAAAAATAACATTTAAATCATTAAACATTTAAGCTCCTTGGGTGAAAAACCTATTTTGTCGGTTCGTTTTAAATTATTTTTCGCATCCTTACTTTTCAGAAAATTGCAGTACATCAAAGCCAAATTATTGCTTTTTGAACCTAATAGTTGCAAAACTCTAAGTCGATTGATCTGCATATAACAGTTTAATATACTCGTAAATGGTATTTTTACAGTCCTTTTGCCCTGGAGATAACACGTAAAAATTGCCATTGCCAAGTTTGGTGCACATTTAGAGCTGAAGAGTACGTGTATGGTGATCCATGTCAATCTAATGAAACGAAGCAATTAGAAGTGAACATTACATGCTTCTTTCCTGGAGGTTTGTAAGATTCTATTATTTAAATTGCATTTATTCTGGCTTAAAAAATATAATATTGTAACATTATCAGCAAATGTGAAGTTATCAGACTAATGTTAAACTTGAATGGTAAAATCATTGTAAAATTTTATTCATATTATGAGATTCAGCAAGAATAGAAATCAATTTATTCCTACGCTACAACTCTTCATTTCAGGGATGTGGGAGCGGAAGCTGGAAGCGAAAGGGAAGCACTTTCCAGAAAGAAGTCTGAAACTGAAGCAAACCGGGAAGTGTATGATTTTTAGAAGCTGGAATCGAAAGCAAATTAAAAAAATGATATGCTTCCCTTTCCTATAAACTAACTATATTGGTTACCACAGGTTTGAACAAAATTGAGTAAAATTTTACAATAGTAGTGTAATTACTTCCACCGAGTTACAATAGAAATGAGTAGTTCTCTCTGCAGCTGTTATAAATTCATAGCCATGGCAAGTAGGATATCAATTTTTTGGTTATCTTGTGCCTTGGAAGCCGCCCTTAACTAATAAAATATGGATGGTCAAAAATATGCCAAAAATATAAAAACGTTTCGTAAGATAGCTTATTTTAAGTATTTGCGGGTATAAAGATCAACAGCAACTTCGTTAAAACTAATTACACAAGCATTAAGGCATAAAAGAAAATAAAGAATAATTAGCAAATAGGTGGCGGTAGTTCTCACGCTACCTCGCCCCTTCCGAGGGTTGTGGGCACGAACCAACTCCGCGAAGACTCAACTGTCTAGCTACATCTCAAATCGGAGGCAGAGGTCAAAGTTATGACTGAGAGTAAGAGGAGCTTGACAACACATAAACGGTTGTTTGTGTGTTTGCAACTCCCCGGCCAAAAAAAAAGTTTTAGTGCCGCTGCCTAATCTTTTGTCGTTTTTTTTAAACTTAGCGTATGCTACTGGATTTAATGTAGACTATCTGATACCGCTAACAGATGCGGGACTACGAGCAACTTTGCTTCGGTAAAATATCACTGGTGTAATATAGCAACTTTTAAAATATCGCTAATCTGTGAGGGGTCCAGCGCCAATCAGATGTAGGCCAATTTGTCAAAAAAACTTAGAGTTAGCGCTGGTCCTGTAGTTAGATGCATCTTGACCTTTTGGTGTTATCTCAAGAAGGAGATAAATTGCTTATACGGAACATTAAATCTACGAAAAATTTTAATCGAGCCACACGAAAATCTACTGACTAAACATAGATTGCTACCGGACAACTAAATTGCAGAGGTGCATTGAATATAGGAAGTGAAGGTCTGAAAGACCATTCCTCAAGAAATCAGGGCCCACATGACAGAACATGTTAGCGAGCTCGTAAAAGCCATTTTTGCTCGCTGAAAGGCGTTATCGAGCAAAAAACTTCGTAGACAAAATGCTATTTCCCAACGCACTTGCCTAACACGGATTAAAAATGTTCGGTCGAATGTCTTTGCGAGGTGTTGTGTTAGCACGTAATAAATACTTCGTTGTGACGTCAGATGCATTTCTATATCAAAATAATGCGTTCAAGCTTATTGTGTCTGTATGACGGTATGTACTGTAATTATTATGGAAAAAGATACAATGGGCAATGCGTTAATATTCTAAGGTTGCAAAATCCTCCATTGATAGTAATTAGATAATCAACTACAGAGTTAAATGATATTTTTTGGATCAATGTAAAAGGAAAGAACAACTTTTACCACACCACAATGTTTTTTAATGACGTGAAGTGCTCTTGAGTTTGTTTGTTGGTATACTTGTACTTTTATGTTAACAGCAACAATAGGTTTCAAAATTTTTCAAAATGAACTAGTCGAAGTATACTGTTCTTTTTTAGAACCAGTAAATCTTGAATTGAGACTGGCTGCTTTTAATTGTTTGCCGATTTTCAGCCTTATTTGTCCTTGATTTTTAAAAAATTTTTAGAGCATCGATGTCAATTTCAACGACCATGTTTTTAACAGTGTTTAATTACTAATGCTCTGTCGGCCTGAGTAAAAGCTTTTTTCCTGCTTTGCAGCATGGTAAAATTTTTTTGGCAGTCGTTCAACTTGAAAAAAGCAAGCTTTTTGTTAACGGCTTCCAAAAAAATTCTCAAACAGGGCTTTATACTCTTGGAATAGTTGCAATTTTGCTTGCAAACACAAGAAAATCACTAAAATTTTACCGTTTTGAATCAGAACAAAATTAAGTTTCTTTTCTTTGATTTGAATTTTTTTTTCGTTTGCGTTTAGTTTAGTTTGCTGCCGAGGCTAGCATTGTGTTTAATTTGTTCTTAAATTTTGAGCAAAAACGAGTTTTATGTTGTTCAAAAATTTTTCTTGTAAAAAGAGTGTTTTGCGATTTTTGTCAACTGGCGCTATTCAATATTTCTTTAATATCAGTCGATACAGTGAACGGCTTTCAATGCAATTCCCTTTTTTCTTCGCAGTCTACTAGCAAACATGGAGACCATTTTACGTACTTTTCAACAAAAATTCGCTTTAGTTGGAGTTTTCACCACTTTGCCATTAAATTTTTTACCAAAAAAAAATTATTCATACACTTAAAGAGTCCTTCAAAGTCTTCGTTAAGTTGGGGAGGAAAATGAGACGTTTTGTTACTCCAGTTATTACATCTCGGAATCGATTGAAGCAACTTAGCAAGCGAAATTGACGTTACCCAGCTCGCAAAGCTTCAAATGCACGTGCAAAAATAACCCCTTTAGCCTTTAGCGAGTATTTCGATCGGTAGCGCCTCTTAAAAAAAAGTTTCGTTGTTAATGCGAGTGAAGAAATTTCTGTCATGAGGGCCTTAATCATTTTGTTTTGGAAAATTTAAATTGCATTGCAAAAAATGTTTGCTAGCGCAATATTGCAATTAGATTCGCGCGCGCCATGCTCGAGCGGTTTCTTGTCCTCAAACCTTTCGATAATATGGGACAGTTTTAGCTTTGAATTGCCCAAGTATTGACAATTTACAAAAGTCCCAATTCGCTTTTTCACAAATTGAAATTTTCTGGCAAAATTAGGGATTTTCAACTCTGGCGTGTAAGTTACTTGACTCGATGACCGCAGGTCCATTTACAACTTCACTGTTGCATGCTAAACAAATACAAAGTAAAAACTGCCAATATTACTTTACAATCACTATTTTTGTGTTGGTTATTGTTTGCAATTATCATGGTTGCAATTCTTTGCAACTAAATAACTTTGTCTTATCTTGTCCTAAACAGTTAGCCCCAGGTTAAGTTCGCATCTCATATATGAGTAAGTACGAAAAATTTTGCTGCAATTCTAGGAGAAACTTTTTGGAAAGTTTATTCAAACTACATACAGCACAATAAGCAATGACATCCAGAAGTTGGCAGTATTGCGGTACTTTTGTAAGTAGAAAAGGAGTGAGGACAACCGTCGAACCACTCCACTGGCTGCGGAATGCGGTTCATGCGGCTACGGCACTACGGCAGTTTGCGGTGTGACAAAAAGTGCAACATGTGATGCAATTGTGACATTCCCAAGCGTAGCTGCAAGCCAGTGTGGGCTTGACACAACGTCGAGTTCACCAGGTTAATGATTTCTGGTTAATTGGTCACATGATTTGGCAGGACATGGAAAGGACTATTTTGCATAGCTCTTCGGTTAGGCAAGACCTATACACTTCTTAAACTAAGTGAATCATAACCTTCTTTTTTGTGACGTCTGTTTCCTGTATTTTCAACAGCAAACTCACTGATTTATGAGTCGGTAGCTATCCTACTCGACTGTATTAAAAATCAAATCCACAACCTCTGGATTGCTGTTTAAGTGCTGTTACCACTTAGCCAACTTCGCAAGCACCTAACAGTGATACTGCTTATAGTATTTCAGGAAAGAAATTCATACTCGCTTAGGAGTTCTCGACTTCTTGAGTTTTCCGGTTGCATTCTTACTTCGTTAATTTGCTGCTCGTAAGATCGACTAAAGGAGATAATTTATCGTCGAAAAGCATTTTATCCGAGGTTGCAGCAAGAAACAACACTTCGGAGAGAGTAGAACCGCTGGCGTTGCGATAACATCCGTCTTTGAAACGTCGCTCCTGCCCACTGCGCCGCACAGCCAACTTACATCTCATAGCATCAACGCATTCTGCTTTTCACCAGCAAATGCAGCAATAACATCAACCGAAATATTTACTCAAATAAAACAGGAAAAAATAAATTTGTATTAAAAATGACTACCTATGTTTTACAATTTTTAGGACCAAATTTTAAAAAGTATCGAGACCGGTACCGAGTACGGTTATCGTTGGTACTTTTTTCAAAAGGAACCTAATTTCGTACCGTTCGTACTTTTTTAAAAAGTATTTTCCCTGATCGTTTGTACTTTAAAAGTACCGAGTGCCCACCTCTGATCACATCTTATCACTGCCAAAAAAACAACAACAAAGGTTAACATAGCAACTTTTCGAGTGCTCATTGTTTAATCACGTCGTGCAAAGTCACCTGCAGACCCATGTATCGAATTCTTTTTTGCTTGACTTTTTACGTCGGCTGTATAAGTTTTTGCTGAGAGTTTTTGGCATGTATCTATTTATTACAATAAAATCCTGGAAGAAAAATTGTTCGTTTCATGTGGTACAGGTAGGGCAAAAAGGAAGTTATTAAAGCTAAAATTTTAAATCAAATCAAATCTTGCATTATATTCGCTAGATTACGTTACGTGCAACAAGTGCAAGAAGCTGGTAATGAGTATTCGGGGCCCATCTCCGAATCATTGAGCCTGCTAGCAACACGACTCTTTTCGAACAAAAAGTCACATCGGTTGCTAGCCCTAAGCAACTCGGGTATGATTTGACCGGTCCGAGATTTGAATCTAAAATCTCAAATCTCTCAATTTGAATCTCAAATCTCTCGCTTTAGAGATTAACTATAGTCCCAAAGAATATGCTGTAAACACAGCAGCCTTTGAACCAATAAATTTACCTGCTTTTTGTCATACTATTTTAATTTTTTGCTTCTTTCTAAGCTTGCTGAAACATACAATATTACTAAGATGAATATAATATTACTTTAATTCCGATAAATGTTGAAGCAAAAGCTGAAAAAATTGCCTGAAAGCGGAAGTGCTTTGAAAAAATTGAGCTGAAAGTGGATTTGGAAGTGATTAATTTTACTGGAACCAGCAGCGAAAGCGAAAAATTTTACAGGTGAGGAAACGGAAGCAAACTCGGAAGCGTGACATCTTAAGAGGAGCTGGAAACGGAAGTTTTAAAAAAATTGACTGCTTCCACAGCTTGCTTCATTTACTATAATATTTCCTTTAAAAAACTTGCTTTAGTTGCTTCAGATCGAAGAATGTTCAAAAAACCGAATCTCGCTCAACTTCAAAAATCGATCAAAACAACTCAAAAATGGAGCTGCGGCTCACCAGTCCAATGATCAAGTTGATCAATTCCAAAAAAGCTAATTATGAAACCAGCCCAAAAACGAAAGTCTAGTTTTCTTTTAATTGATAAAATCAATCTCGACTCAAATGGGTCATCCTTATTTGTCATTTTTTTAGGAATCGAATTTGAACAGTTGTTTAGTAGTATAAAGTTTTAAAATTGCTTTGACCATATAGGATTCATCTTGAATCTTTTCTTAAATGATTTTGGTAGCTCAGAAAAAGGCTTTTGAAAATTGATTCGATTTGTTTTCGTCCCGCCCGTGTAAACAATCAAAGCAAGAATAAATGAGAGTTGAAAAATGCAGCCTTTCAAAATTTTTCAAAACGTTGAAATTTCCACCTACAAAAGAAAAAAAACAACTTTTTGAATGATTTTAATTGGATGATTGTCAGACTTTGTATGCTTACCACCCAATGATTAATTTATTGTAAAATTTGGATACAAGAGAGTAGACAAATTCTTCGGCCTGCGTAAAAAGTGGTTTCTGTGTTTTGATGAAAAGAGCTTTTAGTGTTTCTTAGTGAAATTGCTGGGCTCTTGCTTGTGCCAAAATTGAAAATTGTCGATCATGATACGATAGTGGACAGCGCAGTCAGGGTTTTAAAGTAAGTGTAGTTCAATCGCCAAATCACATTCTAAGTGATTTAAAAGAGTCTTGGCTTTGCAGTTACGTTTGGGCAGAACTTTTGTTGATTTTCTTTGTTTCAATGATTTGGGAATGTGTTGAATGATTCTCTCTTTCAGCAATCTTAGGGATGTGCGATCCACGTTCCGACAGTCACAGCATGCGGCACGCAAATTGGCATACGACCAGTGCCGCTGCCAGAGCAAACAAAGTAAAGGGACAATAGCCGAAAATGGTGGAACACCAAAATACAGTAGACTGAACTTTTGCACATAAAAACTGATATTTTACGGATACAAATTTTACGGTATTTTAATAATTTTGTATTCATGTTTTAAAAAAAAAGAGACGTATAAGCCCAGCAGCGTTCGTTGGCTTGTTTCGTATGCTGTGCATAATTATAATCGCTTGAAAAGTCTGCCTGCAGCAGTGAATACGACCAGACGCACAACCACAATTATGCTAAGAGAAAGAGGGCTTGAACCAAAAGTAATTTTGTATTGTACGAAAATTGTCTAATTTAAGTCTGAGGGCGTAATATATCACAAAAGGAGCCTGGGGGCAGAGCCCGCAGCCAATGGGTGAGTTTTTTGATTTTGCGGCAAAAACAGCAATTTTAACGCCATTGCAATCACATTCCGCACGTTTTTAAGTCATATGAATAATTACAGTAAATTGCTAAAATTCATAAGTCATTGAAAAGATTGCCTAGCTCCCTTATACTTAAGGCCAAATCCAAAACACGTTCCAGCTTGCTTTTTGGGTTATATTTTCCAAATGACTTGGCTTAAGGGATTGATACCCCCTTAGCCCCTTCCCCCTGGTGGCGCAACTGACTGTGACCAAAAAAAAGAAAAACAGGTGGTTTTTTAAAAAAATGTTTCCTCGTATTGTTTTAGGTCATAACCATTAACGAACTACCGCTAACAATACCTAACTCTTACATCCCTAATCCGTGACATGTCTGTAAAGGCATATTAATAAGACGGATTATTGCGTCACAATTATGCGTCACATTTGGTCGCCAGCAAATTTTGCGACGAATCGAGAAAACTTCAAACGAAAATTATCTTTGAACACTATTATTCTTTTTTCGGTATTGTCTGTGGTCTTGTCGTTACGTGATGCTCCAAAAAAGTATTTTGAGTAAACCGAAATGGGGGGCACAAGCAGTCGTTAGGGGGGCCGTTACGACGGCACTGTAAACAACCAAGCTTTGTTGTTTGATGGGCTCAGCATTCTTATGAATTTCATTTAGCAGCGCTTGAAGTATTTCATTTATTACTTTCATTTAGCACTTTTATCAAAATACAAAACCAATTTTGTGCCTGCAAGAAGATTTTGTCTACTCTTTTCAAATTTGCAATAATTAGTCACTGGGTGGCGGAGATACGAAGTTTGACACTCATCCATTTAAAATTATTCACGTGATATATTTTTTCTTTTTTAGATGAAAATTTCAGCTTCTCAAAAACTATAAAAATGCGCATTTTTAATTCTCATTTATTATCGCGTTGATTCTTGACACGGCGAGACAAAACCTGTTGGAATCAATTTTTAGCAGCCTTTGTCAAGGCTACCAAAATCATTTAAAAGATCCAAGATGATTTCGATGATATTTAAAGCAATTGAATCTACTGTAATTCCAATTTATTTTATCTTCGTACCTCATCGTACAACTTTTTTAAAGATCAATGCCGTTTGACGACCACCCAAATGACAATAACACAAAGTATTAGAAAATATGGATGCCTTTATGTGAATAACACTGTGATGAATGTCATTTCAGCTCGTTATAGATGTTCGGATAAACAAAGGTAATATTTTTCGGACTAAATATCGTTCTTGTGATGCTTTAAAACTCACCGTGCATTTGTTGTACGGTTAATGATATGTAACCCTAGCAACCTAACTATGTACATTTAAAGCATTTTTAAACTTCCTATATTATAAAGCTAAAGAATAATCAGCATTCAGAAGTAATAATAAAACCGAGATATTTCGTAACAATTACTGTATGTTAGGCACTTTCAGTATCTGCCAGCAAAAAACAGATATATGTGGAATGTCGTTTACGGACGAAATTCCAAAAAATATAAAATCCCTAATTGGACAAAATAAACAAAATCCCGAATTGGACGAAATCCAGAAAGTACAAAATTCCGAATTGGACGAAATCCAGAATTGAACAAAATCCCAACTGGACAAAATTCCGAATTAGCCTCGCAAAGCGTAGGGGTGCCGAAACGTTTTAGAAGCAGGTCGTATTACACTTTTCTGAGCTTTAGCAGGCCGCATAATTCTTATAAAATTCTTTATTCCGAATTCTGCTCAAAGCTTATATAAGTTTTGTATTGTCCTGCCAAATTAAATAATTCTTAAACCACGGAAGTTAACCTTCAAAAAATTTAATTTTAAGCAGGGTGTCGAACCGAACCTGAACCCGAACCGTAAACCCGAATGAACCGTTTCATTTTGATGAACCCGAACCGAACCTGAACCAGCAAAATTTTACTTCAGTGAACCTGAACCAAACCTGAACCCTCAAAACTGTGCTCAAGTGAACCCAAACCGAACCTGAACCCCTAACAAAAGTAAGAATATATTTTTCCATATCCGGATGCCGCTGGCGCTGGTACACGCACATTAAGAGCAAAGGTGATCATCAACAGGATCAGCAATTTCTTCCTTTTTTTTTTCTGGACGAAACGAGTAACGACAGTTAAATTTTAAGTCAATGAACCGAAACCGAACCTGAACCAGTAATATTTTACTTGAGTGAACCCGAACCAAACCTGAACCTCGAAAATGGTGCTGAAGTGAACCCGAACCAAACCTGAACCGCTAAAATATTTTGAGCAGGAGCTAAACCTGAACCCGAACCGTTATTTGAAACGGTTCGACACCCTGATTTTAAGTAAATTCTAACTTCAGAAAATTTAACTCACAGTGCAAAAAAAGAACAAAAAAAGTTTGAACTAAAATTGCAGTACAGTTCGTCCAAGTAAAGTATATGGAAGAAATTTTAAATACACAACAAAAACAATCATTTTAATAATAATATAGTTGTGATGTTTTGACGTTTGCTGGCAAGAGCTTTTAATATGTAATCGTTTGCGTGCTTTCTGGCCTAAGACTACCAGCGCGAAAGTCTAGGAAAGGGTCACCAGAACGGCGATTTCTTAAAAACTAGCAAAGCGAAAAAGTTGTCTTCCCGCAGGAATCGAACCTGAAACCTTTGGATTACCGATCCACTGCTCTACCATTTAAGCTGGAGAAGACGTCTCATCGCATGATTAATTTTGGCTATTTAAACCCAGCAACTTAGTGCTTGTTCTATGATGTTAATACTAATTTAGCTGTGATATTTTGACGTTTGCTGGCCAGAGCTTTTAATATTTAATCGTTTGCGTGCTATCTGGCCTAAAGGCTACCAGCGCGGAAGCCTAAGGAATAGTCACCACAACGGGGACTACTTAGAAACAAGCAATGCAAAAAGGTTGTCTTTTCGCCGAAATCGAATCTACAGCCTTTCGATTACTGGCCCACTTTTTGATTACCGGTTCTGGTGACTATTCCCTAGGCTTCCTTGCTGGTAGCCTTTAGGCCAGATAGCACGCATACGATTAAATATTAAAAGCTCTTGCCAGTGTCGCCACCGTTCAAACCCAAAAGAAAATAAACGAGTGCACAAACAAATATGCAACATCCGCGTCGCAAACTAGACGCTATCTGGCACTTTCTGCAGCAAATCGTTAACAATCACCGTTTATTTATGTTTCGACACACATAAAATGTTAAAAATAATTGGGGCATTAAACGGTTTGTATGTTTTTAATAAGTTTACATGTTTCTGGTAATACAAGGCTTTTTCAAGATCGCTTTTATAGCAGGTGAATATTTTGAGTCATGATATATAATAATTCAAAACAGCAACACTTCGTTAGAAATTTCAAATTCATTTATAAATTAATGAGAGTACGAGCATAACGAGACTGCGTTTTTCGTTAGGCCTAGACCAGACTATGGCTGAGGATCAAATGTATAAAAGTACGAAGACAGACTGGACACTTTGGACAGACGATTGCTTAACGAGTTTGACACCATAGGTATACTCATATACTGTAGCTGAACAAGAATAAAAAATTGTGAATTGAAAAGCTTAAATTGTGGGCTAAATTACAAATAAACTGTGGCGGAGACTAGAATTTCTGCGCACGTATAAAATTGGGCTAGCCTACTAGGCCAAGCCTACAAAACCACTACATCTTATTGTTGCAAAATTCGAAACCCAAAACATTAATAGGCTACAGGCCAGATCTACAATAAACTGGTAATTACGTCAGCTCTTGTAAAAAGAGAGAAAGGCCGATGACAGTCTTAACAGTTATGCTAGCTGTAAGGGCCTAGTGCGGTACGATGAAAGCATGAGCTTAGAAATTCTAGTCTCAGCAACAGCTTTATTTGCAATTCAGCGTACAATGTAAGCGTTTTTATTGACAATTTTTTACTCATGTTCACCTTTATGAGTATATCTATAGTTTCAAACACGTTAAGCAATCGTCTGTGGAAAGTGTCTAGTCTGTCTTCGTAGTTTCCTGCATTAAATCCTAAGGTAAACTCTGATCTATGCTTAATAAAAAAACGCAGTCTCGTTATCCTTGTACTCTCGTTTATGAATGAATTTAAAATTTTGAATGAAATGTTGCTGTTCTGCAAGATTAAGTATCATGTCTCAAAAATATTCATCCGCTATAAAAGCGTTTTTGAAAAAACCTTGTATTATGAGAAACATGCATTAGAAAATACAAACTGCTTAATGCCGTATTATTTTTAGCATTTTATGTTTACTTTACCAGAAACATGCATTAAAACACACAAACGGTTCAATGACTCTGTTATTTTAAAAACATTATGTTTGTAGAAACATAACTAAACGGTGATTAGTAGTTTACTTGTGATGTGTTTGACGTTTGCTGACCAGAGCTTTCAATATTTTAATCGTTCTCATGCTATCTGGCCTAAAGGCTATCGTCCGCGCTGGTAGCCTTTAGGCCAGATAGCTCGCAAACGAGTTACTAAACGGTGATTGTTAACGATTTGTAGCAGAAAGTGCCAGACAGTGTCTTGTTTGCGATGCGATTGTTGCGTATTTGTTTGTGCACTCGTTTATTTTTTTGGGGGGGTTTGAACGCAGTTTTGCATTGGTTAATAAATATTTCGATCGCTTCAAAGTTTTGCGCACTCGCTTAGAGTTGCTGCGGAGTTCAAAGCTATTTTGATTTGTTCAAACTTTTTTGCATTCGCTTAGAGTAAAATTTCCATCAGTTTAGAGTTTAGTGCATTCCTTTAAAAATGTTTTTATCGGTTTAAAGTTTTGTGTTCTCGTTTAAGGATATTTGCGTCAGTTTATACAGTAGTTTTGTGCATTTGTTTAAAAATATTTCCGTTAGTTTAAAGCTTTGTGTTTTCGTTAAAATTTTTGTGCATTGGTTTAAAAATATTTTCAGTGATAGCGATTGTTGTTTGTGCTTTGTCCTTCTAAGCTTGCGTCCTGTAAAGATCGACATAAAATATCTCATTAGTAAAAGTTGTCCCATTTACAAATCACCTGAAGGAAGCTCCGAAAACTGACAATTAGACCAAAGTTGCAAGTCGGGCTTGTTCTTTTTGGGTCGGACCTCTAGATTGATAATACTTTCGGGCCTGATTCGTGCTTGTGTTTTTAGTGACATACTGTAGAAACATGAGCAAAACAACTTTGCTACATGGACTGAAGTTTTGCTCAAGCGTTTGATTCGGGCTGGATTTCGACTTACAATTTCGGGTTAAGGTTTGCGGTAGCCAGCCATTTTACAACTCTGATTCAAAATGCTGATCTTTGTTCTTGCGCATGAAGCAGGCACCCTGAGTCTGTCCAACCACACCAACGCGGAACACCGTGCTTTTTTGGTTTTGTTTGCAAGTATTTTGTCAGGCTAGCTGGTCCACGACAATCTGGTACAATATCTTACGCCAATGTGAAAGATACGTCAAATATTTCTCAATGCAGAACGACGCATTACCATTTCGGCAAGTAAACAGTGAGTCAGCAATTTTTCGATCACTGACGTTCTACCAACTGAGCTATCAGCGCCACAATCAGACATTGATGCTGTACAATTCAATGGCTCAAAAACCACCAACATTATGCTGAACTCTTTTGCTGAATAAAAAACAAGAAGAAAATGCTCTCGCTGTAGTTCCAACTACTGTAAAATGAAACGAAATGACCTTGCTGAATTGAAGAGCTTATTTTCTAAGCGCCTTACATCCACTTTTGATGGTTTCGAGAAAACCGCAAAAACTGTATTGAAGCTTTTTTTTGCGAATATTTTGTTAATTTTACTTTCTGGGGATTGCATACGAATTTCTCTTAAAACCCGAAAAGTTTGAAAAATTAACGATATGAAGCACGTTGTTACAAAAGTTGATAAATGACATTTTTCAAAAAATGAGTTTTTCATAGATTTTAATTTACTTACTAAAACTAATTTCCCTGAGAAAAAAATTGTTTAAATTTTCAATGAATTTTTGGTAATAATAGCTTTATATAACGCACTTCACAACAGGGCCAAATGGAAGCTTAAAACTTTAAACGCAATTTACTCAAAACAGCGAAATGTGACTTATCAACTTTTACCAAAACATGCTTCATATTTCGTTTAGGTTTTATTTAGATTTATTTAGACCAAAAAAGTGAATACTAGGCGTAATGAAAGTAAACATAACAAAATTCTGGAAAATGTAGTCCCATCAAGATTTAATCTAAATCTAAACCTAGTGGTTTGTTAAAGCATTTTGTTGTAGTGCCTATAAAACCAAGTTGGTTGCTACTTTTACCCAAAATTGTACAAAAAATCGCTTTGGTGACATTATGGATGGTTGTTGTCGCCTCTCAACTTAACGCTGCGTACAACCATAACATACCAGGAAAGTAATCATGAAGTTTTAACAACCTAATGTAATTTTAAGAGATAATTTACTAATGTCCCTCTAACGGAGACTATTCAAATCTGTAGTGACGCCCTTTACAGTTCGGAACACTCTCTTGCACTTTTTCCTAGGCATTTTTCCAAGTTTAAATTATGGAGATGGCGGTTTCTTCTGTCTAGTTTAGCTTCGATGACATCACGCCTCACCAGATCATCGTAGTTGCCATGGGATTATTCTTTGGACTAGCTCTTGCCAATACTTTTTGTTGGCTAACATGAATCTAACTTTTCCAGACCACTTTCCAGCCGGTGATGTATTACTGCTATATAGATGACACTTTTTTAAAAAATTCAGCAACAAAGATGAGTGCGATCATTTCTTACACATCTGCCTCAACTCGCTTCAACCTTCTCTTCACTTTACTTTTGAAAAAAGAATCTAACCTGACCTCCCTTTCCTGGACGTGTTGGTTAAAAAATTCCTTTTCAGGTTCATCACCTCCATCCACCGTAAACCCACGTTCACCTGTCAATAGCTACGCTGGAATTCCTTCAGTCCATAGAAACGCAAAACTAACTTAATCTTGACCTGAACTCACCGAGGTCTTGCCATTTGTTCTTCTGAAAGATTGCCATCAAAACTAGACAAAATCTAGTTCCTTTTTACGGACAAATAGATGCCTGCAGCACGTTATCAAATCGTTTATGGTTAAGAAGATGAAGCAATTCATGTTCTGCTTAAATTTGGACCAGAAAGATGCCCCGTATGTCTACTTCTCCCATGGCTCGATTCTGTTTCTACCCGGTTTGAAAAGCAAGTAAAATCTGCTGTCAAACAGTGCTTTTCCACGGTGATAACAGGACTTGTTGTTTACTCTACAAACGAGCTTCTCTCCGCTGCAAACAAAGGTGTCCGGCGTGCTTTATGGAAAAGCAACGTGGTGTATCAATTCGTATGCCACTGCGACATCAGTCGGTATGTAAGCCGACTCTCCCAAAGGCTGCAGGAAGAATTAAACAGCACATTTTCAAATCTATCTGCTTTGTCTCTCTTTTCCAGGAACGCTTACTTCCTGCCCGTCGATGCAAATCTTCCACCCAGACTAATACCGAATCTTTTGCTTCTGATTCAGACATTGGACTTCATCTTTTACAAAATCCAGTCTGTGCTCAACATTATGATGACAGTAGATTCCCTGTCTTGCCCAAGGCTTCTCTTCCTTCCATCTTTCCACTCTTCTTTTCATTCTTGCCCAGGGCCGCTCCTCTTTCCATCTATCTGCTCTTCTTTCCATCTACCTACTTTCATCAAAACTTCCAACCCCACCCTCTGCCGACAAAACGAATTCGTATACAGCTTAGAGATTGTGTACTAAAGACGCTTTCTAATTGATCTTTTTTCAGCCAATCACGGCTCGGCTTTTTCCCACAAGTAGCTGCTCATTTTCCTGTGCTCTTTAATCTTACGATTCCTATTGACAATTGTCAGACAAAAAGCTTTGAAGAACAGAACATTTTAATCATAGCATTTTATCTTAAAAAATCAAATTTTTATTTAAACTGAAATAAGTCATTTTCGCATCATTGACCATGCATAATAAATAAATGTGACTCTTGGTCGAGTAGCTAACTTTTGTGTGTCGCAAATAAACTGTTTTTAGTTCGTTATTTTGGCTTATGAACAACTCGGTAAACAAAAGCAAACAAAAAAACTCGTTGGATAGAAGGTGTTTTGGAAATAAACCGAGAGTGGATATAAGGTGTTTTGGAAATAAACGCAATATTCTGAAACGCTTTTGACAGGGATAGAAAGCGATTTGGAACTAAATTTTTACATAGAAACATGCGCATGGTCAATCTCTACATTTTTCAATAAAAAAGTTCTTTTTGAAAAATATGGTCTCTAAGGCAGTTTGGGAATAAACTCTTCAATTGTGTTCATGAATTAAAAATTGAACAAACTATTTCAAAAAACTTTTCTTCGTCGTGTTTAATGCCATCTGCAATGAAATTTTATAGTAGATTTGCACAATCAGTACAGTAACAAAGTAGCAAACAAATACTTCATTATTATTGTATGAAACTACTTGTTTTGAAATTCTAAGCCAATTGAATCTGTATCAAACGGTTGAAAATAAATGTCTTTGTAGATTGGAAGCATGGAACCTTGCAATTCAAAATTGTCAATGCCGAAGTTGGTGCAGCAGGGTAGCTGAAAACATCGTATATGGTGATCCATGCCCAGCAATACTTAAGCCAAACCAAGTATCGGTGACTTTTGATTGCATCCCACGTGCAAGTTAGTATGAAAGTATTACTTTACTTTCAGTAATTCTGGTTTGAACATTAAAATATTGTAGAATTTTGAGTGAATTGAAAGTTTTAAGTCAACTGTTAAACTTCAATAGATATTTTTCCAAAAATTTATTTCGCTGATTACAATCAAATAAAACAGTTTTTATTTTAATTGTAAAATTACAGCCAATGTGGTTAAGATTAGGTATTTTGAACGTTTCGGTGCTCTGCTGGTGGCTTTATCAACGAACAGTTACAACTAAACAAAATTTTATGGTAGTAATGACCGAGAAAAGAAAAATCAAAACAGGCCTATTTGTTAAGTTTAAAAACTACGAAGTGGATAAGATGAGGAGTCGGGGTTGAGATTAGGTTTGAAGAGTTGGATATACAGTGATTCTAGGATCAAAGGTTTGTGTTTGTCTGGGCAGGAGGTGAATATTTGTAGGTTATGAATATCAAGTTTTTGTGTAGGGTTGGACTGGAGATGATTGCAGGCTTCAGAGTTGGGACTTGATTAGTGTTCTTCCAGGCGTTTTAGAAGTTATTATTATTGTGGTTTTTCATTTCAGTCATTACTATTTGTATAGTTCTACTGTACTGTCTTTGTTGATGCCATGGCCCGCAGCCCTGCACCTTTTAGGTCATCTTTCGTTTTATCAAGTTTTAACCGTAGTGATCCCTACTATACTGTAAAATTGTACGTAGTTGTAAGATTTTTTTGAGATTACTGTACTAGTCAAAGCACTCTTAGTTTTATTTTTTAATTCATCAACTTAACAATTGAAGGCTTGGTGCAATTCAGACTATGGTAACTCCGTTTTTTTGCTTCTAAGATATTTGATGTTAATGTTTTTATTTTAATATTACTATATCCAAACACCTTTGCACTTCTTTAACTGCTTATTTTTAACTGCTTGTTTCCACAGAACTAATACAAAATTTTTCACAACAAATCATAGGAGTTATTTCATTGTAAATATTAAAATTAGATGTCTCAATAACATCGTTAGTAATTGACCTACCGCACTCTTTTACTCAAATTTTGCATATAAAAATATACTTTTCCTGCGCAAAAGTGTGTTAAATAACTTTTGAATAATAATTGTACGTAGATAATTAAGCAATAGCAAATACGATGTAATATAAGCTACGAATAGTCTTTTACCGTGGGGGCAACTTTTTGACGTTTTTCACGCACTATTGGTTCTCTATCTCTAACTTTTCATCATTTGAATTAAGATGTTTAAGCATGCAACTCTATGCACACTAAAACTGTTGAAATCTTGCAACTTATTTCTGCAAGTATTGCTGTAAATTGAAAGCGATACGCTAGCAATAATTCAGCGACATCATGTTATGTTGATGGCATCTCCAAAATGACGTCACAATAAATCTAGCTATTTTTTTTGAATTTGTGTTTTTTTAGCAATATTTGATTTAGAATTTATTTGATTATTTGATTCAAAGTTACCGTTTCGTTTTATCTTCTTCTATTCAGGAGCAAAAAGGTAAAAGAAACAAATGAAAAACAAACTTTCAACAAAATGGTATAATCAAGAAACATTATGCATTGCAGTTACTGTGGACCAAAGTCCGTGTAACTTCGTACAAGTTATGCAAATTATTCGGTACATTGTTAAGTAGGCAATGTAGGCAAAAGTAAATCTACCGTTTTTTTCTTTATCTCTTATAGTAGAAAACAGCCAAAAATTTTTACGAAAAAAGGCACAACTTCGTTGATCATACTTAGTAGTTTTTAAAATTTAAATTGCCTGATAAAATTGAAACAACTTTTCATGCAATTAACGTAATATGATCTTTACGACAAAAAAATGTTTACCCTAAAATTGAATGATTCAGTAAGTAGTACAAAAATTTGCCGATTTCTATTTAATGTGAATAAAGTGGTAACACGCTTTTTGCTAAAAGATAATGTCTCGAAGCAGCAATTTGTATAAAAACAGACGAAAAAGTTGAGCTACAGTATATTTGTTGGAAATTCATTCAAAATTTCCGAGCTTTGATAGCTCGCCCTCATACTCCCAGCTTTTTGAAATTATTTGAAATAATCATTAAGCCGCATTTACACGGGCGACTTTTTTGCGTGCGATTTTTTGATACAAATGGATGTGGCAAAGTTGCATATATTCAATAATGGTTCTTATTGTGATAAAAGTTACCTTACTGCTGAAAATGACTGTTTCAAGTTGTTTCCATTCCGATAGTGATATTCTACACCTTTTTAAAGCAAAATCGGAGCTGATCTCACTGCAATTTTTATCGCAGCACTGATTCTCTTCTAAAGTTTTCAATTATAATAATATTGGTATGAAACCAACTGAAGACAGTTATTTCCATCAGTAAGGTCCCAATTATCATGATCAAAGCCGCCGTTGAGAAAATGCAACTTTGCCAGATCCATTTTTATCAAAAAATCGCACGCAAAAAAGTCGCCCGTGTAAATGCGGCTTTAAGCGTATTTTCATCAGGAAGGATGAAGTGAAGAGCTCTTTAATAAGGGTGAACGGAACCGAGGAACTTAATAAGTATTGGCTTAAGAGGTACTTGAATTTAATAACATGTTGAACTTAAAAGCTGCTGCGCTGTATATGCCGATACTTTATTCAAGGCAGCAAAACCTCATTGAATAAAATCAATGCAACATCTAGAGGTGATTGTGCTTCAGAAATAGTTTAGTGATAAAAAATGACAATTTGTATGCAAAAATTAAGTTTTATTAAAATCCAAGACATCGAATAGGTTACTACCACATTAGTATTTTCTTGTATTTTTGTGGAACAAAGAAATCTGCATTTGTTTAGTAGGTCAAATCGATTTTAATGTATCGGAAACCTATTTACCTGTCACCATTCATGAGGAGTTTTTGCAATGCAATTTATTTGTATTTTTTTTCTCAAAATTGTGATAGGCGGCGGAAAGGGATGAATTATAACAGTGCTGCGACTTAACAATGTCAAGTTGACAGTTTTCAGAAAAACGTTCAATTCACAACTAACAATACCGCTAAACAAATAAATAATTAGAAAAAATTATAGTGCATTTTTTGTACCGATACCGGATAATTTGTTTCAAGATCTTGGAAAAATCATGAATGACAATGCAATTGTAAAAATGTGTCTATTTCAGCTTTCAATACACTCAAAACTACCTCAACATGATTAGATTTTAACAGCTGTCGTCAGAACTTTGCTGGCTACTCATTAGAGTGGATCGAAAGTGGCAAAAAAATTTTTTTATTATTATTAGTTGGCTAGATATGGCAAAAGTTGCCAATATATCACCAAAACGCAATGTAAAAATTTGAAGAGTTTTGAGTGAGGTTTTGATCTCCCCCCGTCAAATATAAATTGTAGGTGCTCACTGCTCACACATACAAAAATTGCATGGTAATTTTTTTTTTCGATTTTAACGTGCTATACACTCTGAAACCAAACTTTATTTATCCAACTCGTATGCATTGCTGCCTGATATGGTTGTTCTCTGTAAAAGCATGAAACAGCTAATCAGATTTAAGATAATTAGATTTGGTTTCAGAGCGTATTTAGTAATTTAGACATGGCAAAACATTCGACTATACCACCGCGTACAATAAATTATGAGTATTCACTATATAAAAGTTTTGACTTCACCCTCATTCAGCATAGATAATAATTTCAAAGTAACTTGGTGGATGAACCCCTGCTGTATCCACAGGCAAAAACATTCTCCACCAGTCAACCAGGTTGCCGAAAAGATTGTAAACTTAAACTTCATACGAAAAACGGCCATGCACTCCGTAAAGTCAGTTCTAAATAAATTGTGTTCTCATACATGTAAAGACTGCAAGTAAGTATAATCGTACACTTGTAGAGTTACAAATTAAAATGAGTTAAGTCACATTTAGACTCAAATCTTCAGGCTTGTCCATGAAACATATTTTTCTGTCCTATTACGACCCATTTCATAGCAGTTCATGCCTTTCCCATCCCATTCCACCCGATGAGATTCCCATCAAAATACAATTCAACAAAAGTTAATAAATTTATAAAAATTTAAGTATAATGTGTACTAGATAAAACTACACATAAAATGAGAGATACAAAATGACAAAGTTTATTGACTTTGTTGACTTTAAATTCAGAAGAGTTCACAATTCGTTATCATTCTGGCACTCACATTCCCAGTCACTGCGCTCATTCAGCAAATTTTCAAAATACTAATCAACTGTTTCTGATAGTGATAATTCAGTTAGTACGGGTAGTTTTTCAACCATTTTCCAAGGGTAGACCCATTACCCATGGGTCCCATGGGAAATGCAATGCATGCTGTCCCATTCCAAGGGACATTTCCCATACTATTCCCATGGGAATCCCATTCCCATGAACAAGCCTGCAAATCTTGGCATTAACTGACGCGCATGAATGAAGCGATCTCGAGATTTTGGTCCACAAACTGCTTTGAATGCCTCAGAACCACTTTCATGAGCCTTCCAACTGTCTGTGAGTGACAGAAAAGTTCTGTAAAAACGAGTGACAGAAAATGGTGGGTGTCACATCCATCACAGTGAATTGCTGGAGCTCAGTATTCGTCATTGTATTAAGTAAAGAAGGCTCCGTGATTGGAAGATCTGTTACTCATTCCGAAGTAGTTAATCAGTTAATCAGTTCGAATTATTCCACTGAATCAAAATATTAAGATTTGCGGGAACTTTTAACCTTCGTAGCCAAAATTATATTTTCCGGGTGAACAAAGTATGAGTAGCGGTTTAAAACTAAATCAATAATATTCATTTGCTCCTGACTAAAAAAACGTGATCTGGCCACCTGTTGGTGAAAGTGTCTAGCTCATCTTTACAAGATGAGCAAGATGAGTGTGATTTTACTGCAAACCACATCGGGGCATAAACACGGATGATAAACATGGCCAATGCCTGTAGTTTTTCGGATGGAATTTTAATACTGACATATAGTTTAAGGATTCTGTTTGCTGTAGTCAGCCATCGAGAATGATTTAAGCATCCAGGGTTTTGTATTGACAGGCCTATACTGCATTCACCAGCATTGATATCATTACAAATTTCGAGTAAATATTGCTGAGCTGTGCTCAGCTTTTTGGGGTCCATGTTAGATAAATCTTCGATCAGCCTTACTGCTTTAAAGGAGGAAACTGGTTCCTGGGTGCATGTCGCAAGCCGTTTTTCAATCGATCCAGAAAACCCTTTTGGGCCTGTAAAAGCTCTATCAAGAGTTTTGAATAAATGTCGTAGAAGAAACTCATTGGCATGGAGTAAACAAACGAGCCATTGAAGAGGGTGATTAAACGACTCTTCTAGTCGCCGAATAACTCCAGCCATTTGGCTTGTGTTCACATTCGTTCCATCGCACTCTACAACCTGCATATTGCTCGTGTTTACAGGCGTACAAGACGACCAGGAGGCCTAGGATCCCTCAATTCAAATTTTGCCAGTTAATTTAAATGTATAGCTCGGGTGAAATTAAGAATTTTTGTCCTAAAAGTTCTAAAATCTAGACGGTTACGATGTTACACTGCTCTACGAATTGTCTGTTAGTAAGAAGCGCAAACAACCTTTATTGTATTTTATGGAACCTGCGGAGCAAGCAATTTCAATTAAAAAGAAAGCTACTCGTAGTATCTGGAATCCTTTTGAAGAACAGTAATGCTGTATTAGCTAAATCAGCAATGCTAATGGTTGACTGAGACAAAGTTACAGTAGGCTACACAAAAATGCATTCTCACCGTAGTGATAAAACCGTTTATTATTACGTAATAACGGTTTTACCATTGTGTTTGTTAAAACACAGCTCCTTTATTATAACTTCATCGAGGTTCATATGGAAGTCACACTGTGCTTATGCTCTTGAGCAAAATTTGTTAGCGACTTTCTCGAACCTTTTATCAATAAAACTAAAACTTTGCGGGGGGCGATCAAAAAATTGTTCAAAACAAAAAATATTTTGCATGTTTGCTATTATGCCTATTACGCACCTTTTTCACGTACTAGCTTTAAAAAATAAAATTTTTTGACATTTCGATCCACCCTACTACTCATTTGTCATCACTTACAACCTGCATTTAAACTGTAAAATGTTCGTGGGGAGACGCTTCTGCTGCCGTGTCTAGACGCACTCGAAATGCGGCAAAACTCAAAACAAAATTTACTCATATCCGGGTGAGAACAAAAAAAAGGTCTTCGCCACAAACTGGATCTATCTTTGCCCAGAATTTCGGGAATTTGTCCGAAATGCAGGTGATGATCAAAAAAAGGTCTTCGCCGCAGGTCGGTTCTGACTTCGGCCGGAATTTTTTAATTTTTAGAATTACCAGCCTCTTTTTTCTTCTACTATGTCCAGGTAACCTTATTTTGGTGTGGAATTTCTAAACCTTGATGGGGGTACGCTTAATCCCGATAGAGGACGCTAAGTCTTGAGGGAGGAACGCGTACCCCAGCGTCCCCCAAAAAATTTAAGTACTGCTTACAACTCGCTGAAAGAGGCTTTAGTGTTTTGTCCCGACGAAGGATGAAAAGGAATTTATAAGCTTATTAGCATTACGTCCAATTGAGTACGCGCGAACTATTTTGTCATTACCGCTTAAATTAACAATTTTAATTGTATGTGCACGGTCGCACGAATCTTCATTGACGGCCGCAGGTTGCACATAAAACGTGCCGTACCAATAGACATGGTACCTTTGGTATGTTTAGTACGCAAATTCAAATAGCTTACCAACGTACCATATCCGTACCATTGCAAAAAACGCGTACTGCAAAAGCGTGGCGTACTTCTTAGCAAAAATTGAGGCGTATCGTACCGTACTTACGTACCGTACCGTACTGCCATCCTAGAAGAACAGTTTGCTACCAGTTCTAGATTTCTGGTGCAAGACTATGTTAACTAAGTCTTGCACCAAATAAAATCAAATCTTTCATTATAATTGAAGCACGTTTTGACAGAAGTTGATTCGTGACATTTTTCAAAAAATGAGTTTTTCCTATTTTTCGAATTAATTACTTAAATTAATTTAGCTCAAAAAAATTTATTTTAATTTTCAATCATTTTTTGGTAATAAAGAGGTGAATGTGTTGCGCTCATCAATTAGGTCGAATGAAAGTTTGAAACTTTAAATATGATTTTCTCAAAACAGCGAAATGCGACTTATCAACTTTTGCGAGAACGTGCTTCAATTGCTGCATTATGCTGAAGCGTGTGACGAGTATGCGGGGCCCATCCCCTCGTTATTGCGCCTGCGGGAAACACAGATCTTTTAAAAGTTTGTGTTCAGGTAAACCGACTCAAGATTTGAACCTCAGACCTCCCGCTTCAGAGACGAACGCGTCACCGCTCGACCAACTGGCCGGTCTTGCACAAAATAAATTAAAATTCTTACGATTTATGCAAGTTAAAGTAGTCTTGCACTGAGAGTTTCGGAAACTGGAAGTGCTAAGGACACGCAGATTTAGTGCAAACGAAAGAGCTTGATTAGTGTCTTTGAAAATTATACGTCTTATTCGAATTCGTCAAAATGGAATTAACATAGTCTTGCACTAATCCCATCATATATTAAATATACTTAAAAAGCTACTCTTAGACTGTGGAACCACCACAACGCAAACAACACCAACAACAACAACTGCAAGAGCTACAAACCTTACCACTACTTCCAAAAAAAAACTCATCACTACATCAGGAACTGCAAATGTTAACAAGAAAATCTTAGAAGCGCCTGGAGCTCTCTCATGTCTAATTAGTGTTTTAGTGGTGCTGTTGTTGTTCTTCTTCCTGTTAATTTGGATCAGAAAGAAAACACTAAGAGGTAGCTTGCTGGTTGGCAATGCTGGAGAAGATGACATATTTTTAGAAAAAAATGCAAGGATCAGAAAATGAAAATGAGCAGATTTTATAATCAATCCGCTGTTGTTTTGTATTGTATTGTATTATATTTAGACCCAATAAACAGTCATGAAAAACATAAGATCGATATTAATGAATTATACATTGCACCTAGGACATTTGTGAAGCTAAACAATAGCTTTTAGCGAGATGCAAAAACATTGCTGTGGTTCAAGAACCCTAAAAAAAAAAAAAGAAAAATCTACATTAAATCAAGGAAACGAAAAAAAACGAACCAAGAATTTATAAATACGAATAATCAGTTAGCACGCTAAATTACTATGGTGTAATTCAGGTTTGTTCTAATAATTTTTTAAACTTCCTCCTGTCGGATGCGTCATATGGTGCATTGCCTATCCACGGCTCTGGCAGTTGTGGCATAGTTTTTTTTTATCGAACACTCTTCTGAAGACCTTTTGATTGATACATAGCTTTTTCTAGGGGCTTTGCATCATAATTTTATAAAAAGCCCAAAGATGGTTTTTCGTTCTACTTTGCGGCTATATGCGCTGTTTGTCAGGAATGCTTGAACAGGTTTTCAGAGTTTGACAGTTATTACAGAATCAACAAGGAGCAAAAAAATGAAATAGAGAATAAGTTAGTATAATATCAGGTACTGGATAAATTTATTGTTTTTTTGTGTTTTGTGTACGTTCTACATGATTGTGTATTTTGAAAAATTCAGGTTTTATCAACCGAAAGTCGGTCCCGTGACTTGCAAATTAAGTTAAGTGACTTTTATTTTTGATCACGTAACCATAATAAAATTTATCTTACCAGAACTAAAAAAACAATTTTCAATCGATTTTCAATCAAGATGTCCCAAAATTCTACTGTACATCTTAGCTAGAAATATGTTGCTTAAGCCAACAATTCAGTTGCAGTTTTATTTACTCAAACTGAATTTTTTTGCCTACTTCACACAAATTGATGTAAAATTAAACGTTGTGGTGATTTTTCAAAATTTTTTCAGCATTAAGCCACAGCAGTTAGAATATGTCACATAAGCTGAAAGTCTAATTTTGTGAAATTTTAAGCAAGATATGACATCATTTTGATGAAATCATCAATGCATGTGACAATCAATCTAACAAAATTTTAGATAAAATGGAAGTAAAATTCATAATCTTTTAAAAAATGTTTGGTTTCACGGCGTGTGAAATATTGCACGCCTCTACCGTAAATTTCTACCATGCCGCGAAGAGATTCGAACCCAGGAATTAATATACACAAAATTTGAACGTACTGCAGTATGCAAATTAGCATTTCTCACAGCTACTGCATTAAGCGGCGAAGAATCGTCCAAACTGACCTAATTTTCTGGTTTGCGTTTGTTGCACATCCTCTTGGTAACGTTTATATTATCAAGTCAAATCAGTTAGGAGTTGGAGTTTTATCGACATAGTGTCAATTATTTTAATCGTTTTGCGTGCTTCTGGCCTAAAGGCTACCAGCTCGGAAGCCTAGGGAAGAGCCACCAGAACGGCGACTACTTAAAACAAGCAATGCGAAAAATTGTCTTCCCACAGGAATCGAACCTGCAGCCTTTGGATTACCGGTCCACTGCTCTACCACTTGAGCTAGAGAAGACGCCTCCTCGCATGCTTAATTTTGGCTATTTAAACCCAGCAACTTGCTTGTTGTATGATTGTAATAAGTCAATTAAGATGTTTTTTGACGTTTGCAGGCCAGAGTTTTAACATTTTAATCGTTTTGCGTGCTTCTGGCCTAAAGGCTACCAGCTCGGAAGCCTAGGGAAGAGCCACCAGAACGGCGACTACTTAAAACAAGCAATGCGAAAAATTGTCTTCCCACATTTTTTGCATTGCTTGTTTTAAGTAGTCGCCGTTCTGGTGGCTCTTCCCTAGGCTTCCGAGCTGGTAGCCTTTAGGCCAGAAGCACGCAAAACGATTAAAATGTTAAAACTCTGGCCTGCAAACGTCAAAAAACATCTTAATTGACTTATTACAGTCAATTATTTTGTTGTTTTAATTTGATAAGCTGAGTAAGTTGGTGAATTTGAAAACTACAATACTGGAAATTTTCAAGAGCGAACAACAAAATTGCCACGATACCGTACTGCACTGTCAACTGTTGTCCGCACTGTGATACTTTTTCTCTACGTCACTGTAACATCGTTAGGGCGAAACAGTTTGAAACCGCTCGCTTACTTGCTTATTTACAGTTCCTTGTTTTACCCTGGCCGTTTTTACCCTAAACAACGATTTGATCTACACGTTTGGTGAGAATCGGGCAGGAGTTTAAGAGCTGAATTGAGATCCGAGCTCCGAGCGCGTTTCGCTGTTACCTAATCACCTTTGTTGGCATCCGGAGTGCACCCAAACCACTCAATAAGACGGCTGCGCAACACGGAGTTTCAATAAACTGTGAGTGATTTATTTGCAGTCAAGCAAAACTCTCAAAAATTGTCTTGGGAAATTCACACATAAGGAGGTTAATGTGATTTTGAATTTTATGAAATTTTTTCTACTCCTAATTGCTTGGGGCAGGCAATTTCAAGTTTTAGGAGTAAATATCATCTGTAGATCATCCGTTGAATTATCTATGTAAATATCATCTGTTGAATTGTCTAGTTTGATGAGATCTAAAATTGCAAGTTTTAAAAAAACATTCAAGTCAAATATTTTTTACCAAAATGTTTGGTTAAGCCAAAAACATATTCTTGCCAAATTTGAAATTTCTACACCTTCCCGTTTTTCTCTCACTTCGGTGTTAACATTTTGTCAGTATACTCTAATTGTGACAGAAGATTAATTTTGGGAAAGTTGTCTTACAGTACATTCCTTTCAAAGCAGCTAATTTTACATTCCAACACCTTTACTCTGTCATAAAAAATCACTTAGAGCTGGGCGTTTAAAAAACACATCGTAGAGCACAAGCAAAAATTCTGCAACCAAAATTTTTTTAGTTTAAAGCGCAAGCGCAAATTCCGCAACCAAAATTTTTTAAGCTTAAAGCGCAAGCAAAAATTCCGCAATCCATTTTTTTAACTCAAAGCGCAAGCAAAAATTCCGCAACCAAAAGTTTTCAAGCTTAAAGTGCAAGCGCAATTGCAAATTCCGTAGCCAAAATTCTGAAGGCTTTAAAGCGCAAACACAAATTCCGCACCCAAAAATTGAAAATAGTACAGCACAACTGTAAATTGATTGCTTGAGGAGCGCACACAAATTTCGATACTTAAAAAAGTTTTTGAGTACCGTATAAATTTTTGCATAATCGAAGTTTAAGAAGCGCTCTGTAGACGATGGTGTTAAATGGAAAAATATGAAAGTGCAGACATGGTACCATCTTCAGTTAAGCTGCACCGGAATGAGCCAACTACAATGCGTTTAGCTTTTACGAGTATAACGAAAGGCACTGATTCATGAGCGAAGAAAGAATTATTGTTATTGCTAAAAGAAACAATCAACCACTGAAACACAAAACTAACAAAATTAAACAGCAATAAAAACAAATAGAAACTAAAAGACAAAAAAGCACCACTAACTCATATTCGAAATAATGCTTCATTCATGGAAAAAGATTGGCTTTCCTAAACACTTTTTATTCTCAAGCAGCAACACAAATTTTTCAAAATTTTCGTTCGTCATAGACGATCATTTCGATCGCAAAATATCAAAACAAACTGAAAATAATCTCTCGACGGCGGCGGAAATAAGGGTTGCAGTGTTGAATCTTTTGAATGTTTGCAACCACGTCTCTTGTAGGCAGGAAAGCATTCTTTGGTGATTTTGTCGTTTGCTCTTCTTACCAATTCTTCTAATCTTTTTCCTATTGTAGCGAACAAGTTTTCGCTTTCTAATTACAGTATTTCATACTTATTAAGTAAGGCAGTGCCGTCGCTACGGGGGGGGGGGGGGAGGGAGCAGGGGGGGGGGGGCGTGCCACTCCTAACCACTGCTTGTGCCCCCCCCCGTTTCGGTTTACTTGGAATACTTTTTGGAGCAAAACTTAACAATAAGACAACAGGCAATAATGAAAAAAAGGAATAATAACGTTCAAAGATAATTCTCGTTTAAAGTTTTTTCGATTCTTTGCGAAGTTGCTGGCCACCAACTGCTGTGCATAAATGTGACGCAATAATTCGCCTTATTAACACGCTTTTGCAGATATTGTTGCGAAATAGGGATTTAAGCCTATAAAACCGTTACTGATATTTTATTAGTGATTACAACCTTACGCAATTCGTAAAAAAAATTTTTTTAAAGACCAGCTGTTTTTGTTTTTTTAAAGCACAATCAAAATTTTTGTAGATTGCAGTCAGTTGCGCTGCCAGAGCAAAGGGGCAAAATTCACCCTTTAGACTAGTAATTTAGAAAATGTAACTCCCAAAAACAAGCGTTTAAATGTGTTTTGGATTTGACCTTAAGTATAAGGGGCCTTAAGTATAAAGGAGCTAGGCAATTTAATTGCTTCAATGACTTCTGAATTTTTTCCGTTTACTGTAGGTATTCATATGATTTCAAAAACGTGAAAAAGGTGATTAAAATGACGTTAAAATTGCTATTTTTGCGGAAAAATTACAAAAATCACGCAGCGGATGGACGCCCACTTTGTGTTACGCTTGAATTGCATCGGTTTGTTAAGCACGCGGCCGAAATTAGACAATTTTAAGCAAAAAAAAAAAATCAGTTCAAACCCTTCTCTCTTAGCAAAATCCTGGTTGCGCTTGTGATCGCATTCACAGCGGCAGGCAGATTTTTCAAGCGATAATATTGGCCGCATACGAAACGAGCTGATAAAATCGGCCAGCCGTATACGTTTCTTCTTTAAAACATGAGAACGAAATTTTTGAAATAGCGGATAATTTGTAGCCGTAAAATATCAGTTTTCATGTGCGAAAGTTTAGTCTATTTTAGTGCCCCCCACTTTCGGCTAGTGCCTCCTCGCTTCGTTTGCTCTGCGACGGCACTGACGTAAGGTAGCTTGAATTAAATAATATTAATACATTACTCTTTAATCTTTCAGCAGTATACAGCATTTAGTTCTTCTAAAGCGCAAGTACTACCATCAACAATTAGCTTACTCAAATTGAGCAAACTTTTCACCTTCGATCATGAATAAAAAAATCTTTTGATCAGCAATCTGCATGATTCAAGTATCACGTGATCATGCTTTAAATTTGTAAAATCAAAATTTATTTATTTTTTGACAGGGACATGCAGACCAACATTTAAAAATCATTTTGTGATTGCGCATCTTGGAAAAAAAATGCGCAATTGAAACGCAACAAATATTAGATTTACCGATTCGCAAACGTAAATTGCGCAAACGCAAAAAATTAATCGTAATTCCGCAACGCAAATTGCGCAAGAGCTAAAAAAAAGACATAGTGCGCAACGCAAATTGCGCATTTGTGCAACTTGCACAATTTGCAAAACTTGCGCAACTTGCAAACTAGTTTGCAAAAAGCCCACCTTTGAAATAACTCTGCCGCAAACTATTTACTGATGATTAGAACTCTTTGAAATTTTGTTTGTAACTGGCAATCCTGACAGAATCTATGAGGAAAAAAAAGATTTTCTAAAAGGAAATCTAATCTGCTGTATCTCGCGAGCGGAAGGTTGTAGAGAACTAAAATTTGCTGAAACTAGTCTTCAGATCTGCCTTTTTTTTTTTCATAGAAAATCGAGCAAAAATTTTTGGCCTGAATTCTCTTTTAAAAAAATTATTTTCAAAGCAAGGAACCAGCAGCTATTGATAAGTTTATACACTAGCACCGTACATCAATTATATACATAAATCATCAACTTTAAGTATTCATACCAAAATTTTTTAAACATAATCAACTTTGGAAAATTTGCTTCGATAAAAAACAATCTGAATAATTTCTTGCTCTGTTTTTCCATTTGATTCAGTAAATTCCAGTCTTTAAAGTAGTGATACAAAAAATTAATAAAATCTAATTTGAGTTGCTGGTGCGCTATTTAATTAATGGTAGGCTAGTAGTCCTATGAGCTAGGCTTTGTGGCAGGCCTACTTTAGATTGGTAGTGATTAGCGCATTTCAACAAAAAATTTCAGTTAAAGAGCATAAAACGAATATCAAGAATATATTCATTTGCACATTTTTTGTTATTTACTTTTAGGAGTTTAGATTAGAGATAGGTTTCGGATAATTCATCCTTCAAGTAGCCAAAGTAATTACGCTTTCCTAACATTATCGCTGCATCCAACTAATGGTTGATTCAAAAATTATTCAAAAAAAATTGCAGAACTGCTTCAAAAAGCGGAAAAATAGAAATGCAAACATTTTTTGATGTGATAGCTGAAGGATTCTGAAATCGATCGCAAAAATTTAAAAATCCAATTTTGTTTTGCGTCGAAATAAACAAGTTGAACTTGGACCTCAATGCCTCTTACTCAGAAAAAACAAAAAAAAAACAAAACAAAACAAAAACAAACTGAAATAATAGTAATAATAATAAAAAAAAATTGCCAAGACTGAAAAAAAATTAATTCGGTTGCTGAAATTACATTCCCAGGAGGTTCTAAGATAGAAAATTGTTTAGTTTCCTTCTGCAATTATGGAGCTATAGCAGTTTGAATCTCCGATTAGCATTTTAGTTTTTTCGCTTGGAAAACCGTAGCAGGTGACCGATTGTGACCAAAATTTGAACAAATGTTGTTCGTACGTGCCCGTGTACAGTAAGTTTAGAATTTCAAGTTCAGAATTTTAGTCGTTTCGAAGTTACTGTATAGCAATTTATGTCACTGGTTGCAGAAAAAAATCTACAATTTTGCTCTCGAAAAAATACGATCGGACTTCCGACGTGTAGCGTCGCAAAAGTCCAAACAAAAGAGCATAGGTGTAGCCAGAGGGGGGCCCAGGGGGCCCGGCCCCCCTGCAATTAAAATTCCACTAATGATAAAAATTATAAACAACATAGCTTAGTGACGTTTATTAGCAGTTTTTTTTTTCAGTAATTACGCACCTAACAGCAATTAACAATTATATTAATGACAACGAGGGAGCCCTGGGCCCCTAACTAACAACCAGGGGGCCCCAAGTTACCTAACTGAAAACCAGAGGGCACCGAGGTCCCTAACTGACAACCAAAGAGCTCCGGGGCTCTAAACTAACGACCAGGTGGGGGGCCAGGCCCCTAATTAACAACAAGCCGGCCCTGGTGCCCCTAACCGACAACCAAGGATCTCCGGGGCCCCTGACTGACAATCAGGGGGCCCCCGAGGCCCCCAACTGACGACCATTGGGCCCCAGGGCGCCTAACTAACGATCAGGGGGCTCCAAACCGAAAATCAATGGGCCTCGGGGTCCCTAATTAACAACCATAGAACCCCTGGGTCCCTAACTAACGACCAGGAAGCCTCAGTGCCCCTAACCATCAACCAGAGGCTCCAAAGCCCCTAATTGGCAACCAGGGGGCCCCGTGGCCCCTGACTGACGACCAAAGGGCCCCTTAATTCAAATTTTTAACAATTTATATGCAAAACTCCAGGGAAATCTAAGAGTTTTGTCCTAAAAGTTGTAGCCCCAGGCCCTTCTTTAACGTTAACATGAACTTAAAACTGTAACATTGGCGGTAATGCAAACCCCCCAATGGAAATACTACCGATGATAAAAATAATGAAAGCATAACCAGTATGTTGTCCTTGTCCGGAATTGAAGTTTCTTTAATTTAGGATTTACGCGTACAAAACTAAGTAATAATAATGGCGACCACGTGTCCACGTCATAATAATGTCATGCAATTTTTGGAGGTTTCAAAAAACTGTCAAGTGACTTGACCCGAGTCCACCACGTTTTGGAAAAAAAGTTATTTTAATGCTGCTTTAAATGTTTTTTTATGCAAAAACTTAAGGGCGCAATCTTATCTCAAAATCAAAGGTGTAGCCAGAGGGGTGGCCCAGGGGGCCCGGGCCCCCTCAATCGAAATGCCATCAATGACAAAAATTTTACAAAAAAGCCGTGTTTCTTCATTTTCGTTTTTTTTAGAATTTTTGAGAGCAACAATACACGCGCACAGCAGTTCTTAATAATAAATAATATTGACGACCATGTGGCCCGGCTCACCCCCTTAATTCAATTTTTTCCAACCAATTCAAACGTATAACTAGGGCGAAATTAAAGGTTTTTGTCCTAAAAGTTGCTACCTAAGGCCTCATTTAAACTTTTTATAAACGTAATGCAATAATCAGCGCCGTATTTACCATATGGCACAGTGCCAGGGCCCCACGCTCTAGCTAAGGGCTAAGGGCCCTGTACCAGCAAAGGGCCTTGCGCTCAAATCTTGACTTTTTATGGTCTTCACTCACATTCGGCAGAAAGATGTTGCGAAAATCTCCAAAGTGCCAGGGGCCCAGCGCGATTGAAATCCAGCCCGGTAATAACATGGTCAGTAGCGTAGCCATGGAGGGGAGGCGGGATGGGCTATAGCCCCCCCCCCCCCCCATTGGCCTGTCAACCAAAATGCAGAATAAGAAAAACACCACGTTTTTAGCTCTTTTGAGACTGCCTTTTGCGCTGGAATTGACTAAAAAGTGATTAAAACCATTTTTTGAAACATATGTTTAGAGGGGGGGCTAATTCGTCAAAAATTAAAGTCACCAATCAATAAAAACTTTAAAAAATGCCCAAAAATAAGCAATCAAATTTGATCGCTAGTGTAAAAACGCCAAACATAGGTTTTATCAACAAATATATTATAAACTCAGAAATAAGAGGGGGGGAGGGCTATTCAGTGTTAGTTAATTACCAATCACTTCTCTCAAATATCTTTTCCATTAGCCCTTCCCCCAATTATTTTTCTTTGTAAAATACAGACGAAATAGATTACTCCGTGTGAGTTTTATTAAATAATAGGATTTTATGATTTACCAGCATGTAAACAAGAGAACTGCAATGTTTTCATTAGCCACTTCCCACATAGCCCGATAATGCAACCAGTTGAATCATGTTGCGCTGCCAATTTTAATGCCACGTTTTAAAAGCATTATTTTTTATTAAAATAGCTCTGAAATTAAGTTATATTTGCAAAAAATGCAAAATTTTCGAGCGCTGGGGGCTCCACCCCCAAACCCCCGTGCCTCCGTCGGCTGGGGGCTTTGCCCCGAGAACCCCAAAACAGCCTCTCCATTGCAAATTTTTGGCTACGCGCCTGACACATGGTTAGTAAGCGAAACTACTCATCTATGGTACTATTTTTCAATAACAATTCAAAAATTCACTTACGCACAAACTACTTCAAAAAAAATTAGCCATGGAAAATGCTGATTAAACAAATCGTTGAACTTTAGTGGAGGGGCCTGGGCCCCCTGGCCTAACATGCACTTCTATAACTGGTTATTTTCATAACAAAACAAAAATCTCTAAGGAAAATCTTCAAGTGGGTTTTTATTTACTGTTAAAATGTTGCACGATACAATGCACCTTACTTACCCTACCTGGAGCTAATCACGCACAATTAAACTTTAACACCAAAATGCAAGATGTTAAACGTGTTTTGAACTTAAATTGCAACTAGAAGGAAGATTAAACAATTTGATATTTTTAATTGGCTTTCAAATGTCAAAAATCTAGTGCTTTTTAAAATAGTTTTTTTTTCTAAAAAATTACAAAAAATCGCTCAAAAGCTGGGGGCTTTGCCCCCACACCCCCGTCTGTGATACGTTTGAGTTACACTGGTTTTCTCAAAACGTCTCCAAAGTTACGTATTTGCACTTTTCAACTATATTAGTTGAGGCTCTCTCCATTTGCAAAATCCTGGTTAAGTGCCAACAGGCAAATTTTTGATGACGTCATTGCATGTGATTTGTGGTTTAAGCCTCCCCAATCAAAAATTCTGGCTAGGCCTATAAATTGGAGACTGCCTGAAAAACTTTTTTGAAGACCTTTTTTTGGTGGAAAACACTTGCGGCTGTGTTCCTGGTCCTTGGCCTTGGCTTCAAGCATTCCTGTCCTTCGCTTCGAGAGGGTCTGTTCTCGGAAAGGCTGTCCTTGGCCTCGGATTTTTTTTGTGTCCTTGGCCTTGGCCTCGAGCCTTGTGTCCTGGATTCCACCTCTGGTGTTTATTACAGGACTATAGTGTGCAGGGGAAATGTGAAGCATTGCTGCTGCGACAGATTTAGTTGTTTTCATCGGTTATTCAAATAGTACTTCAAAAGTTCATGTAATAATGATGCTTAGATGCAGTAGACTTGAATGACTAATCGTTTTTCCAGCGCTTTGAATTCGAACTTAAACTTGAAGTTTAAAAAAGTAGATCTTTTTGCCGAACTGGAACTTGAACTCGAAAAAATACGTAATTATTTTGACCACAAACTTGAACTTGAATAAAACTGTCCGAGTTTGAGTTTGCTATGAGAAATTTAAAGATTAAAAAATTGTTTGAAATATTTTTTGTTGATCAAGACTTGTAAATTGAGATAGCGTTTTTCCCAAAAGCAGGCATGCTGTTTCGCTTTTCATGTCGAGGCGACCTAGAAAAACAGCTAACAGGGAAAAAAAGAGAAAGTATTAAAATGGAAAAGCGATGCAAAGTTTTTTCGAGTTAATTAAGTGACAAGAAATTTGTCTCCTATAGTTACAGCTTCGCTACTATTAGGTTAACAGTTGTCTATTTACAGTTTTTGAAAAGTACGGTATTTTGGGGAATATTTGCAACTTAGCGGAATGAATAAGAGACTTTAAGTTATGAAAAAATTTGAAAATTATAAAATTGAAATTTGTGATTAATAAGATTCACGACATAAGAAATAATTTGTTGGCGATTTCGCTTTTGCAGTTTTCAAGTTAGTCATCAAGTACAGTAGTTAGTTATACAGCAAACAAAAATAATTTTGGTTACCCTGCATTCGAATTAAAGCTTTATACAAAATTTTGTATTATATAAGCAATATGCATAGCACAAAGCAAAAATACGAAGTCGTTGTTAAAGTAGCTTATAAGAAAATTAGTGCTGCCTATTCGTGATAAAAAAGTACAGTTGTTCATTGCGTTTGATGAATTCAAAAACCTGTGTTTTACTTTTAACAGAACAAACAACATAATTTCTGATTGTCATTGAATTTTTATTTATTGTATCATTAACTTTGTAGTGGCAAATAATCAGTCGAGTTGCCAGTAGCGTAGAGCCAGGGGAGCAATAGCCTCTATTAACCTGTCGACCAAAATGCAAAATAAGAAAAAAATTACGTTTTTAGCACTTTTGAGGCTGTCGTTTGAACTGAAATAAACTCAAAAATTATTTAAATCATTTTTTGAAGCATTTATTTAGGAAGAGAGGCTAACAACATTGGTTTCATAAAAAATATATAAGCTCAGGAATAGAGGGTGGGTGGGTGTTAATTCAGATCTGTATTAATTAATTATCAATCGCTTTTCCAAATCTAGTTTCATTAGCCCCTCCAATTATCTTCCTCTCTAAAATATAGAAAATAAAGAAAAAGATTGCGGTAATTACTGTACTCTTTGTGAGTTGTATTGAACTATATTGTAGGGAAATTATGATTTACGGGTTGAATTATAATTATGAATTAAAATAAATAAGAAAACTAAAATTTATTTTTTACCATTACCCACTTTCCACAAAGCCCATTTGTGCAACCAGTTTAATCTTGTTTTCTCGCATGATTTTTGTGCATTAATTTGTATCCAAATAGGCCTAAAATTAAGTTATTTTTGCAAAAAAAGTTTTCGATTTCGGTTACGCACCTGTGACGTTGTGTGCATGAATGTTATCAACTTGACAAAAAACAAACAAAAACTGAAACGTACAAATGCACAGAGTAAACAAACAAACAAACAAACAAACAAACGGTGAAATATGTGTAGGTTATAGTAATTTTTGTTGTCCTAAACTCGCAATCGAAAAATTTGATATTTTTGCGGAACTTGAACTCGAAAAAATTAAATTTTTGAACTTGAACGCGAACTTGTTGAAATAAACTGAACTCAAACTTGAACTCGAATAAAAATCGACCGAGTTCGCAGCCCTGGTTTATTCGCTGTTTCCTGCCTGCGCAATCCACAATTGAGAGAGATTCGGTAAAATAAACTTGACTGTAGAAAATGAACTGTAGAAAACTGAAAAATTTTCATGGTACGCATTGTGATGTCACTATGTAGAACAGAAATAAATTACAAAAATTTGTCAAAAATCTCCCCAAAAAAGAAAAACTTCAATATCATTAGTAAAGCCTTGAGCACAGCAGAAGCTACTTTCTGTTGGATAAAGAAATGTTTAGTTGTTGCGTACAACCGAAAAAAAATTAAGAATTGGATCAACTGAATCGACCATTAAGACTCAATCAGAAAAAAATGCTGGTAATTCAAGATAAAGTTTTTAACCCTGTTTTACATAAGGTATTTGACCAACAATTTTACACGGCGGGGAGTTGCAAAATGCTTGTCCGATCTAACTCCTAAACCAAAAGTCATAAAACCACGAAATTTGGCATGCGGATGGTGCTCACTAACTGTGGCGTAACACACATTTTGGCCTACGGTAACTTTATTTTTGCGATGACGTCACAAACGGTTCAGAGTTTTGTATAAAGATTTTTTTTGATTTTGAATGATAAAATTACTGAGTCAAAGTAGTTACGCCACATTGGTTACGCCACAAAAATGTCCAATGACGTCAGTTTAGTTAAATATTGGCAAAAAAACGCACAAATTTTGTAAAGTTGCTTCAGGAAACCTCAAAATTGAAAAACTTTCCAATACCTTATCAACTTCAAATTTTCAGTAGTAATTTGTGATGAATATTAAGTTAAAGTCAAGTTGATATAAAACAAAAAATCTTCTTGTTCAACGTATTTATCCCGAAAAAAAAAAAAAAAATCTGCGGAGACAAAAATGCCCCCTTCCAGAGTAAACTACTGTAGGTTAAATGAAGACTAAAGGCAAAAGCAAATAGGGTATCTAAAGTTCGGCCAATCTCAAAGGCTAGCTTGGCGTTGACTCATTCTTTTGACCGAGCCGTTCCAAAAATATTCGACTTCAAACACGACAAAGGGGTCTTTAATGCTGTGATTTTCGTTGGCAGTCCTGACGTTGATTGCCTTTGTGTCGTCAGCGACGCCAACCTAGTTCTAATTTTAACAAACGTCTTTATTGGGCTACTGCATTGATTGAGCCATTGTTTGCAACTTCGTTAGAAAAAAATATTCTAGGATCACAAAATACTGTACGCAAAATGGGCTACTCAGATAATAGTAGTCTTATTGTCAGATATGAGTTTGTACTTTGTAGCCTAGTAATAAAGGCCGTATTGTTAGGATAGGCCATGATTTAGACTGCAATGTATCTGACAGCTTGATTTTTACTGAGATATCTATAGGCTACTAAACAGTCTGCTCTTTTACCAGTTCGAATCTGTCCTGCTGAAAAGATCACAGAGATTGGTGCGAAGCAAAACGGCTCAGTACAGTAGCCTAATAGCGGCATTGCCTTAGATTAGAACTGGGATGGCATCGCCAACGACGCGAAGGCTAATAACGTCAGAGTTTCCAATAAAAATTATAGGAGTAGAGGCCCCGACGTCGTGTTTGAAGTAGAATATCTCTGAAAAAACTCGGCCAAAAAAGATGGAGTCAAATTCAATCTAGTCTAATTCGATTAGCTTAACTATATAAATACTTCCATTGATTTTGCCTTTAGTCCTCGTTTTAGTGCTTTCGCCTTGGAATAAACGTTTGTGATTACTTAAAAAGAAGCAGGCAGACTAGGTACATTAATCACGATTTCATTCATAGTTTTGCTTTTGTTTGCGAGGTTTAGCACGTCGGTTTTTTTTTGATTTAATATACTAAACAATGGTGTATCAAACTTTCTACTCAATATTTAAGAACTAAAGCGTTTGGAGTGTTAGTACTCAAATACTCTTTGAAAAACATCCTGTAACCTCGAAAAATCGCAAATTTTGTATTCAAATTGATATAGTTTTAGTAGGACCCCATATTCAGTGTTGCACAAAGATATTTAAATTTTATGGTCTTATCTAAGCTTTTTTTTGTTTGTATGAACCAGGCACTCTGCGTTTGTGTTACCACACCAACGCAGAGCACCTTTTACTAAAGCTGAACCTAAACTAAAGCTGTGATAACGACTGTATCAAGATTCAATGTTTAAATAAACCTTTACAAATCTCCCAGTTACCCAAAAAGATCTGTACATACAATTTTATTCTTGATTGTAGATTTATAAATAATTTGGATTCGTTTGATTGGTTTTAGTATTCACTAAATTTCACTGTTAAATTTCTCAAACTTTATTCAGATTCACTAAGTTTTCAATCCTAATCATGCTATTTTGATATGTGGCTGCTTATTATTCTTTGGATGCCCTTCGCTTTACTTACAGGTAAGAAATAACGCGCTTATTTAACGCTGTGTTGCAAAACTACTATTTAATTTTATGAATTAAAGACATAACGTCGTTCAAAATACGAATCTGGATAGGATCCGAACCTATGCCCACAGCAACCAAAAACATATATGTGGTTTCAAAAACGTGCAAGTTTTTCAACCCGAAAAAATTCTGAAATACGTACTGAACGTCAAATTGAAGTTAAAAAAAAAATTATCTAATATTTTACTCTAAGTTTTCATAAATCTTTTATGCATATGCTGGTTGCAAGTAACATCCTGAAGAGAAACCGTGTGCGGTAGAAGTCGTGTCCAGTCACATCTGAATTACTGTGCACAATATTATATTTGAATAAATTATCGCCTTCATTCAAATAATGCTCTCTGACGCGAGTAAAATTTTAATATTCTTAATCAAAATTTTTTTTCGAAAGGCTTGATTAGATTTAAGAACTCTAATTGAAATTACATCTTTGATCACATTGTTTATAAAGTTGCCTTGATCAACAAACAACTAAAATGTTTTAAAGTCTTTGAGTCAAGCTTCCACCTGCACAATGCACAATATACGAAATTGGCCGTCCGGAAACAACGGAGAGCCGCTCCATTGGACCACCAGATTGTGAAGCTCATCGCCTTAGATATGTAGACACATATTGAAAAGCGTCATCAATTATTTCTTAGACCAAAGCTAAAATCTGACAATCCACCAACTCTAGTCCTCAGTCAGACCTCTTTCTACGGGATTCACAACTTGCCATTTCCCTACTTTCAGCCCCTTCCCATACCTCTTTCCCAGGTTCCTCTGGAATGTCTTGGCCTACGCCTCCTTAATTTCTAGCTGTGCCTCTTTAAATTTAAAATAAGGTTTCGGGTCACGCTGATATCCTGGAAAAATGAGCACGCTGATTCCCTAGCTAAAGCCGGAGTGTCCCTACCCACTACGATGGTTTCTTGCCGTTTTATCCTGCAATCGCCAAGACCCGTTACATCCAGTATTACAATTGAAGACCTCCCACTTTCCAATCCCATCTCAACTCTCCAGTTTCTCCGAAAGAATCCGTCTTCCACGCTTCTGCCTTCGTAGCCATGGTTACACCTTCTTACTTTTGTCATATTAGCACAGAATCAATCGTAATAAGACCTCTTTCGGCAGCGCTTATAGACATTCTATACAGAATCTCCATCATTTCCTTCTTGAATGTCCTGCTTTTGAGCCTTTACTTAAACTGATCTTGGTCTCTACTCTCTCTATTTTTGATCCTTGGTCCAGACGATGGGGTATGGCTGAAATGTGGGGCTTTCGCGAAGATTCTTTGCGAACCCATCCCTCAGAAAGAAATCAGGTAGCCACACCACCACCTGTCCACTCAAACACCATAAACAATAAATGTGTTCTTTCTCAATGACACTTTTTAGTACATGGGATTGGATTATCCAACATTTTCAAATTAATTCGATAGCCTATGTTTTACTTTGTTTTCAAGAGTTTGCAGACACTCTCGACAATGGTATTCGGCATAGGTGGGCACAAGTCCGTTAATCGTTAATCCGTTCATAACGAAGCTAACTTTTTCATTAACTCGTTAATCCGTTAAAAAGCCTTTTCATGTTAACTGACTAAATTAACTTCCGTTAAGTTCTGTTAACGGACTAAATTAACTTCCGTTAAGATTTTTATTGTTAATATCTTGCACCATTCAATCATCGTACCGGTACAAACCAGTTAGCACTGTTAACACTTGTTGCGTATTAGGCATAGGTGGGCAAGTTAATGCAAAACGTTAGCTTCGTTAACCACTAGTCCGTTAACAAACTTCACACCTTCGTTAACGTTAATCCGTTATTTTCAGCTTTGATTAACGGAAGTTAATAAAGTCCGTTAATTCGTTAATATTTTGCGTGTAATGTACATTTCGTTTTATTCACTCGCTTCTGGACCACGTATTGACGTTGTTGAGCTGATTGAAAGGAAATAATTATTGCTATGGTGGTCTTTTTGTGTTTTGGAAGTTACATTTCACAGTCTAATCTAACTTCAAGATAAATACAAGTTCAAATGCACTAACAACGCTGCGATCGGAAAATCGTTGGAAATGGCAAACAGCGATAATTAATAGACCTATGAGGCAGCAGCTTATTATTTGCCACAAAAAAGAGCTCCTTTCTTCGCTTTTTATTCTATAAAACTCGCGTTAGAGCGCAACAAGTGTTACCAGTGCAAACTGGTTTGTACCGGTACGATGAATGAATGGTGTAAGATATTAACGATTAAAACCTTAACGTAAGTTAACAGAACTTAACGGAAGTTAATTTAGTCCGTTAACATGAAAAAACTTTTTAACGGATTAACGAGTTAATGAAAACGTTAGCTTCGTTATTAACGGATTAATGATTAACGGACTTGTGCCCACCTCTGGTATTAGGACGTTTTATAGAAGAAAGCGAAGAAAGGAGCTCTTTTATGTGGCAAATAATAAGCTGCAGCTTCACAGGTCTATTAATAATCGCTGTTCGCTATTTCCAAAGATTTTCCGATCGCAGCTTCGTTAGTGCATTGGAACTTGATTTTATCTTGAAATTAACCCTATTTTGGGCGGGGAGGGGCATATTTGCCCCCCCTACCGTTTTTTTTAAAATAAATGCCAAATGACTAAAGGTTTGGATTTGGAATCTCCTGACTTTGAATAAAATTTTATAGCGCACATTTTCAGAAATTTTGGGGTCCCTCAGATGACGGGAAATGACGTCATTTCCGGTTTCATCAGAGGTACCTCGGCCGATTTTGTGTAATTTTGATCATTATGCCATGTTAGTAGCACTTAATTTTGATGGATGTCATAAATTTTAATTTTGTGTTGCATTGTAATGTTGAGTCAACTTTTAAAAGTTCTGACGTCATAATTACGTCACTAATGACGTCATTTTTGCTATTTTTTGTTTGATATGGGACGCTTAAAATTTTCGTATAGAGACCTCAGCATAGATAATGTAGCAAGATTTGACATCATCACTTCCTACAAAAGAATAGCAAGCTGGTAACTCAAAAATATATACATATACTCTCAAACACACTAAAAAACCAAGCCAATAAAAATTTCAGCTGTAAAAACAATCGCAATGACGTCATCTCCGTCGTAATATTGTCATTGGTGCGACTTCATGAAATTTCAAAAATAGTTGAAATACACTTTTCCTGTACAAAAAATTCGATTTATAGCGCCTTTCAGTCTTTGCAAAAAAGTACACAGGTGTTACTGAAATTGTCATTTTGCTTGTAAAAATATTGCATAAAATATCCAGATTATGACGTCCTAAATTGTAATACGTCATCATTTCCTGCGCCCTCGGAAGTGTTAAACTAAGAGGAATAAAATTAAAAAGCATAAGTTTAAAGCAGCATTTATTATACTTGTATGCCTAAACTACGCTAAAAATCCTACTTTTCATGACGTCATTAACCTTCTGATGACGTCATCAAGTCAAATTATATATTTTTGAAAAATTTTCAACGAGTAGTCCCAACCTGCAAAGTTTTAGCTTTCTACGACCTTCCAGTAAGCTTTTAGGTAGGGGGGGCAAATTTGCCCACCCCCGCCCAAAATAGGGTGCAAAAATAGCCCGCCCAAGATAGGGTTAAATTAGACTGTAAAATGTAACTTCGAAAACACAAAAAGACCACTTCAGTAATAAATATTTTTTTATAATCAGCTCAACAACGTCAATACGTGTTCTACAAACGAGTGAATAAAACGAAATGTAAATTACACGCAACATGTTAACGAATTAACGGATTTTATTAACTTCCGTTAATTAAAGCTGAAAATAACGGATTAACGTTAACGGAGGTGTGAAGTTTGTCAACGGGCTAGTGGTTAACGAAGCTAACGTTTTGCGTTAACTTGCCCATCTATGGTATTCGGTGAATAAATTCCCCATGAATACAATTTTTGTTCAACTTTTGGATAGGTAAATGCCAAGCGGAGGAGGAAACTTTTAAGTTCATACTTGTAGAAGGAGATTCTAGAAACCTTGGCTGCAATCGTGTATATGATGTTCAGTATGTAATGAATATCACTGGAGCTCGTTGGGGATGTACCTCAGCAGAAAGGTAATTTTTTTCCAATACAAAGCCATGGATTGCCTTGCTTCAAAACGCACTATGCTATTGTTTGTTTTTGACGAAACTGAATAAATACGATTTGTTAGAAATCAGACGCATTTGTCTCTTGAGGCAGAGGTGTGAAGTTTGAATTGGGCACAGTGCTGTCAACGGCTTGCCACAGCAGCTACACCTATGTTTCCCGCAGCGAAGAAGCTGTGTTTCGCGCAGATGCAATGACGCGCAGATGGGGTCCGCAAACTTGCTCCACACTTTGGCGTAATACAGTAAGTATAGTGAAAGATTTGATATGAAATTCTAGCACGTGAAAGAAGCGAATTAAAAATATTGTTTACTGTCTTTTGCTTTATTATCAACTAGGTAGTTACACACCACCTCAATTTGTCTGTTTTGTGGGTTATAGTGCTCCTATAAGTTTTACGAGCAGATAAAAGTTTATCAACCTTTTCAAATAGAGTAGAATTCTAATACTGTACAGTTTTTCAACTACCTTTTAGCGTTTGTAGTCTGACTACAAACAGAAATCTTTATGGCTTTTCCACATAAAGACGAAAAACTGGATACTAGGGCAATGACGTAAATTTTTTTTAGAGATTTTTTAATTTTCTGCTATGGGATGAGATGAGTTTTTTGTTATGTATGAAAGATTTCAGAACAACTTTTAAAAATTTTGAAAAAATGGTCTTCCACCAACCAATTTTTCTGACCCCGCTTACCCAAAACTTTGAGTTTTCTGTTTCGTTGCGCACGACAGCAATTATTTGCAAGCTTAAAAACATCTTAAGTGAGTAGGCTTTATGCTTACACTCAATTTGAAAAAAAATTTGAATGGAATTGAACAATACAGTCAAAAATTAGCAGCAATAACGTGCTAAACTTGTGAAATGCTTATTCTGGCGGCAAAAACGTAAAAAGTACTGTAGTTGGTTTATAACAGTGAGAAATTCATGTCAAATTCATTTTTAATGGTGAGGAAACAATTAAAGCTGATATTTCAGTTAAATGGTGCCATTTGAAAGCAATATATATGATTTTTTTTTCTTAGGTTGAAATACTTTTAACTTGATTAGGCTTTTAGTAGTTTTAAATTCCAATTTTGAGTGGTAAAAGTTTTAAAGTTGAACTATTTTTGATTATGTCAATGCTATCGTCTTTACAAAAGTTTACTGTAAAAGTAAAACCGTCATTTTTCAAATTTGTACTCAAAGGTACTTTAAATACTTTCAAATTATCAATGATATTACGACAGATTGTTGTGAACTACACATTGTATTGCTTTTCTTTCTCAAAATAACACATTTTAGATTATATCCAAAACTTCTGTGTTGGTAGGTTATCTAACCAAAAGCATTAAGCTTCATTTTTGGAAAGCACAACGATTGATCATATTTGAAGAACGCCGATTGAACAACTCAAGCAGATCCATATCCAAGCGAGGTTGAACAACAGCACTCTAAATTTGTTCTTATCCCCCATCTCTTGAAAATTTAGTAAAATACGCTGCATTTAGTAAAATTTAGTAAAATACGCTAAAATACGTGCGCAGCCAACAGCAAAAAAGAGAAGTTAAAACTTCGTCGCTTGCAGAACTTAAAAGCACTTGCTTTAGCATTTAGTGGCATATAGTAGAGTTCCATTCAGCACAAAAACAGCTTAAAAAAGTGACATTTGTTGACATACACTCATAAAGGTTCAAATCATCGTTCAGTGACTAAAGAGATTTGTTACAAAAACATTGTTGAAGAAAACCACACTTACAACTTTTTAGAAAAAATTGAGTGGCCTAATGAGCTTTCTTTTGAATGATGTTAAAAACCATGATAATTCTTATAGCTTCTGGTGACAAAAGGATCACTTTTAGATACATTTTACTCAAAACCGTAGCCAAAAGGGAACCGCCTGGGTCAATATCCTTCCTGGAAATGCTTTAGCCTGCTTGGCAGTGGACCAACTACTGGTTTAAGAGAAAGGAGTCAAACTTCACCATATATTTGCTACATTTTTTTTTTATTGATTTTGAAGGAATAAACAAAACTTTTAACCGTAAATTTGATGCTTTTTTCCGCCAGATTATGATGAAAACCAAACCAAAAAACGTCTTCACCGAAAATTCAATGCTTTTATTGGTATCATTTTTGATTTTAGGTGAAGATTTTTCCCATTTTTGTCGTTTGATTTTTCACAAAAATTAGTTGCAGCTGGAGGCCCGTATGTAAGGGGGCCCCTGTGGAGCAAAAAGAAAATTGAATTTTCAACAAAAATTTGCAAAATTTTGTTTCTTTTCTTTATCTCCGCATATAAGATAAAGCTACGAATACTCGTTGTATGTTGCACCCTCCTTTTACTAATAACCAACCCTTATAAGGTTTGTAGCCAGCCACGTGTCTGAACCCAAGCAGTCGTCTTTTTAAAGCAGTTGTTGATCTTTGTTTCTTGAAAGACAATTTTGAAGCATTTAGCAAGTTTACCATTAACACCAATTGCTACTACTGTTTAGCATATAATTATGTTTACGTCTAACTTCATTTTTAAAAATATTTCAACTTATTTTTCAAAATCTCATTATTAGAACAGTAATGTTGTACTCTATTGGCAGCATTTTATGAAATACTTGCTACTACCAAATCCTTACCATTAAAAATGGAATTTGACATCAATTACACACTGTAATCAGCCAACTATAGTACTTATACTTTTTGCATTTCTGCTTCTGGACGCAGCATTTCACAAGTTTAGCACTTCATTGCACATAACTTTTGACCTTATTGCTCGATTCTGTTCAAATGTTTTTCAAACTGTGTGTATTCATAAAGCCCATCCACCTAAAATGTTTTAAAGCTTACACATCATTGCTGTCGACAAACCCAAAACCCGCAAACCCGAAAACTCAAGCTTTTGGGCAAGCGGGTTCAGAAATATTGAGTGGTGGGAAAACTTTTTGTAAAATTTTTAAAAGTTGTTTGTTCTTTCATGTATAACAAAACACTCATCCAATGCTGTAGCAGGCAAATTTTTTTTCTTTAGTCATTACCCTAATGGATACCTGATTTGGCAAGGCTAGCGTAGTATTGTGGACTTTGCACTATTTGATTGTCATGGAATACGAATTGTCGAAAACTAGAAGCTCTTAATTTTCGGAACAGTTTTTGTTTCTATTTTCGCCTAGTCGTGAATCTTGGGTAATGATTGAAAAAGAGCGATCACAAATCCAAGCGTCCAAAATCAATTTTTCTCAAAGAATCGAAGGAGTTACACAATTTAGCAAGGTGTGTAGCTTTGAGATTCGAAAATCTCTAAACATCAAGCCGTTACTTCTCCAAATTGAAAGATCTCAGCTTAGATGGTTTGATAATGAAAGCAGAATGCCTCAGGAAAGACTCCCAAACAAGCTTTACTTGCCAAAGCAAATGGAAGAAAACCGGTTGGATGACCTAGAACTAGATGGACCGATTACATTAAGGATCTTGGATGGAATCGCTTGGGACTTGCCTCAAATGAAATGATGGAGGCAATGGAAGACTGTGAAGTGCGACGGCTTAATCTCGGACTGCTGCCCTCAGCAATCTTCACGAAAAATTGGACGATGAAGAAAAAAGAAAAGAAGGAGTTTTAATAAGAGAGTTGATTTAATTTCTGGTAGAGTTTACATGAGCGAAACAAACTGTTGAGGCATGATAAATTGATAAACTGGAGTTTGTTGCTAATGTTAATATCTTTGATTCATCATCTGGCAGTTTATCTGGTTTGACGTTAGCAATGCTGATACTCTTCCAAGCTATACATAATTTGTCCCACACTAATAAATGATTCGTAAAGCACTTGATGAATATAATTTACAAACATATAATACAACACCAAAAAATATACTACTTGGCTCCGGCTGCAATGAAAAGAAGTTAGAGATTGGGATGATGGTTACCTTACTATCATCTCTGAAAATGAGCAGATAAGGTTTTCGGGCAAAAGGTTTGATTTTACCAGATTGAATCAAATCCAGCTCGATTCAAAATCGTGAGAAACAAGGTAAAGTTTATTTAGTCAACGCTGTATGCTGTCTGTGACTTTTAGTTTTTCGGTTGAGCGTTATTCAGATTTCAACAAAGTTTTGGTTTATAGACTTAAGATAGCCCACCGGCCGAAACAGTGTTTAATCGACTAATTTTTAATACGAAAAAGTTTTTAACTGCTCAATCTAATCTCGACTGATTTTACGCAATATTCTTAATAAATCCTGTCCGTACTGGAAACTTACAGTATTTACCAAATTGCCGCCATTACCATGTTCCTGCTACGTCAGATTAAAAATAAAACAATTAAAACATTTAACATATTGACATAGGAAAACCTATACTGTCGTTGCTTTTCAGAAAATTAAGTCAAAGTCAAATTGATTTTTGAACCTAATAGTTGCAAAATTCTAAGCTGATTGAATCTGCACGAAAAACAATCGAATATAAATAGTATTTTTACAGTCCATTTGCACTGGAAATAACACGTGAAAATTGCCATTGCCAAGTATGGTGCACATTGAGAGCTGAAGAGTTCGTGTATGGTGATCCATGCCAAACTAATGAAACGAAGCATTTAGAAGTGAACATTACGTGCGTCTTTCCAGGAGGTTGGTATTAAACTGTGGTTTGAATCGCATTTATCCTTGTGTAACCCTATTTTACATGGGGTATTTGATCTGCGCATTTTACACGTGATGGGGGGGGGGGGGGGGGGGGTCGATCAAAATTTTAAATTAAAAATTATGGAAACACCAAATGTGACACACGGGTTGGTGTTCACCAAAAAAATTTAGAAAAGTTGGTTTTGAGTTGATGACGCGATATTGAACTGGTACGGCCGTATTTTCAAAAAATGTAGTCGATTTTGCGATGACGTTGCAGACGGTTCAAAGTTTTTGTAGACAGAGATTTTTCATACTGAATCATAAAATACGTCAAGTTATTTACGTCGCAGTCACAATAACATCGTATGACGTCATCTAAGTTATAAGTATTAGCCAAAAAATGCTCAGATTTCGGGAAGTGACTCCGAAAAACCTCAAAACTTTGGATAATTTTTGTTACTTTAGCATTTTCAAATTTTCAGGATTTATTTGTTATAATTTTTGACTCAAAATCAAGCTAATTTGAAATGATCTTTTTGTGAAAGGATTTATCACAAAAAACACAATATAAGGTGAAAATGCCCTTCTCCCCGCGTAAAATAGGGTATAAAATGATAATATTATAACATTATGAGCAAATGAAACTTAGAAGACTATTATTAATCTTTAATGCGTAAATTTTTATTCAACTCATTAGATTTCACTATGGAGTAGAAATTTCTTTATTCCTAAGCTATAGGCTTCATTTACTCTAACTTCCTTTCAAAAATTTGCCTCAGTTTCTTCTGATTGAAGAATCTTTGAAAAACCAAATTTTCCTCAACTTCAAAAATCAGATAAAAACAAGAACAAAAACAAAGCAGCAGCTTACCAATTTTATCATCAAATTGATCAAATCCAAAAAAGCTAAAGAATCAGAAAAAAATAAAAATAAAAACCCAGTTTTTTTAATCGATAAGTTAGATTTCGACCCAAACGGATTGTCCTTATTTAGCTTTTACTCTAAGGATCTAATTCCAATTTAGGTTATCTCCGTAGCTCATCTCACAACTTTTTTAAAAGATAAATGCCGTTTGACGACCACCCAAACAACAACTACAGAAAGTATTACAAAATATGGTTGCCGTTATGTGGATAACACTGTGATGAATGTCACTTCTGCTCGTTATAGATGTTCCGATAAACAGAGGTAATATTTTTCGGATTAATCTATCAAGAGTTTCATTACAGTATAATCGCTGTATTACGCCGAAGCGTGTAACGAGTTGGCGGGGTCCACCTTGGCGTCACTGCGCCCGGGAAAATAGATCCTTTCGAAGAAGTGTCACAGCGGTGGCGAGCCGTTGGCAATACTGCGTCCGATTTGACTGGCATGGAGCTTGAGTCTGAGACCTTCAGTTCCAGAAATAAACGCGTTGACGCTCGAGCAACTGGCCGGTTTTTCGGACTATAAAACCACTATTGTGATGCTTCAAAAACTCATTTTGCATTTGTAGCACTACTAGTGAAGTATGACCTCAGCATCCAAATACATTACTTAAAAAACATTTCTTTAAAACTTCATATACTGTACTTAAAAGATTAAAGAATAAGCATAAATCAAAAAGTATAATAAAACAAGCATATTTTGTAGCATTTAGGACATCTTCAGATTATCTGCAAGCAGAAAACAGACATTTGTGGAATATCTCATCTTAAGCTCAAATTATGAGCTAGCAACATTGCCTGAAAAAACTCTAACTTGCAAATTAATCAAAAACTTTTCAAAAAATTATTAAAAGTTTAACAAAAAATACCTCTTTCTCTATAAATTTTAAAGTAAAAAATAGAAAAAAAACAAGTTGCATTTAACAGCAAATATGAAAAATAACAACATCTTATCAATAAAGTCGATCCAGGCTTTTTGGATTGGGATCGGGCCGAGTTCGGGCTAGATTGACAAAATGTCTAACCTAATTTGGGCCTGATAACTACTTTGTGTTCTTGGTAGCTATAAAAACATAATCAAAATGACTTTGCAGCATTGAAAAAAGACTTCATTTAAGTATCAATACAACGATTAGTTCCGGTATCTAAACCCTATTATTATTGTGTTGTGTCACAATTTATCAATAAGTTATTTTATTTAGTCACAGAAAATTAAAGTTTTAAACAAATGATTGCCAACACTGACACAAACGTCAAACTTTTCGGTTAATCATTTTGATGTTAACTTTGTTTACATTATTTGCAAAAATTATGCTTAATGTTTTTGGCAAAAACACTAATTGCGTTTGTCAAAGCATCTACTCAAATTTAACTAATTAATTAGTTCAGTTCGTATATTTTATTGCCACTTATATTATACGGTAATAAAAAGTTAAAAATTACTGGCTTCATAGAATAAAATTAATTTGCGCTTTTTCGCTAACTTTTTTGTCGCAAAGTTCAAATTGAAACCAAATAATTACGACGACACATGCAATCTAAGAGTTAAACGGTGCAGTAAAACGTTGGATCAGCGGGCGAAAAAGTTTCCTAAAGTTGCTACAATAGACATTTTAAGGCTAAAGAGTAGCTGTTTTGGGTTATTTTCAAATTACTGTCAAGCCAAAATGATGAATGACGTATTTGTTAGACCTACCAATAAAGCAGTAGGCGATTCTATAAGAATGTGAAGGGAGGGGTTACGTAATTCTGCCGCTAACACGATCCGCACAACTTAAGGAACTTTCGTGTTAATGTGTATTGGTTGATTTGAAATTCGAGAAGCACAGAAGCGCAAAATTACACTTGCCAAATTACAATCACTTGCAAATTACTCTTGCAAATTACACGCGCAATACTTGCACTCGCAATACTTGCAGTAAAATCAATTTAACATAACTCCTGAAAAATAGAAATTTAGAAGGTTAAAATCTCACTATAAATTCGGCCAAATTATAGGATAAGATATCGCTGAATGCTGAATCTTAAATGTACAAATCATTTAATTTCAGAAGTTGTAGCCTCCGTAGATATGCTCAATTATAGCACGTGTTCCAGGATTTATATGCTTACGTCACTACTACAAATTTTCACCCAAGAAAAAGAAAAACAGAGTCGCTTCATCGTAAACAACTTTATGAATCAGCCGACTAACGGGAATATTCTGTGGGACGTCACCCGTTCACGCGTGAGTGCCAGAAAAACTCATTACTTTTTCTGAATCATGGCCGACACGGCTGTTTGCCATCACCGTAACTTACAATAACAAATATTTCAAAGGCAAAGGAAAAACAACTGAAAAGGAGAAAGTGAGCGTACCAGTATTTTTTCATTAATAAACATGCTTCTTTAACTTTGATGTCGTAGACCGAAGTAAACTTTTGTAAAATTGAAAACGGTTTTAAAGTACCATCAGATTTGACACATTTATTGAAGTCTAAAATACAGTATGCTCTTTAACAACCCTGCATGTTTTTCCAGGGTTATCCTGTTTAATATCCAATGTTCCTTTGCTTTTGTTACCAAGTGGCTGGCTGACACGGTTTATCTAACGTTTAAATACAAAATTGGATAAATTTGTTTGATTGCACGTGTTGACGTACTGTAACTACAGTAGTTGGTTTGAATTCGAACTTAGTTACGGCAAAGTTTGTTATGTTTGTTGCATGCTTTGGCAAGGGCATAGTGTTTTTCCGAAACCGTTCACGGTGGTTTTTGTCAATAATTTTGACAAAGGTTTGCTACTGTAAAAATTACCGCTAACTGCGTGTCAGCATTGGCAATAATTTGCTTATGGTTTGTCAAGTATCTTTCTTTCCAAGTTATATTCAAGTTATAAAGAGAAAAAACAGTTGTATCGGTAGCAGTTTTTTATTGTAAACTAATTTAAGTTTTGGGCTTTTTGGGCCTAGTTTGGGCTTGAAAGCATTTGCAGGCTTGGGCTTATATTTTCGGGTTCGGGTCGGCACTTATCGGCCTGTTCGCAACTTTGTACCAAACTATGTCTAAAAATATTCAAAACCAAAAATTTCGCACAATTAGTTTAAAGGTTATTTAAGTTTTTTGTATTTTAAAAGGTGATTAATGATAGCAATTATATTAAAAAATGCACGTAAATCAGTGTAACGTAGATATTTGTACGAGAAATAATACTTTCGAATCGATTGAGAGTGATATGCAAAACTTTGCAATAAAGATGAAAAAAGCAATTACAAATAAGCTTAAGTGGCTGCACTGGTTTAACTCCTCGTATTTTACACAAACGGGCATTTTTGTACCCTTTGATTTTTTTTTGTCATAAATTTCTCCCACAAAACAATATTTTTTCAAATTAATGTCACTTTGAGTCACATTTCATAAAAATAACTCCCAAAAATTTGAAATTTTTAAGGCAAAGAGGAAGTTTCCTAGTTTTGAGGTTTTCCAAAGTCACTTCCTCGAAAAAATAAAGGGCACCATTAAAAGGAAAACCAAATTACCACAAAGGAGGAACACCAACTCTGGCATACACTGGTTCAAAAGTTTGGAAAATAAGGCAGGATGCAAATTCGTAAAATTTGACATTGAGGATTTCTATCCATCAATAACACATAGTCTATTGCTTAAATCCATTGAATATGCACGCAGAATAACGGATATTGACGACAACATTGTAACAAAAATTATGCTCTGCAGGAAGTCAATTTTGTTTTCCAACAACGAGATATGGACTAAGAGATATGGCAAAGATTTTGATGTTTCCGTTGGTTCGTACGAAGGGGCCGAAGTCTGTGAGCTGGATGGCTTATAATTCGCGGAGCCAGATTACAAAAATAACTGGCAAAGCTTTACAGAGATGACGGACTTGCGGTCTCCTCAACCAATTCGGGACCCATCAGAGCCGATAGTCTTCGAAAAAGATATGTCAAAGTATTTCAGAAAAATCAACTCAAGATTACGGTTGAAACAAATTTGGTAAAAACGGTTTTTCTTGACATTATTAACCTCAACCTCAACAGAGGAAAATATTGGCCATACAGAAAACCATGCGATGATCCAATTTGCATTGATTCGCATTCTAATCATCCACCGAAAATTAAAAAGCATATCCCACACATGATAGCCAGCCGAATCAGCAATAACGCTTGTAAAGATGAAGAATTTCAAAAAGCCTCGCCTTTGTATCACTATGAGCTCAAAAATATTGATTTTGATATCCCGGTTGTATATCAACCACCGTAGAAGAAAAGCAACAAGCAGAACAGGAAGCGCAACATACTCTGGTTCAATCTACCGTACTGTAAGCAAGTATAGTATGCACAAAATAATGTTGGCAGAAAATTTCTAATTGATAAGCACTTCTCACCTCAAAGTAAAGTCCACAGGCTTTTCAACCAAAAAAACATATAAAAAAGTTATTCTTGAATACCTAATGTTGGATCTATAGTTAATTGGCACAACAAAAGCATTTTAAGAAACTACAACAAGTCAAAAACCTCTCACCATCACCTAACTATTGTAACTGCAGAAATAAAGCTGATTGCCAGCTTTATAATAAATGTTGCGTGAGCTCTGTGGTATACAAGGCTGTCTTGTCTACTGGAGATAGCGAGAAAGTTTACCATGGAAGTTTTTCCACCACCTTCAAGGCAAGATACTATAATCATACCCACTCGTTTCGAGATTATTGGAAACTCAATGCAACAGAACTCTCATAGCCGGTGTGGGAACGCAAGGACAACTACAAAACACCATCAATTTTATAGTCCATTATAAAACATGCAATGCCATACGCAAGTGAGGCTAAAAGGTGCCACCTTTGCCAAGATGAAAAGCTCTCTATTCTGATGGCAGACCAAAAGAAACCTGCTAAGCAAAAGAACGGAACTTGTGTCGAACTTTTGTCATCGCAATAAACACTAACTCAAAAACTTAAACGCATAACCAATTTGCGACGCTTTGCGATTAATCAATGTATTGTCATAAGCCTAATTGCCGTCTCGTATTTCAAAATTTCTTGGCAACAACAGTTACACTATTATATAATATTTGCGTAGATTATATTTCAGGTGTACGTTTCATATTACCAAACGATTCCAACCAATGATCTGCTATTCTGCAATACCTGTGCACTTATTACCATCCTTTCTATTGCGTCATACTTAGTTGGCGGTTGAAGTTTTGTGCAAACGATTTCCGGCTATGTCCGGTTTCAGATGCTAATACTATCTATTATTGGTTAGAGTGTAGCCAGCCCCAGCATGATGAACGTATCTCTTCTAGAATGCCTTATAGCTTGGCGTTTGTCCCTTTGTTCCAGTGCCCTACCCCGCTGGTAGTTTTCTGGCAGTAGTCGGCGTGCTTGCTTTTTTTTGGAGCGGAAGCGCTGATTATTGCACGGCCCCGCCGGCCCGTTTAAGTTCTGGGATACGTGGTAATTCGCTACTTTGTAAACTTCTACTAATTCTTTTACCGTCCAGGATCTACTTAAAGTTTATTTTAGATCTGCCGCTATCACTCTGAGGATAATAACGGCAAAACAACCTGTTGCGGGTATTATGTTAATGATTTGATAGGTGCTTTATAATTGTTAAAAACTATATATAGTAAATGTTCGTTTTACCCAAAATAAAAGTGAATTAAATAAAAATGGTTTAAAATATCTGTAAAGGACGATGAAAGAGGTATACAGCTATCCTACACCATAAAAATAGCATTATAAAGAAGCCATTAAAACAGCCATAGCTGAAAATGTGGTTCGAGAAATTACTACAATTGTTCTGGGTTAAAAAATTACAAAATATTACCAATTTTGATCAGTTAAACTATAGGGCCACTAGTAGCGTAGCCAGCCCCCCCCATTGGCATGTCGACGAAAATGCAGAATGGGAAAAACACTACGTTTTTAGCACTTTTAAGACTGTTTTATGCACTGGAGTGGACTAAATAGTGATTTAAAGCATCTTTTGAAACAAACGTTCAGAGGGGGGGGGGGTTAATTTGACAAAAATAAAACCAACAAATAAATAAAAACTTTGAAAAATGGTAAAAAATATGCAATCAAATTTGATCGCATGTGTAAAAATGCTAAACGTAGGTGTCATCAACAAATATACTTGTGCTATAAACTAAAGAATAGGGGGGAGGGGGGCTATTCAGTAGTAGTTAATTACCAATCATTTCTTTCAAATCTCTTTTTATTAGCTCCCCCACCCAATTATTTTTCTCTATAAACTGTATACGAAATAGATTACTCCGTGTGAGTTTTATTGAAGTATTCGATTTTATAATTTACCAGCATCTAAACAAGAGAACTAACATTTTACCATTAGTCATCTCCTAAATAGCCCATTTATGCCACCAGTTTAATCTTGTTTGCACTGCCAATTTCTAAGCTAAGTTTTAAAAGCATTATTTTTTAATCAAAATTGCCCTAAAATGAAGTTAATTTTGCAAAAAAATGCAAAAATTTCGAGCGTAGATAGCGGTTGTTATTTGGCTAGCTCAATAAATTCTCATTGTAAGATTTGATGACTTAGGAGCATGAGCAGCACCGTGGCAGCACACGTTTATATTCAGGCGTGTAACTAGAAATCTGCAATGGGGGTGGGGCTATTTTGGGGGTCTGTAAGCTCCACCAGAGGCCATTGGTGGTCTGGGCGTAGAGCCCCGAGCACTTGAAAAATTTAAATTATTTTTTGCAAAAATAACTTAATTTTAGGCTTATTTTGATAAAATCCTTTTAAAACGGGGCATCAGGGAGAATTCTGGTGGCATAGAAATGAGCTAAAAATGGTTAAACTCTTAACCAAAAATCTGCAATAGGGCTGTTCTGGGGGTATAAGGGCGGAGCCCAGCGCTCAAAAATTCTGTATTTTTTTGCAAAAATAACAATTTTAGGCCTATTTTGATAAAAATTGATGCTTTTGAAATGTGGCAAAGAAATTAGCGGTGAAAAGCATCATTAAACTGGTTGCATACATGGGCAGTGGCTATATAAAAAGTGACTAAAGGTAAAAGCCAATGTTTAATTTGTTCAGTGGGCATATTTAAAGCATTTGATTTTAAAGTTTAAACTTTTGTAGGTAGCCGGCTTTAGTAGAAATTTACCTGGAGCAATTTAAGCAGCTTATATAACTTAACAGATCTAGAAAGTTATGCCTTTATTGAAATCTCTTCGTCCATTGTGCCTGCTATTGTCTGCTTTGCCCGGTTTTTGGCTTTGGTTCACACCGTAAATTTGGCCATATCCTAAAATACATAAAATTTTACGCCACAGCAATACCATGCGATAGATTAACGTTTAAATCAAGCACTAATTACGAATAATTGTTAACGCCACTAGTTAAAGTCGAAATAGATGCAAATTAAGGCTCGAAAAACATTACACTGAGGCAGTCAAATCATTAGTTTAAACTTAAATGACATACCTACGAAATATAACTCAATGAAAACAACAGTTTATGCGTTTTGACTTAAAAGCAACCGTAGCGCTAGCCGTTAATAACAACACTAAATCCAAAAAATCAACATAGATGCTGCAAAATAGACTTATTAAAATACAAAAGTTTAAAGAAGTACTAACTTTGTCACAAATGAAGGAGATACAACTGTTCTATTTCAGCGCCGTCAATAATAACCTCGAACTTGATCATGATTTGATAACTGAAGATAAATACCATCATCTTAATTATATAATTCTCGTGGTTACTAGACAGCAAGCCGAATTTACAACCCTGAAAAAAACAAACAAAAACCGAATTCTGACTAATTAAATCCTTTTTCAGTTTTTGCAGGCTTTTATCTGCTATTCAACTTTGATTTTACAAAGAGTTAACTGATTTAAAGCCTGAAAATACGCCCTATATCTTAACTATTACTGTTTTTGCAAGCATTTACATAGGGCCGATGTGCAATTTTGACGTCGAGCGGTTTGACTAGCAGCGTGATGACGTCACGTGCAATCCATCAATAAGAAAATATTAGTTTTGATGTCTTTTTTTAAGCTTTTAACCTGTTAAAGATTTTCACGGTTTTCAGGACCGGCTCGCTAAAGGGTGTTACAAAACAACAATGTGATATTATTTAAAAATAACAATTAAAAAAAAAAAAACAATGTTTTTTTTGAAACCAAAAAAAACAAGCAAAAAAAACTGTTTTTAAAAAAAAAAAGCTTCGTTTTTTTTATTTACATCACTAGTCATATGTATGGCCAGTTGGTCGAGCGGTAACGCGTTCGTCTGTGGAGCGGGAGATCTGAGATTTAAATCTCTGGCTGGTCAAATCAAAAACGGTGTTGTCAACGATTTGACACTGCTGCAATATTTCTTCAAATGCTGTGTTGCCCGGGTGCAATGATGCGGAGATGGGCCCCTGCAAACCCGTTACACGCTTCTGCGTGTTACAGCGAGTATAATAAAAGATTTGATTTATATAATTTTTTCTTTTGACTATTTTTGTTGAATTTTTTGCCAGTTTTGTTGATTGCTAATTGTGTCTGCTTAATGATTATAGTAAAAAAAACTCTTGCCTATTTTTCAAAATTACTATGCTCTACTGTTTCTTCGCAAAATATTAAGGCCCCTTTCACGCAGGCGACATTTGTCGCGCGACATCTGTTGCGCAACAGTATGCTTGCATTGGTTTAAATGGAGCTTTTCACACAGTGTCGCTGTCGCGCTAATGTCGCCCGGCGACAAATTTTAGTCGCCATTGCACGACGACAGGTTGGCAACTCATGGGCAACTTTTCAGTCGCGTGACATCACCATAACACGCAAGTAAATGGAGCTTTTCACACATGTCGCGCATTTTGCGCGACACAACTGCTTTCAAGCTGCAGAATGCTAGAGCATGAACTGAAGTACCGTATTGGCCGAGAAATTAATTTACTTCATGCTCATCAAAGCCCAGCACTATGAGTCACATGCATAGCAAATCAATTATGAGTCATCTGCGTAGGCACTACTGGATTTATTGTACTTTTTGTTTGCACCTACTGAAACTGTGGGCCTAGCGTACATATCTACAACACAAGAAATAACACCACCGTTCAAACCAAGGATTAAACTAGTGGACTAGTCAAACCAAGTGTCAATTATAGAAGTCTAGTTAGTGGACAGTCCCGGTACTGTTTCTGCCTGATCGAATGGAGATTATCATCACTAATAACGCTAATTTTATCGTAGAGACTATAGGCTATACAGAGTTTTTTTAAAGTAACAATGTTTCTACCATAGTAATCATGAATGTTGATGACATAGAAATTGATATAGAAAGATATATGTACGAGATTCAAATTAGACCGGGAAGTTGGGTTTTGGCAGACGCAGCATACTCAAATAGAGACCGGAAAAAAGTTCTGTGGGATGAAATTTGCGATATCTTCATTGAAAAGGAAGATTGCCCCGACGTCGAAAGAAACTTATTTGGTGAGTTTTCTAGCCTAGCTTCTGTGGTGCCAATCCAGGGGGGTGAAGGGCAATCCCCAATATTTTGGCTGTATCTTTCCCAATAATTGGAAGCAGCCGTGAATCGTTACCCCCCAATGTCTGTCAGTAACTGCACAATCGCGGACAAAAACGTTCAAAGTTGCTAATCATCGGCCCCCCTCCCAATGCAAGGATCGGCATCACTGTTAGTTGAAATCACAATGAAAATGGATTCGTGCTACTTACTGACTGGATGCATGCATATCACAACAATGTTTATTAAACGAATAGCAAAATGCAAATAGCAGGTTTCACATTGCAGTGTTTATGGTCCTGGTTTGAACGAGCTGTCTACAGTATATTTGGATGTACTGCCAAGACACTTCACCTTCTGGCGACATGAAGTAGCCTGACAATCTTTCACGAGTGTTTACAGCATTTCTTGAACCTCGACTAGTTATGTCACGCGCAAGTTCTCCAACTCCTTCAACGGTTAAGACATCTTCAAACTTATAGCCATCTTTGCATCTTACATAGTTATGCAAAATGCATGAGGCTTTTACTATGTCTTCTGCTAAAGATGTGCGTACATTCAAAGGACGGTGAAATATTCTCCATTTGTTGCTCAGTATGCCAAACGCACATTCTATGTACCTTCGAACGCGCGAGTGCCTGTAGTTATAAATCTTCTTTTTTGTTGTTAATGAATTTTTTCCAAATGGTCTCATCACATGCTCGGAAAGAGCAAACGCCTCGTCAGCAACTATAACGCAGCGAAAACTTTCGCTTTCAAAGTCTTCTATCGGTCTTGGTTCTCGCAGTCCCAGGTGGCAGTTTGTTAATGCAGTATAAAAATTGCTGTTTTTAAACACTGTAGAATCTTCTTCTTTTTCATATGCACCAACATCCACGCATGTAAACATGTAATTGCTATCACAAATTGCCATCAGAACAATTTAAAAGAAATTCTTCTAGCTGTAATACATAGATCCACTTTGCTGAGGTTTGATGATTCTGATGTGTTTCCCATCTCGAGCTCCTACAGTTTGGAAAATTTTCTTTATTTTGAAATCCATGTGCAATTGATAGCCACTTTGCTGTATCTGGTATTGGCATGTGTTCACTTTGCAAAACGTTCCATATTAGTTTACACACTTCTTCAACAATGCCACTGATTGTTGATATTCCCAGACGAAATTGCAAGTGTAGGTCAGACATAGTGCATCCTGTTGCGAGATATCTGCAAAATTAAACAGTTTATTGGATTTAAGTTGAAAATGTAACTTGCAAATTGCCTGTGTAGTAGTGCTGATACAGTCGTGTTTCATTATACACGTTGTATCGGTAAACCAAAAACTTTTTGGGCCTATTAACTTTTGCAATCGTTTTCAAAGGAAGTATTATTGCAGAAAAAATGCTGCAGCGAAAATGGAAAAGTTTGAGGGATTGCTACCGTAGAGAACGCCGAAGTAAAATGTCGAGTGCTAAAAGCGGATCAGCAGCATCAACCAAAAAAGCTACATATGTTTATTACGATCAGCTTTTATTTTTGGATAAAGTGAAGGCTAGCAAGCCCACATCAAGCAAATTTAGCGACAAGAATAGTAGTCCCAATACCGGTTCTAGTCTTACTAACAATGAACCACCTCAAAAGGAGGATGGTTCTGGTTCCGGAACTAATACCGGCGGCGAGCAACGAAACGGAACACGCGGAAAGCCTAAAAAGCAAAAGCGAAGCAAGGTACAAAGTGATAGTCAAGAAGACGGCATTCTTCAAGTGCTAAAATACAGCATAAAAGCGAGAGAAGAAAGAGTGAAAAATCAAGACAGTGATGACGCTCGTTTGTTTTTGCTGTCGTTGCTTAACTCACTCAAAAAAGTGCCAGAACCAAGAAAGCTGCAAGTTCGAGCTGAGCCAATGCAGGTATTCATATCACACTCGTCGCAGTCGGCTAATTACCATCCTTCATATCAATTATTTCCCTATGACCAAGCAGATGCTTCACTAGGGTTACAGCAGTTAGAACACTCGTCTACCTCTGGTGGAATTTTCAGATTCAACTGTCAAAGAGAGGATTGAGGACAGATGCGTGTGTCAAAAACAGAGCTTGTGGTATCGATAGGCCTATCTAGGCTACACAGCTATCTAGCAATAGCCCGATTATTTCGTTAGCGACTTCATTTTCAATAAAATTAATAAGCAACTAAACATCATTGTGATATAAACCAAAGAGTTAACTTTTTCCGCGGGTGATATACTGCTTCTCATATGCATTTTTTTCTTCTCAATTTGTTTTCCAAATGCAGAATAAGTGCATCAAAAGAAGATATACTCATTCGAGCAAACATAAAAAATTTATCAGGATTTGCTCGCAGATTGGCATAAAGGGTGACAAAGAGTCCTTGTTCTCTCCGATCTGTTAGTATTGGATGAATCCAATACATACGATTTCGCTTTTTTTCTTCTTTGCGTTTCTGTATCTGTAGCCAATAAATCGTCAAAGCTTCTTCCACCTACATCTTTGCTGTACTGATAATAAAGTTGGTTCACTTCATTGTCTAATGTGCCCAACAATGGTCTTTACTATGAGTCACTAGTAGGTCACTCTAGGCCTATAATGGGTTAGTGATTAAATATTTGAAGAGTGAACGGACGGAACAGTTATATACCTGTACTGGGTCTTTTGTAAAAAAGTCTTGAAAAAAACAACATTCTCACATTAAGTTTAGCAATAAGTCGCCCGATAAGTTGCGTGTGTGAAAAGCTACTTTTTCTGTCTCGCACTTTTGAAAAGTTAAGACGTGCGACAGCTGTCGTCTGTACGAAAGAGACCTAAGAGCTGCGGCATTTCTATAAAGCAAGGTGTAGCCCAAACTTACAGAATTTTACACTAAATGAAAAAAACCTTTTCTTCAAGAAGGTTTTAAACTTTTTATTAATTTTTAGTTTTGATTTTAAACATGAATAGTTTAAATGCTCTACCATGCAGTGAAATTTTGAAATTTCTAGCTCGTGTAGTTTTCAAGTTACTATCGAAAAACCTTGGTGGGCCTTAGAAGCCCTGCAGGAGTTGAAGAGTCAATGCCTTGAAAAAGGTTGAGTAACATAGGGTTAAACTTTCGAGAAGTTTTGGGACACTTGTTGCTGAAAATAAGGTTTTAGAAATAAATACCATTGTTCTGGGTTAAGAAACTGCAAAGTTAACCTGATTTCCATTGTTCAAACTATAGCGCTACATAGTGGGAAAAATCAAAAATAACAACAATTTTGCATTTACAAGACATAGGAGTGTCAAATTTTGACATATATGAAGCGATACATTCTAAACATTGATTATCACAGTTTTCAATTAAAAAATACATTTAGATCAATGTACCCAAAATACCAAAATTTCACAAAAATTTTGATCCTTGCGGAGCCTGGGGCACCCCTAAACGTAATTTTTTTTCAAAAAAATTTTACACGAGTTATTTTTTCATGAAGTTACCCAGCTTAAAGGGGTCAAACTTAAAACTTTCGAAAGATAATAAAATATCGACCTCTTTAATGTTCATGCTTTAACCCTATATGTACCAGACTATTTTCACGCTCGATTTGTCTCTGGGGGTGGCAAATTTGCCCTCCTATCTAAAAATTGTTTGGTAAGTGATATAAGTAAAATTTTTTGCTTGTTGAAGCTGTTTTTTGTCAAATTTTTAAAATAAAATATTTTAAGGTTGTGATGTGACGAAAACAATGATGACGTCATCAAATCCAGCAAATCCTTATGAGAGCTTGCAAATTTTTCTAAAATATGCTAAATATTATTTTTAGTTTGGACTTTTGTAATTTCAAAGGTATCTCTGATAAAGTCATCGACGATGATGACGTCACATGCATGATGACGTCAACTATAATATACTGCTTTGATTATTATTTGTTATTTTTCGTGACTGAGATACATAGTATCATTCACAAACTTTTAAAATACTGCAATATTATTTTCATTATATCATTCAACAGCTGGTGACAGCGAATATTTTTTTTATGCGCACGCAATTTATTTCCAGAAACAGTAGAAAAAACGATAGTTATAAATTATGACGTCATAAATGACGTAATGATGATGGAATGCATTTATCAGTAAGAAATGTTATATTCCAGCTAATGATAAACATCCATAATGAAGATGCAGTAGAATGAATAGAATAAGTGCGTTGATAAGCATGCATTAGCTCAAAACTGTATAAAACTCCTTAGGTACCTCTAACAAAAGCAAAAATGACGTCACTTCCGGTTATCCGGCTGACCCCAAAGTATCTAAAAATTTGATTGTTATTAAATTTGTGTTATTAAATTTGATTCAAAGTCTAGGTGTATTAAAGCAAAACTTTTGTTTAGTTAAGGGCTATATTAAAATAATTAAGAGGGCGGGCAAATTTGCCCCCCACCCCCGGTACAAATACGGTTAAAGATCGACAAGCAATAAACATCATTGAAATCCGTTCAATTTAAAAATCAGCTGACGGAAGCAAAGAAAAATGGCAATTAGACCATTATTGTAAGACAGACCCGGTTTTTCGGGTCGGGTTTGGGCTCTAGATTGATAAAATTTTTGGGCTTGATACATGCTTGTGTTTTAGGTGACATAAAAACGACTTTGCTACACTGAATCAGGATTTCGCTCAGACATTTGATTCGAGTTCGGGCTGGGTTTGGACTTATAATTTTGGGTTGGGTCTGCTTAGTAGTCAGCCACTCAAGGCACAATGACGCATTATTATTTCGGAAATTGAGCAGGGAGTCAGCAATTTTTCGATCACTTACTTGACTTTTAACCAACTGAGCTATCACTGCCACAATTAGACATTGATACCGTACAATTCAATGGCTCAAAAATTACATACATTATGCTGATCACTTCTACTGATAAAAACAAGAAGAAAATGCTCTTGCTGTAGTTCCAACCACTTTTATACAAAATGAATGACCTAGTTAAATTGTGTTTATGAATTAAAAACGGAGCAATTTTTTTCAAAAATTTTTCGTCATATTCTTGAATAACATCTGCAATGAAATTTCATAGTAGATTTGCACAATCAACTACGGCTGCTTAATTTCAACGGAGTGTACAATTACAAAGCCTATTTGTTATTAAAATGTTTTTCTTGCTTCGTGGACGTGTTTACTACGCAAAAACCATGATTCAATTCTATCAGTACAGCGACAAATTTTAACAAACCTGACCATGCAAAATTGCTACATTGTAAGATACTGTAGAAAATGTTTTGGTGCTTTCTTTGTGGTAGGAAATTTTTGCTTTCCAACCTTGTTCCACTTTTTCTGAAAGTTATTACAAAACAAAATTTCTATTTTGAACAGGTTTGAGGTTTTTATAAAGATGATTTTTACACAGATAAAAAAGCAGCAAAAAAAATATTGTGTTATTTTTATATAAAACTAATGATTTTGAAATAAATAGTCAATTGACTCTAATTAGAACAGCTAAAAATAAAATACATTTTGCAGCTTGGAAGCATTGGACCTTGCAATTCAAAATTGCCAATGCCAAAGTTGGTGCAGCAGGGTAGCTGAAAACATCGTATATGGTGATCCATGCCCAGCAATACTTAAGCCAAACCAAGTATCGGTGACTTTTAATTGCGTCCCTCATTCAAGTGAGTATGAAATTATTGTTTCAATTTAAGTAAACCTGCTTTGAAAGTTTATAATATTTTAGCATTTTTGGTTTATTAAAAGTCATGAGCAACTGTTAAACTTCAATGGATGTCTTTTTAAAGATTGATTTTGCTGATTGAAATCAAATAAAGCATATTTTATCTTATTTCTAAGCTAAATGTTACATTTCAACCTTCATAGTACATATTGCATTTTCAAAAGTAACTGTAGTATGCATTAGTTGCTTCAGTTGCAAATTTGTTGTCAAAGCAAAATATAGCGACCAACAAAAGCGGGAGTTGTGCCATGGCCCACATTTTTTTAGTCATTTTCTGTATTTTCCAGTTGTAGCGGTAATAATCTATTCTATGCTGGACAATTGCAATGGTTGTTAGCTCTTTTTTTGAACCACCTACTAGTCAAAGCGGTAATAACTTTATTTTTTTATTGATCAATTTGGAAATTTATTTAATGTGTTTTAAAAACTTCTCTTAGACTGCCGAATATATGCAACAACACAACCAACAACAACAACAAAAACAACAACACCGACAACAGCAACCACAATAAACTCAGCAACAGCAACAACAAGAGCAACAAACTTCACTACTATTTCACCACTAAATCTCACAACTACTTCACCACTAAACATTACCACTACTTCACCACTAAACCTCACAACTACTTCACCACTAAACCTCACTACTATTTCACCTCTAAACCTCACCACTGCTTCACCATCAAATCTCACTACTATTTCAACACCAAGCCTCACCACTACTTCACCACCAAGCGTCACCACTACTTCACCACTAAACCTTACCTCTACTTCACCACCAAACCTCACCACTACTTCACCACTAAACCTCACCTCTACTTCACCTCTAAGCCTTACCACTATTTCACCACTAAACCTCACCTCTACTTCATCACCAAACCTCACCACTATTTCACCCTTAAACTTTACCACTACTTCACCACTAAACCTTACCTCTACTTCATCACCAAACCTCACCACTATTTCACCCTTAAACTTTACCACCACTTCACCACTAAACCTCACCTCTACTTCACCACTAAACCTCACCTCTACTTCACCACTAAACCTCACCACTACTTCACCACTAAACCTCACCTCTACTTCACCACTAAGTCCCACAACTACTTCACCACTAAACCTCACCTCATCTTCACCACTTGACCTTACCGGTACTTCACCACTAAGCCTTACCTCTACTTCACCACTAAACCTCACCTCTACTTCACCACTAAACTTCACCTCTAATTCACCATTTAATCTCACCACTACTTCACCACTAAACCTCACCTCTACTTCACCACTAAGTCTCACAACTACTTTACCACCAAGCGTCACCACTACTTCACCACTTAACCTCACCACTGCTTCACCACTAAACTTCACAACTATTTCACCTCCAAGCCTCACCACTGCTTCACCACTGAACTTCACAATTATTTCACCTTTAAGCCTCACCACTACTTCACCACTAAACCTTACCACTACTTTATCAACAACTTCACATGGGCACAAAAAAAAATCATCACTAGAAGCAATTTTCTCATTTCTATGTGGTGCTATTGCGTTGTTGTTGTTGATCGACATCCTGCTAATTTTGATCAAAAAGAGAAGACAAAGAGTAAGCCCGCAAGCTGGCTATTCAGAAGAAAATGAAACTTTTTTGGAAAAAAAGAAGGAACCAGAAAATGAAGATGAAGATATATTTGAAGAAAATGAGCAGAACTTTTAATTAATCTTATAGACTTTTTCACACCTAGAACAAACAACAAAATGAAAAGTCTAAAAATTATTGCTATTGACATTTTCAACATTATTACAAAATAACAAAACAAAAAGCAAAAAAAAAAAAACGCAGACGTACTTGTTATTTTATGAATACGCAGATTAACGGATATAAGAGTAAAATACACTGATTTTAAATTTAAACTTTTTGAAGGTGATTTTTGTCAACCCTTGTTTTTCACGAGAAGGGGAAGGGCAATAAAGCCCGCCGTCGTGTTTTTTTTTTAGTGATAAATACCTTCAAAAGCAAGCTCATTATTCAACTACCTTGAATTTGCGTTAATTGTTTTCACAAACAGTCTCTGAAATTTTTTTTAAATTTTTAATCTTAAACATTTTTTGCAAAAAAAAAAGATGTTGGTCATATCCCAAAATTAAACGGTTTGTACAAGTTCATACTCGTATTATCATCATCTTGAAAACACAATAAGAAGCCAAAAATATGTGATTGGTTTATCATTGCAAAGATCTGAGCTTTTGGGTAGCCAGAAATTTGAATTGGAAGCGGTCCAAAAGCGAAACGTACAAAAACATAGTCGTATGTTTCGTCAGCTAACACTACTTTTTTTAACCGCTCAGCTAAATCAAATCCAAACTTTCATTTCAAAATAGCTTGTCCGAAGTGATTTAAGCTTGCTTGGGGAAATCGGGCAGCATTTTAGCAAAATGTGCCCATATATTTATCATCTATTGCTGTTTTCTCTCTAACTCGAGTTAAATACGGCACTTTGACGTGTAGACAGCGCCGCCTCTGTAATGTAGTGGTCAGGGCGCGCGTCTGCCAAGTCTCGCGCTCAGGTTTTATTCTCGAATGTTTTATTCTTTTTCTTCAGAACCTTGCATTAAAGTTAGGGTTCAGGCAGCGATGCCACCCTGAGACATAGCAAATCGAAGTACAAAAAAAGAGGGTACATTTTGCAATTATGCAAGCGGGCATGTGTTAATTTCGAACTCTGTGTTAATTTTTCTCGGAAGAATACATGAGGATTTCCAAAGCAAAGCGTCGCGGAAGTCCTAAAGAGCATGCCAATTATCAATAGATGTGATAGAGATAACTATAGAAGATTCGTTGACTACGTGGCTGAGAAGGTAAAGGCGTTGTTTTCACAACGACTCCAATACATGATCTAGTTTAACTCGCAACCTGCTCACGTTTGCTGCGTTCTTGGATAAGATGCTTTACAATAATTACATCTGTTTGGTTGCTTCGAACAAGGAGCAAATACAGGGTGTCCATAAAGTCCGTGTGCACTTTAAAAAATTTATAACTTTATTAGTATTTGTGATAGAAATAATCTGTAAAAATGTTTAGAAAGTTTTATGTATCTAGTTTTAAGTACAGCTATTGAATAATTCTTCACTACAAAATTTGTAACAATTCTTAGATAAGCAAATTCTGCGTGTTAGACAGTTTCTAAATCAGGAATTTCCAAACAGATGGACTGGAAGGAGAGGACCATTTTGTTAGCCTCCACGTTCGCCAGATTTGACTCCATAAGGGTTTTTTTTATGGGGACATGTGAAAACAATTGTGTATGCAACCAAACCTAGTTATTTGACAGCTGAAATAACTAATGTGATTTCAGGCATTACTATAAATCAGTTGGGAAATGTTTTTAGTGAACTGCAAAATCGTGTTACTCTTTGTATTGGAAATGATGGAGGACATGTGGAAACTTAAATAAAATTTCAATAAAACCTTAAAAAATATCGATTTTCTTCTTTCAAATCCTTTTTACAAATTATTTCTATTGCAAATACAATTAAAGTTATAATTTTTTTAAAGTGCACACGGACTTTATGGACACCCTGTACAATGGACAAAAACCTGAAAACACAAAAAAAACAAAAAGAAGTAGGAGCATTGGATGACTGGAGATTCTAAGCAGATGCGGATTTCTCCAAAAACCAAGTTGTTATCGCAATGAAAAGTGTTCGGATCTTAGATCTGACGCTGTCTGGTGACAGAAGGATATCCAAATGGTCAATGTGGAATGAAATGGTCAATGTGGTGAAGGTACCTGAGGAGAAACGGATAAGTTTCCAAAAAAAAGCAAGTATGCAAAAAGCAGTAAGTATACACCTAATTATTCTTACCCAGCTGTACTCCTCCCAGAAAAATTCCAAGTTCGTAAAAAAGTTTGGAAAAACCACCAATATTACTAACTTGGCGTTGAGATACGTTTGCACTCAAGCATACTTAAAATGAAAATCCTAACTTATCGATAACTATTCTGACACATCTGAAATTACAAAATACCACGTAATAAACCGCGGGTATCCAAGTTTCCCAACAAAAACTACAATTCAGAGTAAACAAGCGATATCATGGTAAATTTTCTTGAAACAGGAAAAACAAGTTAACCAAAATTACGTAATGTGAAAGGTGCTGTATCAGTGCGTTTAGTTGTTTTTATCGTTTATTCAAAATATAATAGTACTTCTAAAAGCTCATAATTTTAGTGTTGCGTTATAGATGCAAATAGACCTTGGTGACTGATTGGTCTTTTGGTCCTTCCCGCCTTTTTAATGCACATTTGTGAGGCATTCGGCAAAATAATCTTAAAACTGAGTATGTGTACTGTAGAAAATTGAAAATTTTCCGTGCCTCGCATTGTAATGTCACTTTGTAGAAGAGCAATCAATTAAAGTGCAAAAGTTTGTAAAATTCTAAAAAAGTTTTAATAGTTATATAAAGCCTTGAGCACAGCAGAAGTGTCTTTCTGTTGAATAAAATGTGAGGTGTAGAACCGAAAAAAAAACCCTTGTGATTTGGATCAATTGACAGAATGCAGCATTATGACTCAATCAGAAACAAATGCCGGTAAAGCTCAAGGTAAAAGTTTTTATTTTTAAGTAGTTTCGTCATGTAATAAACGTTTGTTATTAGCTTAAAAGATTCTGACAGACTAGAGAGTAGATACCTCCTTCGACTACCATTTGATTTATACTTTAATTTTACTGTTTGAGGGTTTTATTATATCAGTGTTTAATTTGCTTGAAGTTTTATGCAATAATGTGTCAAATTTTTCTGATCAAGACATATCCAAACTTTCAGAACTTCCAGGTTTTAGGTGTTTTGTTTTCAAATGGAAGCAATGAGTTTTCAAGTTTTCAAATCTGTTTTCAAAAGGAGTACCATTATAAATGGCATACTAAAAAAAACAAAACAATCTAACAAACATCAAAATTCACTGAACAAATTACTAAAATCAGAGAAAATTTTCTAATTGTACGAGTAGGTCTAACGGGGCTGAAATGACAAATATCACGTTGATAAAACATAAAAGAAAAAAAACAAAAAAAAACTAAGAGAATGATCACAAAAAGTACTCACTTAGCGAGTTTAGCATACTGAAGTAATACTATAGCAAAACAATAATTTAATTTTTATTCTCTCTAGCGCACCACTAAAATCACTGATGCGCATAGCTGTTGATTTGAAACGAAACTTTGAGGAGTTGGCTGGCTGAGCTACAGCTAGATTTTATGTGATATTTTTGGTGTGTTTTAGACTGGAGACCTGTTCCTTTTTTATAAATAAGATAATAAGATAATGTAAACGAGTGAAGCAACAGGTTACGATTAAGTTTACTGCACGATATAGGTTTACTTGCAGTGTACTGAAGGTTGGCTAACCCCTGTACTGGAGTAGTAAGTTTGCTGATTTTACAGTTTTATTAAGTACCGTAGTGCCAGTCGGTTTTTGCTTTTACCTTCTTGCCGTAGTTGAGAACTGCTGTTGCTGTTTTTATTCTTTCGTGTGAGTCCTGTCCTGTACTGTAGTATTGTGATTGTGAATTATAGTTTTACCGGTATTTCTGGCTGTTTGGAGTTTGAGCTGGAGGTTTCGTTTGTGGCCTGGATTCGTTTAGGTGGCTGCTGTCTGGTGTACAGTCCTATCTTGCGCTCCCGTCGCTCTCAGATCCTTGGATTCCGGTCTCTAGACTACCAGATTCAGGAGGATACACGACTAGCTCTCTTATTAGTAAAGTATAGGTCCTTAAGTTATTTAGACTACACACCGCTAGGTGCGCAGAAGAGCTGTTCTGTGTACAAAGTCTAGAATTTCATTCGTTAAGGTTCTCATTTAGAAAGATTTAATTGTTTTTGGCATAATTTGTTGCGTAAAGATTGATTTGTAACAGAATTTTATCTGCAAATATTTAATCCTTTTCTTTGTAATTTTTTTTGGAGGTTCAATCACAGTGATATTTGTCATTTCGGCCCCGTTAGCCTAAAGGAGGAGCATTAAAATTAGGCAAAACAGCTGTCTCAGGCATGCAACTGGAAATATTTGCCTGGCTTTAGTAATTTTTTCCGCGTTTTCGTTTTTTGATGTTTGTTCGATGGTTGTTTGATGGTTTTCGTAATGGCCTTTTAAATAGTCTTCCTTCGCAATTTTGTTTCAAATGCACTTTGAAAAACATTAATCATATCACCCAGCAAAAAACGCTAATTCTATTTTCAAAATGATATAAAGTGTATTGCGACCCCACATTTAGTATGGCGCTCAGATGCACATACTGCACGATTTAGAGCTAAAGCTGTGTTAAATACCGTATCAACTAAGATTCAACGTACAGTATAATTCACTAATCTTCCTGTGATCTCATGAGATTTGTACAAGTCATGTGTTCTTATTTTCGATTTGCGAACACTTTGGATTCGAGTGATTAGTATAAATATTCGCTGTGCTTCACAACTTAATTTCTCAGTAATTTTTTCAGATTCACTAAGTTTCCAATCCTATTATTTTTGTTATGTGGCTGCTTGTCATTTTTTGGTTGCCCTTGACTTTCCTTAGAGGTAAGACATAATTCTCTTATTTAACGCTGATTTCAAAACTAACGTTTAATTTTATGACATTACGTAGTGAAAAATACAACTACAATAGAATGGAAAATTCCTAGAATGGATATCTTCCATTTCTTTTCAAAGATGACCTTTAATTTTTTCCCACGTAAATCTGCTACTAGTTCGAAGCCACTAAACAGAAATTATCATCGTAAAGCGTCTTATTCAATTAGGACCCAACAACATGACCACGATGTGGGTTTAACCCAAGGTTATGAGATCATGGTTGTCGTCAGGGCATAGTATGGATTTGAATATGATTTTTTCTTGTACAATACACGCAATCTTCTTCCATTCCATATTTATTCCGTACTAAAATTTCTTCCATATTTCATTCCATTTTTCCATACCAAAGAATTTTTAGACTGGAAACAACGCAACGAATAATTTGCACCTTCACAATCTCAGCGCAATTTTGGAAGTGGTTGCTCGTGAAGGTTAAGCAACCTTTCGCAAAGGCGCGCGTGAAGGTTAGTATAAGCAACCCCTCGCAAAGGCGCACGTAACATTACAAAGACGCAACGACCAGTATCTAACGCGCACACAGTTCATTGATTACAAGTTTGCATTCACAGCAACTATAACATTTGGCATAACCAAACTGCCAAAGAACATTTATCGTAAAAAAAATATCAAGCTTCAACACCTAAAAAGCTCTAAAGCTGCTCGCCTCGATGACCAAGAGGTCTCTTCGCAGCTTCCTATTACAATTCACTCGACTGCTCTCTTTACTGCTTGATTGAGTAATCAATTTTATTTTTTCGTTGTGATAGCGTTATTGTCATTGATTATCTGGGCCAATTGAACAAATAAACATCTTATTTGCTTAATATAAGCCTAAACATAAAAATTTAAATAAAAATTTAGCTCAGAACGAAAAAGAAATTGCAAATGAAAAAAAAATAAAAAATGCAAACCGACACTCGATATATTTATTTTTCTGTAAATGCCATGCACGAAATCTAATATGAAATGTGTATGGAAGTACGGAAGACTGTCTTCCATCCATTCTTGAAATCTTAAGTTGAATTCCATTCTGGCATCTTCCATATTTTATAAGAAAATTTTCATTCCATTTCATTCCATACCGTGCCCTGGATGTAAGGGCTTAAATGTTATCAGTTTTTGTAGTGAAAAAACCCTGCAAAGGGCTTAAATGTTATCAGTTTTGAATAGAGTTCTACAACAGCTACTTTTCAAGCAAACTTTTTAGCGATATGATGACAAAGCTCTATGCTTTAGCATTGAATTTCATTTTTCAGTTCAACAAAATTTTTGCTGACATAAATTAGCTTCAAATAACTTAGCAATGAAATTTTGATTTTTCAAGAAACGCAAAGTCGCGATGTGTTGAAAAAAATTTTTTTTTCTTAACGAAATGGCAAAGTAGAAAAACAAGCATGACAGCTGTTGGCTTAACATTTTACTTAGCTATCTGACAAACTTTGAATTTTTGAAAGTGATAAAAATTGGAGATTCTACAAAGTTTTGAGTAAAAATTGACAAAATTTTTACCAAACTATAAAAACTTGGAAGTTAAACAATTAATTATATTTGAAGAACCTTATTGATGTTTTTATGATACAAATCTACAAACATTCAACCAAAAATGATGCCAAACTGATAACGAAAACTTTAATAAAGCATTAAAATGGGCAAAAAACTTTGCTAAAATTTTAGATTTTTGTAGTATTATTACCATTCCGGCTGGAAGTCATTTTGATAAAGTGGTAATATAGTTACACGCCATATTGAAAGAGTTGAACATTTGCGTGAATAAACAAGCTCAGTCTGTGCCTTAACAACTTCAGCCCCTCCATCATCCCTTTAAGCAAAAATGGCAAACCCATTACATCCCCATCCCCTTTCTGCCCCATCTCTCCAACCTCATCTATAGTTCTCCAAGCTTTCTAGGTCTTGGTGCTGTATCGCCTCGCAATCTGTACCGAAACTAACCATCTCCTATCCTCTTGTCAGGCCGACTTTTGAGTTTCAACCTGGCAGGTCAACTCTTGACTAATTTCTATCAGAACTGGAGGTGTCCCATTTCCCACTTCTATTTCAACTGTCAACTTATTTCAGTTCCTCTGGCGGAATCGGGCTTTAAACGTCCCATACGGTGTGAGTTTTTCTGCCTTAGCTGCCACGGTTGCATTCTCTTACTTTTGTTAAATCTACGCAGGAACAGTCGAAAGAGAACTCTTTCTGCAACGCCTGTGGAAACCTTCTACGGAATCTCAATCATCTCTTTCTTAAATGTCCTGCCTAGAAACCTTTTTTACAAATTTATCTTGGTCTCTACTCTTTCTATTTTCGACTTTTGGTCCAGACCATGAAGTATGGCTGGCTGTTGGGACTTCGCGGAGATTGTCTGCGCCTCCATTCCTCAAAATGGATTGGGTAGCCGCAACACCGCATGCACACTCAAAGGATCATAAGCAGTAAATGTTTTCTTTCTTAGTGTACTGACCCTTTTCACCGCTTAGGTATGGATTATGCAGCGTTGTTAAAGTATTACGATAGCTCATGTTTTAGGTTGTTTTAATAAATTTGCAGACACTGTCGACAATGTTGTTTGGTGATTAACTTCCCCCTCATCATTGATTGAATCCTATTTCGATAGAACTTTTCTATAGATACATGCCAAGCAGAGGAGGAATCTTTTACGGTCGTACTTCACGAAGGAGATTCTAGAAGTCTTGGGTGCAGTCATGTATTTGAAGTTAGGTATGTGGTAAATATCACTGGAGCTCGTTTGGGATGTTCCTCAGCAGAAAGGTAATTTTTTCTAACATAAAGCCATAATTGCGATGATTTAAAAAGAACTGTATCATTTTTTGGCAAAACAGAATAAATACGAGTACAATTATTTAAAAATCCAATTCTAGCATTTAAAATAAGCAAATTTAAAATATGCTTATCCAACTTCATTAGAAGCAACAAACGCTTGCGTAGCCTGTTCTTTTGTTTTTACTACGCCATTTTCAAACTAATAAGTGAGAACTTTCAGACTTTTACTTATAACTTGAGATTGCTTAGGTCAACCTAAATGGAATTTGTACGGCAGTTTTTGATAAATAAGCTATTTGTTTGTAACAAAATTTCGAGGCAATAGTTCATGTGACTTCTGATTTAGAACTCGAAAACTGCCCCAGAGTTTGGCGGAAAGGCGACCTTATTTGAAAATGACTAAAGTACTACAAAACTATTTCATGCGGTTATGGTCGTAGATGTTAAGATACCTTCTCAGCCCTACTAACCCAGTTTTGACCGCGATCTTTTGTTTTTCTGTTTGTTTGTTCTTTTTTTCTTTTTCTTTCTTATTCTTGCCTTTCCAAATCTTCTACGCTCTTCTTTTCCTAAACCAGAAAACCCCGCAATCTAATTCTTGTGTAAACTTGTTGAGCTGCAAACCCTGGTTTGTTTCACAAAATTTTTTAAGGCCACCCTCCTTGGGAGTCCCTAAAATGGCCCAATATTTTTGGGGCCGCAAAAACCTATTTTTAAATGGCTTAAGCTAGGGCATCAGTTTTTTAAATATCACTAGTTATTTGAAGAGACAAAAATTTTGATATAGCTTGGGGGTACCCCCGTAAAGCACCCAAATGGGCTCCCCAAAATCAATTTTCTGAACGACTTAGGTATGCATGAATTGTAACTCTTTTTTCTCTCAGTTAATATTTAAAAGAAAAATACTTTGACATAACTAAGAGGTGCCACCCCACCGGAAACCTTCAAATGACCACCGAAAAAAAAATTTTTTTAATGTCTTGAGCTAGAGAGCTAATTATTTTGAATATTAGGAAAAATTTAAAAGTAAACTATTTTAACATGGCTCAGGGGTGCCACTCTTGCTAGAAACCCCCACATTGGATCCCTAAGTCATTTTTAAAAATAATTTATTAGAAGTAATTGCTTTTGATATCACTATGTCCTTAAAAAATTACAATTTTGACGTGATTACAGTGACACCCTGCTCCGGAAATCACCAAAATAGATTGCTCAAACTTTTATTACAAATTTGAGCTAAACCATTTTTTTGGAGATATTTATTATTCAACATGCGTCTGTCGTTCAATGAGATTGCTTCTCAGCAAGCTCCCATCTATAGTTAGTAACTAGTTACACTTACTCACCATCACAGTTACCACGCCCCGGCGTACTGCTGTGCCCATGTAGGCTTTATGAGAAGCTTCAATTTTATAATCTTTTTCAAATGATGCTGTAGACTTCTACTGTAATATTTCAATTACCTTTCAGCATCTAATCTAAATACAACCATATACTGGTATGATTATACCAGGTTTGTTTTAATAAGATAATTAAATTTCAAGTCCTTGTAGAGTTAACATGTGCGAAACAGAGTTGTGAAACATGATAAACAGACGCACAGTAGCTTGCGACTAACGTTAATCTTACTGTTAAACGTTATCACTGGTTCATCATCGAGCAGCTTACCTGGTTTGATGCTTTTATATTTGATGCACTTCCTAACTTTATATAGGTAATTTGTTCTGCACTAAGAAACTGTTGGTAAAGTTGATTAAGATTCTCTTTCTGTTTTCATTGTTCGCTTTTCCGTTGGGGTTACCAGATAAGATGAAGCCACCACACTTCACGGTTTTCTATTACCATAGGTGGGCACAAGTCCGTTAATCGTTAATCCGTTAATAACAAAGCTAACTTTTTTCGTTAACTCGTTAATTCGTTAAAAAGCCTTTTCATGTTAACGGAGAAAACTAACTTCCGTTAAGATCTATTAACTTCCGTTAAGGTTTTTATCGTTATTATCTTGCACCATTCATTCATCGTACCGGTACAAACCAGTTTGCACTGGTACCACTTGTTGCGTATTAGCACGAGTTTTATAGAAGAGAGCGAAGAAAAGAGCTCTTTTTTGTGGCAAATAATAAGCCGCAGCATCATAGGTCTATTTAATTATAGCTGCTTACAATTTCCAAAGATTTTCCGACCGCAGCTTCGTCAGTGCATTTAAACTTATTTTTATCTTGAAATTAGATTAGACTGTAAAATGTAACTTCCAAAACACAAAAAGACCACCACAGCAATAAAATAATATTTCTTTACAATCAGCTCAACAGCGTCAATACGTGTTCTAGAAGCGAGTGAACAAAAAGAAATGTAAATTACACGAAAAATGTTAACGATTTAACGGACTTTATTAACTTCCGTTAATTAAAGCTGAAAATAACAGATTAACGTTAACGGAGGTGCGAAGTTTGTTTACGAACTAATGGTTAACGAAGCTAACGTTTTGCATTAACTTGCCCACCTATATCTATTACCTCTATCATTTTGTTTTGGTAAAGCTCACAAGAATGCATCTAAGATCTTTGTTGTAATTGATCCATAAACTAGTTTTAAATCTTCAAACTGCATGGTCTTTTCCCATTTACTTTGGAAAGCAAAGATTATTTGGGGATTCTTTCCTGAGGCATTCAGCTTACATGGCCAAACCATCTAAGTTGAGATTTTTCAATTCGCAGAAGAAGCGACTTGATGTTTAAAGATTTTCGAATCTTGTAGCTTAGCACTTTAAACAACGTAATTCTTTCAACTCGTCGTAGAAACCTCATTTCAGACGCTTGCACTTACGATCCTAATTTTTTGGTCATCACCCAAGAGGGCCAAGATTCATGATCATAAGTAAGAATTTGGCAAAAATTGTTTTGGAAATTCAGAGCTTTGCCCTTTTTCGTAATTTTTGTTTCATGACAACCGAATAATGCAAAGCTTGCATTAACTTCACTAGGCTTACCAATATTCGGTTATCCAGTTTTTCGTCTTGCCTTCCATCACTCATGAATGCAACCCCAAGGTACTTAAAATATTCTACGTGCTGCAGTTTCACTCCATTCACTTGCAACAAGCACTTCTCAACAAGGTTTCTTGAGAGATAAAGTAACTCAGTTTTGGCCGTGCTTATTTTTATTCCAACCGTGTTGCATGCGTTTGTAAAGCTATTTTAATATGCGCTGGATGCCAGATTCTGTAAATTTTGCAAATTTTTAAAGATTTTGCAAATCATTAAGCGAATAGCAGACAACTGATTTTGTAACTTCCGATCGTGGCACTCATCAATTTGGCTGCATTTGTCCATCCATTTGTGGCCAACTTTAGTCCAGAAAAACGAATCAATTTCAAAACCTGAAAAAGGCTTAAAAGTTTTGCAATAATAGAACTTTAAAATGAAATATAAAAATCACACCAAGTGTGGACTCCTTACACTGAATTGTGCAACAACTATATAAAATCAACAAGCGTCTATAACGTTTAAAAATTATTTACAATTGTTAATGTAAGAGTGGATATAAAGTATTAATACAAGCAGGTAATAAAAAATAGGCAAAAACAAAATAATAGGTGCATCAGTATCAAATCCAAATGGATTATTATCTACACAAAATTATTTATGCCATCTGATATAGTTTCATTAATATTAAATTTGGCCTGAAATTTGTTAATATTTTCAATAAATTGTCTGCTTGGTTTACAAAAGTTAACGGTATTAGCAGCCAATGATGTTGGAAAAGTATTGATTATGTTGTGTTTTGCTTTTTAACACTGTAGAAGACAATAAATAAACTTTCAAAATGATGGTCAGGTCAATATAATTTATAGTCTTTTAGCGCTAAAGAACTAAACGACAAGAAAGCAGCTGTGCGCATTTACTACATTGTTCATCACCAAAACATACTGAATACTACTTCTTAATCATCACTAGCTAATGATATCTGAACTTCAGTGAGCACACCATATAATTTTGAAAATACTATGAAAATGATTGTAACAACAAACTTGTGGCCAAACTTCATATTAATAAAACTATATGTACATTGCATTTTTCAAGACGGCAGGCCCTTAACTCTGTAAATTGGTAAAGAAAATTATTTAAAAGAAGTCAAAAATATGTTTTGAACCACTCCATTTTGTGGATAGGTTATCATGACAGACCTGTTTGTAATGTAATTCATGGAATGGTTTATTTATATTTTTCACTTCTGTACCGCACAGTAATAAGTTAAATGGCACAAATACTTTTTTGTAAATATATTAGGTTGATTCAATTCTAATTCACCATTTGTTTTGTTTTAGCCTTTATTTCATCGCGTGGTTTTGTCAGTAATTATTACAGTATTACAAACACTTACTGTGAAATACGTTTTAAAGGTTTCAGGCTTTTGTTGGTTTTGTAGTGTCACTTGCTGTCCAGTTAACCATAGACAGTTCGCATTAATTGTATACAGTATACAATTATTATTAAAGATAATTGTATACTGTATACAATTTATCAAACTATATCATTGTTTTGTTGTTTGTTTTTATCAGATTATATCAGTCAAAGGTGGAATCGAGGATACAACCTTCGAGAATACAACTCAAGGACACAACAAAAATCCGAACCCAAGGCCTAGGACCGACTTCCTGAGAACAGACACTCTCAAGGTTAAGGATAGGAATGTTCGAAGCCAAGGCCAACTACTAAGGACACAAGGCGGAAGTGTTCTAACAAAAAAACAGGTCCCAAATTTTTTTTCTTCAGGCGACCTCCAAAAACAGAAAAGATCTTCGTGCAAGGAGACTCCGATTTTCTGCGAAAAATCAGTTGTTTTCCGAAAATAAAGAAAGATCTTTCCAAATTTTCCGCGAGGTTTCTGCCGATTTCCAAAGTAAAGCTAAAAGAAGGTCATGGCTATGGCCCATTTTTAACGAATCAAAAAACGTGCTCTCCTCGAGCCAAGGACAGAAAATTTCGAGTAGTTGTAGGCTTCGAAGCCAAGACCAAAAATTTCATAATATGTTCCCGAGGTCGTCCTTGAGTACTCCATCTCAGATATCAGTTTTTTGTTTTTTGGACTGAAGGTGGCGAATGGCCAAAACATATTTGAATAAACTATATTTTAATACAAAACGGCTTAAATATTTAATCCTAGTCTCCACTGATTTTGAATAATATGGTAAAGAATTTTTATTGATGCAGTACTAGAAACCTAATTACAAAATTGTCTCCATTACCATGCTTCTACTGTGTTAGGTTAAAAAAAAAATTTTAACCTTTACTTCAGTAAACCTATATTGAAGTTGCTTTCCAAGATATTTTGCATCCTTACTTTTCTGAAAACTACATCAAAACCAAATTGCTTTATGAATCTAATAGTTCCAAAATTCTAAGCCAATTGATTCTACATGGAACATTTGAAATTAAATGTTTTTTCTACATTTCTTTTTCACTGCAGACAACGCGTGATAATTGCTATTGCCAAGTTTGGGGCACATTAAGAGCTGAAGAGTCCGTGTATGGTGATCCATGGCAATCTAATGAAACGAAGCAATTAGAAGTGAACATTACTTGCTTCTTTCCTGGAGGTTTGCAAGAATCTATTCTTTGAATTTTATTCATCCTTCCTTAAAAATTTAAAAATTTTGGTAATGTAGCATTATGAGAAAATGCTAAGTTATGAGATTAACGTTGAACTTCAATAGGTAAATTTTTATTAAACGCATTAGATTTAACTATAGAATAAAACTTACTTTATTCCTAAGCCAGGTTTCATAGGATTTTTCCTTCAAAATCTTGCATCAGTTGCTTCTGGTTGAAGAAAGTTTGAAAAATCATACATTATTTAACTTCAAAAACCAAATAAAAACAACGACAAAAAAGAAGCGGCAGCTTACCTGTCGTATCATAAAGTTGATCAATTTCATGAACGCTAAAGAATCAATCCCAATAATGTTGAAAAACCTAGTTTTTTTAATCGATAAACTAGATTTCACCCTTAGCTGGTCATCCTAATTTAATTTTTTCTCTAAGAATCTAATTCCAATTTTAGTTTATCTCCGCTCCTCATCTTATAACTTTTTTAAAGATAAATGTCTTTTGAAGACCACCCAAACTACAACTAAAGAAAGTATTTCAAAATACGGTTGCCTTTATGAAAATAACACCGTGATGAATATCACTTCAGCTCGTTATAGATGTTCTGATGAGCAAAGGTAAATTATTTTCGAGCATAAAACCGTCTGGTGATGCTTCAAAGCTCACTTTATATTTGTTGTACAGTTAGTGATATATAACCCCAGCATCCAAAATACGTATATTTGAAACATTTTTAAAAATTTATGTTGAATTTTATATATTTAATATCTAAAGAATTAGTAGCAACTAGAAAGAATTATACTAAAACAAACATATTTTGTACTAATCAAATGTGCGTTTAACCCTATTTTTACCGGGGAGGGGGCAAATTTGCCCCCCTTTTACTTATTGTAATATAGCTCCTAAACTAAACAAAAGTTTTGCTTTGATGCACCCTGACTTTGAATCAAATTTAAAAACATGCATTTTCAAAAAGTTTGGGGTCAGCGGGACAACCGGAAGTGACGTCATTTTTGCCTTTGTTAGAGGCACCCAAGGAGTTTTATGCAATTTTGAGTACAAAACATGCTTATCAGAGTGTGTATTCTATTCATTGTACTGCGTAATCATTATCAATGCTAATCTTTAGCTGGAATAAAATATTTTATTTACTGATAAATGCATTGCAACATCATTACGTCATTGATGACGTCATTATTCAAAACTATTGCTTTTTCTGCCGTTTCTCGAAATAAATTGCCTTCGCATAAAAAAAAGTTCATTTTCATCAGCTGTTGAATAATATAATGAAAATAATACTGCAATATTGTAAAATTTTGTGAATTATACAATATCTCAGTTACAAAAAATTACAAACAATAATAAACAGAATATATTAAAGATGACATCATCATGGATGATGACGTCATTATGCATGTGACGTCATCATCTGCTGTGACTTTATCAGAGTTGTCTTTGAAATAACAAAAGTCCCAGCTGAAAGTAATATTACGCAACATTTAGACAATTTTGATGCTGTTATAAGGATTTACTGGTTTTGATGACGTAATCATTATTTGCGTGACGTCATAACCTCAAAATTTTTACATTAAAAAATTTTACAAAAAAAAAGCTGAAACATGCAAAAAATCTTACTTCTATCACTTACCAAATAGTTTTTGGATAGGGGGGCATATTTGTCCCCCAGTACAAATAGGATGTAAAAATAGCCTGGTAGATACAGGGTTAAACTGGACGGGAAGCAACTAAAATTTGACGTCACTGACAACTCGCCAAAGATTTCAAACTTTGCCAACGGTTGCTTTAAATTCACTTTTAGACAAAATTGTTGTTTAGGGGTTGGCCTGTTTTGAGCAAGTGACGTAAGCAACCACTTGTAAAAGTTGGCAATCTTTGCTTTGAGTTGCCTCTCGTCCAGTGTAAACACACTTCAAGACATTTTCAGTATCTGCAAGCAGAAAACAGACATATGTGGAATTTTGCAGCTTAAGCTAAAATTATGAGCAACATTGCCTGAATAAGATTTTAAATTGCCAATCGTTCAAAAACTTTTAAAAAAAGTATTAAAAATTGATCAAAAAATATACGGCTTTATCCGAAAAGTTCAAATTTGGAACTAAAAAAGCAAGAGAGGCATTGTTTAGGGATTGGGATTATAACCGAGGTTGAGATGTGAATGATTCATGAACCATTACGTAAAAACTAGAATTTCGAGGTTAAGCAAAACGGGATTTCCAAAAAATTTCTGCTTCATTGATCACACGTTCTGAAAGGTTTTCCTTTCTTTCGGAACCACTACACATTTTGTTCTTAATCTAGCAACGGATCAAAACTTTCCAAAAAACCTTGATTGAACATATTTAATCATTTTGTCTTGATGCATTTCCACTAAACAATGTCTTGCACTCACGGCAATTTACGTAATAAACCTCAAGCAAAGAAAGATAGCGAAATTTTCCATTAAATCACAGCGCTTTTCTGCTGAAAGCTTTTGAAAATTTTTAGAGATAAATTCCGTTTTCCTCCCTTTCACAGTATTATCATATGATTTGTTCAGCATAGTAGGTTTGTACAGTACCTGGTCAATTTGCGAACACATAACAATTACATGGCCGAACACAGCAATTGTACAGTATGACCGACAATTATTTTCTACACATCTCGAGCTTGAGGGAACAAAATATAGAGAAGTGATGATGATGATTTTGACATTCAGACGTCGATTTTAAATAAGAAAAATTATGGTTTTATCAAATTAAATCAACTTTTTAGCTATATGTTAAAGGCTAAGGACAATAATTGATAAAATTTTGGATCTGAGACGTATATGTGTTTTAGGTGACATAAAAACAACTTTGCTAAAGTGATTGAAGATTTTGCTCAAACATATGATTCGGATTTGGACTAGAAGCTAGCTGATAAAACTGACACAAACAATGGCAATCAAGCGTAATACTCCATAGCTTTTTTCCCATGCATTTGATATGAATACGTCATTTTGACACCTTCACAGAGTGGCGATGGTGGTGTAGTGGTTATTGCAACTTTCGCGCTCGAGTTCGATTTGCGCTAAGCTTGCCTGGCATATGTCGTAATCACTGGAGATTCATGTTGGAAATGGAGATTTGTGTTGGGAATGAAGATTTGCTTTACCTCCTTTTTTTCCTTCAAAACCTTGCATTAGAGTTAGGGCTCCGGAGCAATGCCAGCCTGAGAGATAGCAATTTTGAGCAGTAACTTTTTCACATACAAAAGCGACGTACCGTTACACTTGATTGCCGTTGTTTGCGTGAGTTTTATCAGCTAGCCGCTGGTCAGTTTTGGGCTGGGTTCGGACTTCTAATTTAGGGATAGGATTATGATTAAGGTAATCTTACGTTCGTGCCCATGAACCAGGCGCCCTGAGTCTGTCTAACCACACCAACGCAAGAGCACCGTGCTTTTTTGACTTTGTTCGCAATTCTTCTGTCAGGCTGGACCACCACAGCTTTATAAAATGCCCTATCCCAATGAGAAACAAGCGTAAAATTCTTTCTCAAGGCACAGCAACGAAGTAGCATTTCGGCAGTTAATGAACCAAAACTAATGTTTAAAAAAGTTGAAAACAACAGTATTTTTCAGCTTAAAAGCATCGACGCTTGCAATTCAAAATTGCCAGTGCCGAAGTTGGTGCAGCAGGATAGCTGAAAACATCGTATATGGTGATCCATGCCCAGCAATACTTAAGCCAAACCAAGAATCGGTGACTTTTGATTGCGTCCCTTGTACAAGTCAATACAAAATTATTGTTTTAATTTTAGTAATCCTCATTTAAAAACTATAATATTTTAGCATTTTGTGTAAATTGAAAGTTATGAGTCAACTATTAAACTTCAATGGATAGTTAAAAAAATATATTTTGCTGATTGCAATCAAATAGAAAATATTTTACTTTATTCCTAAGCTAAAAGTTTTATTTCAACCTAAATGTATTTTCAAAAATGCAGTATGCATCAGTTGCTTTAGCAGCAATATTACAGCCTAAGCAAATTATAGTGACCAAAAGAAGCGGATTTGGAGGGGTTGTTCCATGGCTCACGACTTTTGGGTACTCTTTCGTTTTTGCTTTTTTTCACTTGAAGCAGTAATATTTTAAATGTACGTTGTACAATAATTGTACGGAGTTACAAACTCTTTTTTGATGCAGCAACTATTGTCAAACAATCATTGTTTTATATTATGATTCATTAAATTGACAATAATTATTTTAACGTACTTAAAAACTACGTTTAGACTGCCGGAGGTATACAACACCACCAACAGCAACAAAAACAACAACAACAACAAATGCAACAAAAGCAACAAACACTACAAACATTACAAATAAAACAAACACAACAACATCAGCAACAACAAACACAACAAGAACGTCAACATAAACAAATAAAACAAACACAACAAGCAAAATAAGCACAACAAACACAACAAGCACAAGAAACATAACAAACAAAACAAAACAAATAAAACAAACAAAACAAACACAACAAACGCAACAAACACAACAAAAACAACAAACACAACAAACATAACAACAGCAACAACAACAACAGCATCAAGAACAACAAGAAGAAGTACAAAACAGGAACAATAAACTTCACCACTACTTTTCCACTAAACCTTACCACTACATCAACAACTTTAAATAGCTACAAGAAAACCCCAGCGATGGCAGCAATCGTCGTTTATTTAAACGGTGCTTTATTGTTGCTGTTAATTATTGTTATGAGGCTAATTTGGATCGAAAAGAGAAAAAAGAAAATTTGCCAGCAAATTGGCAATGCAGAAAAAACTAGAGCAATTTTCGAAAAAAAAGAAAAATCAGAAACGAGAAATACGATAAAAAACGAAAATATATTAATAGAGTTAAAAAAAATGAGCAAGACTTATAAACAATCTGCAATGGTTTTCTAAATGTCACGCACAAAAAATGATGAGTCTGAAGATGATTTCTAAGGCATTTTTTACATTGTAAAAAAAACAAAAGAAGATAAAAACAGAATGCGTCCCTTTGTAATGTATTGCAGAAATAAAAAAAAGAAAAAAAAAAGGTTGTTGTTTTATGAATATGTGAATTAGCAAAAAATGAAAGTAAAATACACTGATTTTCAAAACCAAATTTTTTTTTAAATGATTTTTATTAACTTTGTTTGTACAAGAAGGAAAAAGACAAACATGTCGTCTTCTTAGATTTTTCGTGATAAATTTCTTCAAAAACATTTTTTTTTCATTCAAGCTTTTTTCTTCAAATTAACAGAGTCGAGCAACATGTCGTTACCAAGATGTAGTAAACCCATATTACAATCAATTTAAGAGTTTGCAAATTTATGATACGGTACACTAAAGTATGAAATCGCTTAATTTTGTCATTGTTTTACTGTATAACCAACAAAACTCTTAATGCGTTTCAATATTATTTTCGTGAAACTGTTGAACATTCGAGCTGAGTTACGAGACAATCCAGTAATAACTCAAATCTTCATATTCCACGCTACCGAACAAGTAAATTGCAAAAGTGCATTCAACATCAAAAAGTCAAATCTGGAAATCCATTTCTCAAAAAATTAGGGTATCATCTTATAAAAGATTTAAAATTCAGGCTAAATTTTTTCTGCTAAATCTGTACCAATTAAGTTGGCCTGCAAGTCCCGCAACAACTATTTAGATCTTCCGATTCTTCAGGAGACTTGAATGGTTTGGCTGAAAAAGTGTCAGTAAGTAAAAGAAATCTTACAACAGTGCTTGTCACTAAAAATATTTAAATCTCAATATTACTAGCTTAATTAGTAAGTTATCATGACAATTAGGGGCGTTGCTTGGCTTGATGACCGCAAAGTTCTTTCACAATATCCTTGACGCAATTCTAATCAATTTTTATGACTGCTATTATATTGTTACTGAGCACCCAAATACTATTTGTCTTGTGTTGAAATGCTATGACATTATTGAACAAGTGGTGTAATTTTTGCTCTAAAATTTGTTTTGACGTTTCTTTGATGATGTCGTTATACCTTATAACCAAATTTTTTAAAAGATTTTGAGAGCTATAACCCACATGCAAAATTTCGTGTTTCCATGATTTCCGGCTTAAAGGTCCCCTTTTTTCACTTCAAAGATTTGTGGGTGAAAAAGCTTGGGCAAGTTGAGTAAAATATATAGCATTATCTTTTCTTTATTTGAGTTATGCTTGACTAAACTCTAAAATGGGAGAAAAGTTTGAAAAACCCCTGATATCTGAAAAAAGTGGAACAAAACTGATAGACTGAAATGCAAAAAATTAAATACTTGCAAATCTGGGCCCACATAATAGAAATTTTCTCGCTTGTATTAATAACGAGAATTTCTTAAGAGGCGTTGCTCTCTAAAGACAAGAGATTATTTTTGCACGTGCATCTGAATCTGTGCGAGCTGGGTGACGTCATTTTTGCTCGTTAAGTTGCTTGGATCGATGCGAGATATAACCTAAGTAAAAAGACATCAAATTTTCCACACCAAATTAACAAAAATTTTGAAGCGCCCTTTAAGCGTACGAGTTTTTTTTTTTGGTCAAAGTGTTGAAAAGGAAAAGGAATGAAAATGGAAAAGTGGAAAATGGAAATGGAAAATTGTTGAAAAGTCTAACTAAAGTGAATTTTTGTTGAAAACACTAAAAATTGTCTTCATGTTTGCTATTTGACTGCTAAGAAGAAAGCGAATTGCATGGGGAACCGTTTACGGAATCGACTGATAAAGAAATATTGAGTGGCGACTGTTGACAAAAATAGCAATACACTCTTTCTATAAGAAAAATTTTCTAAAAACATGAAGCCCCTTTTTTTTTGCTGAAAATTTAAGAACAAATTAAAAACAATGCTAGCCTCGGCAGCAAAATAAACCGAAAGCAAAAAAAATACTCAAATCAAAGAAAAGAAACTAAATTTTGTACTGATTCAAAACGATAAAATTTTAGTGATTTTCTTGCGTTTGCAAGCAAAATTGTACTATTCCAAGGGTGTAGAGCGCTATTTGAGAATTTTTTTGGCAGTAGTTCAAAAAAAGCTTGCTTTTTTCAAGTTGAACGACTGCCAAAAAAACTTTACGATGCTACAAAGCAGGAAAAAAGCTTTTACTCAAGCCGACAGAGCATTAGTAATTAAACACTGTTGCAAAGATGATTGCTGAAATTGACATCGATGCTCTAAAATTTAAGAAAAAATCATAAACAAATGAAGCTGAAATTTGGCAAAATATTAGAAACAGCCAGTCTCAACTCCGAATTTAGTGGTTTGAAAAAAACAAACAAACAGTGTATTTTGACTTGTTCTCTTTCGAAAAAATTTGAAACCTATTGTTGTTGTTAATATAAATGTATACCCAGCAACAACCTCAACAGCGCTTCACGTCATTCAAAAAAATTATGGTATAGTAAATAATGTTCTTTTCTTTCTCATTGATCCAAAAAAAAACTCTGTAGTTGATTAACTATTTAATATCAATGAAAGATTTTACAAGCTTAGAATATTAATGCATGGCCCGTTGTATCTTTTTCCATAACAATTGCAGTTTATACTGTCATTCAGACACAATACGCTTGAACGCATTATTTTGAAGTATAGAAATGCATCAGACGTGACAATGAAGATTTATTAAGTGCTAACACAACATCTCGCAAAGAAATTCAAGCGAGCATTTATAACGCATGCTAGACAAGCGTGTTGGGAAATACCATTTTTTCTAGAAAGTTTTTTTGCTCGTTGACGCCTTTTAAGAAGCGAAAAAGGCTTTTACGAGCTCGATTACATGTTTTGTCATAAGGGCCCAGGACGGTTTGAAATAAGCAGTTTGACGCAAAACGTTTCAACAAGGCTGCCATTGGATTAGAGCTTTGGCAAGGGTTTCGCATCAAAGCCTGTAAATAGTTTTTCTTAGAAAACAAAAAGAGTTTCGCGTCGAAGCATCCTTTAGAAACAATAGAATAAAAATTTAAGTGCTTCAAGAACCCCAATATCAAGTAAATCAACCGCGTAAAACTTCTTGCAGCAAGCTAGTCACGTCAAAATGTCGCAGATCCGAGTATACATGGAAACAGGCTAGAAAAATTATAATTTTAATTGAGAAAATTGTAATGAATTACACGATTTTGCTGTAATTGTAATTGAAAATTTTCTGCCTATTTTCATTTACAATTACTCTATTATTCACTAAGATAGATGAAAACAAAATCTGTTTGAATAATATCGATTTTCCTCCGGTTGCAAGTCGATATCGATATTTTCTACCGGTTGCAATCACATCTGACGTCACAAACCGAACATCAAAGTATCGGTTAGGGATTATTGGAGTTATTTTTAGAGATAGAGTTAATCATATTCATTACCTAAACTTAGCTCCTACTCTAATCATAATTAGCACTAACTCTAAGCCGAAAAATAGGCTAACATAAAATTATTTTATGACGTAAGATGTGACTGTAACCGATGGTAACTAACCATTGTAACCAGTACTTAAACTGTAAAATTTTGCATGGTTGGACGCTTTTGCAGCCTTGACCAAACGCACTTGGAATGCGAAAGTACTTTAGTGGAAATTATGTTTTTCCGTCCCCGAAATTGAGTGAAGACCAAGGAAAAAAAAAAGGTCTTCACCAATATCAAGTGAAGATAAAAAAAAAGGACTAACTCGGCCAAAATTTGTGGGATTTTTCGCGCATACAGGCCCTTTTTCGTCTGATCAACCAGTGCTCAAATCTCGATGGGGAACGCAAAATCTCGTTGTGGGGACACTAACTTTTGATGGGAGACGCGTCCTCCCTACAATTTAAGTACTGATTGTAATCATAGGTGTAGTCAGGATATTTGATTGGTGGTGTCCCAAACCACAAATAAATGCAATGACGTCATCAGAATTTTCAAAAGAGGACCTTTTTGTGGGGCAAAGATATATCGTTGAATTAAGATTCAAAGCCTTGCCTATTGTTGGCAATTAACCAGGATTTTGCTAAAGGAAGAAGGCTTAAACTAATAGTTAAAAGGTACAATTGTCTGACTTGGGAGACGAGTGGAGTAAGCTAATGTAACTCAAACGTATCACAGACTGGGGTCTGCAGGCGCAGTCCCCAACCGCCAGTGGCTTTAGGAGTCTGGGGATGAAGCCCCCAGCCGCTTGGCGATTTTTTATAATTTTTTTAAACACAAAGTTATTTTAAATTTTAATTCCATTGGATCACATTTCGCACGTGTTTAGAGCCATTTGAAAGAACTAGATTTTTAAGATTTAAAAGCCAATCGAAAAAATTAAATTGTTCAATCCTCCTTTTACTTGCAATTTAAGTGCAAAACAAGTTTAAAATCTTGCTATTAGTTGTTGAATTTTAATTGTAAGTGATTTGTTTGCCCAGATAGGGGGAAGTAAGGAACATCGACTCCTGCAATATTTTACCATTAAATAATAATCCCCTCGAAGATTTTCGTTAAAAATTTTTGTTTTGTCATGAAATTTAAAGTTATAGGAGACATGTATGGCCAGGATGCCCAGGACTCCTTAATTCATATTCAACATTTTGTAAAATGAGCATTTCTCCTAGCTAATTTTTTTTAAATTATTTTGTGCGTAGAAACCGGCGAGGTGGAGATGAATTATTATTGAAAAATGGTACATTAGATGGTTACGCTTACTAACCATGTTATTCCCGGGCTGGATTTATATTGCACGGGGCCCCTGGTACTTTGAGGATTTTCGCAACATCTTCCTGCCAAATATAGGTGAAGACCAAAAAAAGTCTTACCATCTGAGCGCTGGGCCTTGGCACTTCGTCATATCGTAAATTCGGCCCTGGTTATTGCATTACGTTCATAAAAAAGTCAATGAGGGCCTGAGGAAGTAACTTTCAGAACAAAACCCCTTATTAATTTCACCCGGGTTATTCATTTCAATTGGTTGGTAGAATCGAATTGATGGAGCCCGGATCTGCTGGTCGTCAATTTTATTGGTAATTAGTGTTGTAGGCGTGAACTGCTGTACGCAAAGATGCTAAAAGAAAATGAAAAACAATACTTTTCTGTCACATTTTTATCTTTGGTTGCATTTCGATTGGGGGAACTGGGGTCATCCATCCGTGGTTACGCCTATGATTGTAACTTTAATGCTATTTGTGATAGTAAGATTTTGAGTGCTTTTTTGCCCTTGTGTGATGTCTAAGTATCACTAATGTTTCTATTTTGTATGATTATGCTGATCAATTGGTAAAATGAAAATTGTGTTAAATAGCAATATGTTACTTGAAATTGTAACGTACACAAATTCAACTTTTTTGCAATTTTTAATTGTGTTATTAAAACTTATTTTCTTTTGCATAAATAATTTTGGTGTGATACCATGGTTTAGCTAAAACCATAATGTTGCTGTAAGCGATATGAATTCAATAACATACTTGACAACTGCTTACAAACGAAATTATTTATTGCAAAAATTAAAGTTAAACAAAGATGGGTGAAAGAACCAGGATAGAGAGAAATGGGGCTTTAATAGGTCTGGTAGAGAAATACAAAACAAATCGACAGTGTTGACATAAGCAAAACTCGGGGCTTCGTATATAAGTAAATTGATCGCAATGTCTTGAAAATATTTTCATTGTAATTGATATTGTAATTGAATTACAATTACTTGAATTTGAATAATTGTAATTGTAATTGAAAATTTTAGGTTATAATTGTAATTAAAACAAAAACAAGTACTTTTTCCAATTCTGCTTGGAAAAACTTTTTTTTATACTTAAAATTGAAATATTGGTAAAACATAATCTTGCGTATATGAGAGAACAAAACGTGGACTAAGAAACAAAACTTTGAGCTACAATAAGCACATCTTTTGATTTTTTGGTTTTAGGAATACTTAGTATCATAAGCAAAATGTTTGAATATTTTTCAAAAAATTTTAGATTATTGTTCTATTTTTTCATTCAAAAACTTGACAATTACTTTATTATGCTTGAAAAACTGCTCTTAGATTGTCAACCAATTCCAAATACAATTACAACACCAATACAATCACAACAACGACAAGAGGGACTACACGACCTACTGTACTATAGCTTTTCCTACAACACCAATAATTGCAACATTAAACAGCATTAAATGCGCAACGTCAAACGGTGTTCAATATGCAACATCATCTACACCTGCAAATCGTATCGAAACAAAAACTTAAAAATTGTTTGAATTATTACAAGCATTAGTGTTTTTTTTAATACCGGTGATTTTGCTTATTTTTGGTGGCTTTGTTAAGAACCGAAATAGCAATGAAAAAAAGAGAACAAAAAAAAGAAGCGCATTGCAGGACCAGCCAGCAAATGGTGAATGCCTTAATGAACCTGATATTTTAGAAATGGATGAATACAAGCAAGAAGTTGAAGAACAGTAAACATACATTATAATCGCAGCATTTGGAAACCTCACGCAAACAAAAAAAGAAGAAAAACAGATGGTCGTGGAAATGGTTAGCGCCATGCTCAGCTTTTGGGAAAGCGATAAACCACAAACTAGTTTACGCCCATTTGTGATGAATTCCGAAACTACTAAATGTAAAAGCGTGATTGTAATTTTAATAATGCAAAAATACAAAAAGTACTGTAAAATATGCTAATTTTAAAATTATAGTTTTTGTTAGGGTAATTTTTGTTAAATATCCAAAATTACGTCTGACTCACTCACAGTTTTATTTAATAAATTCTTAAGCGGAAAAAAGTTTATAGAATCGGAATAACAAAAGCTGATAGATTAAATAAGTGAGATACAAACAAAGCAAATACCGTTAAAAACAAAGCAGTTTGGTACAAGCAAAGCAAATACCTGCAGAACATTTTTACGCTTACAAATCATGGGTGATGATTGATGATAAACATTTGTCTATTACTAAAGTATATCTTGCTTGAAGTGAAAACTGGCAGTGGTCACAGTACAGAGCTTGCAGAAAATTAATGGTAAAATTTCATTTTTTGTTTTTGTTGTTCTATGTTTCTTATTGGTATCTTTCAGTCAAGACAAATCTTAAGATATGAAAACTGAAAGTAAATGTAATTACATTTTATTCACCAAGTTGCCTTGCTCAGGAGACAGCGAAAAGACCTTTTGGTCTTGGAGTCAAGCTGACACCTGCCCAACTGTCGACCACACATGATGGCTGATTCAGAATATGCTTTTTAATGCTGAATGTCAAGCAGGGAAGCAGCTGTCAATAGCATTTTTTCTTGTCTTCATTATGATCATACCGGGAATCAAACAATGAAACTCGGTCTACCGTTTCAGTATCAAACGCTCTATTCACTGGACCACTGATTGGTTACCGTCTTAGACGAGTCGAGACCCAATTAATGAAAATAATAACGTATAGATAAGGTGTGCAAGATAAGTGTTCATTTTGGATGCTGTTTTTCACATTTAGTAAATTACGTATATCGGAGCAGAATAACGGGACGATGTGAAGAGCTTATACAAAAAAAACCAAGGCCAAAATACAAAGAAACATCGGAGCAGAATAACGGGACGATGTGAAGAGCTTATACAAAAAAAAAACAAAGCCAAAATATAAAGAAACATTTTAGTTACGTAACGTTTCGACGTAAACTAAAGTCACTATCAATCTTATTCAAAATAGAATCTTATTCAAGTAATATTCTATTTGAACAAGATTGACAATGACTTTAGTTTAGGTCGAACCGTCTCGTAAATCGAATGCTTCATTTTATCTTGGCTCCGGTTTTTTGTCTAAAAAGTTACGTACACTTTATCGATCGCGTGTAAATTTTACAGCGACCCTCAACGCAAACAAAAAATAAAATGTTTTAAAAATCATTTGCTGTTATTGCAATTATTTCTCAGCAATGCAGATTCCCACATTTGTTCAGTTTTTCAGAATGGGTTTAGTTTTTGCTTAAAACTATTGGTTTAATGTTATGACTAAAAGGTCGAACAAGTTGAAATAACTACGTCAGGTTTTCTGCAAAACACAAAGCCAAGCAGCTACAGTGCCAACTTGATTTATGACGTAACAACAAAAAATAGTGACTATTGTTTATTCATTTATGTAATTTTTGGCATAAGTGGTAAATAGAGTATTTTGCCGGTTAGTTCAGTTTTAGATACCGGTAGGCTACGTAAACCGGTACCGGTAAAACTGCGCTGGTATCAAGTTAAATATCAGGCTAACAGTGCTTTGAAGCAAATCATAACTTACCCACTGTCATTAACTCAGAGATGAATATATTAGCTAGAACTGAACCAATACCGAAGAAAAATTGGCATTCTAATCTAGACTAAACCACTAAAAACCGAACCAGTAGGCTGCACAAAACAAAATGTTTCACTTTATTTTTCAATCATTGTATAATGTTTGTCAAATTATGTACATGTACAATTATACTATAGATATAACTCAACCTTGATCAATATCCCACTTAATTTCAGGCCTAGGCTACAATAGATATGTCTCATGCACAAAATAACATGCTAATCCTGATTTTGATATAACGAGTCTAACACCTACGATGCAAAGCGACTCAATAGGCGACAATAGCTCAGTGGTAGAGTGTCGGGTTAATGGTGGAAAGATTGTTGACCCCTGGTTCGATTCCTGAACTGTCAATGCGTAGTTGTGTTTTTGATAAAAACACTTTGCACTAATTCCCCAGTGGAGCCAAGCAGTCTACCCGCTTTGGTGACCAGCATGACGAAAGGCTTGCACAGAACCAAAAAAAGTGCTCTACGTTGGTGTAATTAGACAGACAGACGCGAAGTGCCTGGTTCACACGAACATGCAACGCAGTCTTTTGTGACGTTAATTTAGGAATAGTTTGTGAACGTTAATTGTTTTTTTGTGTAATGGATCAGTGATGTTTGAAATGATGTCACTCAGAAGCGACGAACCAGAGAAAACTTTTTTTTGTGAAAAACCTTAAAAAATTTCATAGATGGGAATTATGTACTTTTTAACCCTAGAACTCCCAAAGGGGTCAAAAATTGATCCTTTTTGCTTCGTTTTTTCTAAAATAAACAAAATATGCACAACATAGGAGGTTGAGATTTTTTGACTTCTTTTCATTTTGGTTATTACACACTTCAATTGAATAACTCAAAAATTCGATGAAAAAACAATGATTTTTTGTCCAGTTTTACGCCAACTACCAAAGGGGTCAATTGACCCCCACGGCTACTTTCTTGCATAAAACTCCCAAAAAATATTCATTCTATTCCAAATTGATGCATTCTTTACACATTGGTGTTGAGCATATACCGCAAACATACAGAGAGCAGTTTCCACAGTTTGTGCGAGTTTTGTTAGAATCGCAAATCCTGCACTTGGTTCTTTTACTCGGTGGTAAATTTTCATCGGCTCCATCGCGAACTCCTTTCAAACGAAACAAATGGGGCATTTCATGCCGGCGACTCCGTTCTGAAAAGCAAAGCTCTTCTACCAACTTGATTAAAAATTGACGTCGGTTTTGGGCAGATAAAGTAATATCCTTACATATCACATACTTATTCAGAGACACAATATCCAGTAGATTGAAAAATGCTGCCAAAGGCCATCTCCTAGGTGAAGGTTTAGTAGAATAGGACCGAAGCATTTCATCTGCTGTGTCAACTCCGCCTTTGTTCTTGTTGTAGTCCAAAACTGCTTTTGGCTTTCTCTTCTCCCCTTAACGAACTTCTACTGCCTTATGTTCAGAGGAAAGCAAGAATACTACCTTGTTTTTCTTTGCTTTGTAGCTGAGTATAATGATGCTCTCTGGTGGCAATGCAAAGAAAAAATTGGATAAATAAAGAGCAGCATCTTTTTCAAAGAAGATTTTATTCGGAATTTCTCTTTGATGTCCTCTGAGGGTACCCACTATTGTTGTATGTTGTTGCAACAGTTTTTTTGCAAGAGATAAGGATGTAAAAAAATTCTCACAAGTCACATTCAGACCTGTATTTTGGTAAGGCTCCAATAACGGCAATGTCACAAATTCACCAAAAACAGTCGAAACTCGATCTTCTTCTTAGCCGACGTAAGGGAAAGCTCGTAAAACGTACAGTAGTACGTTGTGGCATCACAGAGCATCCAGAATTTTATCCCAAATTTTGCTGGTTTTTGGGGCATATACTGAATAAACAGACACCTAAAATCAAAAGTAGCATTATAAAAATTGTTTTCGTATATAAAAAGTCATTTGTAAAAAAGATTGAAACTGGATATTTCAAATTGTTTCCGCAAAAAAATTAAATTGGATGACTAATGCGCAAAATGAAAATAAAAAATTGTTTATTGAAAACACGGTCTAACCTCGATGGACAAGGAAAAAGTTGCTCATCTACTGTTACATCAGCATGAGGAAAATACGACTTCTGGCAATTATTCATCAAGGAATTCCATAATTCTCGAATTGCAGCAAATTTGTCTGTACTTTGGCGAATTGGTCTGTAATTTTTATCGTCAAATCGAATATATATAAGAATAGATTGAAACTTATTTCTTGACATTGTTTCACGAAAGATGGGTCGACCATGATCTGATTTCCAAAAGCTTGGTAGTAGCTCGTTTCTTCCTTTGAATACTCCACGAAGAAGACAAAGTCCAAAAAATGCATCTAATTCGTGCATAGAGATGTAAAAATTAGTATTTCCCTGTCAAAGAGCTTCAGCCTTAGTGAACCGTAAAATGCATTCTAAGTTTTGATGACCCCACAGCTCTTTGAAAACATCCAGTACCGTATCAACTCAAGCAAGAATAATTTGCTTTGTTCCTGGTCTGGTTCGAATAATGTTACGCCTGCTTGTTCTGCCACCAGCCTACATTCGGCGGTCGATTTCCTAAACAGTTCTGTCCCTGCTCAATATGCTTTTGTTGTTAGTATTGCGTGGGTGAAGATTTTCGTTTTGCAGAGATTCATCTTCAGCACTCTCATTCTCATCATCTTGAGAGCTGTTGTCCTGTTCTGTTATAATAAAGTTGCTTTCACCAAAATCTTCCTCGTCAGAATCAACATCTGCTGCAAGCAACGTCAAAACTTCTCTAGGATCATAAGTTTTGTCAACTTCAAATATATTCGACATGCTGGCCTAGGTTGTGCTACTTCAGTATTTAAAAGCTAAACGAAAAGCAATTTATGTTCAAGCTAGACTAGGTTAACCTTTATGCAAGTTTTTACAAAGGCTAGCCTATTCTTTAGCTTATATTATTGTCTTTGTACTTACATACGCTATTATACTTTTATACTCACATACTTATATACGCCTATCTCCACCAACATAGTCTAACGAGACTCTAATCTAAAATGACTGAAAACTGCCACAACGCTACACGATTAGCTGTTGACATGGTCATTGCAAGTCTTCTACTTTGTGACGTGACAACTCTGAATGCTATCCTTCCTGTTTTACCTGAGAATCAGTCAGTAGCACTTCCAGCATTCAATTGCAAGCGTCTTACTCTGTTGCTCAGTAATTATTTTCCGGTGTACGACCTACTGCCAAAACCACTGCTTACAAACCTTCTTTTAAAAACTTTTTTCAATAAGATGTCAGTCAGCAATTCGGTCTAAAGTGCTAATTACAGTACATATCGTTTTATCACGTAATTGAATTCCTTTGTTAAAAACAGATTTCAGATACCATTAAGTTAGGATTATTTTAACAACAAAGTGTCCTGGAAATTGTGCAATATTAAGTGCTAGAGTCAATTGACCCCTTTGGTAGAACTTGAAGATATCCGGTATTTCTAGGGTTAACACAATTCAGACATTTTTCAGCACTTGATTAATCAAATCAAATCTTTCATTGTACTCGCTGTAATACGCTGAAGCGTGTAACGAGTTGGCGGGGACCATCTCCGCGTCATTGCGCCCGGGCAACACAGCTCCTTTCGAAGAAATGTCGCAGCGGTGGCGAGCCGTTGGCAACACTGTTTCCAATTTGACCGGCCCGAGATTTGAACCTCAGACCTCCAGCGCCAAAGGCGAACGCGTTTCCGCTCGACCAACTGGTTGGTGCACTTGATTAACGCACAACACATTATTTGATAAGCAAACATTCCCAACGCAGCAATTATTCATTTTTAATTTGTTTTGAGCTCAGTTACTGAGCTGATTGTGCGCATTCATCCAAAACGTCCAAAAATTGGATAAAAAAAACAACTGCAAAAAACACTCCCACAAACCGCAGCTTCGTTGAATGACCTTTCACAAACATCAGGTTTAAGCGATTGCGTGCTTTCAGGCGTATTGGCTAGTTGGACTATAAGCGCGGAAGCCACGAAAAAAACTTCTAAAGACTGCTGCAAAATGCAAGCAAAAATATCTTCCCACTGAGTTTGCGGCTATTGGAATGAGGATCCTGTGATCTACCAATTTAGTTAAAGTAGAACTGCAATAAAGTAGAACTGAAGCAGTGTTGCCAACGGATCTTCACCACTGCAACATGTTTTTGAAAGAAGCTGCAAAGCCCGCAGACGCAGCAACCACGAGGAGACAGCCCCGCAAAACTCGTTAGACGCTTCGGCTTAATACAGCGAGTATAATAAAAGATTTTATTCCAATTTTAATAACTTGATTCCGCTACGATGCTAATTATAATTTATTGATGATATTTTAAATCAAATTGAAAGCTAGACTAGTAATCCATTAGAAGCTGCAGATTCGATTCATATAAGAGGACATGTCAAAAACGTTCATACTGTAATATGGACTGTGCCGCAATAAAATCAAACAATACACCCTAAATTTATGTAATATCTTTTATCCAAAATTTGTGTTGAAAACTGGAAAAAATGCAATCCCCCCATTGTGATATCACTTTATAACAACTAACTGTTATGAGTATAAATTTTATTATAATAAATTGGAAAAGTTAATCAATTTCAAAAAAAAAAGGTTCAATAGCTACTAGAACACCACAAGTGCTATTTTCAGTTGGAGAAATTGTAATGTATAGAACCGATAAATGCTGAGCAAAACGGAGCATTAGAACGAAATTAAAAATAGATGATGGTAAGTAAACTTTTCAGGGGTTTAACACTGATACTGTAAAGTTTTTCAAGTGATTTGGCATGAAAAAAGCGAAAAGTTCGAAAGAAATTGTAAGACACATCATCACTATTTTAATGACACAAATCGCCACTTTGTGTTTTGTTTGCAAGTCTTTTGGTTACAATTCTCTGTTTGTTATGAAAGCTTTAGCCACTGATGTGTAAAATATTCCAAGCAAGATTTGTCTAAAGTTCCAGAACCACTGCTTTTATATAGTATTTTTGAAATACATGATGATTGTAGTCAAAGTGCCCCGATAGGCAAATGGTGAAACAGCCTGTTGAAGAAATTACTTTGCGGTAAGTGTTTTACTGATTTAAGCTTTTTACCTAATCTGACAAGACGTCATCAAATTCTTTATCTGGTTTGTGACAAAAACGCTTTACTGTATTCACAGCGTTACAGCTGTTAGTATCACCCAATGTGCATAGTAGTACCGCCCAATGTGCGTATAATGAACAGTATGGTCTTAAGCTAAAGCATTTAAAACTACCAAGATTCAGCAAAAGCCATCACAAATCTCCCAGTTGCATTATAAGATCTATTTGACTGTTCTCAATTTGACAAAAAATTATTTGTTTTAGAATAGTGAAAATCTAAATACTAAAGCTGTAGAAAGGATGGAACATGAAACAAAATAATAATATTTGCAAAAAGTATTTTGAAACAAAAAATATAGAGTACATCTTTCATAATGTGGCTGCTTGTTATTCTTTGGATGCGCTTGGCTTTGATTGCAGGTAAGAAATGAACTTAATTAACACAGCGTTTGCTGTCTAACATTAAGTTATGTGGAGACATTTTTATTGTCCAAAAAGCGACCTGAGATAGGGCTTGATTACTTGAACTTATCCCACAACAACCAAAGATATACAACCGGTTTGGAAGTAATGGTAGTTTTTACGTACATCAAATCCGAAATAAATCATATTCTATTCTAAAAATGCATAAATCTGAACTCTAAAGTTTTAAAAATTTTTTAAGCATTTGCCGTAACATCTTGCGCAACAAGAAACAATGCGCTCGGTAAAAGTTGTGTTCAGTCACACCAGACATACTGTGCACTAACTGCATACCAGTATAATTTTAAGTAAATCATTACGCATTTATTCTAATAATGCTCCCTAAAGTGAATTGTATATTATTAATCTCCAACTAAAACTTGTTTTGAAGGGCTGGTTTAATGTCCAAAGTTGCCTTGACCAAGAAGCAGAAAACAATCTTTGTAGTCTTTAAGTCAATCTGCCACCTACCCACTTAAAATCATAAAGGATTAATTTTATCACTGTAGCTTTTACTACTTAGCTAAGTTTAGATTAAGCAGCGTTTTTAAAGTATTACAATAGAACATGTTTTGATTTGTTTTGAAGAGTTTTTTACACTGTACTAAATGCATATTGCTGAAGAGCCCCGTGCTTGACTACTATTTCCGTACATCATCTCACAATTTTTTGAAGATAAATGCCAAGCGCGGACCATCACAATACTACAAACACAAAGCAAAGAACTTGCATGCACATACCAGCAGATGTTCGTAATCAATATCATTGCAGCTTCTTATGATTGTTTGGGGGCAGAAAGGTAACTTTTCTGATAGTAGCACACTTTATTGTGATATTTATTTAGGCTCTTCTTCAAAGCTTTGTGTCGGAAGTTTCTTTGTTGCTTTTTTTCTGCAATCAGAAAGTGGGGCGTAATTGTCACTACCTGCTAATTTACCAAGTTGTCCTTGAGCAGGAGAGAGCAAACGAATCTTTCGATCATTGAGTCAGGCTGCCATCTGCCTTCCTGTCTACCACAAATACACAGAGAAAGAGGCTTCATACTATGTCTTTTAAAGCTGAACATCGAGCAGGAAAACTTTCACAATCAATTATTTTTTTTCTATTCTTTGGTTTGACCCTACCGGGAATCGAATCCAGGTCTACTGTTTCAGTAGCATTGACCCTCGATTCATTCGACCACTCACGGGTAATTTCAAGATTCTACCTTTAGTTGCTTTGAAGTTATGATGAAATTGCCATAAGTTATGATAGAATCGTAATAATTTCAAATTGGCTTAAGAAAAAACTATTTCAAAAGTTAAAAGAGGATCGAATAGAACAACCTTTGAGTAATTTTGCTGGCCATCAGTTATTTAATACGGGTTTCCAGGCTAAACTAACTTAAAAAAACAATTTGGAGGTTTGAATCGCTCTCGCTCAAAACTAACTGCAGAGTGCAGAAGGAAACACATTTTTTTGAATTTAGAACAAATTTTGAACTGCTAGCTGGGATTTAGTTTCAGCTTCCACATTTGAAATTTTGGATTTCCAACATTTTTTTTCCTTATCTGTTTTTTTTGTTTGTTTTCAATTAAAGAGGGTAATGCATATAGCTATGGTTACGCGTCAAAAATAAAAAATCATCTAAAAAAAAACAACTTTACTACATTTCAGCTGTTTGCAAACTATTGGTTCTGAAACATGTCATTTCAAAGTTTATCTCCCAAAAGTGTTGCCAGTTAGTTGCCAGTCGTTGTGTCAAGTGTGTAATTTGGCCAAAAACTAAATTTCTTTCAGTTAAAATTTATCTTCTTAGAAATTGGTATACTCGACCTAATTTGTAAAAGTATATGCTATTTCTCTTGTAACACTGTCTGATTCATTTCTAAAGTCTCGCATTCAGGAGCTTTCAAAATCGTAGTAAAAGATGCCTTAAACTTTATTCTAACTAGCAACACGGTTGGAGAGATCACGTACACTTTGAAGAAATTACTTTCAAAACGCTAGGTAATACTGTAGAAAACTGAAATTTTGTGAAGATATTATTGTATAATCGCAGAAGGGGAATTGTTGGATCAACGGTTATTTGGGACTGTATAATGTTGATTGTTTGCGATGCAATAAGAAGACTGCTCAATGAACTTCAAAACAAAATACCTTTATTACAGCAAAATACTAAAAATAATTCAATTGATATCGCCAATCAGGTGGGCTAGCAACGATCTACTTTATGACTGCGAATAAAACACAATAAAACGTTGCAATTATTCATGCTTGTGACGAAATAATTCAGCACTAGCCTAACCTCAAAACTCTTAACAGATTGGTGATTCTATTGCTATAGAAATTTTTAGAAGGGTTTAACTAGCGGCGAAAATTGATTAAAAATAGCAAAGCGATTGGCAGTAAGAATGAGTTTTAGATGTTTTTTTCTTTTGCACATGTTTAAATGATTTCTTTCCGAATTATTGGTTTTTGCAAATAATCATCTTTGGCCTAAGTCTGTCGTTCCTTGCTCAACAAAATCTGTTGATTTATTTATTTGTTTAATTTATTAAGCTTTTTAACCTATTAATCAGCGCCAACTAAAACAATTTGGAGGTAGTAAATTAGCAGTATTTGTATAAATCAAACTGATTAGTAATGGACGATAAATTATCTTCAAAAATAAATTTGATACGAGTGCTAGAGATAAACAAAACTAGGCTCTGCTTAAAAATTATCGTTTATTATGACGTTACCAATCACTTGATATTCAAACAAATTTCTGTAAATTATAAATTACTCTATAAATGGAAGAATGCAGGTGAAGAAAGGGGACATAAGTCCAATAATGTTTTTCTTGGAAAATAAATATACGGCTCACTTTGAATTTTGTCGAATGTGCTTATTTGGTGTCCCAGCAGCATTTAATACAAGACGTAAATATAAAAAAAAACGAATATTTTTCTATCTTTAGTTGAAGATATTTAAAACGAGCCAATATGTGACGATTGGTTTCATGTTAAACAATTATTTAATAATTATCTGTGCAAAACAATAAAAGCATCAAGTGAACAATTAAGGGTAAAAATTCTTAATTAATGCAAATAACTTAACTGTGCGGCTTATTGTTGAAACGTTACGATTACCTTTAACCTTTTTATGTTTACATAATCTAGTTATGTAATCTGAGTTACAGTACATGAAAATCTACTTACAAAACGCATCTTAACATTCGCCGTAAAAGCACAAATAAATTGCAGAAGTGCATTAAATATCAGGAAATGAAGGTCTAGAATTCGATTCCTCGCGAAATCAGGTTATGGTTTTATAGTAAGTTTAAAAGCGCAAGCAGGTCGAAAACATTTTTGCATGGTTTTCTCTGAAAGCATTTTGACGGATGTGAAGACTAAGTTTAGCTTTCTACAACTTTCTGTTCTCAAGATAAGGCAATTTAGATTTCCCCTTAGAAAAGCTTTTTCCCCTTAAACATTTTGCTAGTGTTGGTAACTGCAAACAAAATTTTAAAAAGTTACTGCATGATTGTACTGTAAATCTCAATAACTTTCTTCGACAGTGTTTTCGTCAAACCAGTAAAGAGTTAGAATAGTAAATTAGCTGCTTTTCAAGTAAATTCAGATTAAACGTTCCAAACGTTAATCATGAGTCGCAATCAAAATGGCAACACTGAATTAAGAGAAAAATTGTTAAATTTGCACTTCAAAATCTTGAAAACGGCAACACGTAGAAAGATCAAATTTGGTTAGAACGCATTTTTAGGATTACATTTTGATCAACAGTGAAACACTTGACTTGAATGTCCCTTTAAACTACACCATAAAAATATAGTCTTGCCAGCGCAATATTGCAACTAGTTTCGCTGCGTGCCGTGCTCAAGTCGTTTCTTGTCTTCGAACCTTTCGATGACATAGGACAGTTCATGTTCATGGCATGCCCGAGTATTAACAAATCTTAACGGCCACGATTCACTGTTATCACAAATTTCAAATTTACCGGCATAACTAGCGACTTGTAATTCTGACGGGTAGAGTTTAACTATAGCCATCATTTTGTCACCGTAGTTATTGCTGTGATTACCACTGTTGTTTAGCGAATAATGATATCTGTCTTGTTTTGTTTCGAATGAATTAAAGATTCGTAAAGCACAGGTTGGATATGGTTTAAAAAAACACATAGCAATAAAGTGCTCCTCAACAATTTACTTTACAGTTCCAGCTGGTATGCAAGGTATGACGAAAACAATGACGATTGCCTTGCAGACATCGAGTCTGAATACGAAGTATTGCAAAAATCTCTTTAACAAACTGAACATTTTAGCAGTGTGTACATTGTACAGTTTGTATACGCTGAAACCAATGATCGCCCATCGATAGCTTTTGCTGTTTCTTTGCGGCTATTATCAGGTGTGTACTGTCTTAAACTTTTTGTTGTCGTGTCGAATGGCAGCTGCAATCAAATTACAGGGTTGATTTGCAAAATCAATCCATTGACAACTTTTACTCAAAAATAATATGCAAGAGTGCGTATGGTTGTTGGCAATAGCTACTAAACTTTCTCAGTAGTGAGAAATCCATAATTTTCTAATTTGCTTCCTAACTTTCAGAAAGTTTCTTCAAAACCAACTTGATATTTAACCTTGACAACTAAAGGTTCCAACATGATAAGTCAATTGGGTTTAGATTGATCTGTTGATAAAGAAATGTATCTTTGCAGTATTGATGCAGTGAAGAATGCACGTGAAAATTGTCAATGCCAACCTATTTGCATGATAACAGCAGTAGACTTCCCAGACGGCGACCAATGTCCAAATTTTTCATTGTCTGTGAATTATACTTGCATCTTACGAGCAAGTTAGTAATAATTTATTATTTAAGGCTGGTTAATCTTGGGTTAAAAATTCTAATACTGTAGCATTTTGAGTAAAATTTAAAGTTACATGAGACTACTGGGAATCTTCAATGGGAATCTTACTCCCTTTCAAAAGGTTTCATAAACTTATTCCACTGATTACAATCAACTAGAGTAGAAAAAAAATTTTTTTTTCTGTACTATGTACGTTTCATCTAGTTTTTTTCAGTTTTAGTTTATTTTTTGCCGGAATGCAACAAATTAATATCATAAACGACTTAAAGATAACTAATGGATTTCAACCTAATTGGAGTTTGCCATATCTCTGTGTTTTCTAAAGTTTCCATTAGTTGTATCAGTTGCAATGTTGTCGCGCAAAGTAAAATGTGTTGCTCAAGTACAGTAAAAACAAAGGTAACTAGCTATAGAATTTGCACAAGTTGCAGTAATGTGCGTATCAGCTTTTTGAAAACTTTGTTGTAACATACAGTATGAGAGTATGCGAAAACTTTGGAATCGATAAGGTCTGTATTTTGAACTAAGTTCATCATAACGTTGTCTTTGTATTCAATTCCCAAAATTTATCAAATAATAAGTCTTCAGATCTTAAGATAACACCAAAAAAAAGGAAAATCATGGTTAATCAAAAACAACTCGAAACACGGTTCAATTACAACTTAAATATGATACTGTAGCATGTCTGAGTTAGTCAAATTTTAGACCAAACATGTTTTTGAAAGCAGAAATAACGAGAAAAAAAACGAACTCTGGGTAAATACAATGCCGGATGCTTTATTTAAACACGCATTAAAAATCAAAGTCGCTGTGTCTGTCTAGCCACACCAACACAGAGCAACTGGTTTTGGGTATTTTTGGCCAGACCTGAGCACAAACAACATTTTATCAAAAGCGCAGCGCAATAGAACACAACAACTTTTTCAACCACCAAAAGTACAGCGCCAGATACGCAATTTAAAGTTTTTTTGTTTTTTTTTTTGAAGCGCAGTGCAAGTTGCACAACGAGCTTTTTTATAGTTGAAGCGCAACGCAGCTCCGCAAATTGCAAAACGGGATTTTTATACCAAGCCAAAGCTTATTGTAACTTCCGCAATCAAATTAACAAAACATGATTCTAATTCCGAATTTTGCGATTTTAGGCAGTAAAAGAGCAAGCAATATGCTAAAGAAGATCGCATTTGACAATTTTTTGAGTGAGATGAAACAAATTTAGTTGAAAGTATAAAATTGTGCTACTAACCAAAAAAAAAAGACTTGAAAGTGAAACGCAATTAATCAGCAACAAATTTGAAAACTTTAGTTCCCAATGCAACTTTCGCCATGTCTCAAGATAAATAAATTATAGCGCAACGCAACTTTCACAATTGCGGAGGTTCCGCTTTGCGCGCATAAATTGCACTTTGTCCACTTCTGCTTTTAACAAGTCGTTTATCAGGCTTTAGCACCACTACTGGTAGACTTCTTGTTTCCAACGAGTCATTTCTAAAAACACAACAACTCTTGACCATTTTAGTCATAGAAAGCATCAACCTTTTGATAACGAAGTGGAATCAAATGCTTCCGAAAGTTATTTAAAAAGGGAAACTGAAGTAATTTGTTGAAGTATCATGCGCACAACTTTACCACAGTTTTATCTTCTGTGCTCTAAAGTGCAATATGATCTGCACTGCTCTCGGGTACTATACTAATTTTAAAATCATAGCCAAGGTGTTGAAAGCGCCGAATGGAGAAGGAATTGCCTGGATAACGCGAGTGCGTCAATTACGTGAAAGTTTGGCAAAAATCAACGAGACTGGCAAACATGTATGAATATTGCGATATTCAAGAAAGGAAATCGCTAGTAAGGCACTAATTACAGAGGGATGTCACTCCTTAGTTGCCACGGAAAGTATACGCTAAATGCTTTGAAAGAAAATGCCGAGAAATGGTAAAATCTAAACTGTAGGATGGCCACTGCGGTTTTTGTCCGGGTCGTAGTACCATAGACCGGATCTTCTAGAAATCTTGGAAATCTATGCCAAAGATCTCTTGACTTGCTTTGAAAGCATATGACCGAATTCCTTGGGATTAACTACAGAAGGCTTTGAAGAAGTATGGCGTTGATGGTCAGTTATTACGCGCCATTAAGTCAGTACTGCCGACAGGAGGTTTGCGTTCGGGTAAATGGCATGCAATCAAAGCTGTTCCATGTAGGCGGTGGACTCTGGCAAGGATGCGTTATGTTACCTCTCCTTTTCATGGTTTACATGATTTGGATCGACAAATGAAGTCAAGTTGATGAGTGTGCAACAATTGGGAATTGCAAAAGTATACGTCAACTATTCGCTGACGATTTGGTTCTGCTTTCTTCCATAGAATCTGGCCTCCAACGCGCATAAAATAGCTTTGCAGAAGCATGTGACATTGCAGGAATGAAAATAAGCTCTGCTAAAACTGAGGTATTTCAGCTTTCATCAGGGGCGTCGCCAGCTCAGCGAGATCTGGGGCGCAAAGCTGTAAACCGGTGGGAGGGGGGGCAAAGTTTTGACGGTAAATTACTGCAGTATTTCAATAGTTAATAGATTGTTTGTGTGGCGGGGCTGTAAATTTCGTTTCGCGTTTAAGTAACACAGCAATTTGGCGTTGATTAGGTTTATAGAACCATTTTCTGCTTTATTTTGCAAACTAATTACTTAGGTTGCGACAGTAGCGTAGCCAGGAATTTGGATTGGGGGGGATCTTTCGGAGGCTAAACACAAAATCAAACGATTTTGACCCAGGTTTTGATTGGTCTTCACTGAAATTGAGATGGTTTTTCCTGCCAAATTTAGGTGATTCCCCTCCGCAAAAAAAAAAGGTTTTCGACAAAATTGAGACGGTTTTTCTGTCCAAATTTAGGTGATCACCAGAAAAGAAAAAAAAAAAGATCTTCATGTACGTTGAGACCCATTTTTTCAACTCCACATCATCTTAGGTTCTCATCCCAATTACTTTTTGGGGGAGGGGGGCTATTTTCATTTTTAGTGCAAAAATCAGCTTCAAAAGTGCTAAAAACACGCTATTTTGCATACTTTTTGGGCCAATGGGGAGGGCTCGAGCCCCCGCCTCCCCCCCAAGCTACGCTACTGGGTTGCAATGAAACGATTACTAAACCGTATATCTATTAAATGCCTATCTGACGTGCATGATTGTCTTTGGTATTGATCCGATCAAATACTTTTCTTTTTTTCCAGAGGCATTTGGCAATAGTCTATTTTTCTTTCTGTAACTATTGATTGCTCGGTACACTGCGGATGGTTTGTACTATGCGTATATCACTGATCTCCAAGTTACAGCCTACACCAACTTACTGTACATTACCTTCAACAGTCACAACATCTGACTTATAACAAGGCCTCGCCTATAAGTGCTGCTGTATATGACATCATAATCAACGATGCCGCTCCTACTACACAGTACAAACTACACAAACTGTTGGTACATAAACTGCTGGTAGCTGTATAAATTATTATAGCTACACAAACTGTATTATTATTATACTACACAAATTGCTGGTAGCTGTATTATGATTATACCATACTGAATTAATTTGTTGTTGTTGTTGAACCTGACCCAAGACACGAGATTGTGCTGCGTACCGTACCCAGAGCCTGAGAGAGGGAGGGTTCAGGGGGTACATCCTACCCGGACCCGGGCCTAAGGGGTTCCGGGCTCAAGGGCCCCGAAAGAGTTTAGGTTTCCGCGTTAAGTTTTGCTGTCGCACCATAACACAGTAATCAAACTTGCCTACAGCAAAAATATCATTCCGCCTATTCAATACTGGTAATTGGTCGCTATTTTTGCGACACAGCCTTTAGGGTATCCAATAGTGGCCAATTTGATTAAAAAAAGAGGAAACTGTATCAAAAGCCATACATTGGTACCAAAAGTAACGTTTTGTTACATTTCTTTGACTTGAGAGCCCTAATTCTACGGTATAACAATGTACGAGGGCCCACATTTTCCGAGTTTCAAAAGCATTTCAACATCAGAAGGCTGAGTCAAAGTTGACATACTATCATTAAGTAACGCACTCTATCGGTATGAGTTTAATAGTTATTAAGGTTGTGAAGTCTATGATTGCAGATGACTTCTTGTTTGTGGTTTTTACAGTGAGTGTCACTGTTGCACTTTGGTACTGGGAGTATGATAATGTCGTCCTAGTCGTGCTGTTCCCGAGAGGACGCTGCTGCCTGCCCCAATTTTTATTGAGAATTCCCGCCAAAACAATCGATTAAAGCCAATGTATGTTGTTTGAACATGTCGTCCCCCCACGTTGCTTATTTAGTAGAACTAGGCTACATAAGCAACGGTAAGTAATAGACTATTCCTAGCCAAATAATATCCTATAATATCCTATATCATATAATATGCTATGCCGCATACAATTTGTATGTGCCAGAGAGTAAGCAATAGAAAATCTAATTTTAGAATTGTCAACCACTGCTATCAGTGGTGTAGTCAAAATGTAATGTCTATGCTGTAGTGTTGAGTGTTGACATAACAAACCACTACAACAGAGTTGTAAACGGGCCGACTAGTTCAGGCCTGAACCCGGCCCGAACCCGAAAGTATAAGCCCGAACCTGCCCCGAATTCGAAAGCTATTTTGAAGACCAAATCATGCCCGAAAAAATCAGAAAGTTAAGTTAGGTCCGAAAAATGTAGGAATGCTGCGAAGTTATTTTGATTATACTTTTGTGCACCTAAGACAAAAAGTACGTCTCAGACCCGAATTAAGCCCAAAATGCTTGTCAACTTTTGGCCCGAACCCGACCCGAAAAGCCCGTCCCGACTTACAACTCTGCACTACAAGGGTTTGTGAAGTATATGATTGTCGATGCAACTGTTTACGAAAATTTTTAAGCTAAAACAAAATTAATTAATACCAACAGTTAGCGTTTTCTGGGCCTTCACAATCAAAGCACTTGGGGTTGCTCTAAATAGGCACAGTAACCTAGAGGCATAAAAGGCATAGCATAACCTTTACCCCACCACAATTGCTACTCTAACTCCTGCCTTATTTGCCTTCTATGTCTATCTAACCTTTAGTTCAATCTAGGCAGCGGTATATTACCCATATATTAACAAATAAACTTATTGCCAAGATAATCAAGATTTTGGGTGGGGAATAATTTATTCGACTAGCTAAATGGATAAAACTTTTATTAGTAAAATATTTGGATTTGTAGTATTAAAGTTATTACATTGCATAATATTGTGTCAATGTCATCATCCCACACTTCACATACTTTCTTTCATGTATATCACGTATTCTGCTCGTCAATTTAAGCAAGTTTGGTGCTGGGATGTTGATCAAATGCTGTATTTTACCCTCGAGAAACATAAAAAGCTTCCTGTGCTCTGCCCGGACCCGGCTGGAGTAGCTCACTGGGGGAGCTCACAGCGCTCCCCCAGACCCCCTAGCTGGATTTAAACCAATTTTATGTCTAGTTGTGTTTTTCATAGGTCCTACACTGTATGCAAATATTGTTATTCCCTCGCTTTAAATGAAGATCTACACCCAACCGACAAAAAATGATTTAACAGCATGGGCCCCGATAAGGCTTGGGAGGCCCAATAAGATTTGGGGGCCCGATATCGACCTATGTATCCCCCGGAAATTTTTCTCTCTGAGGCTTTGACCGTACCCTAGATTGTAATACAGATGTCAGGATACTTAGTTGCATGAAGGAAACAAAGAATCAGCCTAAAAATATATTTAACTACAGTAACGCATATTAACAAAAACTGTCACTAAAATCGATTTCGGCCTGTGGCCATCTTCAGCTAATTCAAATGCAATCAATCAAATAGAATCGATGTCAGGATAAGGGATGGAACTGTTAAAATTACCACTACTTTAACTGTGGGGGCGATGCTCACTTTTAAGAAAAAATGCAGTGGGAAGGCAAGAAATAAATCGGGGGGACAAAAATAAAAATCGGGGGGGCAATGCCCCCTCCCGCTGGCGACGCGCCTGGCTTTCATGAAACCCTGATCTATGATCGTTGCAAATAACATGAGCGACACTGATTAGTAGAGAAGGTCAAGTAATATCTTGGGGTTGCATTCACGAGTGACGGAAGGCAAGACGAAGAACTCATGCATACCCGAATTGGCAAGGCTAGTTAGTGCAGTAATGAGGGTTTTGGAATGTTCGGTTGTAATGAAACAAGAATTACAATTCTAAAAACAGTTTTTGTCCCCATTCTCACCTATGGTCATGAATCTTAGGTAATGACCGAAAGAGTGCGATCAACAAGTGCAAAAGTCCAATATGAGGTTTTTGCGAAGAATCGAAGGAGTTACACTATTTAATAAGTTGCTTAGCTCTGAGATTCAAAAATCTTCAAACATCGAGGCGTTATTTCTCCGAATTAAACTAATTCAGATTAGATGGTTTTATGGCCTTAGGAAAGACTCCCCAAACAAGGTTTACTTGCCAAAGCAAATAGGAAAAGACCAGTTTGACTACCGAGAACTAGATCGACTAATTACATTAAGGATTTGGATGGAATTATCGCTTAGAACTTCGATCACCCGGACAAAATGATGGAGTTGGTGTTCGACTGTATAGTGTCGCAGCTCAATCTCAAGCTGCTGCCTCACCAACCCTCACGGAAACAAGAGCAAGGAAGAACGAAAAAGGAAAAAAAAATTTATCAATTATTTCCGCAGCCAAATACGCGTGATCGGTAAAAGCCACCAGTTTTAAGTCTTTGCGCGTGACGTTGACAACTGCAAACAATTGTATGTCATGCAAAAGGTTTAACTTTATTTTACACTAGAGATGGAAGCAAAAATTTTCTCCGCTTCTGTTTTTTTTGTTATGGTCAATTTTTTTAAAAACGCTTTTTGTTTCGATTTAATTTGGCTCTGAGTCAAATTTATTCATAAGTAACCTTTAAAAATTTAAAGTTGTAAAGATTACGCGAAGTTTTACAATTTTGAGGTTTGAGGTTCACCACAAAAACTGAACCGCGAATGACGTCATTTTTCGATGAATTGTCTCTGACGTCACTATGATATCAACTCAAAACCAACTTTTTTAAAAAATTGCGGTGAACACCAACTCCCATGCCAACTTTGATGTTCCAATGACTCTTGGTTTTACAAATAGATGCGAAGAAGGGGAATTTTTGTCCCTCCCTCCCACAAAATGCTTGAAGAGTTGGTTGGTGGTACAGAACTTGAGAATTGCCTTAATTAAAATGTTTTTATCTTTGAAGCTTTTTGTCTGACACTTATCAAGAAGAATTGTCAGAATGGAGAGCGCAGGAAAATGAGCGACTATAGGAAACAAGCCGAGCCGTGATTGGCTGGAAAATGACCAATGAGAAAGAGTCATTAGTGTACAATCTTTAAGCTGTACACAAATTCTTTTTGTCGGCAGAGGGCGGGGTTAGAAGTTTTGATGAAAGTGGCTTCAAGAGCAGATAGATGAAAAGGTGAGCGGGCTTGGGCAAGAATTTTAATTGGAAATTTTATTTTTTAATTGGATTGGAAGTTACAGTATACACAGTCAAAAGCAATCACAACAAATTTTGAATGATTCATAGCAAGTGTAGGTATTGTTACCACATTATTATTGCTCTGATGTAAGTTTGGGTATTATGGTTACCACATTGTCCATTTTTGACGTGTCATACTCTAATACATGTGTAACAAAGCATTATTTTTTTGTTCTTACGCTTTATCAATTACAATGCATTTCTCTCGGCAACTTTTTGCCAACAGCAGACTGCTGTTTTGCCAAAAGCCAACAATAAAATACGATAATTTAAGACGTGCCGTAAAAATGCGTTTTCCAATATGATGATATGACAAGAAAGCATCCCTAATGAGCTTATACGGAATATATTGTATGCACATTAGAAATTGGTTGCTCTGTTTTGGTTACCGCACACAAAAAAAAAAAAAAAAAAAAGAAGAAGAAAAATGCCAAACTGGAAACATATGACTGCATTCATTTATAAACCAAAAATTTTTTCTGCGGCAATTCTTATGATCTAAGAAAAGTGTTAAGCGCAGTAGCGGTAACTCTCATTGTCGGAATCACGAGTTAGGGGGCGGTGATACATTTGTTTCCTTTTCAAACACGTTTTTATTTTTAATTGCGACATCTCTTCATTGGAGCGACGATGATCGATTGCCGACCAAAAACTTCAATATATATAGTGAATTTACCAGAGGTGGAGTCCTCGAGGACGTCCTTGGCCTCGAGGACACATTTTCAAGTCCTTGGCCTTAGCCTCGAAGTCTTAGGTCCTCAAAAATTGCCCTGTCCTCGGCTCGAAGACAGCACTATTTTTTTAACCGTTGAAATTTTGTTGTAAAACACCAGAAACCTGGCGGAAAATTTGCGAACACCTTTTTTGTTTTTCTCAATCGGAGCATTGGCGTAGCCAGGGAGAGGCAGGTGGCCCGGGCCTCTCCCCAATCGAAATTTTGCCAATGACAAAAATGTGACAAAAAAGTCTATTGTTTCTGCAATTTCAGTTTCTTTTTAGCATTTTTCGCTTACAACAGTAACTACCAACAATAATGAAGACCAGGGGCCCGGGCCCCCCTCAGTTCAATTTTTGCCAACCAATTTAAATCTATAACCCGGGTAAAATTAAGGTTTTTTTTCTTAAAAGTTGCTACCTAGGCCCTCATGTAACCTTTTTATAAACGTAATGCAACAACCAGAGCCGTATTTATTTTATGGTACAGTGCCAGGGCCCCGCGCTCAGATGGTGAGACTTTTTTTATCTTCACCTATATTTGGCAGGAAGATATTGCAAAAATCCCCATAGTGCCAGGGGCCCAGCGCGATGTAAATCCGGCCCGGCAATAACATGGTTAGTAGGCGTTACCTTCTATTGTACCATTTTTCAATAACAATTCAATAATTCACCTCCAACTCGCCAGTTTTTACGCACAAAATACTTTAAAAAATATAAGATAAGGAAAATGCTAAATCAGCTGACCATTGAACTTCAATTGAGGGGGCCTTGGCCTCCTGGCCGAACAAATATTCTTATATCTGGTCATTTTCATGACAAAACAAAAATCTCTAAGGAAAATCTTCGAGTGGATTAATATTTACTGTTAAAGTGTAGCAAGAAACAATGCGCCTTACATTCCCCTACCAGGACCAAATCACTTACAATTAAAATTTAACACAAGAATGCAAGATGTTAAACGTATTTTGGACTTAAATTGCAAGTAAAAGAAGCATCAAGTAATTTCAACTTTTCAGTTGGCTTTCAAATTTCAAAAATTTAATGCTTTCAAATGACTCTGAACACGTGCGAAATGTGATTCAATGGCATTAAAAAGCTGTTTTTTCCAAAAAACTTACAAAAAATCGCCCAACAGCTGGGGACTTCGCCCCCAGACCCCCGGCTGTGCTACGTTTGGGATACACTACATTTCTCAACACGTCTCCAAATTAGATGTTTGCACTTTTCACATATTACTTAAAGCTCTCTCCCTTTGCAAAATCCTGCTTAAATGCCAACCGGCAACGATTTCAGATCTTCCAGCCTATGATATCTTTGTCCCACAAAAAGTTCCTCTTTGAAAATTTTTGATGACGTCATTGCATGCGATTTGTGATTTGGGCCTCTTTACCAACCAAAAACTCTGGCCACGCCTACAAATTGGAGATTGCCCGAAAAACTTTTTTGATGACCTTTTTTTTTGGAGAGCACTTGCGGCTGTGTTCTTGGTCCTTAGCCTTGGCCTCGAGCATTCCTGTTCTTGGCCTCGAGAGGGTCTGTCCTCGAAAAGGCTGCCCTTGGCCTCAGATTTTTTTGTGTCCTTGGCCTTGGCCTCGAACCTTGTGTCCTCGAATCCACCTCTGGAATTTACAACACATTTGAAAAGAACGTGATCGGCTACTGAGCCTTTTTGTCAAATTTTGATCAAAATTACTGTGAACTTTTTCATGATTTGGCAAGATTTATTCCGATATTCAAAAATGAAGATCACAAGCAATGTACGAACTACAAAGGAATATCACGAGTTAGTTTGCCTGGGAAGCTATGTATCAAATACCTAGATAATGGCCAAAAATAGTCGAATCAAAATTGGAGGATGGCCTATGCGGTTTTTGTCCGGATCGCAGCTGCATCACGGACCAGATTTTCATTCTGAAGCAAATCTTCTCTTTGGAATAGGGCAAAAACATCTTGGCATGCTTCGTCGATCTCCAAAAAACATTGTAACCTATAATGCGACGGGATTCACTTTGGAAGGCTTTGCAGGAGTATGGCGTTGATGATGGCCAGTTGTAACATACAAATAATTCATGTTATTACGAACCATAGGTTTGTGTTCGGGTAAATGACGAGCAATCAAAGCCGTACCTAGTGGGCGTTAGACTCGGCTTCGTCAATGGTGAGTTTTGTCACTTCTCGTCCTCATTGCTTATATGAATTGGATCGGCAAAGGCAGCCAAGCTAACGAGTGTGCGACGTTAGGTAGGAAATTGCAAAACAAGTCGTCTGCTATTCTTAACACACTTGCTCTGCTTTCTGCAACAGAATCTTGTCTTCAATACGCATTAAATATCTTTCTGATAAAAAAAAACAACAAGAAGTAGGGCAAAAATACTCGTACCCCCCCACCGTGTAAAATACGGTTCAACAATTACGATTCATTGTATGGTGCAGGCTTATAAGAAAAGATCAAGCAGCAATATGCAAGAAAAAGATGTGTTATTATTGTAAAATAATACATGTTATTTTTTTTCCTGATTGCTGCTTATTTTTTAAATTTTCAGTTACACCTTTTCATTAAATTAATTATATTGTAATAGAAAATTGTCTATTTGTCACTTTTATTAGATTTTAATAAATTAAAACAAGATAGCATCTAAACAAAAGCAACAGTAATAAAAATCGTAAACTACATTGAATTGAAACTGAATATAACTTCAACTAGAACTATACTCAGTAAAATCTGTGATTAGTACTGCGCTATCGCGCTAATCCGAAGCGCTTGCAATTTATTCAAAGCGTCTATAAAAGTGTACAATATTAACGTCGAAAGGTAAATCAACGTAAATGCAAATTAACCTCGAAAGGCACAAATAAAAATCGCGTGACGAATTAAATTACGCAATTTCAAACGTGCAAATTATCAGAATTTTTCCTCGCCAATTTTGCCGATTTTGTGTATGATGATATCTGATATATAGATGGGCAATGTAGCCCAACTGCATTTACTTCTGTTACAATTTGTTCTAAGATAAAAGCTTGGGCTAAAATTACCCGCCTCAACAATGTACACGCCTTTTTTATCACAATCTAATCATGATCCTTAATTTTTTTTAAATTTTAACAGGAATCTGCAGTATAAAATTAGAAAGTTAAGGTATTTTTCAAAACAACTGCTGCAAGATTCATAATGGGTATTTTGCTGTTTGATTGAGTAACATGACAAATATTTTATTGTGCTTGAAATACGTCTTTTAGGATGTCAACCACTTGCAAATGCGACTACAACACCAACAACAAAACTACGTCTTCCATCTGTTACTACAAAACCACAAGCTACTTTATCGACTACTGCAAATCTCAGGGAATTTAGATCAATACTGAAAACAATGATCGCAATTATAAGCGTTATTTTATTGTTGGAAATTGTGGTTATTCTTTATGATTTTGTACGAAAAAAAAACAAAAAGAAAAAGAAAAGCAAAGAAGAACCACCCATATCACAAATGGCAGAATTACGTGATGTAACTAGCCAGCAAGTGGTGAATACCTTAGCGGACGAAACTTTAAAAAGTTGGATGAAAATGAGCAGGAGGAAGAAGAGCGAGACGCAAATACTTTTTCCAAAACTTTTTCAAACCTCGCACAGGCAAGAAAAGAAAAGAAAAAATAATGAATATAGTGATGATAACAGCTATTTTCAGTATTTTGATACAGAGATTAACTTTAATCCGAGCACTTCTGTGTAAATCCCGAAACAACGAAATTTAAAGACGTGATTGTTGGTAATTTCATGAATGTGAAAACGAAAAATAAGTAGTGAATATGCTCATTTAAAATTAAACTGTGGTTGCGTGTGGGTTTTGTTAAATACTCAATATTATTTCTGGCTTGGTCTGAATTTTTATTTATTAAATTTTAAAACCAAAAAGACGTTTTAAAAAAGCTTATTAAATTTGTAGTTGATCAGAGAAACAAAACTGTTAGTCTAAAAAATGAGATAAAAACAAGCCAATAATTAGTTTAATTTGTTTTTTAACCCTTTATTAGTTAATTAATTAAATTAATTAGTTAGTTAATTTAATTAGTTAATTAAGGCGAGCGTGATAACTACTGCACGAGTGAAACTCACTACTTTTTTTATGAACCGGCTAGCTAATGAGTTGTAACGTATTTGCTTCTGGAGCGGGAGGTTTGATGTTCAAATCTTGCGCTTGCCGAATCGGACACAGTGTTGCCAACGGATCACCACCGCGACAACTTTGCTTCGAAGAAGGACCTGTGTTATCCGCAGTCGCAATAACGCGCAGATAGGCCACTCCATCATCTTGTTACACGCTTCGGCGTAATACGTCAAGTATAAAGAAAGATTTGATTTGTTTTTTATGTTTAGATTAGTATGAGGGATAGACAATGGTTTATACTACAGTATATCTTGTTTGAGTGAAAGCTGCCAGTACCTACGTAGCTCGTTGAATATAAGTTGAGAAATTCTAAAAAAATTTTGTTGTTTCTATTTTACAAAATGGCTCTTATTGCTGTCTCTTAGGATAGACATTATCCTACGATTTAAAATTTTTTCCGAATACGGCATTGATGATAAAGAATAAAATTAAGCAAAAAAAAAAAACGTATGTATATATATATAAAAGTTAATTTAATAGGAAATCAATGTGCGGCACTTTATTCCACAAGAAATCACGTTATTATCTCTAATTAGATTTCCAACTTAAAATACAAAATTTTCAATAAATCCAAATATTTTATTAAACTGTACTACGGCGAAACGTGTTACGAGTTTGTGGGCTCATCATCGCACCTACAGAAACCACGGCTTCTTTTGAAAAAATGTCGCAGGAGTGGCGAGCCGTTGGCAACGCTATGTCCGATTTGACCTGGCTGAGGTTTTAATTTCACACCTCCCACCCGATTCAGAGACGTTCTCGATACCAGATGAGACCATTAATGTTAGTGCTAACAGTATTTGAAATTTCGTTTGAGCCGCTTTTCGTTCAATCTCAAGAAGAAACTGCTGTTGGTTCTACGCTCGGAAGTTGCTGCACGTGATGTCATCGTCATGTGAAGCAGAGATCCAAAAAAGATTTTTCAGTTTGGAATGACCTTTTTTTCATGCTAGTCGTGGTCCCATGGAACCTACATTTTCACTGTGACTTGGTTAGTTCTTAAAAAAAAAGTCCTCATCTTTTTGGTGCTGCTTTTTGTCAAGTTTTGGTTTAGTAAAGATAATGACGTAAAATAAAGGTCAGTTCCTTTGTTACAGCGTTTGGTTGGCTTGTTCCAAATTCAAGAAAAACTTCCCAAGCTTATTTTTCGTAACCACTTCGCTAAAAGTGAGTTTACACTGAATGCGAAGCCAAGGTTAGCAACCTTCACGAGCGGTCGCTTGCGTCACTTGCTCAAAATAGGCCAACTACTAATCAATAATTTTGTCTAAGTGAAGTTAAGCAACCGCTAGGGAATTTTGTGATCAGGTGAAATCTTTTCCAAATTGTCGATGACGCCATATTTAGTTGCTTCGCGTTAAGTGTAAACTCATCTTAACGGCTCAGTAAATTTCCTGCGAAGCGACTTAATAGCTCCACTGCGTGAGATGATTGTTGCTTACGACGAGTCGTAGAAGTAAAAGTTCTAAATGATTAAATGGTTTAGATTTGAATGTGATTGGGTGGAAGAAAATTTTTTGCAAATTTTTGCTAAAATACAAAATGTAAGTTAGAGATTTTATTTTAAAACTAATACTGGTTTGGAGTCCCTTCGAAACAGGAATGATTTTTTCCCAGAATAAAAACTAAATCAACTTAAATCTTTCTTTATACTCGCTGTAATACGCGGAAGCGTGTAACGAGTTTCTTTGAAAGAAGCTGTGTTGCCCAGGTGCAGTGACACGGAGATGGGCTCCGCAAATTCCCTCAACTTGAATAAAAATTAATGAACATAAAATGTTAAAGGTATGTGTAAATTAAAAAAAAAATTGACAACAAACATTCGCAATTGCATGTTGCACTTATATGCTCAGAGTTTTAAGTCGGGCCGGGCTTTTCGGGTTAGGTTCGGTTTAAGGCCGAGTTCAAGCCGGGTTCAGGCCTAAAGTTGATAAATTTTGTGCTTAATTTGGGCCTGAGGCGTGGTTTTTGTCTTAGGAGCACAAAAATAAAATTAAAGTAACTTGAAAACATTGCTAAATTTTTCATACCTAAGTTAACTTTCGTTTTTTTTGGGCATAATTTGGGCTTCAAATTAGTTTTCGAGTTCGGGCTTATATTTTCGGGTTTGGGTCGGGTTCCAAACGAAAGTAGTCGGCCCGTTTACAACTCTGTGTATGCTAAGAGTAAACCTTTATACTTGAATCATAGCGCCAAAAACTTTAGTCATTGTTGCAAGAACCCATTTAAGCAGCGACGCATAATTTCGTGCAAATAACAAGTCTCTAACCGGATATCTAAATGAATGTGAGTAAGGCGCATTTTCCCGACCCGGCCCACGAAGTGATTTCATCCGGTCCATCACATGTTGCGGAGATAAAATCTAAACTAAACCTGTTACGCAAAAAGGTTATTAAAATTTTTATAAAGATTGATGTTGTTGTTGATCCTTGTATTACCAGTATTGTACTCTTTAACTGACTACTAAGAAAAAGAATAAATTCTGAATAACGGGTGTTTAATGAAAAAATGGAAAAAACAGCGTTTAATAATATTTTAGTTGTGATGTTATTGACATTTGCTTGCCAGAGCTTTTAAAATTTAATCGTTTGCGTGATAGCTGGCCTAAAGGCTACCAGCGCGGAAGGCTAGAGAAGAGTCACCAGAACGACGATTACTTAAACCAAGCAATGTGAAAAAGTTATCCTGTAATTAAGTGGATAACTTCTTTTGCATTTTTTGTTTTAAGTAGTCACTGTTCTGGTGACTTTTTCTAAGCCTTCCGCGCTGGTAGTCTCCAGACCAGATAGCACGCAAACGATTAAATAGAACAGTATTTTCAACGGAAGCCAATAATGGCATAGATAGTTGCCTGGCCTGTTATCTAACAATATTGTTGCTGTTTTGAAAGAGTATAATCTTCATCGGCACGACGACACCAAACATTTGCTAAAATATCTAAATTGTCCAATGTGTTGCATGGACTGTTTCTTCGGCTTTGTTTTTTTTTTTTTTTTTTTGTTACAGAAACTTACTTGCTGAAATTGTTCGTTCTTATTTCATGGCTGACAGTCTTATTGTTTGTTTAATTTTTACATTTTTTCAACAGTGCAACCTTACAAGCTTAAAAAGGCATTCAGTCAGAAATTTTTTGCTCAATTTTCTCTCTCTCAAAAAAAAAAAAAGTCAAATCTGAAGACTGCCTTCACCAACTTTGAGTTTTCTACAACCGTCCGTTTCGGAAATATAACAGATTAGATTTCCCCTTAGAAAAGCTTTTTTTTCTTAGAAATTTTTTCAATTAACCAATTTGAAACAAAATTTTAAATAGTTACTGCATGAGCATGAGTTTCAATAAATGTAGGCCAGTTTGGCAAAAACGGCAAGGCAAAAATAGTTCGAATTTGGTGTAAATGCATTTTAGTCTTATCCCAACATTTAGTTCAAAAGTAGAATAACTTACTTGAATGGTCCTTTCAATGTTGGCCACATACCACGGGTAGCTTTCGGAGTTGTTTTTTTCCAACCATTAGGCCACTACGGCTTGTGCCAAAAAGTGTTCAGTATTTTATCAAGAACACAATGCCCTGTAGTGCATCACAGCAGGAGTTACTCAACTAATCAGCAACCTATATTGATTTCCATCACAATTTCGTTATACCACCGCTGACTTTGCTATGTATTGGGCTCAGTTCGAATCAATGGGAATTCAAAATACTTGTATATCTTTTCTCTATTTACACCCTGCCCGCAGCTGCTAATCTAGTAGTATTACTGCCCTTTGCGAAAAAAGTTTGGTGACTCCTGGTCTATGGAGTGGAAGGTCTGAGGTTGAAATCGCAGGCCGCTTAACCTTATTTGTACTGGGAGGAGGGCAAATTTGCCCCCGCCCCCTCTCAATTATTTTAATATAGCTTCTAAACTAAACAAAAGTTTTGCTTTGATGCACCCTGACTTTGAAGCAAATTTAATAACATGCATTTTCAGAAAGTTTGGGATCAGCTGGACAACCGAAAGTGACGTCATTTTTGCCTTTGTTAGAGGCACCTAAGAAGTTTCATGCAGTTTTGAGCACAATGCATGCTTATCAGTGCGCATGTTTTATTCATTGTTCTGCGTAATCATTATCAATGCTAATCTTAGCTGGAATAAAATATTTTGTCTCCTGATAAATGCGATGCATCATCATTACGTCATTGATGACGTCATAATTCAAAAATATTGCTTTTTCTGCTGTTTCTCGAAATAAACTGCGTTTGCATAAACAAAATATTCATTTTCATCAGCTGTTGAATGATAAAATGAAAATAATACTGCAGTATTCTAAAATTTTGTGAATTATACTATATTGCAATTACAAAAAATTACAAATAATAATCAACACAATATATTAAAAATGATGTCATCATGCTTGATGACTTCTTTGATAAAGTCTTTGATAAAGACATCTTTGATAAAGTCACCGCAAATGATGAACGTCATCATGCATGATGACGTTCATCATTTGCGGTGACTTTATCAAATATGTCTTTAAAATAACAAAAGTCCAAACTGAAAATAATATTTAGCAACATTTAGACAAATTTGCATGCTGTTGTAAGGGTTTACTGGTTTTGATGATGTCATCATCGTTTTTGTAACGTCAGAACCTCAAAATATTTATTTTTAAAAATTTAACCAAAAATGGCTTCAACCAGCCAAAATTCTTACTTCTATCACTTACCAATCGCTTTTTAGATAGGGGGGGCAACCTCCCCGGATACAAATAGGGTGTAAAAATAGCCCGGTACGTATAGGGTTAAATCCGACCAGCGTTGCAAACGACTTACCATCACTGCGACATTTCTTCGAAAGGATTTGGGTTGCCTGCAGGTGCAATGACCCGGATTATCAGCCAGACAAACTTGTTATACTTTTAGGCATAGTACAGAGTTTTAATAAAGGATTTGAATTCATTGAAAATTTTTTACATTGAGTTTGAAATCTTATTTAAGATAATGACGTGATTTCTTGAGGAATGAAGTACCACACTTCAGAAAAAGTTTCAAATCCTATGACAATATCTCTACTTAGAGAGAGCTATAAAAAAATTTTGTAAATCAGAAAAAACAAGAATTTTTAAATATGCCTAGCTAAACAGTCCCAAATTTTGTTGCTTTGTAGTACCCCTAGCTGCTTCCTGAAAAACTTCTCATTAATAGGTTTTTAGTGCCTGATGAATGACTGAAATGTCCTCGGTCGCAACCAGGTTCCGTTTTTTAAATAAACCGCTTTAAATCGAGCTCGGAAGAATATTTTGAAGTGATGCGCTTGAATAATTGCTTTTGAATTTAGTGTTGCTGTTAAATGATTTGCAGATTCCGAAAGGAGATTTTTCATCTTTTATTGAATGTAAAAATACGATAAATTTAAACTGACAGAATAACCAAGAATTATTTTTTTTAAAGCTTAACGTCCTTCGTTGTCCACCCCCGAATAGTCAATTAGATCAGCAAAGGGTACCTGAAAGTTCGAAACAGCGTTATTTAGCTTCATGCATGGTTATTTTTTTGTTGAAAGGTTTGCATATTTAATGTTTTAGCCTGCATTTTATTGTATTAAATTCTAAAACATAGAAACATGATTTGAAGTCACGTGACTGTTATCGCGTGGCAGCTGATCGTTATTGATGCAAAACTTCACTACAATGTTTTAAGACCAAATACTATAGTAACCTTGTCCACTAACATTAATTCTTGAAAAAAGTCGAAAAACAAATAAACAACCTCATAAATTACAGTACATCATATATCTATTATGACGATAGTCGCAAAAGCAAAAAGCAGCCTAATACTAAAACTGTTTTGAGGAAAATCGATAAGCTTCAAGGAATATCGTGCCCATAGCCTACCGGTAGTCAGTAGATATGGCAACCGGTAGTCAATCATTCAAGTTTATTCCAATCAAACTAAAACACACTTTCAATTCTAATAAACAATTCAGCTACCAATTTTTAGGACTGGTTTACTGTGAAGTTTCACCCTACAGCAATACACTTATTCAAAGTAAGGCTTGAATAACCTGCATAACATTGAAGACTAATTAAACATTATTTGTTATTTCATGCATACAAAAAAAAAAAATTGAAAACAAGCAAACAATAAACAAAATAAATACGTGTATACAGTCCATGAAACTAACTCAAATATCGGTCCACTGCGTGCTGCTTTAGGATTTTCTGTAATTTGCTGCAAGGGAAGATCGTGATGGGATCAAACTGGTCTTCGAGTGGAAGCAGCCACCTTCTCAACTAAAATCAATTCAATAAAATTATATTTTAGAAAATAAGCAATAATTACTAACAGCAGCTGCCGTTGAGAGCTAAACTAAATGTTAAAATGAATGCATGAATTACTGAGTTATATTGCTAGCTTATTTTAGTAGTTTCATGGAAGCCTTCTCTATTTTGGGTTGTAAGTTGGGTATCTCATGTGATTGCTTCAAGTTCAAGTGCAGCACAAAAGACATTTAAAAGTTGATAAGCCAGCTTGCTAGGGTTAACCTAGGCCATAAGGATTGAAAGCCTATTTATTGGTATACCTCGAAGCAGCTATTGTATGCTGCTTTTTGTGGGCAGGCTGTCATTATAACAGACATGTGGTGTAATTCATGAGAAAGTACATTTTTGTTTTTAGACTTTTTACATGACTTAATTTCCTTAATAATTGACAGGGTTACCGGTATTTCATTTAGAAAAATTGCGTTGAAGTTTTGCATTCTCAACGCTCGAGTTGCCAAGCTACGAAGATCACGTGATTTCAAATCATGTTTCCATGTTTTAGAATTCAATACAATTGAATTCACGCTAAAAGATCAAATATACAATTTTTTAGCAAAATAATGACCCTTGATTATTATTCAGTCTAAAATTATCGGATTTTAAAGTTTTGCATTTAAAGAAAGACAAAAACCATGCTTGTCATAATCTGTGAGTTAGTTAGCGGCAATACTAAACTAAAAAGTAATTGTTATTCAAATGCGTCATTTTAAAATTTTCATCTGCGCTCGATTTAAAGCAGTACGTAATGAAATAAATGTCACCTGGTTGCAACCGAAGACATATCGGTTATTAATCAAGCATTAAATATCTGTTTATAAAAAGAAGTTTTTCAAGAGGTAGACGTTGATGGAATTTACGAGATCACTTTCCTAAATTTTTTTTCTGCTAGTGTAACAAGACCTAAAATTTTACAACTCGTATTCAATAAGCTAGGTACGCGCAGTTTTCAATCGAAGAAGATTTGTAGTGCAATATAGACAATAACCCCATATTAAACTCAAATTAAAAAAACAAATTCAATTAATTCTTTTGGTTTTATCTTACTGTTTCAGACTAACAGTTTTTGCTCCTCCGAACAACTAATTGCTAATTATGTAAGGTTTTTTTAAAACATCTTCTTTGTTTTAGAATTTATTTACCCTATTTTGAAAAAGGGTATATTCGATCAACGCTTTTTACACGGGGTTGGGGGCAAAAATGCCCCCCTATCTAACTTCTAAACTAAATATCATGGGAATACCAAATTTATTATAAGCTACTGGTTGGTGTTCACCAAAATTTTTCAGCAAAATTGATTTTGAGTTGATTACGTTATTTTAGTGACGTCAGAATCATATTTCTAAACATGAGTCGTTTTTGCGATAACGCCATGAGCTGTTCAAATTTTGTACATAGTTTTTTTTTTTTTTTTTTACTAAATTAGGGGTCACCAAAGTTTTTTTGCAGAGGACCGGAATACTACTGTACTAGATTAGAAGCTGCGGGCCTAGTGCAAATTGAGAAAAGATATACAAGTATTTTGAATTTCCGTTGATGCGAATCGAGCACAATAGATATTAAATTCAGCGGTGGTATAACGAAATAGTGATGGAAATGGATATAGGTTGCTGGAATAGTTGACTAACTCCAGCAAGTAGAGTATATTAAATATAAATAATAATGAATAAAATAAACGAGCAACACGCTACGGCAATAAAATATTTGAAATTTTAACGCGGGTAACGTAAACAAAACAAAGTATCGATGCCGTGTGACAGAAACTTACATTAAAAAACGTCTGGTTGCTTCATATCCACAATTGAAATGAAATACTAAAACGCTAGAACTCGGCCAAAAGAAAAAACAGCTTCGCGTTGAGCCGGAAATAAAGCGTTGAACAAAACGTGCAAAATTTAAAAAACACAATGACGTGCAGACCAACACTGCAAATAAAAGAGCCAAATAAAAAAGCCGAGTTCGAAAATCTAGTGGAGCAAACAAAACAAATTGGTGCTGTATTAGATATCAAGCAACTAGCTATGCCAATATTGGCTTCCTCAGAAAATACTGCTCTTCTCATTTTTTTATTAAACGTAAGTAACTTAGAATCTAATCTTTTTTTAGTAGTTATTTGAAAAGTATAATGTTGGTAATACAAGGATCAACAACAACGTATACATTTTATAAAAAAAATTGATTACCTTTTTGCGTAACAGTTGTAGCTTAGCTTTTATTTATTTATTTCCGCAACATGAGGTGGGCCAGTTTGTAGTTAGGTGACCGCTGCCATAAACGAACGCGTTGCAATATGAGACCAGTTATAGTAGTGGTGATGATCTGAAATTTCATTAGAACCGCATTTTTTTCAAAATTTAGAAGAAGCTATGTGTAAGTTTTCCGCTCATTTGCTGCTACGCAATACATACCATCCGCATCATGTGATGCAAAAACCTAAAGAAAGAGGTTTTCAACTTTTAGATGTTCTTATTTTTATGATAGCTGTGGTCCCGCAGGGCCTATTTTCTCTGTAATTTGATTCGTTCTCAAAGAAAAAAAGTCTTCATCCTCTCGGTGCTCTTTTTATCAAGTTCTGGGTGTCAAAATAAATATCATAAAACAGAGCGGCGGTTCGATAGTCCCAGCATCTAATTTGCTTGAACCAAAGTTACTGGAAATTTCCCTATAGGCCTACTTTATCGCAACGGTTTATCTAACTTTGTTTACCTGTTCCTGCTAACTGGCTAAATAGTTCAACTGCGTGAGACAATTTCTGCTGAGAACGAGTCTGAGAAGTAAAATTCATCATGCTTGCAAAGCTTAGACTTGAATGTAACTGTTTGGAAGAAAATATGGTATAAATTTTTGCTAAAATCCAAAATGCAAATGAGAGAGTTTATTCCGGAACTATAAAGCTGTTTTGAAGACCATAAAAACAGGAAGATTTTTGCCAAAAGAAAAATTAATGAGTACAATATGTTAAAGATATGTGTGTGCATCATGTGCGTGCGACAAAAAGTTTACGATGAAGTTTAGCAATTTAATTATGAACATGAGTAAGAATTTAAACTTGTCATGCCATTAAAATGTGGCAAAAAAGTATTTTTTGTTTTAATAACTTACACTGTAGCAAAAATCTGCAAAGTACAATATAGCTTTTATTATGTCACAATCAGTTTTCAAAACAATTTTTGCTCCCATTCTCACTTATAATCATGAATCTTGGGTAGTGACCGAAAGAGTGCGATCACAAGAGCAAGCGTTCGAAGTGAGGCTTTTACGAAGAATTCAAGGAGTTATACAATTAAAAAAGATGTGCTGTTCTGTTCTGAGATTCAAAAATCTATAAACAACGAGGTGTTACTTTTTGGAATTGAAGGATCTCAGCTCAGATGGTTTAACCATGTAAGTCGGATGCCACAGAAAAGACTCCACGAAAAAGCTTTAGTTGCCAAAGCAAATGGGAGAAGGTCAGTTGGACGCCTAGAACTAAATGGACCAATTAAATTCATGATCGTGGATGTATTCTTTTGGGACTCATCCAAACAAAATGATGGATGTGATGAAAGACTGTGAAGTGTGGCGGCTTAATCTCAAGCAGCAGCTGCGCAAGCATCCCTTACGGAAAAGCGGGCAATGAAGAAATAAGAAGGTTTAATTGTACGAGCGAGCAATTGAAAAGTTCTTTTAAATATAATTCGTTAGCATATCTAAATTTGCGTTTTTGGGTTTAATTGTGAGTGCGGCTTAGCTAAAACTATAACACAAAAACATAAAAATTATTTCACTAAAAATAAAAGAGCCAAAGCTGTCGTAAACATTTTAGACGTTTTGACTAATTATTTATGTCATTGTCAGTCTGTAATAACGCGCAAGAAAAATTAGAGCAATAGGTAACCTGCAAAGGTAAATTGAACAAAAGTGGGAAGAAAATTCCGAAATTAACGAAATATGCTGTAGTTCTACAGTGTGAAGACATTATTGCTTTGAAGAACGTGCCAAAACCAAGGTAGTTAGTACTAATTAATAATGGCATATTCAATCTAACCAAGCGACTCTCATCTATTCAACTGCTAAAGCACATCTAGAAACCGTCTTATACCACCCAATTTTATTGCAGACAGTGTAAAAGTCTATCATACTGTCTCCAATAAAATTGGGTGGCATAAGACGGTTTCTGCATGTGCTTTGGCAGTTGAATGGGTGAGTGTTGCTTGGTTAGATTTAATACGCTATTATTAAATCAGTACCTATTTATAACATTGATTTGGGCAAATGGGCACTTTCTTCAAAGCAGTAATGCCTTTACTCTTCAGAACTACATTCAGTTAACTTCGGAACTTTTCGCCCGTTTTTTTCTATTTACGGTTGCAGGTTCTCTATATTGCTTTAACTTTTCAGGGGCGACTTTGAACACTTCACTAAAACAATCTTTGTTTTCAGTTAAATACTTTTCAAGACCAGCAAGAGCGATGTCTTAGTTGGTCAGTGTTTGAACTTTGATAGAGTTTTTTCTTTTTTGCCCTACTAGCACAGGGTCACTTGACAATGACGTCATCACTTCAACAAAATAATTCTTAAAATATGGCGATATAATAATGCACCATTGCTATTGATATGTGCACTCCCCAGTCTGTTCATATAACGATAGCCGACTGCAGGCTCGAACCCACGACGACGTGGTCGGAATCTAACCGCCCTCACCACTCGGCCACGCGCCCGCTACAGACTACATTAGCAATTTAGACTTTTAAATTAACGCATGTCCACAATGCAAGCTGAGTGCGCATTCATATTTTTTTGAATCCAGTAAGCTGTAGCTTATCGAGATGTAAGGTCGAAATTTTAATTAGATCTGGTGTCAACGGATAAAGAATGAGATTATCGGTTAAAGTTGTCGACTGATTTAAAAGAATTTTTTGTCGAAGCGAATTTTTGTATCGGAGTATTTCAGAGCGGAGTGTTGTTGTAAAATTTCGGAGCGGGATTAGAGCCGGAGTCAGTTAAACAATTTCGGAGTGGATCCAGAGTGGAAAAATTAGCCACTCCGCAATGCTCTAATTCAGAGACATTTCAGGCGAAGGCAACTTTGCGCTTGTAAGTGAAGGTTTAAGTGCCTGCTGGTAGGCGTTCAAAGTCGCCCCAGACCCCGGCGACTTTTAACGCTTTTTGAGATAGAATATATGGCTTATGAGAGCGAAATATTATTTTAATTATGACAGTTGCAGTTGCTGAGGCCATAAGTGTTACGTTCAGCCCTTAAGCACTATTCTTGCTTAAACCTGGCAGAAGTGACAAGTAAAAATGATTCAAAACCGTTCAAAGTCGCCCCGGTTGACGGTACATTAAGGCACTAGCAGAGATTTTTCTACAATATAGACGACTTATTAGGGGATCCTTTCTTATTCTTTGGTTGAACTTGACATTAAATACAGGTAACAAAAATCTTAGTTCACTTAAACACTGCTTTAAAAAAACTTTGTTTCGTCTGTGGTTGATATCTGGATTGCAAAGTGTGTTCAATAACAAACCAAGGTTTCAAGAAACAAACAAAAAATTAATTCGTTATCATGCTTATTGAGATAGCGATATAGCGATATTAGCGTATGTATAGCCAGTTACAAGGCTCGTCTCCGCATCATTGCGCCTGCTGGCAACTCATCCGCTATTAAAACTATGTTGCAACGCTGTAGTCTGCGGAGCCTTCAGCAACACTGTGTCTGAGTTGACCGGCCCGATATTTTATTTCCAGCCCTTCCGCTCCAAAAACGGATACGTTTCCGCTCAACAACTGACTAGTTATAACCAGGATCAAAAAGAAATAATAATTAGGTAGTTGATAGTCACTGAATTTTATTTAAATACTGTAGAATAATTATCCAGTCAAACAAAATGGCTAAGGATGGATAGAATTACCGCCCCTCACAACCGCGGTAATTCAACTAAATTTTATAGTACTGGTTGTCGATGTTGTCTAATATTGTTGCCTAACATTAGACAGAGCGAGATAGAACTTGTGTTTAGTCACATCAGAAAGACATTATGCACTTAAATGCGAATAAATCATTGTTTAATTATTCAAGTAATGCTTTCTAATGCAAAGAGGCATTATTTAATACCATCTTATAAAATTTTTTAATTGTGAGTTTAAAAGTCATAATTTTAAATATAGTTTTGTCTACCGTGACGCTTTAGTCATTAAACAACGGCAGGATTTTTCAATGTTTGAGTCACATTGCCACTTGCCGACCTGTCTACCACAGTCAGTGGATATTTCACGCTGTTTCTTTTAAATAATGATCACGATTTAAAGAAATTACAGCTAATTTAATTTGCTGCATAATCATCCCTGTACATCATCTTGCAACTGTTTAAAGATAAATGGCATGCGGAATTATTTCGAATTCAAGAAGACGATAGTGAAAACTATGGCTGCGATTTTACATTTGTGATGAATATCACTGAAGCGAGTTATGAATGTTCTAAAGTAGCAAAGTAAATTTTTCATTGCAACGTTTCTTTTCATTAAGCTTCAAAACTAACTATGCAATGAGTGTGGGTTTTGCAACCACAATGGACTAATTCTAAATGTTTCATGATATTCCTGCATACGTGTCACGTACACTGTAAATCAGATAGGTGGATTTTTCCACCCTTCGCAGGTGTTATATCGTTTTACACTCTGACGCTTGGTTGGAAAAAAAATAACCACCTTAAAAATAGGTGTAATGAAATTACACACCCTTCATTTTTTCCGGTATTGCTCTCTTGGGGGTGGAATAAAATTTTACACCCAAACAACAAAGGTGGAAATGTGAAATCAACCTACAATAAATTAAGTTCAGGGTGGATTTCGAAAAACACCCTTACCATACCAAAGGGTGGATTTTGAAAAACACCACTTTTGTTTCCTAAAATGTGTATTTTAGAATCTATCTTTAGGAATGTAAGGGTGTATTTCAAAACCCTGCCATACCAAAGGATGTATTTCGAAAAACACATATACTTTTGTTTCTTAAAAGGTGTATTTAAGAATCCACCTTTTAGATGGTAGGGGTGTAATTTAACATCCACCTAGAGGCTTAGAAAAGAGACTTAGAGATTTAGAGACTCAAAAAGAATGTAAGCTTGTTGTAAACAGTTAAGCTGTTAAAATACAGTGGAATTGGTTTAAATTCAAGTTGTGTGTTGTGATAAGTTTGATTCGACAATATAAGTTCTTCGAGGAAATAACAATCGAAAAGCGAAAAAAGTTTCATATTAAAAGCTTGTAATTTTTTCTGAGTCTCTAAAGCTTGTAATGTTTCACACTAAATGAACGGTATTAAATGCTGCAAAATCATTGTATGCAGTACATGTTACATTCCAGTATCTCAAATTAGCAATAAACGATTCCTTGCATAAATTTAAAAAATTGCAAATAAAAGTCAAAGGTTAGACTGCTATGAGACTATTCGATATATTTTGGCGTGGTCTTAAGGTAAGCGTAATGTATTTTTATTTTTTGATGTCTGAATGTTGTAAGTTTAAGTATAAATTTTAATCTATCTGTAGGTTAGAAGTAATTATTTTTTATCGATTTTTATTTCGTTCAATGTTAGGTACATGAGGTTACATCCGGGATTCTCGATTGTAAATTATCTGCTTCAGAAATGTGTTTCAAATTCAGTTGGCTGTGTTATAGTCAGTTAGGCCACGCTATTGTTATCGCACTTCAACGTAGCGTATAGGTTTCGCCGGTAAGTTGCTAATTGTTAACGTTATTATTTTGCATACTTAGAAAGTCGATATAATGCTTTAAGTGTATATCTAGTAATATGTAGTGATTTTAACCGCTCAAATAGAATCAGCTAGCACCCAAAAATTTGTTGGTGGTTTTTGCAAGACCTGGATAGCTAGCTTACAATCTAATCTGATCATAACTTTATTTAAAGTCGCAACGAGGCAGGTAAGCTAGAATATTTGGTTTATTTTTTAGCGTAGTATTGAGGTTGAGTATGTAGCTATGGAAAGTGTGTTTGTTGTTTCAAGATAAAACTGAAAAGAAGGCAGGTACGGTAGGCTAAGCACCAGAAAAGCAAATGCTTACAGCTTGCAAATTTGAATCTTTTATAATAAATGCGATTAGGACTATAAGCTTGCTTATCGATCTCAGTTAGATCAGCCTAGTTGTTGCAAAAGTAGCTTACCGGTAAAGGATAGACCAGTACCAGGGGGGTGCACTTGCCCCCCCCCCCTGAAAATTGGGATGTCAAGAATTTCTAATGTTTAAATTTGCAAAATGAGTCAAATATATCTATCTAAACTAAGAAAACAACCCTTTGTGGAGCTTTTTTGCCATGATGCAGAGGGCGGGGGCAGGAAAAATAGGATTGCCCATTGGTAGTGACTATTTCACTGAAATATCTCAAAGAGAATAAAACAAAAATGAGAAATATTCATCCACGCTGTTTTCATTTGCTTTTTTAGGGTTAAGATTAAGGTTTGGGTTAGGGTTCGATTTGGGGATAGTTCTCGAGTAGGGTGAAGTTGGGTAATTTCGGCAGAAAAATATAAAATTTCGGCAGGTATGAAAATTTAAGGTTTGATGCTGGCAGGTCTTTTTAAAAGTTATAAGGTTTCTAAAAATGGTTTTAATATTTCCTGTTACCTAATGTTCTGAAAAAAAATTGACAATCTTTGAAGACCTCTGCATGTTCTTTTCTTGCAGCTACAATATTTCTGTTAGTAATAGAATCGAACCTTTAATAACGTTTGGAAGCGTTTGGTCTGCTACCACCTTTCTAGGCTGTGCTGTAGCCTAACTTTGTTGTTGTTAGCACTTGGCGGTGTTCGTTTACGCGTACTGAAAACGGATTTGTTAAAAAATAATCCATTCCTCTATCCTAAAAGCATCAAAAGCAGAAGTTTTGCAACTTTAACAAAAATTGTAAGAATTAAAAACTCATTTAATTAATAAAAACTCCAATTTAATACAGAAAACTTTTAGAGAATGCAGTTGCAATTAAAAAACTTAATAAAACCAAGAATTTGTAAAATTTTGCGAAATGGATTTTAATTTTGTTTAGACTATTGTAAGTAAAATCATAGATCGTATTTGCTGCCTTTTTTCAGTCTTTGAGCCTAGCTGATCAGCATATTTTCTTCAAAATAGTCAAAAATCTGCATAAATTTTATTCGATTTAACCAAATTTAACATTAAATAAGCAGCTGAGATAATTAGAGCAAAAAACAAACATCATTTATTTGCTTGCCTGAATTTCCGGTTTTACCAGAAATTTCGGGAACCCTTAGTATGACATATAGCTAGTGAGCATGACGTCAAAGTATCTCGATGTTGGTTCAAAAAAAGCCGCAAACAAAATACTGCTCAGATGGAGTTCAAAAAGAGTCAGTGTTTTCTGAAAATTAAAAATTAGTGACAAAGTTGCCTAAATTACCCAACTATACCCAAAGCATTGGAGTTCGGGTTAGATTTGAGTCAGAATTAATAAAAAAGTAGATAAAAATTTTTGGTGAAATAAAGCCGTTCTCGCCCATTTTACATGAATTATCATACAGGATTTTCTTAAAAGCGAGCGTAAGCAATGCTCCAGGATTAAGCATTAAACTGTTTGATAAAATAGGTTTATTATCAATATCATACATTTCAGCATTCTATCAATGAGCTCTTACAGGATCTAAATACTATAAATTGTTTAATGTTTTAAATTTACGCTGGACTTCAATAAACACTAAAATAATAATTACTCCGCCATAAATTAACCTGGCCCAGAACCGAAATCAAAACCAAACTTGCAATCAATAGCGTAGCCAAGGGACTGTGCCTACCTGCATTGGTGTGCTGTAGACCAAAGTGCGCGATAAGAAAACTGTCACAACTTTTGGCCTTCTGAGGCTTTTTTTTTTGCAGTAATATGGCCTCTAAAGTTGTTCAAAGCCTTTTTTAAGACATTTTTTATTAATATTACTATCAAAAATTCAGCAAACAAATTAATCGATAAAAAATTCAAAACATGGCTAAAAACTAGCAGTCAAAATTGATCGCTTAACGCAAAATGCTTAACGTAAGCTTCATAGAAAAAAAAGTGTAGGGGGCTATTCAGCATATAATATATGTAATTACCACAAGTTTTGGACTTGACCTATGAGTAATGTGTAAGTTTGAAAAGGCCGAGCTATTTAATTTTTTAAAATGGCCTTCAAAGTGTATTGGTATCAATTTAGTTTTTTAAATGGCTCTAAAAAGATGCGAAGTTTGATTCGAATAGCGTTGAAATGGCTATTTTTTTTTTCTGAAATATCACCAAATTAGCCCAGTAGCTAGAGTTTTGCCCCAACAGCTCGGTCTGTGATATGCTTTAGTTGCACGTGTTTGCTTGGCACGCTGCTCAATTGAGGCATTTTGCAAAAAAATATTCAATCTTTAGGTTAATCACCCCCCTAAACAAAGTTTAGTGCAATCAGTGGGGCAACCAAGTCTTTTCCAAGTCACGTAAATTTATGTCACATACAGTAGCGTAGTCGAGTTGGCCATTAGGCCAGTCAACCAAAATGCAGATTAAGGAAAATACCACGTTTTTAGCTCTTCTGAAACTGTTTTAATCACTAAAATGGACTAAAAAGTGATTTATAGCATCTTTTGAAACATGTATTTAGAAGGGCTTATTTGTCAAAAACAAAACTCACAATGCAATAGAAACTTCGAAAAATGTACAAAAATAAGCAACCAGAGTTGATTGCTAGTGTAAAATCGCTGAACATGCGTTTCATCAACAAAGATATTATAAATTCAGGAATAGGGAGAGGGGGGCTATTCAGGATTAGTTGATTACCAATCACTTATCTCAAATATCTTTCCATTAGCCCCCCCCCCCCCTATTATTTTGCTCTATAAAATATAGACGGAATAGATTACCCCGTGTGAGTTTTATCAAACAATAGAATTTTATGGTTTATCAGCATGCAAAGATAACTAAAATTTTACCTTAGCCACCTCCCAAATAGACCATTTAAGCAACCAGTTTGATCATGTTTGCACTGCTAATTTCTATACCACGTTTTAAAAGCATCGTTTTCTATCAAAATAGCCCTAAAATTGAGTTAATTTTGAAAAAAATGCAAAATTTTTGAGAGTTGGGGCTCTGCCCCCAGACCTCCATGCCTTTGGCGGCTGTAAGCTTTGCCCCCAGACATTCAGCCTCGGGCGGCTGGGAGCTTAGCTTTTGGACACCAATGGCTTTCAGCGGCTCTGCCCCTAGACTTCCAAAACACCCCTCAATTGGGAATTTTTGGCTACGAACGTTTAAACATGGTTTGAATTTGATCTGCAATTAAAGAGGGCTGAAAGAGTGAGGCAATCAAAAAATTTAAAGTAGATTCCTAATATCAGCAACTTTGTTCTATCCAATAGCCTTAAAAAGTTCGAAATGAGATTCAAATGACGTTAAAGTGGTTATTTTTTTCCAGAAATTGCAAAAATTGCCCAGTGACTGGGGGCTTTGCCCCCTGACCCCCGTCCATGATGCACTTGAATTGCATCTGTTTGCTCAACATGCCGCCCAAATTGCTGGATTTTTTTAACAGGGTCATGTTAACTTTTGGTTCAAATCCCTTTGCAAAATCCTGGTTGCAGCTGTAAGGTTTTATTTTATCCAGTGAATACTGGATACGTCGTTTGCCCCCCCCCCCCTGAAAAATTCTGCGGGCGCCTCTGACCAGTACCGATATTTTTGGGTAGGCCTACGACGGCATAGGGATAAAATCTTAGTCTAATACACTCCACCATGACAAATAAAGCATCATTTATCTACTTCGGCAATTAGGTGACAAGCTTTCTCAACACTAGCCTACACCAGCGTAGAACTTGACCAGTTGACTAGCCTATTTCCAAAGCAAAGCAGAAAGTCAGTGTTGTTCAACTAGCACACTAATTCTCTATTAAAGCATTTATTTACCTTAACTTGTTTTTGGCAGCAGCCAAAGTGCTGCTGATGGGCTACATTTTCAGCAGCAAAATGCAAAATTTGGCCTAGGCCTATTCCCAATGGTTACTACAAATAACATTTCCAGTTCAATAGTACAGATATAATCCAAAATTTTAATTACAATGCAATCACTGTTAAATTTAAAAAAGCAAGTGCTTAAGCTTATATAAACAAAGTGTCTTGGCATGCGGAACCCATGCATCTTTTTACATATCTGCCTTCAGAAAAATAATTTCACCATGAGTTTCAAGGGCGAGTTAGACCTATCTTTTGTTTTGACTGTTTGAGCGCGGGTGTTCCTCGTGCAAAGACACTTCCTTGTTTAAGTGCTAGCATACACCACTATTCAGATTTCATTTGTAGGGAAGTTTAGGCCTACCTTGCTGTGTTTAATCCAGTTACCATGAAGCTTTTTTGTGAAGTCGTATTGAAGTCATATCGGTATGTGATGACATGTTGAAAGCTTAATTTGTATGTTGGTAAAAATACCAAAGATAAGTTAAACTAGCCTAGTGATTGTTTGTGTGTTTTAATTAACAGAAAATTTTTTTTACACAAAATTTAAGCCATTTTATGGATAGCTTTTGGTGTGCAGTAAACTTATGCAACAGCAGTTTTGAAACTATCAAAGAACTCCTTGCTCATCTTCGAACTTTCCATTCACATAGTGAATATGCAGAAGGTTTGCATTGTCAAGTATTTGCATGCTCAACTGTGAGTCCATCCTATCATGCCTATCGCATGCATATGTATCGAAAACATAAAGATTTGCAGCAAGCATTGCATGTACATGTAAGTACATCTACCGATGACCTCATATCTGAAAATGAGATGCAACTTCCAATTTCTTTAAATTTAGACAGTGCAGATAGTGATGAAGATGCTAAGGAAAAATTTTATAAAAACTTTTTTCGATTTTGCGTAATGTGCAAAGAAAAATATATGCTTCCTAATTCTGTTTACAAAAGTATCTGTTGCAATATGGTTAGCTTATTCAGTCAATTTAAAGCAATTTGCCTAAATAATGTTGAGTGTGATGCTACTGGCATTCCAGACATTGATTTGTTTTGGTTGCATATGCAAAAAGACAGTGTTTATAAAGAACTTTGTCGTAATTTAGGCTTTGTTGAACCTGAGCGTGTTGTCATATCTATGGAAAAATGTCATTTTTACTACTATGTGCCTATTTTAAATTCATTGAAAGCATACATTTCTCACACTGATGTATTTACCAGCATAGTGGAATCAGAAGATGCTGACCATTCCCCTCACATTTTGTGTGATTACACTGATGGTGAATATTTTGTCAACAACCAATTTTTTCAAGGAAATCGAAAATTGTTAAGGTTACATCTTTATTGCGATGAGCTAGAAGTTTGTAACCCGGTTGGAAAGGCTAAAAGTGTGCACAAACTGTTATGCTTCTATTACATTCTCGGCAATGTTAATGTTAGATACTGGTCGAGCCTTAGAAATATTCATTTAGTATGTTTGATTAAGTCTTCTGTTGCAAAATACTATAGCTTTTGTTTGTTGTTGCAAAAGCTCAAGCAAGATTTGCTTGTCCTTGAAAGGGATGGTTTGCGCGTTACTTTACCAGATGGCTATTCAAGAGTATTTCAAGGAAGTGTTGCAACAATTTCGGCTGACAATCTTGGTAGTCATGAAGTTGGTGGCTTTCGCAGATGTTTTAGCAGTGGCCCTATCTGCAGATTCTGTTTGTGTTCATATGCTGATTTATCTTCAAAAATGCATGAGTCTGCCTTTACCCTGCGAAATTCCGTGACTCATCAATACCATGTCAAATCTGTTGCTGAAAATCCAGCTCTGACGTCAGTTTATGGCGTAAGATGTCAGTCACCATTTCATGGTCTTGATGCTTTTGATGTTACTAAATGCTTACCTGCTGATCTCATGCATGATGTATTGGAGGGTGTTTTGCCAATATTACTAAGAGCTGTTGTCGATAATCTTGTTGAAAGCAAAATACTAACTAAAGCTGAATTTTCTGATTTGCTTCGTTGCTTTCATTTTGGAAAGAATGACAACAGAAACAAACCTACATCATGGCTTAAAGAGACTGGTAGCGGTTTGACTGCTTCGCAGGCATGGTGTCTATTTCGGATTTTGCCATTTGTGATTGGTAATTTTATATCAATTGACCATCCTTTGTGGAATTTATATTTACTCTTTTCACAAATTTGTGACATAGTGTTTGCTCCGACTATACTTTTCAATTGGATAAATCATTTGGATGTACTGATCCATGAGTTTTACATCAAGTTTGTTGAGTTAATAACTGTTCATCCTACTCCTAAAGTCCATTATTTGTTGCACTATCCAAGACTCCTGCTACACTTTGGTCCACTGAAAAGACTATGGTGCATGAGATTTGAGGCATTTCATCAAAAACTAAAAAAGATCCCTGCAAAGAGTCATAATTTCAAGAATGTTGTACATACCATTGCTTATAGGCTCCAGTATTACAAATTTTGGGAGCAGTCTGAACCTTTTGTTCTCTCAGCTTTTCCAGAAAGTGAATGCCAAAGTGAAACTGATATGTGCACTTTACCATGTTCTGTACAGAGCTTCTTTGAACACCAAAGGGCAATCAATTTACGAAAAATTATTTCTGTTAAAAAGCTGAAATACAATTGCTCATCTTATCAACTTAATGATATACATGTTGTTGACTTTATTGAAGGCACTCCAGTATTTTTTGAAATAGGACTTATTTTAAAAAACAACGAAAAGTGGTTTATCTGTGGAAAAGTGTTGCAGACTGTAAGCTTTTCAGAACATCTTCATAGTTACTGTGTAAGGAAAACACATTATTGGCATTGCTGTAGCATAGGTGATGAGTTGTCACCTCATGCTCTTGACTTGTACAAGTTCAATCACAATTTATATGTTCGTTTGCAATACAGAATTGTGCAACAGGATATCGCTGATGTTGTTACTGATCAGTAGTGGCCTTGGAATGTGCAAAAGTGTGCAAAATGCTTTGGTAAAAAGTGCAAAGCGCAAAAGTCAGCCCCTCTTTAGCAAAGTCACTTAAAAAATTAACTCAAATTTGCATGCTTTTAAAAATGTTCTAAACTTAACTAAAAAGGGGTTGAGCTGAAGAATTTAGGTAATATAATTTATCAATAGTGCTCCCAAATCTTAGGAATCAGTTCTTTTAAATGGTTTTACAAACGTGTAAAATGGCATTAGAATGGCTATTTTGAGATAAAAAATCACAAAATTTGTACGGCAATCATTTTCATGTAACGATAGTTGCATCAGTTTTTATGTCCTTGGGTAATGGGTGCATGTTACACACTTGTACTTCTGAAGTTTTTTGACTTTGGTTCAAGCCTTTGGTTTTGGATTTCTTAGCAAAATTGTGGGTAAGCGCCTGCACATTTATAGTGTATACAATCGATAGCCTCCCCCATTTAATGTGCACAGGAGCCAGTCTTTCTTCCCTAAGGCCACTACTGTTACTGATATTGAACCTGTTGAAAAAAAGCCTAGAAGTTTTGATTGGTAAGTGTGTTTTGGATCTACTGGACTGGTGTAACAGTAGTTAAAATCTCTTAAGTATATATGCATTTCATTCATTGGTAATAATTAATGTCACTGCAATGTTATTTTCACTTAAATTTACTATACTTCATGCTACACTATGCCAAGTTTATAGCATGCTTGCTTAGATCTTTCTCTTGAATGGATTTGAACTTGTAGTAGCTCATGATTCTAAACACTCTAATGTTGGTACATTGTGTAGGCCTGTTTTCTATATGATATGATTAGGATTGTATCAATATTCAATTATTGAAGCACTAGTTCATGTACTGTCAGCTATATAACAAATAAAAATCCAAGTTTGCTAATTTTAGGAAATGCAAAATGTTAAATAATTTGTTCAATCTTGTGAGATTTGTTTTATAACATAAGATTTTGTTTTAAATCGTCTAGAAGTTCATATGTAGGGCTTAGACTATCCAACTTAATATAAATATATATTTTTTTTTACAATAATTTTGTGTTTATGTTCTAGTATTTTACATATAAGGTGAAATTTAGTGCTATAAAATGGAAGTTAGACATGTTATTGAAAACATTTTACCTGAATTGGGAAAAACTGACAAGTTAGGTGATGCTACATCATTCCTAAAAGATTTGGGTGTAGGCAAAATTGATGATTTAAAGCTGCTGCGTGAGAGTGATCTGATGCCATTTTTCAATGTAATTCAGTCACGAAAGCTGCTGAAATCGTGTTCACAAGGTAAGAACATGTCATGAGTATACAAGCATAAGTATGAATAGCAAAAACTAGCAAGATTTTTTGTTTTGTTGATTGTATTTTCTCTACCCATTCTTTGGGGATAAATGTGAGAGAAGGTTATTCAGTAATATAAAGGCATGATTAGTTGATGATCTAAACCAGTGCATTTTTAAGATACCTGCTTCGTTGTGAAAATAACTTTAATTTTAATATGTTTGTGCATTACTGGCAGAGGTGGGCAAAGCACTATTAGAAACGCAAAGCGCAACCTCCGCAATTGCGGAAGTTGTGTTGCGCTTTAATTTTTTATTTTGAAACATTGTGGAAGTTGCGTTGCGGACTATAGTCTTTAAAATTTGTTGCGCTTTAAATGCACTGTGCTTTCAATTTTTTTTTTTTTTTGGTTAATAGCGCAATTTTATACATTTACCTTTAATTTTGTTCCATTTCGATCGAAATATTGATAAATGTGGGCCTTCTTTAGCAGATTATTTACTCTTTTCTGTCAAAAATTGTAAAAAATGCGGTATTTGCATTGTGTTGTGAAACTTCAATTGCGGAAGTTAGGTTGCTCTTTAACTTGGTACGAAAATACCGTTCCGCAATTGCGTAACTGCGTTGCGCTTCAACTGAATCAAAAAGCTCATTGCGGAAGTTGCAATGTGCTTCAGAAATTAAAAAAAGTAAATTGCGCATTTTGCGCTGTGCTTTTACTGGTTAAAAATATCGTTGTGCTGTGTTGCGTTGCGCTTTTGGTATAATGTTATTTGTGCCCACCTCTAATTACTGGTGTATCAAAGTGACTTTGGAAACCCCAGATTCCATAGACTTATGGCTTCACCTCATACCATTGATCGCAGGTAAGTTCTACCATGCTTTGCAAACTGCAAACATTCATCTACCTATACTGATGTTCTACATCATTGCTTGGAAAGTGTGGTATTGGTATGGTTTCTGACATGCTTTGTGTAGACCGTTTGTTCTCAAACTTTCACGATTCATGGTCACCTTCCAAAAACTCCACTCTCAATTGTTCTGCTGTTCAATAAAATCACCTAGTTTTGCTTATAGTGGATTTCAGTCACTTATTTATATTTTATGCCTCATTATTTAGCCTATTAAAACTGCAACAAACTAAAGTAAAGTTGAAGATTTGAGTTTAAGTAGTGGATGCTTAGTATGTTTAATAACTGAATTTTGTAATACCAAGGAATCCTTTGACAAAATTATTTAGTGAAAGGCTTTTTTGTGCCCTGGAAAACTACTCTGTGACTCCCAAGAAATCCAAGAGCCTTGTTTAAGAAACCCTGGTGTAGGTCAACATCTTAAAGAAGTTGCAGAATTTCATTTGATAATAATTTAATTGTGATGTTTTGACGGTTATTTTGGCGTTATTTGTGATGTCAAATTAACAAATTAAAGAATTTCATTTGTTATGGATTTCTTTCTAATTGAATCATCCGGCCCTCATTGATATTATGCTATGGTATCAGTAGACCTATATTAATAAGATTAACGATATGGTAGCTAAATAACTTCGCTATTTTAGAGTATAAATCATTTCATGATGATTCAAGCGAGATTGATGTGAATGTCAATAGTCTGGCTATTAACGACATGTCTTCTGATGAACGTAAGTGTATGTTTGTTTTAATATTGTACGAAGCTTAGTTACCAATCAAAAAAAAATCAATTGGTTGTTTGACTTGCTTCATACTTTTGTGGGTGTTGTGAGTTTACGATGCCCATCTCCTCTACATAGCACTAATGCAGTGCGATGTTGCATCAGTGGTCGGTCCATGGCATTGTGTGCTAGATTTGATCGATTAGCTTGGAATCAAACCCCAAACAACTGGTTAGCTTCTCACACTTGATTCAGACATTTTAACCATTCGATTACTGAGCCGTTCGAGACATCTGGATATGGTTGGTGCTGGAGGTTGGGGGTTCGAATTCCAGTTAACTAATCAAATTTTGCAATTGACTCATCATCAGTGCAACATTTCACCATGTTTCTCTTGACGATATGAAGTAGGGAAGTTTTGTTATCACGTACACTATTCTGTTTGGGCTGCTATTCCATGTTTTTACTCAGTGACAATAGTTTTTTGCTTCCTATTCTTAGAATTCGTTACTAATATTTAAAAGGTTTGTGTATGTATATTTCTTAGCTTGTTTTTAACTTCATAGCCTACATCAATAATTTGAAGATTATTGTTTTTGCATAGCCTCTAAGCTTATTCATCTGTCCCAACATTTTTACTGTCTTCTTTAAGGATGTTTGACATTGCTGGTAACTGATTAAAAGAACATAAGATATAAAAATGGACAATAGAACAGTTTTATTTTAAAATACCTGTATTAAAACGTTCTCTTCGTACAAATATTAGCGTCAAAGATTATTTTGTTTACACAGTTTGCATATTCCTTTTCACGACATAATTAAGCAGATCTCTGCCTTGGTGACCTGAAAATGTTCATGCTGATGACGAATCGTTTTTTTTTTTTTTGAAATCGTTTAAATGTTGCAACTCATTTAGACAAAGTAATGAAAATCACCCGTGGTACTGGCATAAATGTTGCCTCTCTGGCATGAGGGTGATTGCTTGACTTTATGACCGTAAGGTCTTTCGCAGCTTTCTTGTCGCCTTCTTAAATGAATGCTGATTGTAATGTCCACTTTGTGCTGTTATTAAGCGATGAAATAAATTTGTCTTGTAGGTTGCCTAGTTTAAGTGTCGATGGATACTTTTTGAAGGATTTAGCGCTTTTAAGCTAGATGAATTCTTTGGTCTTAAAAACGGCAATTTGTGATGTAATTCCTTAACTTTTCTTTTACTTGTGTCGCAAGTACGACTACGATTAATTTAACTAGAATATTTATATTATGCAATTCAACAGCCAAACAACTTAGTTCTGATGCGCAATATGCTGGCCAAATTCAACCACTTGGATTAGTGTTCATCAATGGCATAATTGATTGCAACAGAGCGCTTTTAATTTTACATTTCTAATTATTTGTTACGTTTTTGTTTTTTTTTGGTTTCCTATGGACTTGGCTACATTGTTGTAAGATTAGCTTATTTCAAGCATTTACTTTAACAGATGAGTTGCTAGATGATGAGCTTCAGAAAAGCACTGACTCAGCATCAGAAGAAACCGTTTTGCTTGAAGAAACTGTTCATAGCGATAGTAGCTGCAATTCAGTTAAGCCAGCAAATACCAAGCAACCATTAAAAAAATGGCCGACTGTGTACACGCTCCCGAATTTCGACAGAGATGTAGCACAGCATTTGTTACAAGCAGAAGATGGTGAAAATATTAGTGCTCTACCACTCCGTTTGAGGAGGAAAATAGTGAATTCTATATTTGCAGATATTTCACAATATACTAGGTAGAGTTGACATTCTTGCTATGAAAAAAAAAAAATTTCTCAAATGCAGTAAATGCTAATGGTGCATTGACTAAGTATTAAATAGTTATACTCTAGTGATAACCTTGCACACTTATGCAAATATGCTCTTGTGTGGTTTTTGTGGTAGCCTACTGTTTGGCTTGTGCTTCCTTTTTAAATTCTGCTATGTTTTATGATCTTTGACGTAATGTTTTTTTGCAAATATGCGTAATCCGTGTCTACTGACTATCGCTTGAATATTGTTATTTGCTTTTTCAAACTGATTAATACTTAGGTCTTAAAATATATTTTTGATAATACTAGGCAATTGACCATACGCGGTGGACTTGATCAACCCAGTTGTGAGTTTGAATCAAAGGCTACTTTAGCATAGGGTAATCCAATGTCCATTTTTGTTTTGTCTTGCATGTTTTTTGAAATGCTTATGTTTTTGCAAGGATCACAACGTGCTGTTAATAAGCTAAAATTGTATGCTTTTGATGTGACCATGATCCACGATATGATTGTGCCTTAACTCTAAATCATTCTTGGCTAGACTCTTTACTAAGATCATGCTGTTTTCTTAAAAGAGAAGGTTCATAATTGAACAGTTAAGAAATTGCTTGCACTTTTACTTTTTTACATACATTACTTTTAACAGGTATCCTTCTCGACAGCAATATCACCAAGTTTGCAGTACTTTGGTGAAGAAGTACCCCTGCCTAAAAGATCGTTTTTCATTGGATGCTTCATACTATGTATGTAAGAATAATTGTTATGTTTTAATCTGTGCTTCGTCATTTCTTCTCAACGTTAATGTTGTCAAGTAGCCTTATTTGTTTAGACTTTGGAAATTTGGTAGCATCAAACTATGAACTATGTGGTAGGTGAAGAACAAAATAAAGCAATTTTAACCTTTTTTGGCCAAAATGCATAATACTTGCAGACTTGCATTGTGTTTTGTTGGTGATTTATGAAACTGATATACATAATTAAGTGTTTAATTATTGTATTGGGATCGTTTTCACAGCTTTTTTAACAATGTTTTCTGGTGTTACCAACAAAATCCGATCAAGTTACTTAAAACCCACTCTCTAATGCCGAATTGAAAAATGGGGTTAGCGTATACTACACTTGGATTAGGCGTGTATTAAGATACAAGGCTACTTCCCAAGACCTGACAGCGTTTTGTTTTCGTTCACAGTTCGGTTACCTATTGTTTTCCATGATATACAGCTAACAGCACCAATGAATATTTATGGCATGGTTGTACAATGGCGTAATAAATGTTTGCTGATTGTTTGGTTAACTTCCTCGCTAAAGCTTTACTGTTATTAGATGCTTTGGCTAGATTCTTTACGAACCAAATTCAAGGAATCTCGTCGATTGGAAGTGGAATCACAATATCAAAAACAAATGAGAGAAAAATATGGACGAGCCAAGAAAAGAAGTTTTGAAAACGATGAAGATAATTGTGACAATTCCTGCAAGAGAATGAAGCGGGTATTATTAGCTATTTTTAAATTGATATAGTTTAGTTACTTGTAGCCTATGTATATGTTTAGCTCGTTACAAAACTGGGGTATTTGTAACCAAAGCTTGAGCATACTACATAGACCTTTAAAAGTCTATACTACATTTTGTGTAGCTACTCAGGAAAACTTTAAATTTGATACCGACATTGAACACTACCGTTTGTGAAAGTATTAGGCTAAAAAACATGGGTCCACGAATTTTCTGCGCGACCATTTTGGCGCCAATATTCTGTGGTTTTTACTAACACTAACCCAAACCCTAAATAAGTGAACAGTCAAAGAGCACTGAATTGGCGCCAAAACGATCTGTGCAGAAAACGTACGGCAACGAAATAGGAGGCGCCGAAATGGTCGCACCGAAAAGACGTGATCCCAAAAAACATACAAATTATAAATAAAAGTATTAGCCAAAAAACTTTAATAATCAATTTATGTTCTACTAATATTCATCAAGTATCTCGATTAGTAGTATCAACATTAATATTTTGGTACTATTTCGTTATTGAGTGGTTAGCTTTTCACAACAACTTTGTCACCAAAACATTAAATAAACTATTTTATACTGACTAGCATTGTGTTGTAGAGTTCACCTATATTATCAAATACCGAAGACGAGGGAACCATTTTAAAGCACAAAAACTACATGAATGAAGAATTGCTTAAACAAAGGCCGTCAATTGAAAATATTTTGGACCGAATGTCCCGAACTTTCGAAGACAGAAGAATGAAGATTGCTGGAGGGATGCCTGTTACACAGGTGTTGCATGATTACCCTGCCCTTACACGAGCCGAGATGGTATGTTTACTAAGCAACGTTTTCAATGTATTGTAAAACTATTCTTTTGAAGTAGCTGCTTGAAACATTGCTTTGCTTGATAGGTCTGTAGGGTAGAGAAAAGTTTATTTAATTTATCTTACGGCAGCATTAACGAGTGTGTTTAGCTCCTATTCCTGAAGAGATCTTAAGGCAGGGCTGTAAACTCTTTCAATTCTTATTCGAGTTCAGCCTATTTTAGCAAGTTCGAGTTCTCTAGTTTATTTATTTCATGTTTGACAAAAATATCAAGTTTTTCTAGTTCGAGTTTAGTCTGGCAAAAATACTAAGTCTACTTGTTAACTGTCTGTGTTCATTGCTCATCGAAAAAATAAAAAGATAAAATAATGAATCAAAGATGAAATAATTTACCCGGTTTAATAAACAAAAAATATTTTCTACAATTTTGTAGTCTTTAAATTTCTTTTTAATGAACTCGAACTGTTTTGTTTTTTAAGTTCGAGTTTACAGCCCTTTCTTAAAGGCAGTGATTTCAAAACTTATTTTTAGCTGCCAGTGCTTCTGGATTTGATTTTTATGAAGCTAGAATTACTAAATCCTGTAGCACAGTTCTTAAATTTCAATAGGATTGAGTGAAGCGCACTGTCCAGTGTTAAACATGTAGTTGCAGTTGAAACTGAGAAAATATCAAGTACTGCTGTGTGATTGCATGAAGTGTAATAGCACCGGCATGCATTTGAACGCCTGCAGATGAAAAGGTTCAATGACTAAAATAACCTGGACTATATTTGTAAGTGCAAAGATGCCACTGCTGCTAATCATCTAAAAAAACAATGTGCTTTAGCTCGAGTGTTATTCAAAGCAGTCCGACAAACAGCCAATAGCTAGGTGTCGTAAATTAACAACTTAGCATTTAAATCTCAATATTTTTCATTTCTGGTGGCATTACCTATTTTTCTTCCCTATACATTGGTGTTTCTACACAGATGCAGAGTGCCCGTTCAGATGAGTGAATGAACCCATTAAACGGTTGTTTAGGCCAACGTTGAACCATACGTGTGGATCACTTTTACGGATTTGATTACTATTCCCCACCGTATCTTTGATTTCATTTAGCAATTTAAAAATTTTTGATTGAGTAGTTGTTTTCAGGTTATCAATGAAATGAATCTTATTCATCAATGCAATTTCGATTTAATTAGCAATGATGCAGCAATGAAAATTGCTTCCATTATCAAATGGAAGAAGGTACCGTTATCCATTAAACGGTTGATGGGATCAGGTAGTTATAACTAGATGGGAGTTTGCCAGCAAACCCAGTGAACGACCGACGCATAGCTAATGCTGTGACGCTCAAAAGGACTTTTTGTCTACCATACTGTAAAATCAGCAATTATTCAAAAATATCTGATTATGGAACCTCCAGAAAAATAGAGTCAAATTATTTGTCAGTTAAATATCTCCTGATATCATAAAACACTGGCACCCCAGCTTGAGCCATTCAAAAATTGATTTTTGGGGGTCCAATTGGGGGGTCCCTGGGGGGGGTGGCACCCCCAAACTATTTCAAAATATTTGTTTGTTAAATATGTGCTGATATCAACACAGACTGGCACCCAAGTTGAGCTATTCAAAAAATTGACTTTTGGGGGGTGTATTTGGGGGGGTGGCACCCCCAAACTATGTCAAAATATTTGTCTGTTAAATATCTGCTGATATCATAAAACACTGGCACTCTAAGTTAAGCCGTTCAAAAAATTGATTTTTGGGGGGTCCATTTGGGAGGGTTCCCGGGGGAGTGGCACTCTTAAACTATGTCAAAATATTTGTCTGTTAAATATCTACTGATATCAAAAAAAGTAGAACTCTAGCTTGAGCCATTCAAAAAATGGGCTTTTGTGGGGTCCATTTAGGGGGGTCCACGGGGAGGTGGCACTCCCAAACTATGTCAGAATATTTGTCTGTTAAATATCTGTTGATATCAAAAAAAGTAGAACTCTACCTTGAGCCGTTCAAAAAATTTATTTTTGGGGGAGTCCCCGGGGAGGTGGCACCTCCAAACTATGTCAAAATAACTGCCTGTTAAATATATACTGATATCAAAAAAAAGTAGAACTCTACCTTGAGCCGTTCAAAAAATTGATTTTTGGGTGGTCCATTTGGGGGGGTCCCGGGAGGTGGCACCCCCAAACTATGTCAAAATATTTGTCTGTTGAATATCTACTGATATCAAAAAGAACTAGCACCCTAGCTTGAGCCGTTCAAAAAATGGATTTTTTGGGGCCTCATTTGGGGGGTTCCCGGTGGAGTTGCCCCAAAAAATTTCGGGAGAAAAAAATGCATTTGCAGCTCAACAACTTTACACAAAATTAGATTTCGATATTTTGTGGTTTAAGAGAAGAAGAGTGTACAAAAATTAGGAAGAAAAAAAAGAAATAAACCTCACCGCAGCCAAAAGTGGGTTGGTTGGAATGAAAGGGTATCTTGAGACATACAACCCTATGAAATATTTTTTGCCGTACTTAAGTTGTTTTCGACTGAAACCGCTTTTTACGCCAAACTTGCGGGGCGGTTTTCCGGTTCTAAAACCGAAGTCACGTGACCTATAGCCTCGAAATTTGGTACAAACATACAGTACGACTCGTTAATCTCAAACTGCTGTCAAAATTTCATGTAGCTACACCAAACCGTTATCGAGTTATACGCAAAAGTCTGAAATTTCGCACTCGTTAGTTGGAAAATGGCCGAGTAAAAACAGAGGAACACGCGTCGCGAGCGTCGGTCGTTCCAATTACTAAATAATTAATATTCTGTTGCATTATTTGATTAGTGTTTTTGATTTCATGGTTTGATTCAAACGAAAAATCGAATCTTTGTTGTCCTTGCCACAGTATGGCATTGTTTGTAAAAGCAATTTGTGCTGCGTGCCAGACCAACGCAGTGCAATGTTTCTGTAATGGTGAGTAGATTGACAACGTGTGCTAGATTTGATTGGCAACTGAGAATTGAATTCTAAACCTGTACTTATCAATATCAGCCGTATGTTATCAAATCAGCTTCTGAATATTAAGCACAACTGCCCTACTTCAGGCTACTGTTCCAAGATTTTATGTAATGCAGGAATGGGTGCACTACTTTCAGTGTTGTTGCAGCACATTATTTTGGCAGCAAGACATTCACAGAGATAAACATTATACATGTTTTTTATGACCAATGCTGTCCTTCTTACGTAGTCATGTAGATTGTAGAAGCATGTCCACAACATGCAAAGCACCTAGCATTATATTTCGAGATATTAGATGTATCATTGCAACAGAATATAAAAGCCACCCCACTCAGTAGGTGGCAAAGCAACTAATGCGTGGCCAGCAACGCTACACTACAATAGATGCCTTTTTGTGTAATTACCAGGCTCTGTCGTATAGATTAGAGCATGGCTTCCATTATACGCCTTGAACCTCAGGGATGCACTGGAGAGTCGAGGAGGAAGGTGGCCGTTTCCACCCACCTAAAAATCCTCACACAGATGGCGATGGGCATCCATTTGTCGGATCTTTCACTTACTGGCTAGACCACCACTTATAGGCGGCTTCACTATTCTGCTCCGGTGAAACACGGAGATGCCTTTCTAGCACTGGTAGTTGACTTAGTGGAAGAGCTGATTTTTAAGTACCGTTAATGATCTTCAAGAATGTGGAGAATTTAATTTTGAAAACTTTTATATTATAGCTGGATTTTACTTTTCAGATAACGGAATCAATCCATTGGTATGCTTGCCAGGAGCCTTCAATGAATCTTGGAATTCATTTTTTGTTGTAAATGAAGTGAGTAATGAGAGATGTGCAATCATATTGCACTACGTACAGCTATTATACTTATGAAAAGGTGTTGGTATTTGAATTTTGCTTATATTCGCTTAGTTACCTGAACTTGGCTAGGATACGAGCTTCTAGTCGAGCTGTCACCCTTCTACCATGCAAGGTGAAATCTCCATACTACTTCTTGATGCTCAGCGTTAAGCAGTGAAGCTGTGAATACCAATATTCAAGTCTTTGGTTTGGAATACCCCCTTGGGAATCGAATTTGGTCAGAAGCAGACGCCATTGAAGCGGCTATTTGGAGATTATGCTGCATGCAGTAATATAAAGTTGTTATCAATTCAAGATATTAAGTATACTTTTTATTTTGATCACAATGCGATATCTTGTTAAGAATTGTTGAAGGCGGTGAATCATCCAGCCAATTTCAGTGGTTTACAATAGCTAAAATTGAACTATAATTTTTGATGTTTTTTGTTTTAATTTTGGGACTGCGGTTGCATAGATATTCAACAAATACAGAAAGATGTCCCCCCGAAAAAAGTTTTTGGAAACTGAGTTTTGATCTTCCCGCCAAAACCTCAGTAGGCTTAATGGTTTAGAGAACTGTTGTAGGCCTAATAGTTTAGAAATAGTTTATTTCTAAATAGTTTAGGCCTAACTATCTCTAAACTATTAGGCCTAATAGTTTAATAAGATTACAGTAGGCCTAATAGTTTAGAGAACTGTGGTTTTGGCGGGAAGATCGAAACTCAGAGTTTCGAAAAACTTTTTTTGGGGTGACATTTTTTTGTATTTGTTGAATATCTTTGCAAACGCAGCCCCAAAATCAAAACAAAAAATATCAAAAATCATAGTTCAATTTTAGCTATTGTAAACCACCGGAATTGGCTGGATGATTCACGGCCTTTAAGCAATGTACGTTTGAATGCCTTGCTTAATGAAATGTTTCTGTCGCAGGAAGCTGCTACTCCATACCCAACGCTGGTTTACAAAAATGAAGTTCTTCACGTTGCTGTGGAAGGAGGAACAATTCATGCAATTGAAAACGTGCAAAATGGTTTGGCTACGTTAATCTCGGCCTACTGGGTCTTCGATATTCAGTTTCCAAGCAGCTGTTTAAAGACGTTGTCATTTTTGGCAGGCTACATGCTAAAACTACCAAAGATTAAGCTGTATCCCAGCGTTCTAAGAGTTATCAACAGCTTGTAAGCTAAAACAACTTTTGTAATGTTATTTCTGAAAACAATTTTTGTTGTGTAATGGTTTTTCTTCTCATATGCTTTTCCCTTATTTACTCTGATGGAGTTTACCTTTGTCGTTGTTGCAGACGAATAATGTTGATTAGTTGTTTGCAGCATTGTCGGTTTGCTCTGCGTCACAAATAGTGCGCTTAAAGAAAGATTTTGGCCTAACTCAATTGTATTCGGACTTATGTTTCAGCACGAGAGTATATTTAGGTCCAATATATTTCAATGTGCGCCCAAAACATATAACATGGTACACCACAAACTTTTTTATGTATTAGCTTAAAATAGAAAAGTTGCAAAATTTGGTATTAGAAATTTGTAGGAACCCTTGTTTTCGGTTGCAATAATTGAGACACGTCTAAAACCAATCAGAGTTTGGTAATTGCTTGTATAATTTCCATGTTTGCAACATTCGTTATTGCTTTCTGTAAATTTTGACTATTCGTTTGTTTCTTTTATTGACCAACCATTTTTTCAAACACGCAATTTAATATATTTGATGATAATTGCTGGTATAATTTTGTGTCTTAGAATAAAGCTGTTAATCTCTTGTTTATGTGCTGTGCTTTGAACGTCATTTTTAGTGTTATCCAATTAGCCACCTTTAGGATAAAGGTGGACATTACCACCCTTATACAGGTGTATAAGCAGTACCCACTTAGGTATAGGGTGGAAGTTGTGAACCACCTTTGTTGGTGGAAAAAAACACCTTGGAAAGGTGGGAAAATCCACCCCATGTTGGTGGAAGGAAACACCTATTAAAGGTGGATGAATCCACCCATAGAACGTGGTTATCAGGGTTACACCTTACTGTAGTTAGAGGTGGTTGGTGAAAATCCACTTTAAAATAAAACAAGGGTGGAAGGTGTGAACCACCTATTTGGGTGGAAAAAACCACCTATTTCATTTACAGTGTAGTTGTAAAAGCAAATGGGACGAGAGCAAACTAGCGAAAGCTGATTTGGTTTCAGACAAAAAAAGACTAAAAAAAGATTGCTGAAGTTCCTTCGATTCGTTGTTTAAAAAACATTGAAGAATTATTCACAATCAACAAACGGCATTCCAGGATTAAAACATTTATTAGACTCAGTGGCTCAAAAAAAACCACTGTGATTTTTCTCCTGCTAATAAACACAAACTTTCTGCTAAGATTGGATGCTCACGCAGATTTTTTTCTTTTTTAAGGTTTAAAAATTATTTCTGTTTTTTTAGTTTTTTATGTGTAACATTTCGGCAATCCTTCATATAAAGTGCTGATACGTGACAAACCAGTAACGTGATACAGTTTACCAAAGAAAATAACAGGAGGTTTTTGATTTCATTATGATGACGTTTTTGACAGTACTACTCACGCGAGTCGAATTGAGTTTACGAACCCATAATTGAAAATTCTGGCGCAAGAATGTAAATGGCTACAGAAGCAAGCCACAGTACAGTATTTTCTAGGTAGGAGTTTGATCCTAGGTTGAATTTCAAGTAGTTTTTGATTAAAAAAGTGTTTAGAAGACCATTCGCCGTTTACATGGCAAAAGATCGAGTGTCAGTTACTCCGTTAAGAATTCTGCAGGTAATAGTACCATGCATGAGAATAAAATCCTTTCACGATGGAAGCAAGTATTTGAGCATCTTTTGAATCTTGTAAAAGCGTAACATACAAGAAGTGATAAATTTAAGGGAAGAGAAAGTTTTCACTGCAGCAGAAGTGGCACGTGCAATTAAAGGGATAAAATCTGGAAAAGGAACTGGTGAAAATAAAATCAGACACAAGATGTTGAAAGCGCTGACTGGAAAAGAAGTTCTCTGGTTAACGCGAGTGTGTCAAGTGTCGTAGAAGTTTGGCAAAACTCCCAGAGATTGGCAAACATATATGATTATTCCGATATTCAAGAAAGGAGATTGCTAGTAATGCACAAACTACAGAGGGATATCACTCCTTAGTTTGCCACGGAAAGTATACGCTAAATGCTTTGAAAGAAAATGCCGTGAAACAGTGAAATGAAAACTGGAGGACGGCCAGTGCGGTTTTTGTCCGGGTTGCAGCACTACAGACCAAATCTTCACACAGAAAATTCTTCAAGAAATCTTGGGAGCATTGGAATCTCTTTAGATGGTTCGTCGATCTTGAAAAAGCTTTTGATCGAGTTATTCGAAATTAGCTTTGGAAGGTTTTGCAGGAATATGGCGTTGATGGTCAGTTGTTAGGAGTCATAAAACCATTCTATTGCCGACAGGAGGTTTGCGTTCGGGTGAATGGCATGAGATCAAAGCTGCTCCATGTGGGCGTTGGACTCCAGCAAGGGTGCGTTTTATCACTTCTGCTTTTCATCGTTTGCATGAATTGGATTGACAAATGCAGCCAACCTGATGAGTGCTCCACAGTTGGAAATTGCAAAGTCAGACGTCTACTATTCGCTGATGTTTTGGTTCTGCTTTCTTCTGGCCTCCAGCGGGCATTCAATAGCTTTGCAAATGCATGCGACACCGCCAGAATAAAAATAAGCATCATCAAAACTGAGGTTCTTCAACTTTTAAAAACTCTGATTGTGCCATAGACCTAGTTCCAGGATTTTTGATTGGGAGGGGGTAAACCGCAAATCACATGCGATGACACAGACAAACTTTTTGAAAAGAGGAACTCTTTATGGGATAAAGATGCCGTAGAAAGAAGCAGCAGAAGCCGGGGTCTGGGTCAGCATGTAACCATGAATTTGCTAAAGAGGCAGAACTTGAAACAAAGGATTTCTTAAACTGATCAAATTGGGAGACATAGCGAGCCAACTGCAGTAGCGTAACAAAAAAGGTGTCACAAACGGGGGTCTGGGGGCGAAGCCATCTAGCCGCTTGGCGAGTTGTTGTAATTTTTGCGAAAAATAGCTATTTTAATGCCATTTGGATCAAATTTTGCACGTTTTTGTATAGCCATTTGAAAGAACTAAATTTTAAAGATTTGTTGTTGTGCGTATTTATCCTTTTGTCACCGCACGAGGTCAGACGCTAACTATTCGACGATCCGAGCACTTTTCATTGCATTGGCTACTTCGTACTTTGATGATTCCGTACTTGCTTAAGAGTTTTAAGTGATCAAATTGCTCCTCTGGATTTCTTCAGTCTTTTTTAATGTATTTGCTACTCTTTCGAAGCCTAATCCTCGTAAAACGTCTTATTCAAGAACGCAACAACATGACCAAGGTGCGGATTGAACCCAAATCATGCGATTAGGGTCATCGTAAAAACGACGCATTTTTCCTCTTGGCCACGCTGTCGATTTGAAAACCAATTAAAAAAACTAAATTATTTAGTCCCAAACTCATTCGTTACAATTTAATACCAACACTTGCTTAAAATCCTGCATTTTTGTCTTAAATTTGGTAAATGACTTGGCACAATTGGGGGAAGCAAGCGTTGCCCACTGCAATATTTTTAGTAGTAAAAAATAATTCACTTAAAGATTAGCCTTGGAAATTTTTTTATTTCATGAAAATAACCAGTTATTAGAGTACCCTGCAACTCAATCCAAATTCAATAATTTGTTCAGTAAACATTTTCCTAGGTTTTTTTTTAAGTGTTTTGTCACGCAAAAAGTGGAAAGGTTGAGGTTGAGTGTTACTTAAAATTGGAGCAATCAATGGCTACTAACAATATTATTGCATTACGATCTTAAAAAGGGTAAATGAGGGGCTTTTTTGGGCAAAAATTCTGAATTTCTCACGGATTATATACATTTAAATTGGCTGGAAAAACTGAATTGTGGTGGCTAGGGGGACCCCAGTTGGTCATCATAATTAACATGATTGTTGATTACAGTTTTACGCTTTTGCTGTTGTAGACGAAAAAGCTACAAGAAATCAAAACTTAAGAAGCTATACTAAGATGTAATTGTAATTGTAATTACATTTTATTCACCAAGTTGCCTTGGCCAGGAGACAGCGAAAGGACCTTTCGGTCTTCGAATCAAGCTGCCACCTGCCCACCTGTCTACCACACACGGCGGAGGCTTCATACTGTCCCATTAATTGCTGAACGTCAAGCAGGGAAGCTGCTTTGTAGTTATCATTTTTATCATTGGTCGCATTTCAAATGGGCGGCTGGGCCCCTGGCTATACCTGTAATGAAAAGCCGTTGCAAGTGAATGGAGCAACGCTGAAGCAGGTAGAGAAGTTCAAGTATCTTTGGGTTCTTTTCACAAGTAACAGAAGGCAGAACGAAGAACTGGATACCAAAATTGGCAAGGCTAGTGCAGTAATGCGAGCTTTGAACCATTCGGTTGTCACGAAACGAGATTTGTCGAAAAGGCAAAGCTCTCAATTCTCAAAACTGTTTCTGTCTTCATTTTCACCTTGCGATGGTCATAAATCTTAGTTGGATAATGACCAAAAGAATGCGATCACCAAAGCAACTGTCCAAAATGATTATTTTTTTTACCAAGAATCGAACGAGTTACACATTTAACAAAGGTGCCTAGCTCTGATATTTAAAAATTTCGAAACATTGAGCAGTTAATTCCAGAATCGAAAAATTTTTGCTAAGATAGTTTGGCTATGCAAGCAGAATGTCTCAGGAAAGATTCCCCAAGCCAACTTTACTTGCCAAAGCAAATGAAAAAAAATAAGTTGAAGACCTAGAACTAGTTAGACCAAGTGCATTGAGAATTTTTAATGGAGTCGATTAGGACCTCACCCAAGCAAAATGATGCATGTCATGAAAGACCGGCAAAGTGTGGCAAATTAATCTTGAGCTGCTACCCCCACAACCCTCACGGAAAAGCGTACAATGAAGAAAGGAGAAAGAAGATTAAAATCTTGCTTTCCAAAGTTGCTTCTTATTGTTCTCAGGAAGTTATTTTAAAACCCGAGTTTTTTATGACCCATTGTAACTTCAAATTTTTAGGTTAATTAGTGAATCTGCAAGAAAGAGTTGAAAATGAATTGTATTTTTCGCAGCCCCAATTCACTGCAGATTACCGCTGTTAATTGTCAGTGCAAAACCATATGCGAAATAGATCCTGTAAATGAAGTTTATGGTGACCCATGCCCAAGTCAAATTTAGTATGTTTGGCTTATCAGATATTGGGCATGGGTCACCATAAACTTCATTTACAGGATCTATTTCGCATATGGTTTTGCACTGACAATTAACAGCGGTAATCTGCAGTGAATTGGGGCTGCGAAAAATACAATTCATTTTCAACTCTTCAACTCTTTTCTCCTTTGGTTTTTGGGTAATTTCTTAGAAATCGAGCTCTCTAATCATTTAGCATTGCGCTTTAGCATCTATAGAGTGACCCCTATACATGCAGTATCACGTACTGTATTATTTATAAAAAATGAAGAACGAAGTAAAAATATGTACAGCAGTCCAAAAGAAGTTACTTGACTCACATTATCATTGTGCTCTGGTTGTTACAAAAAGTAACTGAACTTTTAAGTTTGAATGTGATCTTTGCTGAAAAATTAAAGCTTATTTATCGTTGTACAATGCTCATTACTCTAAGTAAAATATAATTTTGGACTAGCCCAACACAAAGGGCAATGCTCTTTCGTACCCCTCGTTGGTGACGCTCAGTAGCAAAACTATTGTAAAGTAGAATGAAAAAAAGCAAAAAATATAAGGTGTGGAGAATACCTGAAATATATTATTTCAAGTGCTTGTTTGTGCGCTCCACATGCATCTAGACAGACGCTGAGTTGATGAGTTCCCGCCCAAAAAGTGTGAAGGTCAGACTATAGGTCCGATAGTGGACCGAAGTCAAGATTTAGCACTTCAGAGGTCCGAATGTGGACCGCGGTCCGCCAGTTGAGTAGCCATGCCATAAGTAGGTATGCGAGTAAAATGCTACCTTACAGTTTCGAAAAAGTTTCAGTAGAAAATCTGCTATATAACTTCATAAATTTATCTTTGATATGAAGCACAGTGTTGGATTTTAAGAGCATTTGAAGTCTAAAGTTTTGTGATCGCGCAAAAACTTCTATCTGCTTGCTCACCGAATACTAGTTACCCACACCATTTTTCAAAATTAGTAAGCCTGCTGTTGTTGTAGTGTATACGAGCATCCTCCTGTTACTGGACATCGTCAGATTTAAATTGATTTGTTTGCATCAAATTTGGACACACAACTGATAAATGCAAAAAGTTGGGAGACAACGATAGGACCGTTCGGTCATCATAGTCAGTTGCTACCCTACTTATGATTGGTAATTTAGTAGAAATACAACCAATGCCAAGCACATTTGTAAATTTGGAGTTTGTTCAATTAGAACTACTTTATATTTCAGTAAATTTTACATATTAGGAAAACAAAAAGCAAACGTAGCACATAAAAATAATTGACCGAAAAAAAAAGCTAAATGCTAACTATCGGTCGATCATCAAATTTTTTATTCCAAAGACTACTATCCGTTCTTGGAGGAATTCGCGTATTTTTAAGTTTTTCCAGAGATCCAATATGCTTCTGTGGATTTCTTCGAAATTCTTGTCAACTGAATTTGCTGCTTGTTCAAAGCCAATAAGCAGTGACAATCATTGTAAGGCGTCTTGCACAAGGACACAACCACGTAACAAGGGTTCGGGTTGAACCCACATCATGCGATCACTTTGGAAGCTAAACGAGGCTTTATCCGTTCGGCCACGCTCCAGATTACTGTGGTAGTACAAAGAACGATCGTTAGCAACCGGCCTAGCCATCAAAATATCTGTAATTGAAAGCGAAGGTCTAGCACAGTATGTGAAGAGTGAAGAGAAACCGACTTCAGTTTTCGTCGACTTGTCTAGTTAACTTGGCAGTAGATCAAATAACGCGGTAGGTTTTCATTACTTACAGAAATTAACACTATTCTTTACGCATACCGGTGACCGCACAAAAAAACAGCAATACAAGAGGTTTACAGTACATAAAAAGGAGGACCTAACAACAAGTTTTTATTGCATCAGTTCATTTATTTAAAATAAGAACGGGCCAAATTTTCAGCGAAATGTGACAGCGCATTTACAATGTCACAAGATGATGTCACACTCGACACTCCGTAAAACTTTTTTTGTTGGATAAAAAAGTCTAAAAATAAAGCCACCATACTCCATTGCAAAACATCTAGGAGCAATTTGACTCGTACCGACTCTAGAAAAAATAAACAATTGGAGAATACTGGTAACTTGGATTTGCAAATTGGTTTGACACTTCGAAAACTTTTCAGGCCATAAAATAACCCAAACCAAAAATCGGCATAAAATGTGCTAATTTGGATTTTTTTCAGTCAATTTCGGCCGGTTTGAAGTATGATAATATCTGATGAATATGCGAAATTGCCCAACTGCATTATTTTGCTTTTGTTGCAATTATCTTTTATTGCGCATTTACACGAGCGACTTTTTTGCGTGCGATTTTTTGATACAAATGGATCTGGCAAAGTTGCATATATTCAATAATGGTTCTCATTGTGATAAAAGTTATCTTACTGCTAAAAATGACTGTCTCAAGTTGTTTCTATTCCGATAGTGACATTCTAAACCTTTTTAAAGCAAAATCGGAGCAGATCTCACTGCGATTTTTTATCGCAACACCGATTTTCTTCTAAAGTTTTCAATTATAATAACATTGGTATGAAACCAACTTAAGACAATTATTTCCAACAGTAAGGTTCCAATTATCATGATCAAAGCCGTCGTTGAGTAAATGCAACTTTGCCAGATCCAATTTTATCAAAAAATCGCACGCAAAATAGTCGCACGTGTAAATAAAGATTTTTTGTCACTACGCTTAGTCACTTTTTAATAGTTTTTAGCCCTTTACTGCCCCATTTACCAAATACGTCACGTATCAAACAATTACGTTGTACGTGATGAACTTAAGTTTTTTGTGAATTGACAATTTCAGCTTATTTGTAACGTTCAAAATAACTGTTTACTTCTGGCAACTTTAGAAAATTGCTTTTTTGGTTGTTTCATTAAGCAATTTACTTCCAGATTGAAAACAAAAAAACAATACTTTTTGTTTTTAAATGAAAATTCGGGCGATAAAGGGCTAGTTTTAGCAGTAGCTTATCTTATAATTAAAAAACTTAGGGATACCGGTATTTTTAAAGCAACAAACGCTGGGATTTGTTTATTTGTTATGGACTGCTAACTAGTTGTTGTTTCGCTGTTTAATTTAATGACTTGATGATTATTTTAATGTGTTTGAAAAACTGCTCTTAGATTGTCAACCACCTCCAAATACAACTACGACTACTACCACAACGACAGCAACAACAACAACAAAACCACGACCTATTATACCTACTACTAAGAGACCAATATACACATCAAACGACACTCGATCGGCAACTTCATCGAAATCTACAAATATACAACAAAGCTCACTACTTGACGCAGCAATCACACTTGAAAATGTTTTGGTATTGTTGGTGGTTTTGTTTATTATTTTTGATTTTGCTTGGTACCTAAATGGGAGTAAAAAGGAAAGCGAAGAACAACCGCAGCTTTCACAAAGCAGCATCATATTGTACAACCAGACAACAAAAGATCAATATCGCGACTGATCAGATTTATTTAAAAATTTTGATGAATATGAGCAGGAAAAGAAAGAGCAGGACATTAAACTAAATTCACAGCTGTTCCAAACCTCACGCAAACAGAAAAAAACGATAATTTTGTCATGAATCCAGGCGCTACAGAATGCGACGAAGCGTTTTTTGTGTCATGAATGCTTTTTTTTTGATTTTTACTAAATGTTGAATATTATCTCAGGCTTAGTTTAAGTCTATTTTTTTAATTCTACAAGTTAATGTACCAGTTAGTTGAGCGGTAACGCGAATTCAAATCTTGAGCCGGTCAAATCGGACCCAGTTTTGCCAACGGCTTGCCAGCGCTGCAACATTTCTTCAAAACGATCTGGGTTGCCCGGGCGCAATGACGCGGAGACGGGCCCCGCAAACTCGCTACAAGCTTCGGCGTAATACAGCGGTATAATAAAAGATTTGATTTGATTGATACAAGCTAATGTATAAAACAAAGTTAAAGGGATTTGCAGTTGGTAGGAGGAATAAATACCTTTAAGGTAAAGGAGCGAGATAAGAACTGCTTGATACAAACTACGGATACAGTTAGACTTATTTTTTATACATGAGACTGATATTGGCGGTAAACGGTTGTCTATATACCACATTATATATAGATAGTCTAGTCCAACGGTGCACAACCTGAAACCGTACATGGAAAATTTTGCGGCCATGCTGGCGTGCATCAAAGTTAAGACGGAATAAAGAAAAAATATAACGATGACTCAAAATCAATAAACGCGAGCACAGCGGTTAGAATGGTGGCGTAACAAAATGATTTAGAAAGAGTAGTTAAGCCAGTTGGAGTAACCAAAGGGCTAAGGGAACTGAAGTTTCCCTCTTGGAAGGTTACTTGGAAAAATCGTTCCGAATATGAAAAGTTTACAACGAGTTTTGGACTTCACCGATCAGTAGAAAAAGAGGCTGAAGAGACTGACAAAGTTGTTTTTTCAAGTGGTCTTCGAACCTCAGCAATTACAGTAAGTTTTTTAAGATTGCTTTGATCACTATCGGATTAATCGTCGATCTTTTGAAAACTTTGGTATGAAAGATAATGAATCCGTTAGTGATCAAAGCAACCTTAAAGTTTTGTACCACTAAGCAGCTGTTTAAGTAAGTTTCTTCAAATAGCTTTCAAAACGTGCAAAAATGACGTAAAAAGTTTCGACCCTACAACCCCACGGCTTCCAGCGACTGGGGGCTCTAAGCTTTAACAAAATCCTGGTTATGCACCTGGTATGGCCGATATCATAATTATTGTTTACGTGATCAACGAGGTGTTAAGAGATCCAAAAACTAAAATAGTGGCAGAAATCTAGCTCCTCAACAATATGTCATTATTAAGTAGGCACTTGTAGCAAACCATAGGCAATTTTTTCAAAGCACTTTTTGCTTTAGTTTTTGAGATTAATTTATTTTCACAAAAACAAAAAGTATTCTGAGCAGAGAATATGGGTTTAGCACTTAGTTTGATCAGAAAGATTAGAGCCAAAAATATACGAAACATGTTTGAATTAGAAACGTTTCGGTTTAATCTTAAACCATTATCAATCTAAAAACACAGAAAAATCACGCAAATAGTTACATGTAACGTAATCCTAATACAAACGTTAAAGCTAATCCCTATTATCAACCAGAAGAAGGAGCTGGGAAGTAAATCTGATAAAGTACTTATTTGAAATGATAGAGCTAAACTAAGCGGCAATTTAACGAATAAACTTACCAAAAAACGTAGCACTCGAGGAAGAAGACTTGCCACTGACATAACAGAGAAGTGAAAACTATCTAATAACTGACTTAAATTCCGCATTGACAGACAAAATTTACTAAAAATAGCAGAAAAAAACTGGACCAGCTAATGCTGTTGCCTCAAACTTTCATTAAAAAAAAAAATTAAAACCAAAAACATATTTCACAAGCATATGCTTTAGTTTTTTTTTAAAATGAAAGTTTAAAGCAACAGGATTAGCTGGTCCAATTGAAATATTTCACAAGCATATATGTTTTCGGGTATAATTTTTTGTAAATGAAAGTTTGAGACAACAGCATTAGCCGGTTCAGTTTTTTTCTGCAAATTTTTGAAGAATTTTATCTGCCAATGTGGATTTTAAGTCAATTATTAGATAGTTTTCATTACTCTGTTATGTCAGTGGTAAGTTTTCTTTCTCAAGTGCTACGTTTTTTGTGAGTTTTGTCTATTTAACTGCCGCTCAGTTTAGCTTTTCCACTTCATATAAGCACCTTTCCAGATTTATTTCCATTCTTCCTCGTTCGGTTGATAATAGGGATTAACTTGTAGAACATGAGCAATCTTCAGATACATTTACAATGTCATATGATTACGACGTCAAATTTCGGAAACAAAAATATTTAGAAACAAAAATATTAGCAAAACTATAAAAATTGCTCTTTCGAGTAATTGTCAATTTAATTTGAAAAGTAATTGTTGAAACTTGCTGTACAAGTTTGGTTGGAGTTAAAGCTCTTTCGTTGAAGCTCTTTCGAGTAATTGTTGAAACTTGCTGTACAAGTTTGGTTGGAGTTTACAATTTCATTTAGCAGCGTCTACTTGCAAATCTTAGCACGCTTTTGATACAATTTGACTTTAATCTAAGATGAATACGATCCAATTTAACCCTGTATCTACCGGGCTATTTTTACACCCTATTTGTATCGGAGGGAGAGGCAAATTTGCCCCTACTATATAAAAACTGTTTGGTAAGTGATAGAAGTAAGATTTTTGGCTTGTTGAAGCTATTTTTTGTTAAATTTTTAAAAACAAATAGTTTGAGGTTGTGACTTCACGAAAACGAAAATGACGTCATCAAAACCAGAAATTCCTTATAACAGCATGCAAATTTGTTTAAATCCTGCCTGTGAAAAATTATTTTCAGTTTGGACTTTTGTTATTTCAAAGACATCTCTGATAAAGTCACCGCAGTTGATGATGTCACATGCCTGATGACGTCAAATTCATGATGACGTTACATGCATGATGATATCATGTTTAATACATTGGGTTGATTATTATTTTTGATTTTTTGTAACTGAGATATTAGTTCAATTCACAAAATTTTAGAATACTGCAGTATTATTTTTATTATATCATTCAACAGCTGATGAAAATGAATATTTTTGTTATGCAAACGCAGTTTATTTTGAGTACAGCAGAAAAAGCAATGGTTTTGAATTAAGAAGTCATCAATAACGTAATGACGATGCAATACATTTATCAGTACATGCAATATTTTGTTCCAGGTAAACATTAGCATTGATAATGACTACGCAGTACAATAAATAGAATACGCGCTCTGATAAGCTTGTATTGTGCCAAAACTGTATAAAACTTCTTAAGTGCCTCTGACAAAGGCAAAAATGGCCTCACTTCCGGTTATCCGGCTGACCTCAAACTTTGAAAAAATGTGTGTTATTGAATTTGATTCAAATTCAGGGTGCATCAAAACCAAACTTTTTTTCAGTTTAGGAGCTATATTAAAATAACTAAGGGGGGGCAAATTTGCCCCCCCCCCCGTACAAATAGGGTTAAAATAATCCAACATTAAGCGATTCAATAAGCGAGCCAATAAGTGGTCCAATTGGCAATCTAATCAGGAAAAACAATAAATACCAACACTACAGCAATATTGAGATAAATTTATGACATCATACCAATATGACGTCACACTTTGGAAACAAAAATATTTGGGAAGAAAAATATTAGCAAAACTCGGGGACATAAAAAATATTTACCGAAAGAAAATAAAGCACCTCGTAATTCAACTACTAAAAATAATGTTTAGAACGAGCAACTAAAACAACATTTAACTGTAATGTTAACATAATCGGCTTAAATTTATTAAAGAAAATCCAAATGCTATAACTCTTAACTCAAAGACAAGTATCGAATGTAGACAATGAATCCATTTGGGAATAATCTGGTTTTGCAACTAAAACTTAGGTTAGAAAATCACTCACGAGAAAGAAGGAGAGAGAAAAGCCAGTAGCAAGAAAGCCATGTGGCCACCAGCTGCTCACTGTCAAGGGGGCTGTCAAATAGGCAGACTAACGCAGCAAACGGCCTGAAACTACCCAGCAACAAGCGCACCACAATAAAGGCTCTGGTAAGGACAATTTTTTAGACAGCAAAATACAGCACAGCAAACTGCTGACTTTGCATTTGAGTCTTTGCTTCCTTCTCTTCTAGCGAGCTAAAATACTTCCTTTTTTGATGACGTTATATCATTAGAGATAATGGCATCACAAGCTGGCAGCTTGCACGATCAATACACTAGAACTTTCGCGACGTTTCGCGTCCAAACTTCTTTTGTTTTGTTTTTTCCGTGCAAAATTAACGGTTTTTCTGCAACCAAAGGCGGAAATTGCTATTGCTTTAAAAGGTCTGAAGTTAGAAACTTAAATTCAGAACTTAGATGGGAACGCATAAAACAACCATTTTGTAAATTTTAGGGGCACTCGATCACGTGATATAGGTTTCCAAACCAAAAAACTTAATGCCAAGCGAGGTTCAAACCGTTCTAGCTCAAAAACAAATTGCCGCAGAAGAATAAAATTTTCGAATTTAGAAACACGTATGACTGCAGTTTCAGCTCCCATATTTAAACTGTTTGAATTGCGACACTCTGTTTATTAGTTTTTGAGACTTCTGCGACGCTTTGCGTCGGAATCCTTTTTTTTCTTTTTTTTTTGTGCAAAATTAACAGTTTTTCTGCAACCAGAGGCCGAAATCACCTTAAACTTCAAATCGACTGAAAGTTTCCGGTTTCATTTACTTTGAAGAATACATCCCTGGAAAAATACTTTGTGCTTCTGTTTTTAATTGCGCTTCACACTAACTCAGGTTCTTCATTCTTCTCAAAGCTATTTTGGTAATTGCTGTTAAATTCTAAATTAGAGCACACAAAGTAGCATGGTCTGCGTTACTAGATTTATAGGTCAGGCTGGATCTATTGTAACGGCGTAATGATTAAAGGTGGCTGAGTTTAAAGCAGTGATGAAAGAAGAAGAGAGCTCAGTTTAAATATCGTGTCGGTCATTGGTTGATCACACATCACAAATATAACTGCTACAATTAAGAGTAATGTTCTTTTTTGTTTTTTTGTTCATCAAGCAAATTCACACACAATCTTTCAATTTTGACATTGCAACCAGTACTTAAATTGTAAAATTTTGCATGGGGGGAAGCTTTTGCAACCTTAACCAACTTTACAAAAAATTTAGTGAAAATGAAGAATTTTTGTCGCCAAAATTGAACATAGACCAAAACCAGAAAAAAGGTCTTTGCCGGAAACTGAAGTCATTTTTCCCCGAAATTAGGTGAAGACCAAAAAAAAGTCTTCAACGCAATTTCCAACCATTTTCGCCAGGAAATTTGTTGGATCTTTTAGTCTTGGCTGGCTATTTTTCCTCTGTTCATCCACCGCTCAACTCTCGATGGGAGGACGCCTAAATCTCGATGGGGGGACGCTAAATCTCGATGGGGGGACGTAAACTCTCGATGGGGTACGCGTACCCCTCGCGTTCCCCCTACAATTTAAGTACTGATTGCAAACAATGATTTTCAAAGAAATATAATTATGTAACCTTCAAAGTATGAAGGGGAAAATGCCAGGAAAAGAAACTGGAGGATGTCCTAATTTTTGTTCCTCTGGAGAATGAACATTAATTTTACATAAATTTTACATCATAAAAGTACAAACAAGCAATTGTAAGCCAGCGGATTTGAAGAATTTGAAAATCCGCTGAAATTAAATTGTGTGTTTTATGAAAATTAAATTGATCAAACTTGGTAATGGTTACGGGCCTAAAATGAGCAAGAAACCAACGAGCAAAAAATAAACGAGTACGCGTTCGAAACTTGAATGAAGCAATATAAATAAAAAAAAAAAAAACGAACAAAACGGCGCTACAGTTGGTGTTGATAAACCGCAATATTTAACCCTATTTGTACCGGAAGGGGGGCGAATTTGCCTCCCATCTTAGTTATTTCAATATAACTCCTAAGCTAAAAAAAAGTTTTGCTTTGATGAACCCTGACTTTGAATCAAATTTAATACCACACATTTTTAGAAAGTTTGGGGTCAGTCTATAAAGGGGAGTGACGTCATTTTTGCTTTTGTCAGAGGCTCCTAAGGAGTTTCTTGCAGCGTTGAGCACATTGCATGCTTTTTAGTACGCGTATTGCATTCATTGTACTGCGCATTCATTATCAATGCTAATCGTTAGCTAGAATAAATATTGTATTTACTGATAAATGCATTGCATCATCAGTACGTCTTGATGATGTCATAATTCAAAGCTATTACTCTTTTTGCTGCTTCTCAAAAATAAACTACGTTTGCATACAAAACATTTTCGTTTTCATCAACGGGTTAATGAAATAATGAAAGTAATACTGGAGCATTCTAAAATTTTGTCAATTATACTATATCTCATTCACAAAAATCACAAATAATAATCAACACAATATATTAAAAATGACGTCATCATGCATGTGACAGCATCATTCTTGTGACGTCATTATCAGCGGTGACTTTACAAGAAATATCTTTGAAATAACAAAAGTCGGTACTGAAAATAATATTTAGCAACATTTAGACAAATTTACATTCTATTATAAGCAGGGGTGCCGATCTTTTTTGAGCATTGGGGGGGATAATTTGCAATTTTATCCCAATTTTGCCCTATTTTCAACATTGAGGAGGATGAAGCTCGACCACAATTTTGTTCAGGTGAGCAAATTAAGCGAAGACCAAAAAAAAAGATCTTCGCCAAAAAATGGAACCCTTTTTTCAAGTGATCGGTCACCTACGCTCAAATGCCCACCACAGTCAAATTATTGGGGGATGCAGATGTAGAACACACTCAAACTATTGGGTGGAATATAGTCAAACTATTGAGGGGTATATATTATTCCCCATCCCCTCCGGGTTTCGGCACCCCTGGTCATAAAGATCTACTGGTTTTGATGACGTCATTATCGTTTTGGTGACGTTTCAACTTCAAAATATTTATTTTTAAAAATTTAACAAAAATAGCTTCAACAAACATAAAATCTTACTTCTACCACTTACTAATCGGTTTTTAGATAGGGGGTAAATTTTCCTCTTCGGTAGAAATAGGGTGTAAAAATAACCAGGTAGATATAGGGTTAAAATGAGTTACCGATTTTGCAAAATTAATAAAAATTCATTTTTTTTTGGCATTTGAAGCTGGACTGAAACTTGTTTAAAAAAATCTTTTTTGTGGATTCAACTGCGTTTTGTGATTAAAATATTTTTGGCTTTCTTTGTCATAACATAGTCACCAATGACGTCATTTTTGAAAAAAATTACTTAAATGTGTGCGCTCACATAAAACTATGTTATTGTAACAAGTAAAAGTTATGCGTTTTACCATTTGGAAATGTTCATATTTGCGTCATTAACAGCTCCACTGCACAGCTTCATATCAAGAAATACTGCAGCAGAAGCGATATAAATACTGCAGCAGATACAAAGCAGTTAGCAACTCAGGGTTTTATTTGGTAGGATTGGATTCCGAGCAACACTTCTCTTTCCGTGTTCTAGGGCAAGCTTATTTGCTATTTGATTGACTGGGCGATTAAAAAAAGATTGTTCGCAATAAGCATGAAAAAAGAAATTTCGCCTGTTTTATTTTCAAATAGTTTACCAAAATGTTGTTAAAATACCGTCTTCGTTGCTCGACATTCAGATTTTCAATTAATAAAATACTGCAAGCTTAAAATTATTCCACTGCTAAGTTTTCGCGGACTGTCTTTTTTTTTCAAACCTTCAAGGCCTCTTCTCAAATCTTCAATACTTCCTAAGCACTATTCTTCTGTAATCCGTTAGCAAATAAATGCCAGGTTTCTTATTTTTGACTGGCTTTTCGTTGCAATGGCCATCACTTTTTTGCAGTTTTCAGTTTATTGTAGTAGTATGTTATAGCTGGTAAAACGTCCAGCCTACGCACAGAGGGCTTCTGTAATTGATGCAAAGATCTTTGACCTAAATTCATGTGCAGCTAGAGTAGTGCTCTGCAGCCGGTGTGTTGCAAAACCATTTCAGGAGAGTCGCAAAGTATTTGCAATTTTTCTAGCGAACTAATATAAATCTGTTTCTAAATTTGAATGTTTTTCTATACCTACTGTTTGCGACATAAAAAGACTTTTTTTTTTTGGAGACCACCCCGAAAATCGGAGAAGTTGCGGGTTTGCCAGACTAGGACAAAAAAGTTTAAGGACCCCTGATGTATGAGAATAAATTTATATCGTTTTTTGCATTTTTTGTCTTTTTACTGACATTGTTTGTTGCGGTGTGCCGCCGAAATAAGCAAGTTACATAAGTGTGCCGCGGGTTAAAAAAGGTTGCAGAGCAGTGAATTAGAGGACCCTGATAATTTTGTTCCCTCCACATTCCGGAATAATTTGTGCTGCATTATATGATGTCGGTAAGGTGCGAGTCTTTGATTTGGTCAGATAATTTACCGATGCCTACTTTGGTGTCTACTCGTTCTAATTTTGATGTCTACTTGTCGGATAAGATCGAAGAAAACATCAAGCAAGTTTTGGTCATTGATAGCCGGCCACAAAAAAGTTGTTGGTTTTTAATGTAATGACCGTTTATTTCATGGGAGTTGGGAGATTTAACAGTGTACGGAAAATTAATTTTGTTGCTTGCACAAATGTGGACCTAAATGCTGAAAGGCTGTTTAATAAATTGAGTTAGAGTTGTAAACGGACCGACTAGTTCAGGCTCGAACCCAGCCAAAAGCAGAAAATACCAGCCCGAACCCGGCCCAAACCTGAAAACTAATGTAAAGTCCAATTCATGCCTGAAAAAAAAAAACGAAAGTTAAGTTACGTCTGAAAAAAATTAGCAATGTTGCCAAGTTGTTTTAATTATATTTTTGTGAACCTAAGACAAAAAGTACGTCTCAGGCCCGATCTAAGCACGAAATTTTTGTCAACTTTTGGCCCAAACCCGACCCAAAAAGCCCGGCCCGACTTACAACTCTAAATTCAAATACTAAAAGGCGATTGACTGCATAATTATAGCGAGACGCCCAACAGGACAGATAAGGATTGTTTTTATTTTTTCATTTTGCATTGCTGCCATTTTGAGCCGCTCTATTTGTGGTCACAAGCCTCGTGGAGTTTCTTATTTAGGTTTTTGAAGATGCTTAGAGGCAAGAAATTTGAGAAGGAAAAAATCAGCAACATTCACTAAAATAGGTGTTGAAATACGCAGCAAGAGCTAGGAAAGCTCGTTTCAATTTAATCAGCATCAATAAAAGGAAAATAAGAAAATATGACCGAGGCAATGAAGCCGGGGAATTCTACTACTCGAAACCACCAGTGGTTTTTGATTTTCACTCAGCGACGTTGTAGAGTTTTAGAACGAGAACGTTCGCTGTAAAATGTAGAAGAGGTATTTTAAGCTCCTCCAATCTTTCTCTCTCTATTGGACTCGATGCACGTCTCAACTTGAATCAGTGTTTTGTTGAAAAATGCAACTGATTGAAAAATTCGAAATTGAACAATTGATTGAAAAATTCTGGTTGCGGTAATCTCTCGATCAATCTTACATAATTCTATTTCAGGACTTTGTTTCAAGAACACCGACTCTTCCCACACAGTCAACAAGTTCAAGAAAAAGGTGTCTCAACAGTTCTCGCATAGTAGTAACAAAAATCTTAAGTAGGGATTGCAAAACTCAACTTACCTAAGTTAAAGCAGCACACACAATCCCAACAATCAACACGCTTCATTAAATGGATGCTATACTTACTACTGGTTCAAAACCTAGAAGCTCTCTTACATCAGGGGACAGAGGTAGACCGCTTTCTTTTTAGCACCCAAAGGGCCAATAATATAGAACAAAAACTGAAAAATGCTGGCGACCTATGAAGGTTACGTATATACCTGAACTCATAGCAGTTTGTTTTTTTTATGATTAGTACAGCCGCTTCTTTACGTTTTTATCTTACGCAAATATTTTTTGCAGTTTGATAACGTTCCAAGTTTTCTGCATCAATTGCTGCATAGAAAGCTGTTTTTTTTTCGATGCAATGTTATAGCATTAGCAGCATTAGCATATATGACCATTATTAAAAAACCTTATTAAAGTAATTATTAATACACATATTTTAGGTTGTTTGAATTTTTCAACGACAACTGCGTCAATTACCACAAGCTCAAATACTAACACTTTAACAACTCATACTACAATCATTAAGAGGACCACGAAACCAGAATCCACAACACCATCAACACCAAACACCAAGCAAATCATCAAGAATAACAACTGATTCAAGAAGATCCATTTTTGTAGCGTCAGCACCGACTACCTGCTCTACCAGCAGTATAACCAGCGTACCAGGAGTAGTTTGCTTTTGTCTATAATAAATACTATTATAATACGCATAATAGTTGTGTTATTGTTAATCCTGATAAATACTTTATTTTTAGTTATGTTAATTTATGGCAAAAATGAGCAAACAAGCAAATCAGCTAATCCCAAGTCTGATCAAAAAACAAAAAAAATTGTTACCTGAAACCAAACAGCATACTGCTTCTAAAAGCATTCCGCCTAGCAACAACCAAAAATTATGAATGACGTGCTCCTTTACATGCATTGAAGACCAAAACCAACCAGATGATGATTGTGGTGATGAGGTTGAAACGTTTGAAACCCTGTATGCTTCGCAAGCGAAGGCATCATCAAACAATCAAGCTTAAGACACGACGATAGTCTTATTAAAATTCCCAGTGAAACTTCAAATGTAACTCGTATTTGAGGGTGAACAGAAAATATGCAACGAGATATACTTTTTTCAAGAATATAACGAAAATGACTCAAGCTCAAGGCACGATTACAGCCATAATAAAATTCCCAATGGTACTCCAAATACTTTTGATGGTGAACAAAAATGTACAACGACATAAACTTTTCTCAGGAGCATATCGAAAACAAACTTGGTTTTCAATGCAGCTGCCAGCAAGAACAAAGAAAAAGTAGAAGAACAAAATGAAAAGCCACGTCAAAATCATTTAAAATTAACAAGCCAAACTGATTTTGCCGCATAACCTAACGACAAAAAAAAAAAAACACATACAGTAGTTATTGAGTTCCGTTTAGCTAATAATTTCCAAAACATTATGATATCTGTTGGGCTATTTCAATTTTAAGCATTTTTTTTGTTTTTCACACAAAATTCTAATTAAACTGTTTCTTGCAAAATTCAAACGTACGTGATTCTGCTTTATTGGTTATGAAATCCTGTTTTTATTTTCCAAATCACAAATCGAAAATTCATTCAATAATGAACCTTTTTACGCAAGGTGTTTTCAAATGAAATAGGATTCTAAAAAGTGATGTCTCTGTAAACTATTACTTCTTCCTATTTTTCTGTAGAAAATTTTTAACCTTTTACATGAGGTTTTGCGATTGTGTTGATGAAAAATTTCAAAACCATTTCGTCATTCACTTCGCAATTAGTACGTTGCAAGAATCATAAAAACTTATGAAAAGTTGACATTTTAACCCGCTTTATATGATGTTTTGGTTTTGCATCCATTCGTTAAGTTTCTAATTTTTTAAAATGTTTTCGAACAAAGTCGGGTATAACATTCTGAATACCTCGTATTTTGTAAAAATGCTTTTTTAAGATTCATATACGAGGTTTGAAGAAATACATCTTATTGTTTCTAACAAGTTCACGGTATGAACAGCGTAATCAGAGTTCGGTTTGAATTAAGATCTTGCGATCAATTTCGTCGTAAAAACGACGCATTTACCCTCTCAGCCACGCTGCCGGCCAAAAAATAAACCTTCTGACCACCTGTTTAACACTTATATTAAGCGTTGTGATCCCTTGCTTGAATTGGATGGTTTTATTTGAGTTAAGTTTTCGATCTTCAATGCTATACTACAAAGTTAGTAATCAACCTATTTTTCATGCTTTGAAGCGTTTCAATATTATTGCTAGAGATAATGGTCAGGAAAATATTTCCAAAGCTCGCTACTAAAATAAATCTTGATCATTTACAGCCATCAGCTATTTAAGGAACTGAAATGTGACATTGCCAAGCAATATCTGGGGATTTCGCGACAGGATTTTTTATTGAATTATTCATTTACCTTACCCTGCCGACAACGTTTATTGGGTCTCGCTTAGGTGCCATGTGAGCTTCCAACTGGACTCCAGCAGCTCTATATAAACCTGAGCATTTAATAGAATCTATCGAGCTCTTTCGTAACTTGATACTTCTCTGGGCTGCCCATTGACATTCCATGAGCACTTGCGCTCCTGGACTACATTTTTGCATACACTTATGCTTGTTGCGCAAGTGTATACGTTTGGATAGTCCAGGAAACAAAGTAGCATTCATAATAAGACGTCAACAGACAACTCAGAAATTGCTGTTAAATTTGCCTATAAAGTTTTAATGTAAATGCTGAATGACGTGCTCCAAAATTTTTACGCGCGATCGACACCATAAACCAAGCGAGGGGGGGGGCCAGTGCCCCCCTGCCCTCCCTCCACCTCCTACGCCACAGATTATCAGTGGTTACTTTTGTGATGCCCACTAATGCAGGAGTATGAAAATGACTACTTACTTTCTGCCGAGTAATCTAGTGCATAACTGAGATCGATCTTCTTTCTTCATTGCCCGCTTTTCCGTTGGGGTTGCTGGCGCAGCAACTTCAGATTAAGCCGTCACACATTACGGTCTTCCATCACCTCCATCATTTTGCTTGGATGATGTCCCAAACAATTCTATCCAACGTTCTCAATGTAATTGGTCCATCTAGCCCTAGATCTTCAAAATGGTCTTTTCCCATTTGCTTTGGCAAGTAAAGTTCATTTGGGAAGTCTTTCCTGTGGCATTCTACTTACTCGACCAAACTGTCAAAGCTCAAGTATTTCAATTCAGAGAAATAACAGCTTAATGTTCAGAGATTTTCTAATCTCAGAGCTACGGACCTTGTTCAGCAGTGTATCTATTTTGATTTTTTGTAAATACCTCATTTAGGACACTTGTACTGTCTTGTGATTGCACACTTTTGGTCATTCCCCAAGATTTATGACAATAGTTGAGAATGGGTGCAAAACCTATTTTGAAAATTGAAAGCTTTACGTTTTTTGACAATTCTTGTTTCATGACAACCGAATAGTGCAAAGCTCGTATCACTGCACTTGCCTCACCAATTCGGGTATCCAGTTCTTCGTATTGCCTTCTGTCACTCGTAAATTCAACCCCCAAGATTGTTGCACGTATCTAGCTGCTTCAACATCGCTCCACTCACTTGCAGCGAGCACCGATCACTAACCAGGCTTGCATTTTTACCAGAACACAAAGCTTCGGTCGGCAGTAGAATGACTTAATGGCGCGTAACAACTGACCATCAACGCCATACAGCCGCAAAACCTTTCAAAGTTTTTCCAGAGAAATTCGGTCATAAGCTTTTAGAAGAATAGCAAAGCATGCAAATAAATCTTTGCCACACTCCCAAAATTTCTCGATAATTGCTGAGATCTATTTTGGGTAATATTCGTTTTGCAACATCAGATTTATTTTCCTCTTAACCTCAAAAAAAACCCGGAGGGTAATTTCTAACCAACCACTATCAGAAAATTTAAGAAATAAAAAGCTAATCGTGAAAGAATCATCTTTTCCTTATTAGGAATTTTTTTTTTACAAACCCGTAATTGCTGTTTATTTATTACTGTCGCGATCGTTGATATTTGGCTAGAGTACAACCTTTAATCTCCAGAATCGTCCACGTTGACTAAAACTAGAGAACGACTACGATGTTAATCGACGAATCGAAAATGGCAGTTGATAGTTCCTTTAGCTTCTTGAATCTCAGAAAGCAGCACACCAATTTTAAATCAAAACTTCTATTTAAGATTGAAGCACAAAACCACTCTCACTGAGCAAAATCACTCCACTAACACTTCTTATGATCACCCAATTTAGATCGTAAAAGACCTAACCACGACCGACCAGGTTCAGGTCGCTACTACACACTATCGCGATCGACCAGGTTCAGATCACCCACTATACAACTACACAAGCCAACCACAGATACACAAACTTGGCTTAATTACCTACGAACCTAATATCTAAAATTACCCACTCTTAGAATATTAGAATCCGGAATATTAGAATCTTAGAATAAAAAACGACCCGCCTATTTATATTACGACAAAAGCTATCGAATATCCCAGAACAATCCCTGATACGTCGCAATAGAAAAAGGACACGAGCTTACGATAACATAATTATGACATTACAAACTTCAAGTCTAAATATAGCAATTAAGAAGTCGTAAACAACCCAAACAATCGATAACTGCAGAAAATAGCAAAATATACTAGAAAAGAATTATCTCAAATATCTCGAATATTCTAAATCAAAAAAAAAAGCAAAAGTAGTAAATCAGTCACGTACATGTTAAAACACAACACATAATCATATCTCAGGCATTCAAAATTATTATTCGTGACAATTACCAACATTACTAAATGTTAAATTAAGGTAAAATTGCTTAATACATATACAAAATAAATCAAAAACAAATAAAAATCAAAGCTTTCAAAAATAGACGTAATTAATGTGCAACAAAAGGTCTCTTTATTGCTAAAAATATTCTGAAGAACTTTGGTACTTAATATTTCGTTAAGCTTTTTGAGCGGTGCATGTGTCATAGTTTTAGGAAACAATTGAATATTGAATTGCGGACTCATAAAAGTTTTTTTGTAAATTAACGAAAGCAAAGTCACAAGTCTGTGACGTCACAGCACAGCACTTAGACGGTTTGAAGAATGGTTTTAGGAAATTTGTCGTAATTTTAATGATGTGATCAGAGAACTTCTTATATAGTCGATTAGAACTAAAACTCATCAAAAGTCTTAATTGTTACCAGAAAAATAAAGCATAATTTACGTATGAGCGAGCAAGTCGAGATTAAAAAAGTAGATTCTACTAGAGAAGCGATTTGCAGCCACCCCAATCACTGGGAGTGTAAAGTATGTTTTTATTCATCAATTTACCTTGGCCGAAAGACACCCTAGGGACCTTGCGGTCGTCGAGTCAAGCTGCCACTTGCCCGCCTGTTTACCACCCACAGTAAAGGTTACACACCGTTCCTTTTCATTGCTAAGTGTTAAGCAGAGAAAGCTGTAGAAGACAATTTCTTTTAGTTTTTGGTTTGGCGTGACCGGGAATCTAACTTTAGTCAACCGCTTCTGTAGCAAAAGCTCAATACTTTTGACCAAGGAGAGTTTTATATAGAAACTTGTGGGAGTCTGTAAAATTGATGAGGTTGCGATAAACAAATTAGAACTTTGGAGCAAAAAACCGGACGATATGAAAAGTTTTGACAAAAAAAAATAGAAAAAACAGAACCAAGATAAAATGAAACATTCCATTTACAAAACGTTTCGACTTAAACTAAAGGCAATTTTCCTGACATTCTGTGTACATTCTATTAAATAAAACATTTGAATAAGATTGATAATGACTTTAGTTTAAGTCGAAACGTCTCGTAAATAGAATATTTCATTTTATCTTTGCTCTGTTTTCTTTTCTTTTTTTCAAATTACTGTAGAATTAAGTTGATATTACGTTCCTTAGTTCATTGTTCGTGCTAGCTGACCTGCGGAGGCAGAGTGGTTTAACGCTTGAACTTCTTCAAAAACCAGCTGTAAAGTTCAAAGCAAGGCAAAATGGTATCTGGGCATATTTTCCCTCCAGCATTCTTCCTTACCAGCGCAAAAGTTGTTAAATTGTGATTGTACGCCAATAGTAAAGCTGGGCTAAGACGTTAATGTGTAATAACTGCAGCTGTCGCAGGAAATATTTTTGGTATACTTCCGGGTTTGATTGTTGCACCATAATCTTGTTAAAAAACGCCCTCAAAAAAAAAAAATAAATAAATAGAAGCACGCAGCAAAGGCTAGTTAAAAGGGTGTGAGGTTGGTGAAGATTATAGAATTTATATCAGTTGAAAAGAGCAACTTAGATAAGACCAGCGCAAAATTTCAATAATGATGACAACACTGCAGTTATTGGACTATAGTATTTAGGAAAACCAAAATAAAACTAAGAACTATATTCATCGTTGTCATGCTGTAATTAATTACACTGCAATTTCAACTTTATTACGATGTTTGTGACGTTTGCTGCAAGCGAGAGTTTTAATCTTTAAATGTTTTTGTGCTTTTTGGCCTCAAGTCAGGAAGCGCCGGAGCTTAGAGAAAAGCCACCAAAACGGTGACTACTTATTATGCGTAAAACAAGTATGCCAAAATATTCTGTTTATGGACATCTTTTTCGTATTGCTTATTTTTAATAGTCTCCATTCTGGTGGCTTACACCTAGGCGTTTGCCCTGATGTAGACTTTAGACCAGATCAGAGTAAGTAGTATACTAAACTTTGGTATACAAAAATGATAGTATGAAAAATTAGCGCCAAAATTTAATAAATCCGTTATTTTTGTCATAACTTTAGTTTCGCAAGGCTTGTATTACGTCATAATAAATATACCCGAAAAAAAAACAGGATGTGAATTACACGTAAAATAAAGCTAATCTTGCTCGGAAGTTTTGCGTCGTGAGTTGTTCGGTCAGCTGCTGCGTTGCGATTTTGGTGTAGTTAACAAAAGTACTGTATTATCCAGGTTAAGGCAAAATTATTTGTAGATGTAGCATACTGCACGGACTACCTAGCTTAAATTACATAATATCAAGAATGTAAATTTTATTCACAGCCATATTTACAAACCCTCAAGAACCCGCTTCTTGCTTGCGGTACCATCTAAAGAGTTCTTATTCAATAAAAAAACAATAGAGTGAGAGTTTCTAGTTGAATAAAAATTTTTTTTCTGATGACCCTGCAATGTTGAAGCAGACTGTTTTAGGGTTCTAAATACTTGGCTATGAATGAATGATTTAATATACTCTGATTTCGAATCATTAAGCTTTCTTCAGCTGGAGATCTAGAAAGAATAGCTAATATGAATATTGCATTGTAATTTTAATTACTTTTTATTTATCAAGTTGCTTTGGCCAAGAGACGGCGAAAGGACTTTTCGGTCAAGGTGCCATCTGTTTACCACACCTCCTATTATTGCTGAACGTCAAGCAGGGAAACTGTTAATACCAATTTTTCTCGTCTTTGGTGTAACCAGTTACTAAGTTATTGTCATTTTGATAATCATAGACTTAGGTTCGTTTCAAGATTACTCAAAAATCAAAGAGAAAAACGTTTGGTTATTGATGGTCAGCAAATCATCAAGCTAGACGCATTTTGTTTTGCAAAAAAAAAGGAATATCTGACACTCAGTACTGGGCTACTGGCACTATGTTTCTAACAACAATTTCAACAACTAAATAACTACTATTATAAATTCATTATTATGCAGTAGATTTCTCGCAAAACATAAACGTAAAACGCAGCAAAGATTTGCAAAATTTCTGGAGAAATATTGCATCTCTAATTTCTGCACGAGAGTGAATTAATTTAAATACATAGAAAAAGATTTAATGTCTTGGCATAGGTATCTAATTTTTTTGTTTTTTGGCATTATTCGCATTTCGACTTTTTATATTGTAGTTGTATAATTGTAGTTCTGGTGAAATAAACATAGGTTTTTGATGCCCAGGGAAGAAAATAAAGTCAAAGATTTAAAAATGAAAAATTTAAAGTGAAAAATTTAAAAGTCAAAGATTTAAAAGTCAATGATTTAAAAATTTAAAATTCAAGCATTCACAAGGACAAAATTTTTGTTGCTTGAAAGAAAGTTTCAAAACAGTCGATTTCGATAGAGGACCGTGTTTGGATCAAAAAAACATACAAAGTCAAAAAAGAAGTACTCAATCTCACAACACAAGACTATTATATATTTTTCAAATCTTTGTGTTTCAATTGTTTTGCTGCAAACAAAAAAAAGTCATAATTTTATCTTCACTGCAATTAAATTTTTTATGTAGCATTTTAACTTAGACATTCAAGTTAATTTATACAGTAGGAAAATAAAAGCAAGTCAGCAAAATGGAAAGACTTCATTTTTTCTTCTTCACTTTGGTGCTTGGCTCAAGTAAGAAAACTTTTTAACCACAAAGTACTGACGTATTGCCATAAACAATATCACTAATTGTATCTTCAGATTTTCTAATATCTAAAATTGAAGAATTAATAAGCCGGATACGTTAAAATAATTCTGAATCTACGATTAGAGAAAAAGAAAAACAATATCCTTTAGAATTTTGTTAACTTCAACAAACCAATCTGGATTGGACTGCAATATAAGCATTCTGTATCCCATATTACAGTTATACTAAATGCAAGCTGCATTAAGACCGAGATACAATGAGGGCAATTGCTCATGGACTCTTCTCAAAGTTGATCTACATCAAAGATTGCATAGTAAACGCAGCAAAAAATTTTTTTAAATGGCTAGTTCGCTTGAAAATCTCAAATTTTTTTTTTTTTTTTTTGGTTTCTCATTTTTTATGACTGTGGAAAAATATAGTGTATTTAACAAAATACATGATACAGTAAGATAATGTTGTATACTTTGACTGCAATTGCATGTTTTTAATTGTTTAAAGTACTAAATTTCTTATTAGTGATTATAGCGATATTTTTTAATCAATTTACAATCATTTTAAAACAAAAATAAAGCAAAATATTTTTATTTTGAAACATATGAAATGAAAACAGCCATTATTGTGATAAAAAATCACAAAATTTGTTAATTCAGCCGTTGAAGGTTACACCCCTCAAAACTTTATAACTCAGGCGACTGCAAGCTCTGTACCCAGACATTCGCTTGTAATGCACGAGAATATCTTCATTGCTCATTGCTAAACACGAATTTGAAGATTTGTAGATACTTATTCTATGCAAGTTATTCAATTTTTATCAGCCCAATATTCGCCAGAAGCATAAAATTTCAGCAAAGTTCTCATTTAGATAGCCATGTCATATATTCAAACTAGAAAACATCGTGCAATCCCTTCTCAAAAATTGTTTGCCCCGGAATGTATCCTGTGATTATACATCGTCGTTCTGTTTTGGTGGTATAAAATACCAGTAGCACGATTAGTCTGTAACAGTAAATTGGTATCCGACTTATTTTCACATACAGGTAACTTTTCACTCCGTTAGCGGTTTTACATTAAGCTTTGCAATCATGTTGAAAAAATCAATACCATTACCATTTTGTCATAACAGATACCACGATCGTTATGAAAAAAATTTTTTTTTGCAATATTGCTCGTGATAAAGGCTTTTGGTGATGCAAAAGCCAATACTTAAAGCAAACTGCTTTAGAAAATTTTCAATAACTTCATGTTAAAAAGTAGTGTGTTTATCGTTTTACCACACCAACCAATAGCCTCTTTTTTGGTTCCGTTTGCAAGTCTTTGTCAGGCTGGGTAGCCAAACTTAGCGCAATCTTTTAAAGTACAACGACGCATCTTTTCCAAGAACAAAACGACGCATTGCCAATTCAAGAATCGAATCGGGAGGTAGTTACTTTACGATCACTGATTGGAATACTGCTATCTGAGCTAAGCCGGACCAGGCTTACTGTATGTATCTTGAACCGATTCTTATTCCAACCCTTAAGTTTGTGTCGGTGTGGATGTAGTACAGCTTTATTAGTTTTTCTGGATTATTAACCTTATTTGCTTAAACACTTAGAGGTACGTATTCGTATATCACATCTACAAATCATTTTTTCCTTGTTTATTACAGCCTACTGCTTTGGTCAGCGGTTAACGAATGGAATTAGAACTATCACAACATTTGGAAGAACTCGAAATCTTGCTTGTTTATCATCGACCGGCCAGCTAGGTATCAGAGAACTCAATATCTTACATGCTGAATATGTATGCCAAGATTCCCGAGAGTAAGTTATTTTTATGAGTCATATTTAAAACGAATGTTGTCTATCTGTATTAACATTATAATATCTGCTCTTCGTAACAAAATAACGAAGTCTGCTGGTATCAAAACAGCAGATTTGAGTTCAATCCCAAGTCAAATCAAATACCATACAATTGGTGTCCACAGCTTTGCTGCTTGATTCTCTGCGTTAAACAGATAAAATGCATGGTGCGGTATCCTTAAATGTAATGGGTAAATAGGTGGTATTTAGCTTCATTGTGTCTTCTAAATTAAATGAACTGGAAACTAAAGACAGTAATTGGAATTGCACACAGTTTCGCAACTAGAATGCTGTTCTCAGGGGGGCAAAATTTTTGGGTTCAAAAAAAAAAGGTCATCGCGCCAAATCAGTCTAATGTTCTCCGAGTTTTCTGTTGATCTTTAATAAAAAAACAAAACACTATCTTGAAAATGCCGCAAGAGTAAGGGGAATTCGAGGGGCATGCTGAGCAGTTTTAGAGGACAAAAATTTTTGTTAGGGGGGGCGCCGCCTCCTTGCCCCCCCCCCCTTAGTTGCAGCCCTGATTGCACAACCAGCTACTGTAGTCCGACTTGGTACAAATAATGGAGAGTAAAAAATTGTTTAAATAACAAAGACGTAAATAGTTTATTATGGAGACCATTTTGCTCAAACCTAAAAGTAGAATCGTCACTCGGCAGCGTAGCCGAGAGGTAAAAGACGTTGTTTTTATGAGTATCCTAATCGCATGACCTGGGTTCAGTTTGCTTCAAGGTCAAGTTGTTGGTTGCTTAGATAAGACGCATTTATAATTATTATCTTTGGATGTTGGCTTTAACAAACAGCAAATTCAATGTACATAAATTCGAAGAATCCACAGGTACGTTGCTGTTTATCACTGAAAGCTGTTTGCAAGTGCAGATTCCTCTAAACACGAAGTATTTATCACAATAAAAAGTGTGCGGTTCGTCCAATGGTTAGTGCCTTGCGTGTTCTGCGAAAGCAAAAAAAATAATCAACTTTATCAACTACAACAACATTTTTCTTCTTGAATTACTGGATTGCCTAGGCATTAATAAAAACCTCAATCTTGATGACCAGCTACGAAAGCATTAAATTTGGAACTGTTTCAAAACTTTTTAACCTAAGGAGAGAGCTAGACAAAATTGCTCCAAAACTTTTTTTGTTAGATGTTTACATTCTTCATTGCTCGAACTTCTGGACTTCTTCATCATCAGTTCATTTGTTCGTATTTCAGGAAAAAAAGGAGGACTAACATAATATATTTATTTTTTAATTCTGCTATTGGTTAAAGTTGTAATTTTGCGACATGTTTATAGGCTGATTAACGTAACAAAAACTATTCGTGCAAACTGCCAATGTGAACGTGAATGTGCAATCAATTCAAGTAGCAGCCTATTTGGGAATCTTTGCCCAGATATTTCGAAATTTCTAAGAATAATACATTTGTGTGCGCTCCCATCAAGTTAGTATAAATTTTATACTTTTTAATTTTCTTGTTGTTTGTTGGGTCTGTAGAGTCAATCAAGAACATAAATTTAATGCCGTCATCCAAAGACATTAAAAATTGAATAGAACCACTGAAAATATTGCTGTCATGAGTTGCTGGAAATGCGGATACAGATAAATAGTAAAATGCAATATTGTCAATCAAAAATAACTTTTTTTGTTGTTGAGCTTTTTCGTTAAAGTCCTTTTGCTAACCTCAAATGATATAGATTAAGCCAAAACAATCCCTCTCCCAAACGTCAAACATAAACAAAAAAAGTAAGCTAAATATTTTATTTGTTAGTTTGGAAATGACAATATTGATGATCACTTCCTGTTTGCAGTTCCAATTATTTCAATGCCGGCATTTTTCAGAACACCGCTGTCGCTAAGCAATTGCCCGTTTGTTGCAAAAAAGAATCATCAAATAATGACTAAATTATGATACTTTTTATCAATGTGTTTTATATACCGGTATATTTTTAAGAGTATTTCAGTAGTTCTGCGTTATATCTATTTGATCATAGTTTTCTATCCCCTTTCTTACGATTTTGTTTGACCTAAATTTTTTCGCTGTCAGACAAAGTTTTTGCTTTTCTGCATGAATGAAACTAATTAATGAAACTAATCAAAAACCCTCACCAATGCAATGTTGTGTATGTCATATGTGTATTAGCAAATCTTGTTAATGAGATATTGATTCACATTTTTTTAGGTTGTCCAAATTTTTCAACGACAACTGCACCAATTAGCACAGGCTCAAGTGCTAGCACTTTACCAACCAATGCTGCAATCACTATGACAACCATGCAACCGGATACTCAACCATCTGGTGCAGCTGTTGGCTCTTCAACAGCAGAACCTGCAACACCATCAGCACCAAACAATATTAGACCAAGCATGACAACAGCAACAAGAAGAACCACTGTCGCAACCTCAACGACTACAAGCAGTGCACTTGGTACGAATCTGGATCTATTTGGTTTGCCATTGACTACCTTGATCCCTGTTATAGTTGTAATAGTTGTGTTGCTGATCCTGATCATGGTAATGTTGGTTTTGTATTGTAAAAAAAAGAATGCAAACAAATTAGCTAATCCCAAATCTGATCGAGACAGAATAGTAACACCACTGGCTGAAAACGTACAGCAAGCCGTGTATGAAAGCATTCCACCTAACAACAACCAGGAAATGGTGAATAACGTGCTGTACATGTCCAGAAGATCAAACCAGCCATGTGATAATGATGCTGATGATGGCGAAACGTTTGACAAATTGTATGTTGTTCCAAGTGGAAGCACCATCAAGCAATCGAGCCCGAGACACGATTACAGCCACATTGAAATTCCCAATGACACTCCAAACACAATCAATGATGAACAGAAGGTATACAACGAGATATACCTTCCCAAGGAGTTTGTTGAACACGAAAACAAACACACTCTCCAAAGCAGCAGCCAGCAAGGACAAATAAAAATAGAAGAACGAATTGAAAAGCCTCGCAGAAACCAGTCAACATTAACAAGCCGAACTGACTCCACTACATTTTCTGATAACGGTGTAAAAGACACATACTGCGTTCCTTTTAACTGAAAATCTTCAAACATTATAATACGTGCTATTTCAATTTTATGCATTTTATTAATTTGATTTAAATTCAGATATAATTGGAACGACCGACGCTCGCGTCGCGTGTTCTTTTGTTTTTACTCAGCCATTTTCCAACTAACGAGTGCGAAATTTCAAACTTTTGCTTATAACTCAAGAACGGTTTATTCTAGCTACATGAAATTTTGACAGCAGTTTAAGATTAATGAGTTACATGTTTGTATCAAATTTCGAGGCAATAGGTCACGTGACTTTGGTTTTAGAACCCGAAAACCGTCCCGAATATTTGGCGTAAAAAGCGGTCTCAGCCAAAAAACGGCTTAAGTACGGCAAAAAATATTTCATAGAGTTGTATGTCTCAAGATACCCTTTCATCCCAACCAACCCACTTTTGGCCGCGATGAGGTTTGTTTTTTTTTTTTTTTTCTTTTTTTTACATTTTTTTCCTTTTTTTCCTTTTTTTTCTTCCTAAATTTTGTACGCTCTTCTTCTCCTAAACCACAAAACATGGAAATCTAATTTTTGTGTAAAGTTGTTGAGCTGCAAAGGCAATTTTTTCTCCCGAAATTTTTTGGGGCAACTCCATCGGAAACCCCCCCAAAATGGGGCCCCAAAAAATCCATTTTTTGAATGGCTTAAGCTAGGGTGCTAGTTCTTTTTGATATCAGTAGATATTTAACAGACAAATATTTTGACATAGTTTGGGGGTGCCACCTTCCCGAGGACCCCCCCAAATAGACCCCCAAAAATCAATTTTTTGAACGGTTTAACTTAGAGAGCCAGTGTTTTATGATTTCAGCAGATATTTAACAGACAAATATTTTGACATAGTTTGGGGGTGCCATCCCCCCGGGGTCCCCCCAAATGGACCCCCCAAAAATCAATTTTTTTAACGGCTCAAGCTAGAGTTCTACTTTTTTTTGATATCAGTAGATATTTAACAGACAAATATTTTGACGCAGTTTGGGGGTGCCACCCCCAGGGACTCCTTCAAATGGACCCCCGAAAATCAATTTTTTGAATGGCTTAACTTCGAGTGCCAGTGTTTTATGATAATAGCAGATATTTAACTGACAAATATTTTGACTTTACTTTTCTGGAGGTTCCATAATCAGACATTTTTAAATAATTGCTGATTTTACGGTAGACAAAAAATACTTTTTAGCGTCACAGCATTAGCTATGCGTCGGTCGTTCACTGGGTTTGCTGGCAAACTCCCATCTAGTTTTATGTGATTTTGCTTTATTCATTATTGAACTCTGTTTTTTGTTTTCAGAAATACAAATCAAAAATTCACTCCTATACTGATTCATTTTGGAAGACAATTTCGAAAAAGTTATTGATTGCTATAACAATGGTTGCTGTGTTCCTTTATGCTTAAGTAATTGCGCAACGTATGCTTTGTTTGATTGGATTCATTTATTTGATTTTTCACTATTTACTATTATTTATTAATGTTATATTTTTGATTTACCAAATTATTGTTTTTATAATAACAAAACAAAAAAGCATTTGCGAACTCTTATTGCTACGTCAAGTTAAATGTGATACGTCAAGTTAAAAAAATGTAATTTCAAAACAGATAGTTGAGTTTTTTTAGGTTTTACTTGCGCGTAAAATACTTTCTTAAAAATTGAGTTACTCCAAGTAAAGTTTTACAGTACTTTTTCCACAAGTTTGAAAAAAAAAACTGCTACTGTTTAAGAGTATTTTTACTCGGATTTTTAAAGATGAAGCTAATAAAGGTTCACAAAATGTTCTGGCAAAATCAATTACCTTTAGCAGATGGTATGTATATAATTTATTCTCTCGTTAATTGACTTTCTTTTAAGAGTTTTAAAGACAACCGTTTCACTCACTATTGTAAAAAAAATTTGATCAATTTTGTAAATGCCACGAAATGAGTATCGTGATCAAAAATAAATGCTAGCATAATTAGGAAGAGTAAAAAAAAAAAAGAACTTTCAGTGGTCTTTTTTTTCAAATTTAGAGTGTAGATTTGACTGACAATTTTATTCTAGAATCTCCGCAATTTAAAGCATAAATCATAAAAGTACAGCTTGAGAAAAAGCATACAGCTAAAATGCAGGAATGCATTTTTACAACTAATACGTTTCGTTAAATCTTAGTCATCCAGCAATCACGTAGATAATTGTGTAAATTCTGTAGCTTTAGAATATATAAAAAATACCATCACGGATTTAGTGTCTACAATATCTTCACGATAAAGACTAACCAAGAATTGTTTGTATGTGGTACTTTGTGTACAAAATATACTTTTTTTCATGCAGGCAAAATTATAATTGAGTTAAAACCTCATTGCTAAAAGCCGCCTTTATATTATTGGCAAAGAAAGAGTTAAGGAACTTTTTAGCCTACGAGTTAGGCTGCCGCCTATTGATTTGGAGAACACCCTAAAAGCTTTACCCCGTAGCTATTTTTGCTGACCGGTTAAGCAGAAAAACTCTGGCAATCAAGTTTATGGTTTTTACTCAACGGCAATCAAATCCAGATCGACTGATAAAAAATGAGCCGGCCATGCCCATTAGTTCTGCGAGTTTGAAACGTTTTGTTAAAGCTATTGACCACCGCTTTAAATTCTGTAGAATGGTTTTGCTTAAGTTTCCTTTTTTTATGTCACTGCGATAAAGTTAGTATTGTAATCAATCCTTTTTCATGCTTTAAAGCAGGGGTCGGATCCGGCCCGCCGAGAAAAATCATCCGGCCCGCAAACTCTTAGTAAATTTTGAGAATTTTGTGGCAAATAAAATCAGTTTATTTGCAGTGCAGGTACAGCTACTAGTTACAGTAAATTAAAAGTTTTACTTCTTGATGTTTCTAAAAAAATAATTTTGGTTAAAAACAACCATGTCAAACAGAATTAGGTAGCAATATTTTGCAGCACTTAGACCCGATCTATTATACTGACCGCAAAATCGTAAGCCTACCGACGTTATATTCCTAGTTTATTTCACATAAAATTTCATACCGCTTTAGCGGCCTAGAAGCTGCCAATTGGTTAAAACAAACTACGGATACGCACGTACGCATACGATCAATGGCACAACCAAGACGGCTTCCGCCCACCCCCTTTGCCAAGTCACTAACTAAATATTCAACCACAAAATGCAATCGTTTAAACATGTTTTCGACTTGATCTGTAAGTAAAAGAGACTAAAGGAGCTGGGCAATTCTATTTCCCATTGCCTTTCAAATTTTGGCCGTTCAGTTGTTCTAAATGGCTATAAAAACAAGCTAAAAAATATCCAAACGGTGTAAACTTGCTATTTTTTCGAAAAATCACAAAAATTGCTTAGCAGCTGGGGGCTTTATCCCCGAAAGTTTATGATCCCTCGTCTATAAAACGCCTAATTTGAGCCAATTTGCTCAACGCCCCAAACTGAAAGCTTGTTTTGGGGTTTGGGATCACTTCCCCCCTCTTCTTAATATATTCTTGGTTGAGGCATGGTGACTTTTTGATTCTTCTCTCAGTGTAGACTTGGCCTTTTAAGCGTACTGCAGTGCTCATTTTCCAAAGAATATTTTTGAAGCAAAATCTACATGTTTTCATTATGATCTGCGGCGGCTTGGGTCCGGTCCCACGCAATTACGTTGTGCGGATGCGTAATTGTCCCTCTTCATCAAAATCATTTTGGCCATAGTTACGTTTTGTTAGTTTTACCAGAAGCAACAGAGTCACTAAATTCACGCCCATATGAATTACGTCAAATTGACATTGCATTAAAATGCCAAAAACCTTTTTAAGGACGAAGTTGTTTGCGAAAATTAATTCTGGTCCGACGAAGTCGGCTTTTGGTTTTGGCTGCGACTACAAAATGATTGCCAACCAACGTTTTGAAGCGTTTTTCTTTTATTGTTATGGCGATGAATGAAAGGGATGTTCAGAAAAATATTTCCGAAGCTCTATACTGATTACTGAACTGATTCTCACTACACCTACAGTAAAAGCAATTTTTTCATCGCGGTACTGGACAAAAACAGTTTATATTCAACAGTTAACATTGCGTTACTCTTAGCCGAACCCTAAAGATATCTACGTTTTAAATCAGTTATATACTATATATTTAAAAAAGTGTAGTGAGATGTAGTACTGCAAATTAACCTATTTTGAACTTTGAATTTATGTTGAAAATGTTTTATTATAGTTTGCATAATGGCTAGATGCATAAATATGTTGTTACAAGCGTGAAAGTTAAATCCTTGTTTTGCGTAATCACTTCAATATTTTTATCGAGGAAATGACGAGAATAGAGCTTTCTTTCAAAACGATTCATGACTAAGGACTAGCCATCATATCAATCATACTGCCAGCCAAAATGCACTGTTAGCAAAATTTTGAAAGGTTCAATAATTGAGATATCACAAAATCTAATATTTGTCGCCTTACAATTATTCAGTATGTTCCAAGTTATTAAAGTTGTGAAACTACCAAATAATTGAAGTACTGTAACACTGGGGCGTTCATTACACTCGACATCCTAACCAGATGTAAAAAGTTGAGACATATTTGATTGATGATACAATGACGACCACCAACGAGATGATGATTGAGAAGCTGCAGTCTCTCGGTTCCAAATTCAAACTGACAATGCGTTGTTGTGTCATCGGGAAAGACACTCAATGCTAATTTCCAATTAAACGGCATTGAGATTCAATTTAATTCGATACAAACCATGCCAAACAAAGTTGCATTTTTCTTTTTTTTTTCATTTAATATTGTTGGCTAATTTCAGAATTCTTTGACTTCTACACCGAAAGAAATCTGCATTTCAATTTTCCGCTATTGGGAGCAACCCTTCGATATTTTATAAAAAAAATTGAATCAACAATTACAGAAGGTGTTGCTCGCTCGGACGCAGCGATAATATTAGAATAGAATACATATGATCATGGTTACAAGAAAATACAAACTATCCCAAACGTCACCCTAGGCCTAATCTAAACCCTTTGTAGCGTCAAACTCTCCAACACAGCCACAAGTAAAAGTGAAATAGGCTGCATTGTTTCACAACTCAAGCTGGAGAATAACTCTTTGCTTTTTTAACCAAGCTGGTCGACGGTATTGGGACGTGTTCTTATTGACATCCGGACGTTTTACATTACACGTTACACATTAAACAAGTAAATAATAAAAAAATGCGCAAACAAATATTTTTTCTTTTTGTTTTATTCTCTTTAACTTTACCATTTTTGGTGAAATAGTTTGGTCGCAACCAATCTGCAATAGTCCTGCCACTAGGCTAGGGCTAGCTCCTGGGCCTACTGGCCTGCCAGTAGCCTATACAAGTAAATTTTTGAAAGCTGCAAAGTCTAAGCTATCTTTCTGCATTTTTATGCCGGGCCTAATTTACTCTAATAAATACAAAAAACAATTAAGTAAACCTATATGACATAAGCCAAAATTGTTAATGTTGTTCGATCGGCGTAGGACTATTTTTTAAATTTCTTCCCTATTGCACCAAATTGAATATAGTGCTAAAAGAAGAAAACTCAAACCAATAAGCCTATTTTACTTTTAAGAAAACACCCGTTTGCCAAAGCCGCAGCAGAATCCTGGCAAAATACATCTTAATCCGGACCTACTAGATCACTAATTTGGTTTGAAACCATATATTATGCAAATTTTATGCTGTGATGTTTCCTCAGCCGAATTTTTCCGCAAAGTCAAAACGTTTTCCGTTTCAGATATTTAACGTATCTAACAATGAAAAAACGAGACAAAAACGTTAGTAATAAGTATTTTTTAGATATTTAGTGTCGAAATTCAAATAGTTGGGTTGCCAATATCTCGGCCTTTAAGGCCAAGCAGTCTATCTGTGGTGGCGGCCTAGCGCGAAGAAAATCTTGCTAGAAGAACACCAAAAAATGTGCTCTGTTTTGGTGTGATTAAACAGGCGTGAAATGATTAGTTTAACGGGTTCTTTTTTCTTTTGAGGAGTTGTTATATTTTTTTATTTAAACACTTTTCAAGCAAACTGGTGTTGTCATTTAATGATAGCAATTCACCATTCTGGTCTTAGAGAGATTATAGAGTATGTTTTTTTTTGCACCAAATTTGCAAGTGAAGTCGTTTACGCGATCAAGGACAGAAACTGTTTGATATCAAAAGGGAAGCGATTCAATCGTACCCAGGTTATCCGTCTAAGCAGGTATCCAGATGGCATTTTCAAAGACGGAATAACGCCATGACAGGATTAGGAGATTATAGGGCATAGATCCCGCTCTCTTCTTTCCTGGCAATTACTTCTCACTACTCAACCAGTAATAAGTTTCGCATGTACTATGATTCAATCCGGTCATTATTGTGATAAATTTTACCGTAAAGTTTATACTATATGTAAAGCACGTTAGTCTCTAAAAAATTTGAAAAGTAGCCTACGGCGTAATGTGCAAGAGATTCATTGTTCTAGTACATTTGCTACATTTTTTTAGAGATCAAGTTCCGCGCCAATATTTTTCAAAAACAAAAATAAACTGTAGCTACATTTCAGTTCTTTTACATCTTTTTTTCATGACAAGTTGATGCCATGTATAGTATTTATTGATCACGTTTGTTCTGTATCTAATTCTACTGCCAGTCCGAAAATATTTCATGAGCAATATATTACATTGTCACGTTGCTTAAAATAGTACAACACTGAGCAAATTTGTTAGCATACAACAGAATGTCATTCAAATGCTATGTAATTACGATATATGGCGTATTTTCTCAAGATGAGTTTTATTGAAAACCTCATATGGCTTTCGTTAGGTTACCCTAATACAATTTATAAAAGTTTAAATGTACGTCAAAACTTTTTGAGGCATTTATTATATAACGTGCTTATGATTTCGTTTTTCCTTGAGTAACAATATAAAAACATTTTGCGTTTTACAGCAAGTTAAAATATTAGTTTCCATAAAAATTATAATTGCCAAGATTCCTTTGTTAGTCAAAACTGAAAGCCAAAGATTCTAATACTAGTTTGAGTTGATGATTGTGTCAATAAAGAATTAAATACATTATTATAGACAGTAAACTATACGATGAAAAGATTAGGTTGGCACGTTGCAGTAGAGGAAAATAAATGACTTGAGCTCTAAGGTTTAGAACGATGATCGTGCCTCCAGAGACATTCCATTTACTTCTTTGAAGTTTTTTTCAGCAATGATCTTAAAAGTTAAAAGAAAGTTCTTATCAAAGCCCAAAAAAAAATGTTTTAGTTTTCGAATTTTTTTTATATATGTCCAATGAGTATCATGTACTGAGTCTTTACGCGTTGAAAAAAAATTTGCGTCATTTGAACTTGACGAGAAATGACCCGTGCCATATATGTTCCACTTGGCATTAACGCGTACAAATTTTGCTTTAGTGAGCCAATAATAGTCTGCGTTCTAATTGCACAATCGACTCTATGTAACCAGTCACGATAATTTGTTATTTTGTCTGCAATTATTAAATCCCTTTGCAAAACACACAACACAGTGTTGTGTTACGTACAAAATGGTGTTACAAACGGATACAATGCTGCTAAATAGTACAAAATATAGACTTGTTTATAAGTGTTTTAGAAAATGATCATCGCGATATAGTTCGCTTTCGTAAAGCTTTTACTTTTATGCAAGGACAATTACACCCTAAAAATACAGTAAACCAACATCGCATGTAGAGCACTGGCTAGAAACACTTTAGTACAATTAAACCCTGCAAATCTTCTGCGCGATTTTGCGAGAGTCTCAATTAAACAGTGATCAATGCCATCGTTCTGCAGTTCATCCAGAACACGCTTTCTTTTGCCGCTATGGAAATACTTTGTTCATGTTTTGATCTGGGTAATCAGTTTCTCTCATATGCTTCTTATATTCCTGAAATATAAGTACTGGATTTCGTACCGGAAGTAAATTGCCATGTTTCAGTACAGTTATTTGTAAATTTGCTCCCCATCGATACTGTTACTGCTTCGGTCAGTTTGACAAATTTTTATTCGGCGTCCATCTTAAAACAAAGCTTCAGCTGGTGCATTGAGTTGACTTTCTGCTGATGCGTCCTCATCTTCCAGAATAGATATTACTCATGGTACGTGTATCCAAAAAAGTACAAAAAAATGTACTCGTATCTGCCTATTAGTACCTATATGTGATCCTGCCAAGGGGCGGAAGGAACAAGTTGAATGATTCTTGCTCACCACTGCTACTGACTTCGAGGGCACTATGAACCAATGACATCAATTCACACATATGCTGCCTTCTTCTTATTAAGTAACCACTCGAAAATAAACCAACAACAAATTAATGTAACGTTCCGACGCAATGCAATGTGCAAAAAACACTTGAATTTTTAAACCGCAGTATATGCAGTGGTTCTCTCAGAGCATTATTCAAGAATGAAACGGCACGCCTAGACAAGTCAGAGTTCGGCATTATATACTTATGACGTCATAGTACAGTAGGAACTACAATCGGTGAATGGCGTTCAACCCGTAACTAAAATAGGCTGCGGTAGGTAAACTAAGATAAATTAAATTGAAATATGGAAACAAATAGCTTGCGTCCGGAGCAGTATGTTCCTGTAAGTTTAAACGTAAATACCGTAGAGTAAGTGCAGAAAAATTAAATATCAAATTGGGGTATTAGTTAGCATTAGATATTAGACTTCAACAATTCTCAGATACAAAAAATTCGAAATGTTATTCTAAGTTTGAAACATCAACAAAAAACTAAAACATACCTTTCCAAAGCGACCATTTTTTTTCAGAAAAACTTGCTTCGCGCCTATCTGTCTAGCTAATTTCACACAACTAGTTGCAACTACCGAATAAAGCCATAAGAACATTTTTACTGCAGTCACAGACATTCCAAAAACTCGATTGAATAGTGTCTAAAATGTTAGTTGAGCTAATTAAAGGAGGTGAATCATCCAGCCAATTCCGGTGGTTTACAATAGCTAAAATTGAACTATAATTTTTGATATTTTTTGTTTTGATTTTGGGGTTGCGTTTGCAAAGATATTCAACAAATACAAAAAGATGTCCCCCCAAAAAAAGTTATTGGAAACTCTGAGTTTTGTTCTTCCCGCCAAAACCACAGTAGGCCTAATGGTTTAGAGAACTGCGGTAGGCCTAATAGTTTAGATATAGTTCGGCCCAATAGTTTAATAAGATTACAGTAGGCCTAATAGTTTAGAGAACTGTGATTTTGGCGGGAAGAACAAAACTCAGAGTTTCCAAAAACTTTTTTGAGGGGACATCTTTTTGTATTTGTTGAATATCTTTGCAAACGCAACCCCAAAATCAAAACAAAAAATATCAAAAATTATAGTTCAATTTTAGCTATTGTAAACCACCGGAATTGGCTGGATGATTCACCGCCTTTAAAAGCAATTTAATTCAACCGTTTGTAATGCATATATGTTCTACTGGGCTAATTCGGGTTAATAATGCGTACACTTGGCACAATGTGTCGGAAAAATGACCGAATTGCTTCAACCGATTAATTTTCGAGTTCATCAAGTGTCTGCCTTCGAAACGTTAGAATTGAGTTCGGTTACCAGTTGGCTTAAACCAAACGCCATGAAATTGGTTTTCATACCTTTCTTCCTTGTCGTTCAGCATTAAAAAGGAAGGTGCGAAGCGTCGAGCTTGTGTGATAAGCAGATGGCTGCTTGCATTAGAGACCGAAAACGTCGCGTTGCTTTTTTTCAGAAAAAACAAGTCGATGGATACAGGCGCGTAGCCAGGATTTGGAAAAGGGGGGGGGGGCTATTTTGAAAGAGTGAGAAGTGTGCAAACGACCTTGACTCGAATTTTCATTGACCTTGAATCAGTTACAGACGATTTGTCCGAAATTTGAGATGAAATGTCTCGGAAAGATCGGAAATTCAAAGTTTTTTCCGCTCAAAATTAGGTGATCTCCAAAAAAAAAAAAAAAAAGGTCTTCGCCAAAATTCAGAGAGATTTTTCGGCCGAAATCCAAAATTCAAACGTTTTTTCCGCCCAAAATTAGGTGATCTCCAAAAAAAAAAAAAAAAAAGGTCTTCGCCAAAATACAGGGCGATTTTTCTTCCAATTTCGCAAGTTCAAACGTATGAGGGGGGCTCTTTTCGTATGGGGGGGACTATTTTCCATTTTTCACAGAAAATCGGCCTCAAAAGCACAAAAAACATGCGATTTTGCATCTTTCACAAGCCAATGTGGGGGGCTCGAGCCCCCCCCCGCCCCCCCTGGTTACGCTACTGGATGGATACGATTGTACAAAATATCAGGTATAAATGAACAGAAGAAATAAATTGAGCTACCTTTAATTAATTGAGTCAATACAGTACTGGAAAATATGGATACTATAAGATGTATTCAATTGCAAAGTGTTCAACTCTATCCACTGGTTTGTTGAGAAGTCAAAATTAACTTTTTAGGTGCAGATAGAAAGCCAATTTGCCTCCGGCTGTTTCAATGCAGAAAATAATTGTAGCTTTGACTGACAAGGCAATTCAAAGTTAACATAGCTTGACAGCGCTGTTTCAGATTATTTAATATTGATCCGAAAAATGTTCCAACACAGTTTTTAAAGTTGTTAATCAATTAAAACAAGTGTCGGCAACCTATAACTGCCCACCAAGCAATATCATCCGGCCTGAGTAGTTTTACGCTCATCCGGCTTGGGATATTTGTGATTGAAATTTACCAACAACCCCGCCAAAATGTTGTTTTTCTTTGGTCACCGGAATTGAATTGGCTGCAAACTGCCAAATTTTCAGTCGAAGTCCTTTTTTTTGGGTCATCGCCATTAAATCGGCTGTAAACTGCCTAATTTCAGGCGGAAACTCTTTTCTAAAACGCTGGAATCTTGCTGGGTCTGGATGTGGTCCACGGGACAAAAAGGTTGCCGACCCGTGTACTAAAACAAACAATCCAAAACAGCACTATTAAACTTTGCAAACTTTATTTTGAAATATTGCATCGAACTACTTTATCTACCGTATAAGCTGCTCTATGTTTCGAAAGTAAAAAAAGAAAACAAAATAGCTAACATTAATGCTCTTTTTAGACTTCCGCGGAATAAGCTATGGTAAATGTTTTTCTAAGCTTTAATTTTTGGATTGGATAATATAAATCTTAAAATATTTGACATAATTGTCATTAACTTCATTCATGGTTGGATTTACCTGAAATACCGCTACCTGCCGTAAAATTGAGCAGCAAAATCAAATCCCTTAGCAACGTCCATTCATCAAAAAAAAAAAAAAATCATTAAATTGGCTAAGCTTTATAAATTAGATGATTTATAATATAAGAAACAAATTTAAGGCAACTTTAAGTTTATAATGGCTTGTTTTAATTATATTTATTTAGGAAGCGGATTGATAAACTATAAATTCATAATAACAAATCTATTTTGCTGAAACACAAAGAATTAATCAAATTAGAGGCATTTGCTGAAGTCCAGAAAATATAATCAAAAACGTGCTTTTTTTTACGTTTATTGAGCAAATTGAATAAGAAATTTAATTGTCTTAATTTCTAGCTAATTTGTTTTTCTTCTTGAAAAAAAAGAGCCGTTCGCAGAAACCATTCCAATTTTCTGGTAAAATGCTAACGGTACCGGAAAAATACTATTACCATTTTGGAGTAACCAAAATGTTATTCCTTTGAAAAAACTTTTAATAACAATAATGCAAGAGAGGTAACTTTTGTTACTCACACGTTTGTGACGTCCTTGTCAACATATCTTCGTAGAAAATTGGCAAATTGCATGTCTTGATATTAAAATATCCCGCAACGTTTAAGAATTTTTTTTACATTTTTCGTTGCCAGAGATAAGAAGGATGGTTGGAACAAAAACATTATTACAAAACAAAGCTTTAGCAAAAGAGGATGATTTTCTGCACGCATAGCCTATTTCAAGCATAATTATTTGCCCATAAACGTAACTGGATAAAAACACAGACAGATAATATTTTATGAGCCAAGTCGAAAATTGTCATGATAAAGTATCAAGAAATTCATGAACTCAGTAACTGAGAGCAGGAATTGAGCATATTGAAGTGTTTCGTGTCAAATAGCCACCCAGAATGATTGAAAAGCAGCTAAATGCAATAATATAAAAAAAAGGTAAAACAAAGTTCAGAAATTCAGAAAAATTCAAGAAATTCTTTAATCAACTGAACAAACAGAAATGACAATCAAACTATATCACATATTAAAACAAAAATTGTCTGAAAATCAGTCTTTTGGTGATTTAGGTTAAATTTGGTTGATTTACTAATAGCAACCAAAAGTCGCTGAAAACATCATTTTAATCTGTCTGCAAAATCGTTGTTGATTCCGCTTTGATCTTTAGAACTAACACTTTTTTTAAACTTTGTATTGCATGTCAAAAGTTAACGGCACAATGAACTCCTTTGTTTACAACTGCACATACAAAGTTTAACACTATCTACAATATGACAACATGTTATCCAAAAATTTCTTCATACTTAATAGCAAGCCCAAATTCCATGATATTTGACGAGTGCAGTAAAGTAGAACTGAAGCTATTAAGCTTGCTCGCCAGCGTTAATAATGGCCAATCGCCAGCTTTTAATGCACATTGCACATGTTTGTTCTCTGTAACAAGAATTAAATCCTAAAACGGTGAAGGGCTTAAAGCGTCAGCAACAGCTTTAGCGAAAAAGGAAAAAGTTAAATGAAATTTTAAAGCAGAACATAGAAAATTTTTATTTAGGATAAAACATAACATGTAAGTTTTTTTAAGCCTGATATATTAACATACATCATAAAATTTCGGCCAAACAATGCCCGATATGTAACTTATTTCAAATAAAAACTTCTAAAGAAAAAATAATACTTTTAAGGCCCCCGCGAATAAGTAGTTCAAAAACCAAATAGGTTTCATTTACCCTCATTAGCTGTTGGATAGTCGACATACCGTCCCAGCTAGCCGAACTGACGAGACGCGATATTGATCGAAACTGATCTGCCTTGTACAACATGCTATTCGGTAAATATTGTTCACTACACACGGTTAAGTTGGTTGCTGTACATATTTATTTTCGGCTTCCAAGATGATATTTTTCTTGCAAAATATTTATTAAAAATGATTTTTACTAATCAAGGAAAAGTATTTTATTTCAGAAATCTACCATTATCGGTATTTCGGTTTGTCAGACAATTCTTGCACATTCCTTTTTTTAATGAAACTATGTCTCTGTCTAGTGTAAAAGTCCTTTGGCCCTTTCTCAGAAGAATGATAAAATAAACGATTATGCAACTTATTCTGTATTTTGGATTTAGTTTTGTTTTGTTTAATCACACAAGTAGATTTAAGTAAATTTTCGTTGATAATAACGATTAAGCATAATTTGCAATAGCAGTTTGGCTTTATTTCGTAGTAATGTTTTACTATGTTTCAGCTATACATTGAACTACATTATTTGGTTAGAACTTACTACTGTAAGTGTGATCTTATTTTTACTGATTGCATGAAATTAACCATAAACCATCTATTTTGTTGTACAAAAGCTAAGAGCATGATTGCGTTCATTTACAACTAATACATTGAGCATTTTTTCAGCTGGTTTCTATGCAATCTATACCAGGTACAACGACACAGTTTGATAGCTGCACAGATATCCTGATGGCAAACATCGCGATTGAAAAACTGTATAAAAAAGAATTACGCCACAACAAACTTAAAACCTAATATGATTTCAATAGCATTGGTTGATTAATCCATATTTATCCTCAACTCACTGGAACGCGACGAAGGCGCTTTTACTTTGGGCAAATCTCGGGCACCAGCTAAAAAGTTTGCAAATATTTCAAAGTTTACGTTTGAATTTGTTATCAATTTTCAGTTGACACTGGTGTTTGTTTTTTTTTGAAACCACCGAGCTCAGTTAGTTTGTGTAAAGCGTTTTATTTAAAAAAGCGAAATCGCGGGGTGGATAGTCTACGTAATTTAATCAAGATTATGCGGTCATGGTCGTTGTGAAAACGACGCTTAACATCTCTCAAACATGCTGCCGATAATAAGTTTTTGCCATTACATACTGTAATTTATATAGTCTGATGTTTCTGAGATGAATAATCGTAGCATTAGTAATCAAAAAGTTTGATTGCCTAAGCTTGTTTGTTTTAGTTGAGGCCACTGGTTTTGAGTTTTTGAAAGACTTCAATTTCAGCAGAAAGAAGGAAGTTCAGCGTTCCTGTGATTAAACAAGTGCATTCCTGGTACATACGCATGAAAATCGACCATGTAAACTCAGAAGCATAGCAGACTCAAGCAGTTACAAGTATACTGTAGAGTTGCACGTTGTTATTTTAGGAAATTAGCCGATCAAGAGCGACCGATTTATTTTACAGACTTTGCGGTGAATATAGAAGTTTATTAAATCCAGAAGCAAATTTGTACGCTTAATTCAACAGATTATAACTTTGTAAGTTCTTGATTTAATGATTTAGATACTGCACTCATTATAGAGTTCGTATTGATTTAATTTTTAAGTTGTTGTTTGTTTAACAGGAAAGAATCTAAGAACTTAGAGCGTTACTTAGTAGTAATTATTTCTATAAAATGAACCGCATTGGTTTTCTGTACTTATTACTGCCGTTCATTATCGGTAAGTACTATTTACATAGTAAACTGAATATTTAAAAAATCATTCACACACTATTAAATTTTAATTTAGAAATTTAAAATATAATTTCGATAAAGAAAAAACTTCTTTTTACCAAGTAATAACGTTAAACAGCAAGACTAAAACGTTCTTGCTAATTATATTTACTGTACAAGCAATCAAAATACAAACATTTTTGCTTTTCATCAGCCCTCTTCAGGCATTACTTAGATTCTAGCCATGTTAACGTCAGACAAAATGCAAAGAATGAAATACATAATCAAGTGACAGCAAGTTTTCAAGTTACCAGGCATAGAACTGCAAATATCATCAATGATATTGCAAAATTCATGTGTGGTTTTGAAATCTAAAGCAATGTAAATCAAATTTTCAGGCCAAAAATCAAAGAGTTTCATTAATAAGGAAACATCGACCTAGTTTAAACAAACAACCATATGCTCATGGCTCGTCCTTTTTGTTAAATGCCTACAAATGATACCATCGCCAGTTGATGAATGTGTTACTTTACCCACGAATTTCCTTATTATAACTTCGATAGAGTGGGCACTTTCTAACGAAGTAATAGTGATAAACAGCAGGACTAAACAGGATGTATATCAGTCATTATATTTATTTACAAGCAATCAAAAATAAATGTTTTCGCCGTTTATCAGGCCTTTTTGTTTTTGTTTCTCAGTCTCGATTTAATAAACAAACTGTTGATCTGTTAAATGTGATTGATATTCTTTATTGTTTTACGCTTTGTGACTCGAAACCTTGATATTGCTTGATTTTGTATTGCCTTTTTTCCAGTTGATCTGAAGTTAACATGCTTAGAATTTACTTAACACGTGAAAAGTCTGGTGAAAGGTGAACACGTTTGTTTCATTATTATGTAATTGTAATTATAGTAATTACATTTCATTCACCAAGTTGCCTTGGCCAGGAGACAGCGAAGGGAACTTTCGGTCTTCGAGTCAAGCTGTCACCTGCCCACCTGTCTACGACACACGATGGAGGCTTCACACTGTCCCTTTAATTGCTGAACGTCAAATAGGGAAGCTGTAAATACTAATTTTTCTAGTCTTTAGTTTGACCCGACCGGGAATCGAACCCGAGTCTACCGTTTCAGTCGCAGACGCTCTATCCGCTCGATCACTGATCGGTTAAAAAATTCAAATTTGCATTGTGATTGGTTGTAAATAAATTCAAAACGACTCACTAAAACTCCCTAAAGCCTTTTTTCTTCTTTCGACTCGTCAGGAAAGTATCTTAATCAGTTAGGTAAGTTTCAGTGGATTAAGAAAGCAAAACAACCAACAAAACAAGCATTCGCATATAAGCCTTTTTTTTCCGTTAGCTTACAATGATGGATGTTACGTTCTTGATTGGTTTCGAAATCTTGTTTTGCTAAATTCTATTCATCAAGATCAGGTCATAAAAATATATCAAATGTTTTTTTTGTACGTTTTTGAAATTGTTTACTTTAAAAGCAAATTTTTATGCATAAAAGATCAAAAAAATAAATTACTTTTTCAGCAAATACGATCTGCAATTGCGCATGCTGTCTTTCCAACTAATGAAGTGTAGTTAACATATTGCACAAAAACAAATAATTTTATACCTATTTTGTAGTACTGTTAGCGCTGCCGCTGATAAATTTTTGTTAGTACTATGATCAGAAACTGATAATGTGAACATGTTCCTTGCCTCCACGAAAGGCTAAAACTTTGGTTTGCTGCTCAATTGGTTCTGGGCTTGAATCAAAAAATAAAAGTACATCAGCCAACATTACTTTCACAAGTCAACGTAACCTTTACATAACATAACATTAAAATACATACTACATAGCCCTGATGTAAACGGTTAACATAATGCTAAAACATTTGTTGTATTGCAATGTTCTTGACGCAGGCCTACCCCTGTTGAGCAACATAAAAAAATTGCTTATGTTTATTATGTCATAGAGCGCGGCTACTCACAGTTTTTCCAGTTTCCTCCTCCTATTATTATCGCAGAAAACCTCGCCCATACCTTCAGTTGTGCGCCAGGATTTCGGCTCGTTGTTGCTGATGCTGGCTATTCCTGCTCGTTGTCACCGGGAATGTAAGTTTCTAGATTAAGACTGTCGTGTGAAGATCATCCGAGAATTTCCAAAATTGTTTGTTGAAAAATACATTCAAAAACAAATTCAAGACAAGTTCTTCTTATGCGTCATAATAACGTAACGAATTCTGTTGGTATCACAATAGCAGATATACAAACCGTTGTTTCGATTTTTTTACAACCTATTGTTGATTCGGTTGAGTTATGACTCCAGCCTTTGCAAGCTACTCAAATTTAGCAGAGCAGTCATTTTAAAGTTTTTTTGCTCACCCAACTAGCCGACATGATAAGAGGTAATGATCCTTGAAACCGCAACTGTTTTAGACCGATGTGTTTGCGGATAAGGACTATCACGTATAATTTGTGATCATGGGGTATTTCATTTATCTTTGTTACAGAGATTGCAGAAGAATCAACTGTAACAGTCCTACAGCTGGAAGAATCATCACTCAAAACTGTCACTGCAAATCTCAGTGTACAATAGCAGCTCGAAATGATGTATTTGGTGACCCTTGTCCTGGCCTCAACAAAACAGCACATTTTCGTTATTCCTGTCTTGAAGCTAGAATATGTAAGTGATCACCAAAAAACTACATAACTAGATTAATACTTATATAGAAATATACCCTGCAACAATGCTAAATATTTAAATTGCAACTCGATTTATAGAATCTTACCAGGTGAGATGATATAGTTCAATGATATAGTATATCGCAAAAAATAAGTTGTAAATATAATAAAATAAGCCAAAAACGTGTAAATCCACATTTTTTACAAATCTATCTTTTATTCATACTTCTCTGAAGTTAAATAGGCTGTTTTGAAAAAATCACACTGCTGTCTTGATGATGAAAATAATGTTAACGCGCGCTTAATGATTTTTTTTATTCTTTTCTTGTACGCATGAAGAGTACACTTTGGAAATATTCTTAACGTGCACTCACAAATTTGATAAGTAAGAGAACATGAATGAGTGAAGACGATACTCCTTGTTAGTTTGTTAACTTATTGATGTCACTCATTAACAAGCCCAAGATTTTACTGAAAATATTTTTTCACTACATGGGTAACAAATAAATTGTCTACTACTCTTTTAGCACAAGTTTTATAGCAAGTTTACTTCCAATCTTTGCTCATTTTTCCTTATGCGCGTGGCAGTGAAAAAATTATAACCAACGCCATTTTATATTAACTAAATTGTTGTTAGTGAACAATTCTTTTTCCTAAGAACAATTTTGATTTTATTTCACTGATTATATCACTGAGCACTTTATTACAAATTATAGTTTTGAATTCAAGCGATTTAAAACAAAAAAAATACTAGATAGCATATGCAAGAATGTCCTTCATGACAGAGTCCCCGACTGTACGTCACAATTCAAAACATCAACTAAAAATCTTACAAACTGTTTCGTGTATAATCGGGATCATCGTTACAAATGAAACAGTCTGTAGGGTTTTATTTTTAAGATTATTGTGACGTATACTGTTTGGGGCATTTATCCATGTGCATTTTTAAAACCAAACATTAACAAAACATTGATCACGTGTTAGAGCCACGTAAAACTATCACTTAAGTTTTTAGGTTACTGAAATTTTTATCAAGATCATATGCCAGAACATCAAACAAAATTGATTCTAACTTTAAAAATAGGCACGATCTGAATCAAAAAGAACCAAATGTTTGGCGCTACCATAAAGAAAAATTATTTTATCGTATGGTATATTTTTTGTAAACTTTATTTTGTGGTTAAATGCAAGAGTTCCACATAAAAATTATTTGAAAAGTTTTATTGTTTCAGTTGTACAACTAAAGCGGAGTAAAATTTATCAACATCATTTTTTTATTTCCTCTATGTTTTTTAAAGAAAGATAATACACGTTATATTTTGTTTTTTAAACCATTAAGTTAACTATACAATAAATCTAGATATTTATGACTAGAAGATTTTTAAAGTTACACGCTATTACACTAAGTTTATGAAAATTGCATGCAATTTCATGAATGTTTGCACGGCAATAATTTAATAAGTTTGTTTTATTTAGGGTGTCCGTTTTCTATCACGTCTCGAACAACCTCGACCACCAGAATGGCAACAACTACAACAACAACAAAAGTTTCCACTACCACTCAAGCTACTCCATCAAACATGGAAAGCACAACTTTCTCCAGAGGGATTCTTTTGACTTCTAATACTAAAACCAGATCCACCACGCAGAGAATCAGACCTACCAGACGAACTACACCTACCCAAGCTACCTCACCTCAAAGCAGAAGATCCACAACTCGGAGTACCAGATCTACAACTCAGAGCACCATATCTACAACCCAGAGTACCAGATCCACTACCCAGAGTATCAGAAGCACAAGACTCATAAGTACCACAACCAGAAGTTCCAAAACTATCAGACCTCCAACCTTGAGTAGCAGAACCACTGAAACTAATACTAAGAGAATAAGAACCGATATGCCAACTACTGAAATAGTTAATACAGAAGCAAGCACTATTTTAATGACTTCACTACCGGTATCCACAGAAAAAACAGCAGAAACAACATTACTAATCAACGCCAAACCAAGCACGTCTCTAGGAATACTTTCACCAGTAACAACATTACTAACTCCACAAATAAACATGTCTATGATACCATTGACAACTCTGTTGCCAATCGTAGTCGGTGTTGCCGTTCTGCTAGTCTTGGCTGGTATGATAATATTTTTCTGTTGCAAGCGAAAAAGGTTGACAGTAACTGCTACATCCAACATGAATAATAACAAGCCAACAAGCTCTCAAAATGGCCAAGAACCCTGCAAAAATGCTTGGTCAAACAGCGGACCTAATTTGGTTGCTAATGTACTCTATGCTCCTGGAAGATTCAATGATGTAGATGTAGAAGGTGAAGATGAGACATATAACAAGCTGTATTTTCTTCCACAAAAAAAGTCAAACAAACAGAATGAACAGAGAAATAATTACAGTCACATAGAAATTACGAACAACATTCCCATCATGTTTAATGAAAAAGAACAAGTATACAACGAACTTTATTTTTCGAAAGAATCTGCTAAAACTAACTATAAATCTTCAGCCACAAGCAGAAACCCACATGGTGCTTTCAAAATCAAAGAAAGAATTGAGAAAACTCGAAAAAATCAAACTAACTTTCCCAAAAGCGCAAATTCGTTGAGTCATAACGATTCTAACCATGCTCTCTTAAACGACGAAGTTAACATTTACAATGTTCCATACAACTTGTAATAAAATGATTGGCACTTTTTACTCTACTGGAGAATTTTTTTTTTTCTTAGTCTTGTACAAAATGTACGTTATTTTGTACGTGATTGGACTTGAAATACAAACTATATGAAGATATTTGAAGGTATCAAAAGCATTCTTTAAAATGTCACGCGTTATTCAAAATACATGTTGTTACACGAAAATATTGCTACTCGACGATAAAGACCAAATTATGATATCAGCCCAAGCAAATACTTAGTAATTCGTAAAAACGCTAAGGTACTACAGTCTATCACCTAAAACCCAGACTGAGTCATTTATGCGTCATGTCATATTTTTTCTATATACTCTTAGTTGAACTTTTGCGAATCAACGCCTAAAGTTTCAGATTGGCATAAATTTACTTTATCCATGTAAAGTTATGGTGTCATATTTTCTGTCGTATATGACACTCACTACCAGTTTTTTTGAGTTCAACTGCACAGTTACCTCATAGATGAAGTTCCTGTTACAATGTAAAAATCAATATTTTTAAAACAATACTGTAGTTTGTTGGTAGATTATGAATTGTTTATTACAGGATAAAAATAAAGAGTACAACCAAAACGCAGGAATTTCTGAATAAACTTCGATGATGCTGTAAGTGTTGGATGAAACGTCAGTTATTAACTGTACTCCTGCGTTTCGGCTGAACGCTTTTATTCCTAAAATGTTGATTCTAAATCGTTATTTGTTTTTGCTAAGCATTTGGGAAAAGTAAATACTTCAGCTAGAATTTATTATTTTAGCTTTTCGTAATATTTTGAGCCAATATTGATTTTTTCTTTGAAAGGGATAATTATGTTTTTGTTTGTTTGTTGGTCTTTTCCCTAGTTTTTTGTTCGTTTTTACCTTAATTTGTTTTTTATTATCTGCAATTGTGTTCTTCGCAAGAATTACACGTAGTTCTGGAATTAAGATTGTAATTTTGTCAAAGATCTTCTTTCACATTGTTATTCAGGGACTAAATGAGCAATAGCCTGATAACCGCCATGAGCTCAAAGTGAACAATTCTGATTTTTGTGATCAGTAACGTGGCTGAATGTCTTACGGCATAAAAGACAATGGCAAAGACTAACTATCGTGATTATCGTCATAGAAAAGTATGCAACATAATTTAAGCAATTATCTTTAACTTTATGCTAAGCGTTTGGTGTTGTACCAATTGCCAAAACAAAACAGATTATCCACTTAAAATGGGAAGCGCCAAGCATTCTAATTTCAAGAATTGCGACTGCATAAAGAGAAGCCAAATGCATTCAATAGCACCAAAACTAAATGCATTCATTGTAGCAGAGCTAATGGTTGATAATACGAAAGATACTCTTTTAAGATGGGATGCAACGAAAGATTGGTTGACACCAACTTCAAAAGAATGGTCATAATTGTAAATCGAGCCGGGCTTTTTGGATTGGGTTCGGGCCTAAAGATTGGAAAAATTTGGGCTTAATTTGGGCCTGAGACGTGTTTTTTGCCTTAGATGTAGAAAATTGTTATCAAAATAACTTGGCAATAACGCTCAAGTTTTTTAGACCAAACTTAACTTTCGGGTTTTTTCGGACACGATTTGGGCTTCAAATTAGTTTCCGGGGTTTGGGTATATATTTTCAGGTTCGGGCCGAACTAATCGGCCCATTTACAACTCTGAGAATGGTATTAGGGTAGACATTCCGACCTTTCAAAATTTATTTTGTTTATTTATTTGTTTCAGATCAAAAAATGTTCTATTGTATACTAACACAATTATAGATCAAGTAGTTTGGTAAAACATTCAACTGGCAAAGCAGAAAAATGTCTCAATAAAATTAAGATAAATGATGCAAAAAACCTGCCAGTTGGTCGAGCAGAAACGCGTTTGTCTCTGGAGCGGGAGATCTGAAGTTCAAATCTAGGGCGATAAAGTCTAGAATACCAAAACAATGCAGTCAGAATCGACACGCTTGAGTGATTTTCCAATTTTAATTTTGTGTGTATGTTCGAAAGTTTTGGGAATACGAAACAAAGGTATTTAAGTCAAGTAAGGAAGGAATTTAAGTCAAGTAATTATCAAGAAATCACTCAAGCGTGTCAATTCTGACTGCGTTGCTTTTGGTGTTCTATACTCTTCCATCTAGGACCGGTCGAATCGGACACAGGACACAGTGTTGCCAATGGCTTGCCAACGCCGCGACATTTCTTCGAAAGAAGCTTTGTCTCTCGGGCGCAATGATGCGAAGATGGATCCAGCAAACTTGTTACATGCTTCGGCGTAAAACACCGAGTATAATGAAATATTTGATTTGATGCAAAAAAAACATTGCACTTGGTAGAAAAAAGAATAAACATTTTCCATAAGAACAACGATAAAGATGGCAATTGACGTTAACTATTGATTGACATGGACAGTAATGTTTCAGAGCTTTTGTAGCAATTTTATAGCATTCAAGTGGTTTTGGAATGCGGCGAGGTTTGAGAATGCAAACACAACGCTAATTCGAATTCTTCGTGTCAACCTGCCAAGCTGAAATTTATTCCCAGCCTATATCAGTTTATCATTATGTCATGTTTGGCAATTTGTTCGAGCATACGCTCAAGTAGGACATTGCATCTTTGGTATTTTTTTAATAAATAATTAAATCACGCTTGCAATGAAAGATTGCCATCGTAACAATAGTCGCAATATGATTCAACAAAGGAAATAGTTAGCTAATAATAACTTCCCAATTTATAAGAAATGATGTAAAAATTACGTGGAAATCAATACAAGCGCTTGCAACAGCTTATACCAAATTTCGATAACGCGGGAGCTAATAATTTACCACGAGTTCACAATAATTATCATATTAGGTGAAAAAGAAGACATCTAAATCAGCAAGATCTACGCAAAAAATATGTTGTACTGGTTAATTGTTATATCATAAACACTTTATTTAGTGGTATGACTAGGGCCGTTTTTATTTTGACCTAAAAAAAAATTCTGACTTTATTTTAGCTAAATTTTGACTTTATTTTGACCTCGAACGTTTTGGCCTTATTGAACTCCAAATTTTGATTAAAAAAAAAGTTTTGTTATTCGCAATTCAATCAAGTTTGAAGCACGTAACCTTTTTCGCTTTTCATTAACAACATATAGAAAGAAAGTAAATCAGTCAGTCTTGTGATTAAAGTAACTGCTGGACAAAAGACTTAGGAATCTGCACACATTTTGATGTCAATTACACTTTTTTCAATAACTAGTAAATTTTGGATAGAAATTTGCTGTTCTTAAATTTTCACGAATTTTCGGTCTCATTCGGTCTTAAATTTTTTTTAGAAAAAACATTGACACAATTTCAATCTTGCTTGGTAAAAAGTTGCATTGTGTGAAAGTTTTGTCAATTGCTAAAGTTGTGAAAGCAAAACAGTGCAGTTCTTAGATTTAACAAATCTGGGGCGACATGACAGAACGTGCTAACGAGCACGGAAAGGCCATTCTCGCTCGCTAAAAAGCGCTAAGGAGCAAAAAATCTTCGTAGACTAATTGCCATTTCTGAGACGTCTCGCCCAACACGCGTTAAAACGGCTCGCTCGAATTTCTTTGCGAGATGTTTGTAACCTCTGTTAGTACGTAATAAATACCCCATTGCGACGTCAGATGCATTTCTACTTCAAAATAATGCGTTCAAGCGTATTGTATGTACTACATTGTTATGGAAACAGATAGTTTGAGCTATGCGTGATTATTCTACGCAAGCAAATTCTTCAACTGATAATAATTAGTAAATGAACGACAAAAGTTAATTATATTTTTGGATCTATGTAAAATATGAACAACTTTTTCCATACAATAATTTTTTTAATGAAGTAAATCGCCCTTGAGGTTGTTGGTGGGTAAACTCATATGTTAACAGTAACTTTAGGTCTTAAGGTTTCAAAATTTTTCAAAAGTGAGCAAGTCGAAGTACACTTGCTTTTTAGAACCGGTAAATCTTGAGTTTAGACTGGCTGTTTTTAATTTTTTGTCAATATTTAGTCTCATTTGTTCTTGATTTTGTAAAAATTTTGAGAGCATCGATGTCAATTTCAGCGGGCATGTTTGAAACACTGTTTAATTCCTATAGCTCTGTCTGCTTAAGACTTAAGTGAAGGCTTTTTTCTTGCTTTTGCAGCATCGTAAAATTGCAAAAGCAAAAAAGCAAACTTTTTTCAAGTTGAACAACTGCGGAAAAAATTTCTCGATTGCTTGCGCAGAGCAACAGAGCTTTATAATCTTGAATAGTTGCAATTTTGCTTGCAAACACAAGAAAATTACTGAAATTTTATCGTTTTGAATCAGCTCTAATTTTAGTTTCTATGATTAGTTTGAATTTTTTTTTTTTGGTTTGTTTTGCTGCCGAGGCTGGCAGTGTTTTTAATTTTTTCTTAAATTTTGAGCAAAAATGAGCCTCGTGTTTTAGAAAATCGTTCTTATAAAAGGAGTGTGTTACTATTTTTGTCAACTTGCACTACTTAGCATTTTTTTATCAATCGAAACAGCAAATGGTTCTCAATGCAATTCACTTTTTTTAGCAGTCTAACAGCAAACATGGCGACGATTTGAATTACTTTTCAGCAAAAATTCGCATGAGTTAGAAGTTTTCAATATTTTGCCATTAAATTTCTAAACCAAAAAGATTTCTCGCACGCTTAAAGAGTGCTTCAAGATCCTCTTTAAGTTGGCGAGGAAAATGTGATGTTTTTATACTCGAACTGCTTTCCGCAATCGCTCGAAGAAATTTAGCGAGCAAGAATGACGTAACGGATTTCGCAAGGCTTTACATACACGTGCAAAAATGACCTCTTACAGTTAGCGAGTATTTCGTTCGTTAGTGCCTTTTAAAAAAAGACTCATTATTAAAGCGAACGAGGAAATTTCTTTCATGTGCCCCCTGGTTAATTTGTTGTGATATACGGTACTGTATAATAAAAATTGACTTTTTGATTTTTGAATTTGGATATATAATGTTCTTAGTTATTTTGATCATACCGAAGCTGGATTCCTAATTTGTTTTTAATTTAAAAAAAAATGAGTTTCGCGTTATTATAAAATCATTTTGATAAAAAAGTTAACCCAGGCAATTATATTGCAACATATTGCAATTTATTGCAGAAGTTTTAGTCGCAAAACTTCATTCAAACATGTATAAAGTTGCTTGTAATGTTTGATTGCTTCTATAATATCCAAAAAATGAAGAAAAAGCCCTTTTGTTTGCTTTTGAAAAAGAATTTTTGAGCACATACAAATTTGACAAACTTTGACCTAACCCAAAATTTTGACTTTATTTTGACCTATACAATTTACTTAAACTGGCTCCAGAGCACCCTAAATCAATGTTAGCATACGTTTGATGACATAATAAAGCCTTAAAAAAAATTTGATTTATTGACTTTTGTGGGCTCTAGTTATGGCCATAATCTCATTATAGTAAAATGTAACGTTCTTACTGGCATATGTTTCAAGTACGACTCTTAACTAATTTAATGAACTGCGAAAAAAAACGCATTCTTACTTAATTTGCTGCACAACGAGGGATGCTGCGTCTTCTCGAGAAGATTCTGATTCCAGAATCTAGATTCATCTTGCAACCAAGAAAAATTGAGTACAGATAAGACTCTTTACTGCAATGCTATCTCTGTTTGGTTGCTTTGACAGAGCAAAATTAACTGGCAAGAAATTGAAAAACTTGAATGAAATAGGCCAATCACTAACTAGATGATGAGTTCGTTTTGACTCCAAAACTTTGCACCATCGTATCTTTCTCGCGATAGAAGCAAAGAATAAAAAAAGCAATTAAGCAAGCGATCATTATAAGAGTAAAGTGATTACAGATAAGAGTTAAGTTCATTTTTTACTTTCATCAGTTTGTCATACCACAGGCTTGCTTAATTTAGTTCAAAAATCAAATGTGTTCGAGCAGTAACGAGTTTGTTTTTAGAGCGGGAGGTCTAGAAGGTTCAAATCTCAGACTGGTCAAATTGAACAAAGTGTTTTCAATGGCTTGCCACCGCCGTGAGATTTCTTCGAATGAAACTGTGCTGCCCGCGCGCAGTGACCGGCAAACTCGTTACACGCTTCGGCGTAACACAGCGAGTATAATGAAAGATTTGATTTGACATGCACACATTTCAGACCCTTTTCTTCGTTACAGTGCTTGAATCCTGAGTCATACCAAGTAACACAAAAGTTACGGACATTTTGTGTACCTTCGTTTACGAAGGTGTCAATTTCGACACTGATGCGTGTAACGTAAAACATAAGCTGCAATACAGCAAAGTTTAAGTGTTTATCTACGCGTTCTTGATAAGATTAAGTTTGCTGTTGGATATTTAATTTTTAACTCTGAATTGTAGTATTCAATGCATTGTAGTTCGATTCCAAGGACTTTGCAAATAGTGCAAAAATAATAGCAAAGTCAAATGAATGGTATTTTATTCTAAAAACACCGCTAACGGAGCAAGCTCCACAGGTTGGCTTTGTGCAACGCAAGCACAAACAAGTAGCTGCATTGCAGCAACTTTTGCCGTGACATTTGCTTCTTTTGCTATCTGGATAGGCGGAAGGAACAGCGACGGCAGATGTAGATGTACCGGTACTTGTTGATTCAGGCTCTTTACGTAAATATTTCATCAATTGAAAAATAAGCTGTCGGCGACTAATGCGATCTTCGGCACATTTTACAAACAATATTTTTGCATTTATTGCTTCTATATCAAGAATATTTCCCCATACAGAAAAGAGCCAACTTTTTATCGTGTTGTACAGAGACGAGTCATCTGCTTGAAATAGTCAACACCAACCTTAATTTTGTTACGGAATAATATAACATTTAGCTTTTGTTGACGAGAATCAGTGTCCACATCTGGCGAGGAAGGCATGGTTAAAAGAAGACATACAGACATCTTCCGTTTTGGTTGGTAATTGACAAACAAAGCGTTGCTTCTATCATGCCACATAAAGCGACTATGATAGATTTTGCCTGGAAGTGGTTGCGTCATTGGAGACGACAGCTCACTGTGATTTTTTCTTACAGTTCCTACAATCGATATTTTGTTCCGAGCAAGTTTTTCAGCCACTGGTATTGAAGTAAAAAAGTTATCACAATTACTGTAAATTGCAACCTTTTCTTTTTATTTTATCTGTGAGCTTTAGCATCACAGATTCTGCCAAAGGAGTTACTCCTCGCTCTTTTTGTTCTTGAGCCCCCAAAAACAGCATGATATTAGCAACATATTTCGTTTCGACATCTGCCAATACCCAGAATTTAATCCCGTATTTGTCCGGCTTCTTTGGCATAAACGTGATGAAGGGGCAGCGAGATTTTACAGGCATTAGCTGCTTATCTATAGTAAGGAAAAATTTGCAATTGCATATTGTTTGGCATATAGATGAAAACGTTTCAAATACTTCCCAAATTGGCAAGAATCTATCTGCTCTAGGTCCAGTTCTTTGTCTGTTTGGTTTATCATCAAATCTCAAGTATTTGAGAATGTTTAGAACCGGTCTCGTGGCATCGTTTTTGAAAAAACAGAAATATCACATTCTTTGTGGTAGAGAAACCATACGGGATGATTTTTGCCGTACAAACCTCTACCGAACTGAAGGGCAATGAAAGCTTCCAGTTAACCTAGAGTCAGGGAAAAGTTGGTATCTCCTCTTCTGTGAGCCTCTTCACTTGAGTATGTCACAACAAATCGAAGAATAACTTCAGGAAGGAAGTGCTTTCATGCATCATATGGTGTGGAAATAGACTGCGAAACTTATCTGGGGACACCACTTGCACCTGTATAGACATTGTGGCCGGGAGTTCTTTCAACGACTGAAGTTGGACTATTTTTCCATACCGTCTTGTCCTTTTCTAAATGTATTGAAGCACCATTAGCATTTGATCCAACAGAAGGACTGGAAATATCTGAATCCGAATTGCTGGATTCGCTACTTTCAAAGCTGTTCGAGCTGCTGCTAAGCAGACGCATCTTTTCTTTGTCTGGCAGCATCAACCACTGATGGAAGATTTTCATCTTCTTGTTGATTTTCTTCCTCATCTGATAAATCATCATTAGTGAACCAGTCAGTAATCAAATCGGCAGCTTCTGCTGCAGTGTGCGGTTGATGCTTCATAAGATCTTTGACCAATTGCAACAATGTAATATGTCTCTAACTCATCACTAAAATAAGAATCAAGCAAAAAAGTAAATAAATCTTTAAAACAATTATTCCGTCTAAAACAGTTTTACTTATCGTTATGCCGTAGAAACGGACAAACTAAAACTTGTCAATTTTATTAGTTCAATAAACAGTAAAGCTTCGCTGTCAGTATCCCATGTGCATTCGCTGAGCCTGACCTCTTCAGTCTCCAGTGCAGTGTCCAATGAAAAATTAGACCAGTATTTAATTGTTACTCAGCACATTTTCATAAACTATAGAAATACCAATAAACCCTTATAACTTATATCGAATATTAAATAATTCAAAGCATAAGTTCCCCCTGAAGAACGTAACGAAGAAACAAAAAATAGGACATTTTTTGCTGTATGAAAGCATGCTGAGTAGACTAGTTTTTTTTCTATAACTTGTAATAAAAACGCTATTCTGAAGTCTATAAGCTACCTGCACATTCTTACTATTTTAAAATATCAAGCTGTGTAAAACAGTGCTTAAACCTCGAACATTTGAAAACTCATTCTGCATATTTAGTGAACCATTCGAAAAATAGCAAATTTTTACTGTTTGATTTGATGAACAAAACCGCTACTAGTTAGAACTTAGAAGCCCAAGTAAGAACTATAGATGGTTTCTCACCGCAGTTTTGTTGACAAATCTAATTATACAACTCATAATTAAACTTTCAAACTAAACTGAGCGAAAAGAAACCAGAAGAAAAAGCGCATTTCATGAGCTTCAGAACTTTTCGCAAGCAGAAATGCTATTGAGTCGAAAATGACACCTCCGTAAACAATAGGGTGTTTGAAAGTTAAAATACGAACTTCTTAATAGTAGCATCTGGACTAGAAACTAAAATCGCGGCGCAGACAAGTTGAGGCCTAAGTCAACCAGCCAATTTTGCCGATAAATCGTTTCTTTGTTTTTGCTTAGCAGTAGTTTTACTGGCAACGGATATAATAATTCAGAAATCTTACTGAAAAGATAGGGACAACACAATATAATCACAAATTTGGAACTTTAAAACATTTTTATTGACTTGTGGCAAACGTAAAATTAAAAATATCGCTCGTTAATATACAAATGAAGACTTTAGCGAATCATAAAGTAACACTCGGTACCACAATTTCAATTAGCAAACGCAATGACCTAGAAATTGATATTCAACACGAATAGCAATTCACAAATCAACGCGACCTTGTAATCATTTAACAACTCTTTACGAGTCATGTTGAGGGCCCACAGGAACAAAATGCTTCTAAGTACAATAATCATTCATAAACATGAATTAGCTTATACTCAGAATAAAAAAGTAACAACTATGTATTCTCAAAAGTAGCTTTTCAAGCACATTAATCAGCATAAAAACATAAAAAATAAAAACTGTACCACAAAAAAGTTAAGAGCGATTGCAATAGCACTATATTAAGAGTAATACCAGCAAATCATTAATTTAGTCTTTTAGTGACGTAGAAAAATTGATTATCGACATCGTAGAGCGATTCTGCAGTAATCAAGCAGCAATTCAGTGAGCGACAAATCAGCAGTAAGTATATCAGTGATATTGGGATCTTTTGTTTTACCAGAATAACCAGACCTGCAGTTGAGAGCTGAACAATTATTGACCACAATTAATAAAAGTGGTATTAACTAGAACATAAACTTTAAAATCATGTTAGATTTAGACCCTAGATTCCTGTAACATAAAAAAGATTGCTAATCAGGCAAGTAGCCAGACCGAAAGTTTCAGAGGGACAAGCGCAGAACTTGGGAGAGGGCAATATTTTTTCCTCAATCTTTGCAATTGTATGGTTTTGAAACTAATCATTTTTGTTTTGCTCATGTGTTTGCAGAAGCTTCATATTTGTTTGTTATCACAATGAAAACTGTCCATCGGAGTGCATTTGGTCACACATCGGCTACATAATTACATTTTGCATGAAATATATCAGTATTTTTTTTACTTTTGTATTTTATTCCAAGACCGCCAAAACACAAAGCAACAACACAAAAAGTAGCAAAAGATCGAGGTAAAGGCAGAAGCAACAAAAGCGATATACGTTATAACATGCTCACTAACAATAGGTTTACCATATTTTCATCACCAAAAAGGAGGACACTTTTTTAATGAAATTTGATAAGAGCTAGTTGTTCTGCATCGCCTAAACGGCAAAAGACAAACGAAAGCAACAATTATTTTAGCTATAGGTCAAAGTGTTATTACCACTAGCGTACGCAGGATTTTCGAAAGGGGGGAGGGGCAGAAAATTTGAGAATAATGAAGACTAAAAGAAAAAGGTCTTCACTCACTTTTAGTCCGTTTTTCTGCCCAAATTTACGTCATAAACACCCCCGACTGTCTTAGTGGAACCTGGTAAGACGTAAGCTATAGCGCGTGCGCGATATATAGGCCTACTTTCAATGATCTACAGTAACTGATGATATATTATGCATTAAAGGCTGCGTGAGCGGACATGTTTAATCTGTTCAAAATGTCAAAAAGGAGAACATTTGGGCATTTTTTCACGTCCTCGGAGGACAATTTATTTTTCATTAAAAAGGAGGACATGTCCTCCAAAAAAAGGACGTATGGTAACCCTAACTAACAATAAAATACAATCTAGCAAACAGAATTGTAGCATGGCTGCTTCACATGTATAGGCACTACACAAGCTATATTTGCAAGATTTTTACGAACTATTTACAAATTGTAACAAACAACAGCATAAACAAGGAACAGTAACACGTGTACTACTATAATCTTTTCCAGAATATCAAAAACACACAACAGGATAATAACAGTACATCAAGTTTTGTAAATGACCTATGCTTTTTGAACGTATGTTGTAACAGTAAGCTAAGGCTAACTTAAGAAATAGCCGAATCATGAATTACTATGCACGCTACAATTTAGCCATTGACCATTGATTAGCCAGCCCCTGTATCATTATTAAACAAAGGTTCTACATTATAACAAAACGATTGTAGCGGAAATCATGTACAAGATTTCCCCTTAAGGAGGTCCATCGTTTATCTAGATTGAATCTTAACAACATCCGACGAGAATCGAAATCAAATATAATGTATAATAAAACGATTACACATGTAGAAATATAAAAGATGTACCTATATCAATGAAGAAATGTCATTAATTGGTGAAGCTGCACAACGGCTCAGGTGTAAAATTTACAAGGCTGGAACACTTCATTATGCTAACGTATGTTCCTGTTGACTTAGTAAATTTGAATTTTTTTTTATAAATTCTTTTACAGTTTGGAAATTTTTGCGTAATATAAATGTTGGAAATGACGATGCAACATGGAAACTTTTAGATGGCGCACACACAGTGGCGCACCCAGGATTTTGTAAAGGGGGGGGCCATAGGGGCGAATCCCAAAAATATTTGCAGGTGGTCCGGAGGCAACGGGGGTCTGGGGGCGGAACCCCCAGAAGGTAGCAATTTTTGAAGAATTGAGTGCAAAATAACTCATTTGGGGAACACATGTAGTAACTTTCGGCTGAATTTTATCTTTCACAACTTTTCAAATAAACTATTTTACGAACCTAAACTTGCGACTAATGGTCAGGAGTTTCGACATTAAGCGTGAAACGTATGTTCAGATTAACAAAATCGATGTCTATTGATTTTAATACCATATTTTCCGGCTAATCAGCCGACTCGTCGAATAAGCCGAGTCCAGTTTTTAGCTTTGAAAATGAAGGTTTTCATATTACCGCCAAATAAGCCGAGGAAGAAAAAATGCGTTTAACTACCGTATTTACACAGGAAAAAATAATGGCTTGGATCAAGCCATTGAAGTCATTTACTGGCTATCTTTCAGCCGATAGCTTATATGTAGCCAATGACTTCTTTTCAGCCAAAAAATGGCTACGTATAAGACAAATTTATGCAAATATTTGATTGGCTTAAATATAGCCAATTTTAAGTCAGCTTTTTGGCTTATAAAAATAATGGCTAAAATTAAGCCACTACAGTTATTTCGTGGCTATCTTTAAGCCATCGACTTACATTTAGCCAATGGTTGTGTGTTTAGCCAATTCCTGGCTGTTTATCTCGCAAAATTGATGCTTGCGTTTGTTTGGCTTAAATCTAGCCAAAATTGTTTCAAAAAAAAGCCATCGTGTGGCATACACGTTACAGTCGGCTTTATAATAGCCATTTTTTTGTGTGATTTTGTGAGCCAAAAATTTGACCAAACATATGGTGATACGTGATTAGTGGCTAACAAAGAAACAGCCAAATAAATCAATAAACTATTTATAAGCCATAAAATTGGCTAAAAAAACTAAACAAAACAAAAAATTAACTCTGGCTATTTGTGAGATGAAGTTTATTTGACCATCGATGAACTTCTTATTTAGTAGACTAGAAACAGACGCGCGGAGAAAAAGAGGAGAGCATTGAAGAAATAAAGGTTGGTCTTGTACTTGCGAAGGTTTTTTGTGGTCACGTGTATTCGACCGATTTGATTCCACATATTTGTAGAACATGTGAACCGTGAAAGAAAAAAGTCATGCTGATTGAACGAATCGGCACATTCCAAGAACAATAAATGAACTGTAAATCAAAAAAGATAAAACTGTCAGTTTCCAGTCTACTAATAAAGAGTCTATGGTATGACTGAAATGAAGCCAAGATTGTTCAAAAAAACAAACCATTATATGGCTTACAGATCCGATTTAATAACCAGAAGAAGAGTCCTCGAGGACGCATTTTGATGTCCTTGGCCTTGAAGGTCAAGTCCTTGGTCTTTGCTTTGGCCTCGAAGCCTCAAGTCCTTGAAAATTGCCCTATCCTCGGCTCGAGGACAGCAGTATTTTTTGAATTAAAATTTTGTAGATCGCGTGAAAAGAATTTTTGAAGACCTTTGTTTTTGGAGATCGCCTGAAAGCTTTTTTGAAGAAGACTTTTTTTTCGGAGAACACTTGCGCTTGAGTCCTTTGTCCTTGGCCTTGAGAGGGCCTGTCCTCGGAAGGGCTGTCCTTGGCCTAGAACTTTTTTGTGTCCTTAGCCTCAAGCCTTGTGTTCTCGACTCCACCTTTGTTAATAACAGTCAACTTGTTTTATGGATTTATGTGAGCCATTTCCAAATTATGAATTGTGTAAATTGCATAACTTCATATGTTGATTTATTGGAAAAAAAATAACTAAACTATAAATATTCTATATAGGCCTAAAGCTGCCATTGAGACATATCGCTGACCATCTGATGAAAAGTGATTTAAGCAGCCAGTTGGTCGAGCGCTAACGCGTTCGTCTTTGAAGCAGGAGGTCTGAGGTTCAAATCTTGGGCAGGCCAAATCGGACACAGTGTTGCCAACGGCTCGCCACCGCTGTGACATTTCTTCGAAAGAAACTGTGTTGACGAGTTCAATGACGCGGGAATGGGCCCTGAAAACTCGTTACACGCTTTGGCGTAATACAGTGAACATAATGAAAGATTTTTGATTTAAGTTTATTGGCCAAAAAATGGCAATAATAGGCTGAAAAAAATTAAGGCTTTAATGGAAAGCGAAAGCACGAGCAAAAATATGGCCTTACTTGACACAAAAATTATTAGAAACTCCATGGGATAAGCAAGCCGTTTCGCCACCAACAGACTTGGTACCAGGGCCTCAGAGAGAAATTTTTCCTGGGGGTACGAAGATCGACGTCGGCCCCCCCCCCAAAAAAAAAATTTGTCTGGTTTTTTGCCCAAATTTAGTCTGATTTTTTGGCCTTAACTCAAATTCAGTCTGACTTTTTGCCCAAAATTAGGTGAAGAGCAAAAAAAAAGTCTTCACCCAAATTCAGTCTGATATTTTGCCCAAAATTTGGTGAAGAGCAAAAAAAAGGTCTTCACTCAAATTTAGTCTGATATTTTGCCCAAAATTTGGTGAAGAGCAAAAAAAAGGGGGTCTCCACTCAAGGAGATACGCTTCTGGGTGCGTACACCAAAACTTGACGCAGAGACATCTGAACTCTTTCGGGCCCCCTGAGTTCCCCCTGCACCTCCCTCTCGAAGGCCCTGCTTGGTACCAGTTAGCTTTGGTCGACCCCCAGTCTTACTAGCTGTCGGGATTTTTGCGACACATCTTTCTGCAAACTCCATCCGCTAGATACCCAATCCTTCAGCTTAGGAGGCTCTTCGTCAGCATTAACTTGAAGTTGGCTAACGACATCAGATATGACTGTAAGCAGTGGAAAACATGCAAAAAATTACTACACACTAACACCTATAAGTTACTGGGTTGCCATAAATTAACAGAGGTGGAGTCCTCGAGGACGTCCTTGGCCTCGAGTTAAAATTTTCGTTTTGGCAGTTTCGCTTATTTCGAATCTTAGAAGGAACACTAGTTGAACCTAAATCGCTTTTGCAAAGTGATGTACAGATGTATTCCTTTTTTTTTTAAAGATAAAGAAATCAGTCAAGCATAAAATTGCTTTTTTTCAAACTTTTGTCTTTCACGAAATGAAATGCGGTCAGAAGCGAAATTACTTAGTGAAAAGGCGAAATCACTGTGACGAATTCACTTTGTGGCAAGGTTACTGGCAACCGTACGGATATGCCTATTGTATTAAGCGTAACCACTATGGAAAAGGTGTCACTTAAGCAGAAATCAGTTGCTTTTTTCAGGTTTGAGTGAGATCTAATTTACCAGTAGTTTAGGCTACACAAGGTAGGTACTTTTTGCTATTGCTAATCCAAAGTTCTTGTGAACGCCAAATAACTTGCACTCTAATGGTGTGAATAAAAACAGCGGATATAGCATATTAGAGTGATAGCAGATATAGCTCAGCTAGGTGGTCTGGGGAAGCCCTGGTGTGCTCCCAGATCCCCTAAAGTTTTAGCCTTTTAATGTTCTTAAAAAGCCTACTGGTAGGTTCTACAGTATTTTGTAGGCTGTTTGTTTAGAATTACAGACTGTGTCAGTAGACTTTGAGGACTGCATATTGGTAGTCACTTCCAGCTTCAACTGACTGGTGGTGTGGTACACACCACAGAATCTTAAATTACCATACCGGTATGTCATAGAATAGGCTATCAAATAAACCCATGACTTATCATTTGCTGTTAATTGCAGGTAACAATTTCTGCCTGCATTTTCAGATTGTAATGTTGTTTTTCATTCTTGTTGTAAAATTACAAGATTGTGCAGGCTAAGAAATTTTGATTGATAATGGTACTGTAGGTACCTGCAAGTCCAAAGCATAGGCTACTACCGTACTGTAGCAAGCAAAACAGTTGTGCAGAAAAAAAAAAATCTGTAGCTCAGTAAATTGAATTTTGAGAATGTAACTATTTTGGTCAATACCAAACCTCGTTTGGTAGCCTATTGCTTACAAATGTGTTGCTTTTTTTTTTGGCTTACAAATGCAATTGCTACTGGCTCATTTCTTCCTTTTGTCGGCAGCGGAGCAGAGAGGGTAACGGCGTAATTTTTACAATGACTCTGGTCGAATGATCTGGGTTCAACCTGCACCCTAGTCACGTTATTGTGTCCTTGGATAAGACACTTTACGATGATTATCTCTGCTTGGAGGGTTTGAACAAGCAGCAAGTTCAGTGGACAAGAATTTGAAAAAAATCCACAAGAACATTGGATCATTGGAAACCCCTTAGCAGGTGCGGATTCCTCCAATCACAAAGTAGTCGTTGTAATGAAAAGTGTGCGGATCGTCCAATAAGTTAGCGTCTTGCGCTGTTTAGTGACAGGAGGATAAATATGTGCCACAACAAGAACAAATAAATACTTTTTTCATGCTGTGGCTGGCATTGTTCTTAGTTTGTTCTTAAATTTGGAATAAATATGGAGCCTCATATTCTTCTAAAATTGTTTTACCAAAAAAAAATTGGTCTACTTTGTTTGCTAATTTTAATTGGTAGTTTGCATAATTTGTTTTGAATAATGGTTTCATACCATAGTGCAATTTGAGCAGTGAGTTTATTACAATTATGCTACTGTATTTTTTAAAACTTCACATTTGTGCTTGTGAGCACAATTATTTAGGGGGGCTTGCGGAAATCCTTGTAGTGTAAGAATTTTTGGAGTAGGCCTAGTTGCCCTATGGGCATTGATTTTATGACTTGCATTGCCCACCTTTAACGTTAACCTGGAATGAAACATATGAGATAGCCTAGGTCAGAGCTGGTGCAAAAGTTGTTCCTCTCAGCTCTTGCCGTAAGGTTGAAACAAAAGTTACCTTATATACTCATGAATAGGTCGCAACTTTTTCTTATATTCAAAAAAAAAATATAGGTGCAACCAATTCGCTCGACAGTGCAAATCGTCACCAAGTCGGAACAAAATCAAAAGTTTTCGGCTATTGCATGTACCGTATTTTTTAGCTAATAAGCCGTTTTAGACACAAATTATAGTGGAAATGTGCTATTGCCACTGTGGTTCCATGAAATACGGGTGCATGCGCTTGTGCACACACATACCAATGCAAGGCAGTTTCATAAGCGCACACGCACATGCGATTGCTCAGCGTGTGTTGGATTTTCCCGCTTTGTTAAGAAAAAATGGCTTTGCGATTTCAATGCAATGCAGTTCAATGCTAAAAAAACAACCAATTGCAGTAATTTTCGAAGTTATCTATGCAAAAAAGCTAGGGAAAGGGCCTTTTAAATCCCTAGATTTTCAGAGCGACTTATGTGCGAGTCAACTCTAAATTAAACTTTTTTAACACTAAACTAATAGTGCGACCTATCGGCGAGTATGTATGGTAGTTGTTTTTTTTGCAGCTTCGGGTAATCTAGTTGTGTAAAATATGCCTCGCTTAGCTATACTTGCACAAATAATTGGTTTGTCTTCTGATGTAATTGCAGCTTTTGAAGGTAAGGTGTTCCTAGATGTTATTTTCTTTAGAGTTTTTGTAAAACATTGTATAAGTACAGTTGTCTAAACAAAAAAGATTAACCAACACGTTAGCAGTTGCCCGTAGCCTATCATTTAAAGGTGTTTTGTAGACACAACTTTTTGTACTATCAACAAAAAGTAAATCTACGCTAGCCTACTCTTCAAATTAGCGCAGATTGCGTTTTAACTGATGATGCTTTACATACTTTTAGCAAAATGTTTTGAAAAGAGTTATTGCTTATGTGAACACTGTACTGTATGATATTAGTTTTTCTTAAGGCCGGGATCACACAATCAAGATTTTGTACAATTTTCTTGCATTAATGTTTTTGGAGCTGTCACATCTAGTCGCTATTTCCTTGCACAGTTTCTTGCCAGACAGAAACGTCTGGGTTTTTCTGCAAACAAATTGCCGAAGCTGTCACTAGTATTTTTTGCATTGCGTAGTAGTTAAGGAATTTTCTTGAAATTTGCAGTGGCGATAGTAATACTATGCACTTTGGCAGGCAATTTATTGTTATTTCTCGTTTGCCGAAATTATTTGAGCACATTCACAAAAGCAAAAAGCTGCAGCTATACAATAATAAATAGCTATATGAGTTCTGTCGCAAATTGCGTGCGCAGACTATGTAATCTTTTTTCGACCTGCATTGAAATGAATATATAGATGGAAAATGTCAAAATAAGTTTGTTTGTGTGGGACTCGTTAGCGTATATCGTACCTTTTTTCATGCTATGTTATCTATTAGATCAATAAAATGTGCATAACGTTGCATGATTGGTCAAGTTATATTAAACCAGGTATGTTCTTTCGGGTACTTGCGGTTACAGAGGGCTCAATAATTGGACATAGGGTAAATTGAAGCTTTTTTTATTTTTAAATAAGAATAACTAAATAAGAGCGGTTTTGTTTGGTTTCTTACAAAATCAGCTTGAAATAGCTGAAAATTATCTGCTGAAATTTATCTTAACTACTTAAAAATGCAACAGGCTCTTTTGCCAGTGGACATGTCGAGTTTTAACTAAAAAAATATTAAAATTATCAAAAACGTATCTCTAATTGCATTATCTCGGCTCCAGCGAAAGCTGGGCCGGAAGAATTTTCTGATCAGATGGAAATTTTTAATATTTTGGTTAAAGCCAGATCACACATTGAATACTTATTAAAGTTTAATTCTTACTAAATAGTCAGCAAATGCGTACCTCCATTTGATCTGTATCTAAAATTTCCAAAACTTCCTTTTAAGAATCTGATATTTTTGCTCTATTCTTGTACTCAGAATTAAATGTGTTCCACAAGCACTGCCTTTCATTGATTTTGCTAATTAAAACATCAATTTCATGAATTGACCAGACGGCATGTTGATCACACTATACTGCAGTTATGGTTAATAACTTTTCAGAATCATTTTCGAAAAGGCCAAGCTCAAGTTCGAAGTAGGAAAAATTGGGTAATCGATAAGCGATTGTGAACAAAATAGCAGGCAACACATTTAGGTCTTTAAAGAAATATGAGAAAAAAACAGGCACAATGTTATATTATGTCATTGTTGATTAAATCAAAAACGTGAAATTTCTTACAGCATTTTCGCTTGATAATTGTGACGCATTCGTTTTTTGCGTTGACTTTGGCGACAATTTTCGTATTCTGCGGTTCACAATTTTCAAAAGCACATCTAAAAGCTCAGTTTTCTTTGTAGAGAATGGCGGCTTTTTGAAAACTTTCTGGCAAAATATAGCTTGGTTCTATTTCCCTGCAAGAACTTAGTTAGACTTTCTAGACACTGATTTTCATTCTCACACAGGCTGTGCAATATAACTGATGACAGGTGCCCGCAATACTATGCCATGGACTTGCGATACATTTTTCACGATTGATGCAAGAAAATTGTGCAAAAACTTAATCATGTGATCCAGGCCTAACAAAAAAATTGTGTTTATGAAATTCATATTCAACTAGTAATTTCTGGTGTCATGAAGTTTATTTGGGGTTTTTAGATACCAGTATTCATAAAACTTAGCATTTGCCAGACAATGTTTGTTGAACACATGAAATTTGTGGTCAGTCAAAAATAGCCCAGATAATCCAGAAAAATACTAGCCTACTATTTTTGATTACTTACCATGCAGTTCAGTGTGTCTTTAATACAAGAGCCTAGCAATACTATTCTTTCTGTTGAAATTAGCTACAAAAATAGCATCGTTTACTGTTGAAATTACTGAAGTGGCTATTTAACCTGTAGCATATGGCTGATAAGGTTGCTATAGTTCTATTCTATGCAATTCTGAGGCTAGCTGATGAGAGAGCACTTTGACAAAACAGAACTGTTTGGTTCTGTAATCTTCTGTTCATTTAAGCTGTTGCAGTTCTGTTGTTCTGGCTAAGCCTGCAGGGAATATTGTAAGGTGTGTCAAAAGTAAAGTGCTTATTTCAGAAATGATATATAACTTATTGCTCAAACCAAACCTTTTGTAGCACTGCTACTAAACGCTGATATGGATAATCAGCTATGCACTCTTCCTTTAAAACAATCTTGTAAAATGAACCCAAGCATTCTTTTGAAAATTTGAAACTGTTATATTTTTGCAATTTTGTTAAATATTTTGCTTCATATGTTTTTATTCTCGTTAACAAGAATGGCACTACATTATGATAAGTTCATAATTTACGTACTATTTACTTCACGAGTTTCATTATATCGTAACAGCGTAACATACTGGTATCAAAATTCTACGTTTAAATCATCATAAACCAGAGTGAATTTGGACTATTGCAAAAGTTTTTTTTTTTTTAATGAAATTTTTGTGAAATATATTTTGCTGAAAAAACTTCAGATCGTTTACCATGCATCCACTTTGTTAATTAAACATTTGCTTCAATTTTTAGTATTTTCTCAACTGCTAATCAAAATCTGTTCAAATTCACCCTGCTGTCCAAATCCATCCAAGCTTACGGTATAATATCTACCTACTGCACTTTGACCTAAAATTTGGAGTAGAATGTAATTGCATACCATACTGCCTTTTTTAGGGTTTACAATGTGCGCTGTATGTACCAGTACTTCAGAAATTTAACTGTATTGCTCAAGCATGACGTACGCTAAGGGTACTTCTGCTGACTGATAAAGAGTACTTTACTTGTATATCATGTGCTGTACTGCCGTCCTTACTCATCAATAGAAAAAAATTACTTTCAAGAGTATAAAATCATATCTGCTTAGATGCTGGCATAGCTGTTGAAGATCTTCCTCTCATTGAAGGAAAAATGAAAGCAGAGTTCAAAAAATTTTAAATTTTTACACGAAGAAGGTTTGAAGAATTTTTTGATTCTTTAACTCAGGTTAGTATGATTCAGACATCAAAAATCAATTTTTGTTTGAATAATAGCATTCAACATTTTTCAGTTGCGAGGATGTGCTTTTCAATAATTCCAATGTAGTTGCTACTTTGAAAACAAAACGTACAGCACTGGTGCTGATAGATGGCAAGAAAGGAACAAAAGTTTTGCTACTGATGGTCTACAGTTGTCAAAATTCTTTTTATTTCCACCTTAGAGTCTTAATGAAGTAGATTGATTAATTTCATATAACTGATATATACTTTTACCTCAAATCACCAATGCAAAAATGATACTCAAAGGTTTGCATTATTTAGTATCATTTTGCACTTACAACATCGATTTTGATTAGTTGGCTGTGATGTGTTATTGTTTCACAGTTCTAAATGTAAAATATCGAACCACTTCATGAGGCTATGCTAATCGTTTATGAGCCACTATGAGTATTTAATTGTAGTTTGTCAGTTTCTTACTCTTGAACTGCTCACAAAGAACTTCAGTGAACTACTTACTGCTTGGCAAGTCTACTTCTCTCTATTTTGCAACTAATCGTTTGTTATTGTGATGCTCTAGGTTTCAGGTGTTCTTGTTTAACAACTAACGTGCCAAACAAAGTGTGCTTTGTCAAAATCTTTACATAAATCAGTTGTCGGTATCGGTCATGTGCTTACCAACTGACACAAGCTGCCATTTTTATGTTTAGAGGGTTTAAATTGAACTGGGCCACAGTCCACCAGTATCTAGACTACGGTCTTGCTATAAAATATCGTACGTGGTTTTACCGAAGACAAAATGACGCTATTCATTTCTTGCTTAGAAAGACTATGATGCCACATGAATGCGATCATAAGCTGAAGTTCGTAATAGAAGTTTAATAGCAGCAAAGGTTGTATGTAAAATGCTAGAAATTTAGTTCTGTGTATTGAATTATGTTGTAGCTCATACACTGTGGCTTCTTATACAGGTCTTTGTATACCTTGTCGAATATCAAGTTAGCTTGTTCAATGTTCAGCAATAAGCAAAATAATTAATGTGCTTTTGATATCTTTAAAAATGTCATTTTTGTTTTAGCTTATCAAAGAATTACTACGGAAAGAAAAGATTGTCGACAACCAGATACAGCAATTCAAGCAACATTGGGAGGTGTTAATACAAAAATCTCTTGAATTTTTTTATACCGATGCCGAAATCAGCGAGTTTCATGTAATGCAAAAGTTTCTTAGCTACATGATTTCAGATGCCGAGTTTTTGATCGTGTTCTATGAATTGGCTAAGAATCAAAATTATCCGCATGCGGTTGCAATAGACGATTCAAAAGGCGTGGAAAATGCTTCTCTCATCATCGAGCGTTTCATTGGTCCCGATCATCCACGTATGATACTATTACAGTACGTATATCTTGGCTTCGTATAAAGTTTTTTCACCGCTGTTTTCACCTGGCTGCCGAGTCGACTAAACTGCAATGGTGAATGGCACTGTGTTTGACCAAGCCTAGAAAAGCAAAAAATCAGTGACTATTCTTGAGTAATTGCTGGAGTTGGTGGTGTTCACTGTTCATTGACATTTTGTGTTCGCATGCGTAGGGATGTTTTGTCTAGATTTGCATTGATGTCAGGACAGTAGTTAACTGGCTATGACTTATAAGATCAACCCCGTTTTTAACATTCCTGGCTTGCTGTTCACGCCGGTTTCTAGCATTCGCTGTTTGTAGCAAGACCTGCAAGAGTGCAAGGGCAATTCTCCAAACACCGCCATACGAAAGACTACGCCTAATGTAGCCTATAGTCATCAGTATAGGCGGTAATTGATATCGGTAAGCCTAGTATGCTTACCTTAACATGTTGAATTTAATATCAACAGTCGTCAATTTTTGCTAAAAACAATAGGCTTAGCTTACCAGTATAGTTTCAAAAGTAACCATTTTTTTATTGCAAAATTTGTCTAAATTAAACTAATGTAAAATTTTTGGGTAAATTTTTATTTACGGTATATTTAAGAAATTCCGCACTGTTTTCTCCAATTTTGAATCTTAAATGGAGCTCTGACTATAGGCTACTGGTAGTTCAGTATTTGCGCTTAAAAATGCATAACTGATAAAACAGTGTTTTTAGATCTGATATTGATAGGCTACTGGTAGCTTTATTAATCAGTTATCATGTTTAATTGCAATTTATGCCGTGACAAGTTTGCTGATTTCTAATTGTGTTGTGTTTCAAAGTTCTTCAGTTTTTTGTTTGTTTTTTTTCTGTACTCTGAACGTCTGTAATATGTAGCTGGTAGCACTCCTTCTATTAGGCTACTAACAGTGAACATTAGAGTGGCTCAAAAAATACACTTTTGTTTCAAAACCAAGAAGGTGCCCCTAGAATTGTTCAAATATAACACCAAACATACTACATAGAGCCAAGATAATAATAAGCGATAAAGCACTTCACTCGAATCAGCGTGAAACCTGCAATAACTGACTTTTTTATTAATATCTCTGAAGTTTTTTTTTTTTTTTTTATCAGACTTTTATAATAAAAACTGTGAACATTTAGTAGAGGCGTAATTGGCAAAAAAAAAAAAAATTTTCCCAGGCCTAGGCCTCAACAGTAACTTAGTCGCAGTTATATGCCATTACTTTCCGTATATTGGAGCACTTGCAGCAATGTCGGCTCTCATGATTTGAAACTCAGCAAACTGGTGATACCTACTCTACTCATAAAAAGTTTTAAAGTGTCGTGCTTGTTGCTTCCTTTGTCGCAATAATCAGTATAATAATGAGTTTCTTTCTCGAACTGTTTTTGCCACGTTTGCTCTAGTTATTATCGTGTTCATTTATTATCAAGCTTGGAGCGACAAATTTGAGAAACTGAAATTTTTTTGAGAGTGTAGAAATTATTGGAGTCTTGTTGTTTTACCTCTTGATCTTGTTCGAGATTATATTATTCGTAATTGGCAGTTTACGAGTCTAGCTATAGTATTATTGTTGTAGCTTGGTTTAGCAAATGCCGAGATAAGAATAGAGTTTGGGATGTTAGCATATTCGTAGCTTTTGAAGTGCAAGTTTTAAATTGGTTGGCGTAAGTTTGTCTTAATACTTTCGATTATTGCTTTTGATTATTTTTACTAAATTTCTTTTAATTGATTATTTTGATATATTTTATATTTGCGCTAATTATGCTTTTTTTCTTTGAATAAGATTGTACTGTTACCGTAGTAACTAAATGTTTGAGAATTCGAAAAACCTCAGCAGCGACAAACTCGCGTTTTTAAAGATCCCGCCGTCCTTACAGTATTTCGCTTTTTGCCATGTGGGGCATTAGTGTGAGTTTGTGACACCCTCCCAGTTAACAGATAAATTTGTGATACTGAATGAAAAAAATTTTTGACTTGGTTTGACTAAACTGTTTAGTTCTTACCACAGCTTTTTAAAATTATGTTGCTGCAAAAGTTCATATTACCCTAAGATGCAGAAATTGAAAATTGACAATTAAGTTGGTTCAAGTCCAGTTCTAGCTTTTCAGCGGTTCAAGATGACTGCTGAAGACAATAAATTTCTCACAACTTGTGCATATAAATTGTATAATCACTGAAAACTTTTCAAAAATGTAGTTTCTTGACTCGTGACAATAACTTGACAAAAGAGGTAACAAGTTGACGATAAGCTTTGAGACAACTTATCTTGAGTAAAGTTACGAGGAAATATGTTCGTAAAACGTTGCGAAGGTATCCAGAATTGAAAAAGCCAAATTTTACTACTTGTCGCAAAATTTAGACTAGATTTTAAAACTTACGCAACAGCGCTATGACACTGCTTTTCAAAATTCTAGAAACTTTTTTAGTCTGGTCACTAAAGTCATAACGAAATAATCCAAAAAAATTTGGTTCGCTTTTATTGGTTCTTTGCTTCTTTAAAAAAAACAACTCAAAACAATTTTTTATCATATTGCCAATCGCAATAAATTTTTCTTAAAAATTTTAATTTTGATATATTTTTTGTTTTTTTCACAAAATATGTTTTATAAAAATGCAAAAAGCAATCTTGGTCGTCATGAATGCAAAGCAACGGCGATTCTGAACATTTTGAGAGGTAAAGCATGAGTTATGCGCAGCCAGATTAGAAAGTTTGTTTGTTTTTCTGGTTTGGCACCCCCAAAAATTCAAAGTGGATTCGCGCAGCCAATTCTCAACCAATCGAGCTGAATTTTTTTGAGTGGAGTTTTTCATGAATTTAAACAATTCTCTTGATTTTGAAACAAAAGTGTACTTTTGAACCACCCTAGTGAACATGAAACTGCATGGTTATACCATTTTCAGGTGGTGTCTTCATCATTTTGCAACCTAAAGTGCACAAACTCAACGAAGACCTATGGGTTTTTTTGTTAATAAATTTCGTCTGTGCAAATGGTTTGTTTTTTCTTTGAAAGAAAAATTTATACAGTTTTTTCTGTCTTTCGCCTAAATTATTATTAGTGCTATGTTTGCCGATTTGGGCTGCTGCTGCTCCTCCAATATACCTTTGAAACCAAATTTATACTGTAATTGCTGCTGAAGGCTTGCACCATCCCCACCGGTAATCGATATAGCAGTTTTCCGCCAATTTTTTGACCCACTTTTTCGTAAAGTGCAATTCGTTTTAGCCATCTGTATTGGTTTGTGTGGTGTGCTATTGCTATTGGCTGATGGGTAAATGTGCTTGCTGCGATTTGCGACTGCTGGCTTAATGTTGGTCACTAGGTGAATTGCAATGCTGTTCAATATCGTCGGACGTTTCAAACGTCATTTGTAATAGTGAAAAGATGAGAATGTATAGCGCTATGTTTGCTTTTATATACCTTGAGTTTCTATCCCTGTCTTTTGCTGCTATGCAAATACGCTGTATCATGTTGGAATATATTTTTCCTATAGCCGACCAACATCCGACTAATTAGAAAGTGATTCGATAGCTGCAAAAGGTGAGACAAAACGCAAGGTGGTATACAAGCAAAATGTATAGCGTTGTTAAATGTTCTCGTGATTTAACTATCAAATGGCGATTAGAATGCCGTACTATATTTTCCAGCATTGGAAAAATGCACACATTCCACCTATCTGTGACTAACATTAAGCCAGTAGTCGTAAATAGCACATCTTATGCAGCCGACAAATGGCTTTCCGAAAGCCGAAAATGTAAGGCAAACGTTCGCTGAAACGTAGTGCCGCAGTTCCTGCTTCATCCAGTGGCGATGTGGAAAACTAGCATGGAAGTAACCACAAATGAAAGATAATTGGAACCGATAGCTTTATAACTCAACAGATCATAGCAGCTCATAGGTTGTACAACCGAGCCGGTTAACCGCAATCGGAGCGCGCTCCCTTTTGACACGCCACAACTGGTGACCCCGACGTGATTGGATGGTCGGCGCTCGAGACGACGTTAGCAGGCCCCTTCCTACCACTGCTTTCAGAAAGGGGGAAGTGTGTCGCAGTTCCTGCTTCATCCAGTGGCGATGTGGAAAACTAGCATGGAAGTAACCACAAATGAAAGATAATTGGAACCGAAAGCTTTATAACTCAACAGATCATAGCTCACTCGAGGTTGTACAACCGAGCCGGTTAACCGCAATCGGAGCGCGCTCCCTTTTGACACGCCACAACTGGTGACCCCGACGTGATTGGATGGTCGGCGCTCGAGACGACGTTAGCAGGCCCCTTCCTACCACTGCTTTTAGAAAGGGGGAAGTGTGTCGCAGTTCCTGCTTCATCCAGTGGCGATGTGGAAAACTAGCATGGAAGTAACCACAAATGAAAGATAATTGGAACCGATAGCTTTATAAGTCAACAGATCATAGCAGCTCATAGGTTGTACAACCGAGCCGGTTAACCGCAATCGGAGCGCGCTCCCTTTTGACACGCCACAACTGGTGACCCCGACGTGATTGGATGGTCGGCGCTCGAGACGACGTTAGCAGGCCCCTTCCTACCACTGCTTTCAGAAAGGGGGAAGTGTGTCGCAGTTCCTGCTTCATCCAGTGGCGATGTGGAAAACTAGCATGGAAGTAACCACAAATGAAAGATAATTGGAACCGATAGCTTTATAAGTCAACAGATCATAGCAGCTCATAGGTTGTACAACCGAGCCGGTTAACCGCAATCGGAGCGCGCTCCCTTTTGACACGCCACAACTGGTGACCCCGACGTGATTGGATGGTCGGCGCTCGAGACGACGTTAGCAGGCCCCTTCCTACCACTGCTTTCAGAAAGGGGGAAGTGTGTCGCAGTTCCTGCTTCATCCAGTGGCGATGTGGAAAACTAGCATGGAAGTAACCACAAATGAAAGATAATTGGAACCGATAGCTTTATAACTCAACAGATCATAGCTCACTCGAGGTTGAACAACCGAGCCGGTTAACCGCAATCGGAGCGCGCTCCCTTTTGACACGCCACAGTAGCCTATTTATGACTAAAAATTAGCCAATAAATGGCTATCCGAAAGACGGAAAGTTTAGATAGTTGGAAAAATAAAGCTCCTTTTGTGGCTTGAATGAAGCCAATTTAGTCGCCTTATCGGCTCGTAATTAGCTAATTTTTGTATCTTATGAAGCCGTCAAATGGCTCGCCTCAAGCCGGACAAATTATCCAAAGTTTGGCTTAAATATAGTTAGTTTTTGGCTTTTAACCTAGAGAACCAACACTGTCAATTCCACGGTCCTACTTGAACTAGAAATTGACTGATCCTACACCAACGAATGCTTCTTTCCTGCTGCCCGCAATCCCCACCACCGAAGATAGGAAATAGTCATAGTCACACACGTTATTCAAGTTCTATCACAATTACTATTTACTAATCACTAACTGCGGCGGTAAGCCAACTGTCAGAAGCCAAAAAGAGCCCCGGCTGGCCGGCTATAAGTGGCTTAATGGGATGGACAAGTAGGGGGATACGAACCGGCAGTTAAGGTTCTAAAAACAATAACACACTAGTAAAACCTGTCCTTACTACTACACAAACAACCTAACTATACCGCGAAAAAGGTGCGTGTCTTTTTCAAGGACACGCCGGTAACCTATCTCTAACCTTAACCTAGGCCAAGCTAAACGGTAACAGCTGACACATAAAACGCACTGTGACTCAACGAAATACAGTCCCTAAAATGTCAGCATAACGGCTATAAGTATAAACACTCCTGACTAGTTTGTCTCCACGCTAACTGTGTTTGCCTTCCCACCTAACTAACGTAAACTGCTAGAAACTACACACTACACAGTTCAAAATCTCAGATGTATCACACGTGCGATATCTGACTTACACCGCTGAGACAAATAACATATCTACGCAAAATGCCAAACTATGACGTAACAGTGAGAAACAAAAACAATAGACAACGCCAAACAAGAATTTAAATTTGCGTCAAAACTTAGTGGTCAAATGATAACTGAATCGATGAAATCAATTAGCCAACAAAATTTTTAATTGATACTTTCTCCCCCCCATCATCGTCATCTTGGCATTTTAGTTGAAGCACGGCGAGACAATGCGACTTCTTTATGTCATTTTCTGTGCATTTTTTTTTGTAGTACTGTTGCAGTTGGGCCAAAGGGGGGGCCATGGCATCGTGGCCCCCCCCTGCGTGCGCCCCTGCGCACACATTATTGGTTATCACAACTATTGCAGCTTAAATAACTTACTGTGCAAAGCCAAATAATACATTTTTAGCTTCGTATAGCCACGCTCAGGGCTGCAAACTCTTCAACTAGAACTCGATTGTTTGACGAGCTTAAAACTCAAAAAAATTTCAGAACTTTAACTTCTTAGACGAGCGAAAATGGGCTGATGTAACCTATGCAAACTAGACACACAAAACTAGCAGTGCTTTCTTAGCTTGTTTCCCTAGCCAATACCGAGCTTTGACTAAATGCTTGACTATCTTTACCCAGTGATGGCCTTCTGTAACCTCTCAAATCAAATCTTGCATGTACTCGTTCTACTACGCCGAAGCGTGTAGCGAGTTTGCGGGGTCCATGTCTGCGTCATTGCGCCCTGGGAACACAGCTCCTCTCAAAGAAATGTTGCAGTGGTGGCAAGCCATTGGCAACTTGTTTCCGATTTGAACCTCAGACCTCCAGCTTCATAGGCAAACGTGTTACCGCTCGATCAACTGGCCGGTTACTGTAATGTCTAATCAGAAAATTACACATTTATTTCTTAGTTATTTACAACAGTGTTGCTCTGGGAAAAATGATTTTATGTAGGATACATTTTTTAATTTAATAACCAACAATATACAATCTTTCTTCTATTGCTTCTACAGTATCATCATAGGTTTCGCTAAATATTACGCTAGCGCCAGTAGTGATAATGCTTGCTTGTATTGGCGTAATTTCACCAAAATTTTAACGAATTAATGTTATTGTCTTTCATTTTAAACAGTATGCTTCTCATCCATTAGCCGAAGCATTTCTAGTGTACGAACTTATTTGATTGATATTGCACCTAGAATTACAGTTTTTACTTCAGCCAGCCAACAGCAAATCGCCTTCTCTCACAAGCTTACTAAAACTAATGATTTCTGAAGTAGACTATTGCACTGTTAATAACAAAACTACCTACTTACAGACCACCCAAACTCTTATTGCCTGTAGTATACAGTACTGTGCTTATGTCTGCAGTACAAAGAATTAAGAATTCTAAAGTGGAAAGTCGCTGCTTCTTCACATGCGATAGCGGCTCAACTGCGCAGGCCTCAACTTGTCCGTCGACGCGCTGCTTTTTTCTTGTGTTTCCAGTCCAGATGCTAATATTTAGAAGTCCGTGGTTAAAACATCTAAAGTAATTAATAAAAACAAACATTTTGTAATAAAATGTTATGGATGGTTTGTAACGATAATTTTTAGGAAACGTCAAAAAAAAAATTTACGCCCTGTAAAGCAAATATCTGGAGATACGACAAAATAAAAAATCTTGGTGTCAAAAGCGACACCTCCGTAATTCTAGTGATAAGCCGCATTGTGAAAAAACGAGCAAATGAAAGAGTTGTCCACGTAAGTGCAAGAAATATTTTTTTTGCTTACATGAGTATAACTAACTTTTTGATGGATATGTTTATTTCAGTAATTTGGCACTTTTCTGGCAAGTCTCAGCAGCAAGCAGACCCGTCGCACGGAACAAAGAACCTACCGGAAAGGTGGACAATATAGTAGCATAGCTTATTCTTGTTTTGAATGAACAAAGAAAAAATGCACTGACATCAAAAAACATCAAACAAAATAATCCCTTTCTGGTGAGAGGCTGCGAAAAATCTAGATGTCCAACTGCTAAAGTATCTGGAGCAGTCGCCGAGTCTGCAACCACTCAATATCAAAACGCTAATAGTGCTTCAAAGAAGTTTCTCACAAATTAAAGAATGTTTTAGCAGAGTTTTATTCAAATAAAGCTGTTATGTGTGAGCTTAGCGGTCTTTTTTGCTACGCACATTTAATTTTCAGTTAATTTTTGTTGATGCATGAAAAAACACGACATACAGAAAACCACACAATAAACAAATAAATATGATCTCGTTAGAGGCCCTAAAAGATACGTTAGCTGGTATGTTCCAAGCTTTTACCGCCCTCTAGGAATGAAATGTTTTGTCGTAAGGCAAATGATTTACAAAACGAACGAACAAAAATTTTTTTTCTAGGTTTAAACAATGAAGAAAAAAAAAAGACGAAAGTAAAGAATTTGCAGAATTAGCAATCATTTTAACAATAATAACTTTATCTCTTTTTGAATTTTTTGTACAGAACTGCAGCATATTAGCGAGGGAGTCAATAACCACTGTTGCATTCCGCTGTTTTCAGTGTTAATGTTTACCAAAGCTCATGATTTGTGTCGTAACAACGTTATTAGAAGTTTTTGTGACATCATTTTTATGGATTAAACTATTTTACACGGTGGGGAGATTTTTGTTTCCCTCTAGGATAAAGGAAAGTTTCCCGATGTTTAAGTTTTTCCAAAGTCACTTTCTAAAATCTGAGCATTTTTTGGCCAATACTTAACTTTAATGATGTCACAAGATGTTTAGGAAACGTAACTAAGTTGATTTAGGCATTTCATGATTTAGCTTGAAAAAAAAATTACGCAAAAAATTTGAACCGCTATTGACGTCATCAAAAATGACGTCATTTTCAAAAAAATATGGCCGTGACCTCACAATGCTGACATCATCAGCTCAAATCCAGTTTTTCTAAAACAATTTGCATTCCAAATTTAGTTTTCCCATGACTTTAGATTTAACCCAATGTTGCAGGTGCTCAAAATCGATGCTAATAGCGGGAAATTGTGTCGTTTCGACACAGACAAATTCAAATGCTTATAACTTTTGAAAAAAACAAGCTATTTGCATGGTTTTTTGGCTATTCAGTGAAAAATTTATTCAAAAATGTTTAAAGCTAAACTGCGTCGTGTTATAAATTGCAAAAAAAATTGCAATTTGATTTTAGATAAAAGTGATCAAAATCGTTTATTTTTTGCTTATTTTTGCCATCATCAATCACAAACTTGGCAGGAAACCGACGACTCGAGCAGTTTCTATATCGCTGATGACGTGTTTTACGTAAAGTCCTACGCAAAAATGTTTGTTAAACACGAATAAATTAATCACATTTTTACGAATCACTGAATTCGAAGTGTAAAATTCAACAGATAGTGTAACACAGCTTAAAATTTAATCTTTGCAATTGTTCAGCTTACTAAAACATAATACTGTACTTCATCTTCTAACTACAGATCGAATAAAAATTAACGCAATTAATCGAAAATATTAGCGGACTTTTTTACCTTCTTTGACTCTAATGTACTGTAATTACAATATAGTCCAAAATTTTATTAATATAAATAATATTGTATTTTTCGTTTTTCATTTCAAAATTCAAATATTGTAATGATTTATGTTGATTCATGCATACAAACCACGCACTATGTTTTTGGTTCTTGCTGACCACACCAATGCAGGGCAGTTTTTTTAGGGTTCTGTTTGCAAATTTGTCGTCTTGTTGGAGCCCAACTTTGTGATTAGAGAATGCGTCAATAGTACAACGTTATAAGTAACGAAAAATAGTTCACCAGTTGGAGAATCAAACTGAAGTAACATAACCTTTTAATCACTAACTCCACGCTTTACTAATTAATTGATTATTGACCTATTCCGCTACTGCATAGGCTAGTTCTTGGAGAAGTGACAAATTTTCAAAAATACTTCATTAGAATCTAACACCGCGGAGCGATATCTGGAGACAGCTGGAAAGCATGCTTTTTACATCAGTTACCTTGCTACATTATCACTGCATTTTAATTTTGCCGGAAATAAATTTAAGTTTCATTGTTTACACAAAAACCCAAACTATGATAGCCAACTAACCAAAAAATGTTGCTAAGTGTTAAATGGTTGAATGCTTTGTTTATTGCTTATCCTGCTTTTTAGTGTATATAACTATTTTTCTCTTCTGACCTCAAAACAATAAAATTCCGATTAACAACATTACAGTCTGTCTTCAAAAAATATTTCTTGCAATCTGGCTTGACTACTGGTATTTAATATCAGCAAAAAAGACTAGGTTTCATGCATAGGCGTAGCCAGGATTTTTGATTGAGAGGGGGGGGCCAAACCACAAATCACATGTAATGACGTCATCAGAAATTTTCAAAAAAGGAACTTTTTGTGGGGCAAAGATATCGCAGAATGGAAGATCTGAAGCTGTAGTATGTTGGCACTTAACCAGGATTTTGATAAAGGGAGAGGGAAAAAACTAATCGTTAGAAAAGGCAAATATCTAACTTGGGAGACGTGTTGAGTAAGCTAGTCTACTCAAACGTATCACAGACGGGGGTCTGGGGGCGGAGCCCCCAGCCGCCAGTGGTATGGGGGTCTGGGGGCAAAGCCCCAACCGCAGGGCGATTTTTGAAAGTTTGTGGAAAAAAAACTATTTTAATCCCATTGGATCACATTTCGCACGTGTTCAAAGTCATTTGAAAGAACTAGATTTTTAACATTTGAAAGCCAATCAAAAAAAATTAACTGTTCAATCCTCCTTTTACTTGCAATTAAAGTCCAAAACACGTTTAAAAATCTTGCATTATGGTGTAAAATTTTAAGTGTAAGTAATTTGGTCCATTTAGGGGTAAGTAATACTCATTGCCTCCTGCAATATTTTAGAAGTAAATAGTAATCCTTTCGAAGATTTTCCTTCAAGATTTTTGTTTTGCCATGAAGTTAACCAGTTATAGGAGTACATGTACGGCCAGGGGGCCCAGGCTCCATCAATTGAAATTCAATAATTTGTTTAATGAGCATTTTCCCTAGCTATTTTTTTAAAAAGTATTTTGTGCGTAAAAACTGGCGAGGAGGAGTTGAATCGTTATTGAAAAATGGTGCAATAGATGGTTACGCTTACTAAACATGTTATTCCTGGGCCGGATTTACATTGCACGGGGCCCCTGGCACTTAGGGGGTTTTTACAACATCTTCCAGCCATAGATAAGTGAAGACCAAAAAAATCCTACCATCTGAGCGCTGGACCTGGCGCTGTGCCATATGGAAAATACGGCGCTGTTTATTGCATTACCTTTATAAAAAGTTTAGATGAGGGCCCGAGGTAGCAATTTTTAAGACAAAAACCCTTGATTTTACCCTGGTTATACGTTTAAATTGGTTGGAAGAAATTGAATTAAGGGGGTGCACCGGGCCCCCTGGTCGTCAAGATTATTTATTGTTAATTACTGTTGTACGCGTGTACTGTTGTACGCAAAGATGCTGAAAGAAACTGAAAATGAAGAAACAAGGTTTTTTGTTAAATTTTTGTCATTGGTGGCAATTCAATTGAGGGGCCCGGGCCCCCTGGGCCACCCCCCTAGCTACGCCTATGATTTTGAAATAAGATCGCGGCCTTAAGTTCTTTTATAAAAAAAAACATTTAAAGCAAAATTAAAAAAACTTTTTTTCCAAAACGTAGAGGATTCGAGTCAAGTCACTTGACAGTTTTTTAAAGCATCCAGGAATTGCATGACATTATTATGATGTGGACAGGTGGTCGTCATAATTATTACTCGCGTTTGTACGCGTAAATCCTAAATTCAAGAAACTGTAATTCCGGACAAAGACAAGTTACTGGCTATGCTCTCATAAAATTTATCGTTGGTAGTATTTCAGTTGGGGGTTTGCATTACCGCCTGTGTTATAGCATTAAGTTCATCATAACGTTAAACGAGGGCCTGGGATTGCAACTTTTAGCACAAAACTTTTAGACTTTTTACAGGTATTGCGTATATATTGTTTAAAACTTGAATTACGGGGCCTTTGACCCGAGACCATTGGTCATAGTTAGGGTCCCAAGGGCCCTCTGGTCGTCAGCTAGGGGTCCCAGGGCCCCTGGTTGTTAGTTAGGGTCTCTGGGAGCCCCTGGTTGTCAATTAGGGGCTCCAGGGTCTCTTGTTTGTCAGTTAAGGGCACCGGGGCACCATGGTTGTCGGTTAGGAGCCCCGGGGACCCCCGATCTTAAGTTAGGGGCCCTGGGGCCCCCTGGTAGTTAGTTAGGGTCCTGGGGCTCCTTGTCGTCAGTTAGGGACCCTGGGTTACCCTGGTCGTTAATTAGAGGTCCCCGGGCCTCCTATTTGTCAGTTAGAGGCCCCGAGGCACTCGTTTGTCAGTTAGGGCCCTGGAGCCCCTGATCATTAGTTAGGGGCCCCCTGGTTGTCGGTTAGGGGCCCCTTGGTTGTCAGTTAGGGGCCCCGAGGTCCTATGGTTGTTAGCTAGGGGCCCCTGGTTGTCAATTAGGGGCCCCTGGTTTGTCAGTTAGAGGCCCCTGAGCCCCCGTTTTTTACTTAGGGGCCGAGGGGCTCCCTGGTTGTTGGTTAGGGGCCCCCTGGTTGTTAGTTAGGGGCCCTGGAATCCATGGTCGTTAGTTAAGGGACCCGGAGCCTCCTGGTTGTCGGTCAAGGGCCCCCTGGTTGTTAGTTAGTGGCCCCGGGTCTCCCTCGCCGTCCGTAACTGCAACTAAACATCGCTAGACTATGTTGTCATAATTTTTTATCATTGGTGGTATTTCAATCCCCCCTGGCTACGCCTATGGTTTCATGTTTGTTTACGAAAACACAAATCTTGAGGGTTCAGTTTGGAAAGGATTCCTAATCCCAAAGTTTTTCCTCTTTCTTTTTATATCTTCCTATCATGATAATTTTATTCGTTTTGCTCAAGGCCTAGCAACTTTCGAATTTTGAGGAGGCCGTTGCAGAGGAATTTCTTCACTTGGCACTATAATTTACCCATATCTAGACAGATCAAAGTTTGAAGTTTCTATTTCAACGGTTTAGGACAGTGTTTCCCAACCTTTTTTCACATGCGTACCATTTCGAGGTTTTATGCTGTGCCGCGTACCACCTACATAAGTTACGCGCGCAGAAGGCGGTCAAAAATTTCCCCACCTGTCACAAGAAGAACAATATAATGAAATAACAACAAATAAGAAAAGTCAATTTAGTTAATAGTTAATGCGATGGCTGCATTTGTTTATTTTCCACTAGCTTGTCGATGCGTGGCATACATTTGCTCACAGCGCATCGAAAGTCATGCATGGGCGCAACAAGTCGGTTTCGTTTCGTCGACTTGATAGTCATCAGGGCTGAAAATCCTTGTTCGCACTCCCACGTAGAAGGGAAAATTAGCAGCTGGGGAATAGCATGTGAAGATAGCGTCGAGTACGAGGAGGCCATGCTAAGCCAGAAGTTTATCGGAGAACAATCTTTGTGTTTCGTCTTTGCTGTCTGGTCAGCCTGGATATCTATGAGCTCCTCTTGCTCCCCTGTCCCGACAGGCAGGTCGGCTGGATCAACAGAGAATGGATCGGTCATGTAGGCACAACATGTCACATCCGGAAAGTAATGCCTCACCTCAGCATTGAGCAGTGAGAGATGATCAATGATTTCATGGGAAACTTCATTATTGGGAGCGCTGTCAAGACTTGTCAAGTATTTAAACATTCAATATTTCTTGCTCTCCACGTTCTTCTTCCACAGATCTAACTTCAGGATAAACGCCCCCAGTTTTGAAATAAACTCTACGACGGTGCAGTTTGGTCCTTGAAATGACAGATTTAAGTTGTTGATGGCTTCGAAAATGTCTGACAAGTAAGCCAATCTTATGATAAATTCCTCGTCTTCCAGATATTTTCGAAAATCGTGATCCTTCTCTCTTAAAAATGCAAGTAGCTCATCCCTCAGTTCAAAAAGACGCTTTGTTATATTCCCCCTGGAGAGCCAGCGCACGTCTGTGTGATAGAGAAGGCAAGTGTGATCAGAGCCGAGATCTTCACAAATCAGCTTAAACAGCCGGGTATTTAGAGCTGAAGTTTTGACGACATTTACCATTTTGATAATTCGGTCCAAGCACGATAACAACTTTGGTGGGAGCACCTTAGCGCTAAGGGCGAATCTGTGTATAAAACAGTGCACACTGGTGACGTTTGGTGACACAGCTTTCACATGGGCTTGAAACCCAGACTTTCGACCAAGCATTAACGGAGCCCCATCAGTCGTGCATCCGATTAATTTTCTCCAATCCAGTTCATTCAGCTTGAAGAAATTGTCTAAAACGTTGAAAACATCCTTTCCTTTTGTTGTACTACACATCTCTTGGCTCAGCAATAATTCAGTTTTCACAGCATTGTTCTGCGTGAATCGGACGTAGACAAGTAGTTGACAGCATTTGGCAACGTCTGTAGATTCGTCAACTTGAATTGCAAACCCAAATTTTGATGCTCTTACTCCCGCAATTACTTGGTCGGCAATGTCAACTGACATTTCTTCGATACGGCGCTTTACAGTGTTGTTAGAGAGAGACACATTCTTTAACTTTGCCGCAGACTCCTCTCCCATCACACGTCTGACCAAAATCTTTGCCGCTGGCATTATAAGAGACTCCGCAATAGTATGTGCCTTCATGCTTTTAGCCACCAGAAGAGCGACTTCATACGATGCTTTGACAATCTCTGCCCCCTTCTGGTGGAATAGGCCAGTTTTGTCCCAGCGCTGCCGCTTCAAGTTTTCCGCAAGTCGCTGGAAGTAGCTCTGATCTTGGTTCTTCTTATCAGCATGGTTCGTTCCAAGATGACGTTGGAGCAGGCTGGGTTTCATGGACGCATTGGAAAGGGTCTTCATGCAGACCACACATTGAGGAAGAACTTCTCCTCTGTGTTCGATTGAGATGAAACCATATTTTAAATACTCTGGATTATATTTACGCTTGGACATGGTATAAAATTTAGCCCGACTTATACTAATCTAATGAGACAAAATAGCAGTAGTGCTAGGGTTGTTCAAATTGAACTATGGTATCTGACTCATAATGACCGTTGCCGGTTAAATAGCATACATTGAAAGAATCTTAAGCAAAAACTGCCTTGACTTTTGTACTAAACACGCATGATTAACTTAGCTAACATAGGCTTTTCTGCCACTACCAAACCTTCCATAAATAAACCCCCACGTGTTCCCAGTACATCTATCCTAGACATTCTATGACGTCACAGTGGTGAGAGAAAAAAGTCGTTCCTTACCAAGACGTCAACGGCTTCAAAAACTCAAAATCAACCCAACCTAAACTAAGAACTCCCTTCGGTCTAATAAAAAACAGAATGTACTCGCGTACCACCTGGAAGACCTTCGCGTACCACTAGTGGTACGCGTACCACAGGTTGGGAACCACTGGTTTAGGAGAAGGAATCAGATAAAAGAAATAACAAAACAATGTGTTCCATTTGGTTCGCTAGTTCAGATACCTTTTTTTTATCGATTTCTGTTGGTCTACTTCCGAGATATAGCGCTTCAATGTTAATTACTTTTTTTCGGTTCTAGATCCGAGAAATTGTTTTCTAAAAATGATTTGATTATAACTTTTATCTGCAGTATCTTCGTGTTCTGTATGATTATCAGCTTACCACATTTTGCCGTTTACAAGTTGTAGCAAATTGACAAAGTTTTCCACTTATTTGGCAATTTTTTGGGGGGTTTTGGACTCTAAACTCCGGTCAGATGATCGATAGACAAAAAATTATTGTTTCATGCTTTATCTACCCCCATTTTGTGGGCAAATTTCATCGTTTAACATTCAGCCTTTTTGAGTTACTGTATAAGCAAAGTAGTGAACTTCAAATAATAGTTGCCTATGATGCAAATCGCAAGCTAACAACAAAGGTCTAGCTGCTCCTGCGCGCGTCGCGAAGTCCCAAATATTTTTTCGATAAAAGATCACATATATACCAACAAATAACACCAATTGTTAATTATGGCCAATAGAAAAAGTTAAATTGCCAATACTTGTTAGTTTCCAATAATATCCAGGCACATTATTTTATATCGTGTTCAATTTTTTTTTCAAATTATTATGTATGTTACCGCCATCACCTAAACGAGGACTAAAGGCAAATTTTTTGAGGGTATTTAAATTTAGGCGAACTGTGTTAGACTAAACCAGTGGTTCTCAACCTTTGATGGTCCGTGGCCCCTTCTGGAGACTCTCAATACCAGTGGCCCCCTAAGCGGCTATACAATTTTCCGTCCCAATGACAAACTGACTGAAGACCAAAAAAAAAATCTTTACCACACTTTGAAGGAATTTTTCCGAAAATTCCCGTGGAAGTCTAAAATCGGGAATTTTTTCGTCCAATGTTCCTTGGTCCCCAATTGAGAACCACTGGACTACATCAAATTGATTAGTGCGTAGCGAAACGACTCAATGCAGTAGCTTAACCGCGGCTTTGCTTTAAGCTAGAATTCGAATGGCATCGCTAATGACACTAAAGCTGTGAACGTAAGGGTTGCCAATAAAAATTATAGCATTAGAGGCCCTAAGTCGTGTTTAAAGTAAAATATCTTGGAAATGGCTGGGTCAAGAAGGATGGAGTCAGCGCCAATCTACTCTTATGCAATTGGCCTAGTTTTAGATACCCCGATTGATTTTGTTTTTAGTCCTTGTTAATTCAAAATGCTGCACTAAAATGTACGTTAAGTTATAAAGATTTTTCAAAAAACAAAAAATTATGCGTTATGCTTACGATTAAATTCATCTAAAAAACAAAAAGCAGGTCTGTAACTAAATGCGTAGCTAATTTTTTATCAAAACTTTCAATAATTTTTTAATAAATTTAGCGGTATTTATTGCATAATGTAAATAAGTACGTACTAGAGGCAAAAACAACAAAATAGGGGTCGAAGACAATAATTATGGAGCTATTCATAGGTGGGCACTATTTTGCTAATCGTTAATCCGTTAATAACAAAGCTAACTTTTTCATTAACTCGTTAATTTGTTAAACATTTTTTTATGTTAACGGACTAACTTAACTTTCCGTTAAGTTTTGCCAACTTCCGTTCAGGTTTTCATCGCTAATTTCTTGCACCATTTACTCATCGTACCGGTACAAACCAGTTTGCTCTGGTAACACTTGTTGCGTATTATTACGAGTTTTATTGAAGAAAAAATCGAAGAAAGGAGCTCTTTTTTCTGGCAAATAATAAGCTGCAGCCTCATAGGTCTATTAATTATCGCTGTTTGCAATTTCCAAAGATTTTCCGATTGCAGCTTCGTTAGTGCATTTGAACCCATTTTTATCTTGAAATTATATTATACTGTAAATTAAAACTTCCAAAGCACAAAAAGACCATTACAGCAATAAATTTTTCCTTAGAATCAAATCAACAGCGTCATTACGTGTTCTAGAAGTGAGTGAATAAAAGGAAAATTGTAAATTGCACTCAAAATGTTGACAAATTAACGAGCTTCATTATCTTTCGTTAATCAAAGCTGAAAATAACTAATTAACTTTAACGGAAGTACGAAGTTTGTAAACGGACTAGTGGTTAATGAAGCTATGGCTTTGCATAAACTGCCCTCCTACGGGAGCTACTACTTTTTAATACATTCAAATTATTCCCAGGATGCAACAGTATATTTAGTATTATAGACACTATTTAAAATAGCTCGCCGATATGCAGTACTTGATTAGATTTTCTATACATAAATGTTGATCAGACTATGCAGACATTACTTTTATTGAAAAAATTTCGAACTTTGTGCAGTAGAGGCGATTTTTTGCGATCTCGGCACTGTTTGTCTATTTTAACTCGAATCATCTGGCAGTCATTGTGATCAAAAAATTCACCTTCAAAATCATTAAGTTGCTCTGTTGCAAGTCATTATCTTTCACAAAACTCGTTATAGTGACTAACCGTAACAACCCTAGATTTTCAACTAAGGTCTAAACTTGATTTCAAAGGCGCAACAAAGAGAGCTAAAATGGCTGAAGCTCCTCCTTACCAGCAAGTCATTAAAAAACATTAACTCAAATATACAAGCTTTTAAACGTATTTTGGACTGAATTAGTATGTAGGGGTCTGGAGGGGGGATCTGAGTAATTTGATTTTGTCAAATGTTTTCCAAATATTAGCAATTAGTTCTTATGTCGTTCCAAATGGTGATAAAATGCCCATTTTTAAATAATCATAAAATCACTGAGCGGCTGAAGGCTTCGTCTCCAACTCTCACTGCTCTCGGCGACGGGAACTCAACCAGTTCTACGTTTGTGAAAAACGCCGATAAATCTTAGGTTTCAATTCGAGTCCCCCTTTACAAATTTTTATTTGCACGGCCGCTTGAATGGTTCCATGATCGCAATCATGTGGGATGAAAAATAAATGTTTTTGCTAGAAAATCAACACCATCGAATAGGAGCATCCAACAAAACAATGATAAACTTAAACTTTTCATGGAGTTTCACAATAAATTATTGAAATGATATTATATACAGCAGTAGCCAAGCCTAATGAAAGAAAATAATTTTCCTTATATCTTTATCTTACCCCCAATCTCTGGGATTTTTTCGCATATTAAAATATTGACATTGGCGTGGAAAGCATTGTTTTGAGTTGAGAAGGTGGCAATTTTTGGCGTTTTGGACTATTGATAGTAGACTTTAATAGTTAAAGCTGCACTACATTAAAATACTATAAATGGTTTAATTAAAGAATTTAATATTTTCATTCAGAAAATGAAATGTTTTACCACTATTATGCAATCGCGGGTGCAACCAGGTGTATATTGGGCTGAAGCGTTCTTGACAAATTTGCTAAAATAGGAGGTACAACGTACAAAGCGGCCTAATATAGTCTTTTGCCATTTAACTTGGTTTTAAAATCGTGTAAAAATGTTCCAAATTCCATCAACAGTTATTCAAAACACATTTTTCCTAGCTAACAAAAACTGCCCAATGGCTCTAGCCCCCGTCACTAATGTACACAGAGAAGTTTAAAATCACTGACGATTCATGAAATTGTTGAATCGTTGACTGTGGAGGTTAGATTTTGACAAAATTTGGTCGATTTTCTAAATCGTTGATGGGCGTATTATACATGTTAGGAACCTTCCGTAATTCGGAAATAACAAGAATTAGTGTTGTTTCTGTCAATTATTATCATTGCAACTACAAAAATAAAAGAAAAAACTTTTCGCCTTGGTTTCTAAAAACTAACAAAATTTTCAATTAACTTTTTTAAGTAGTGGAGCTAGAAAAGTAAACTAACAAGAAAAAAAGTTTTTTAAAACCTAAACTAAAGAAATCTGAAAATATAAGTAACTTATTGTAGCAGAATTTCAAATTAGGTAAGCCTTTCCAGTCTAAAAAGAATGAAGTGTGAACCACACTGATTTCTGTGGGATGTTTAGATTTTAATTGTGCTTTCTTTGCATTTTCGCGTTTATTTATGCTATATTATACAGTTAATGAGGTTGTGCGTTTAGTAACACTCGTAAAACTATAGCAGCATTTCTAAAACAGTTTGCACACTTGCGAAGTAACGCTGGAACAAATAAAAAGCGAATTTTTGCCAAGAAAAAAAATTAATTGGAAAAAATGAAAAAATCTTCCAAAGTTGCAAAGTGATTTTATGTGGTGGCTTTCCGGCTCCTATACAAACGCAATTGCCGTGTGTCAAAACATAAAAAGCTGTGAAGTGAAACAAGCGTTATCTCTTTCTATAAATCATCATAATTGATTACCTCCATAAAATGTTTTATTTGCTTGAATAGTTTTCGAAACAAGTTACGCTGCCGATTTCGTTCATGACTAAGCGCAACACCTTTGCTGTAAAACAACTTGATGACAAATTTTTTGAAAACCAGACAGCGTGAAAGAATTTGCCGGTGCCAAGGCATTTAAATTTTATTTTGCAGCTCCAATGTCTAATATTTGTCTGAAAACTGAGGGTTTAGTTCAACAAACCGTTAATTGCATTAAACCAATAAATTTTTTTGATGACAAACTTTTCACCATCACAAATTTGATTAAATTTTAGGAAAAGTCAAAAAATTTCACAATTTTTAGACAAAGGTATCCCAATAATCTTTCGCTCTGAAATTTACTTGTGTCGATTCGACACACTGACCTGCAATTAAGGGTTAAGAGTTAGATAGGGGAGCATTTTTGATCCCCTCTCAAGTAAAATGCATTGGTCAAGTACCCGTGTAAAATAGGATCAAGGAATCAATTCCTTATCACTCAAAATGCTAACCTAAATGCTTAAATTATTGCAAAAAGTTATGAAAAGATAAGTAAATTGCAAAAAAATTTGAAGACAATACTCTACTTTGTTTAAGATTTAATTTATAAAAAAGGTACTGGTGAGGTTAAAAACAAATATGAGAAGAAGGGTAGGGCAAAAACATAACAATGTAGAGTGAAAACATATTTAAGTCATCTGAACTTAACAAAAAAACTTTCTAATAAATTATGGTAAGTGAATTTTGAAAAGCATATTTTGATAAGTTATCAAAACCTAACGAAATGTCTTTCAACTAATTCAATTTTGTTTTTGATTTTGAAAACTTTTAGTATTAAGTTGTTTTTGAAAGCGTTCGTGTTTAATCAGCTTGTTTAACTTCGCTGAATGTGGCATGTATTCAAATTTGCTCGAACGCATTTGACATGAATTATTTGATGAAACTATTGTGCAGTTTTGCCTTCATAAAATTTGTAATCGTTGTTTCAGCAATGCCAAGAAAAATAACTAAGATATCCTACATTACATGCAAATAGTAAGTGCTGCTTCAATACGTCATCATACTTGGTTTCGACATACTGTATGTTAAGAAAGTCATATTTAGTTTGAAGTTCGCCATGTCATAGTTCCAGTTTGAAGATGAAAATAACTTTGCAATGCTTAACAGTTTTTCTATGAATATATGGACTTGCTCTTAACTTGTTAGATTTTCATTTTAAACTCGTTGATTTTTGCCGTATTATTCAAAGAACAGAGCAGTATCGATTTTGTTGCTTCAACCATGATTTGTAAGATATTTGTTGGTTGTTGACGATCTAACCATATTTGTAATATGTAAGCATGAAATATGACACATGACAGTTACTCAGAGATGGGCGTTTTAAAAACATCGTAGAGCGCAAACTTCGTAACCAAACTTTGTTTGGTTTAAAGTGCAAGCGTAAATTCCGCAACCAAATTTTTAAAGCTTAAAAGCTCAAACACAAGTTCCTCAACCAAAAATTGAAAATAGTAGAACGCAACTGCAAATGGATTACTGGACAAATACAAACAAATTTCGTTATTTAAAGAGGTTGAAGCATCCAGCCAATTCCAATAGTTTACCATAGCTAAAATCGAAACATAATTTTTGAAATGTTTTGTTTTGATTTTGGGGCTGCAGGTGCAACGATATTCAACAAGTACAAAGAGATATCTTTCTAAAAAGTTTTGGAAACCCTGAATCTATTTTTTCAGCTTTAACTTTCAGGGAAAATGAGAGACTAAATAGTATTTACCCTTCCAGTAACATTACACAACTTGAACAATTTTGGTAAAACCCTCTCTTTCGGGAAATTCAGTTTGTCAGAAAAAACTCAGGATTTCCACAAACTTTTTTAGGAGATATATTTTTTTATTTGTTGAATACTTTTGTAACTACCATAATCGGTTGGATGCTTTGAACCCTATACCCTTTATTGCCAATCTCACCAAATTATGTAACGTTTCAAACACATGCGTCGCGCGTGATAATTTGAAGTTTTTTCGCGTAACTGCGCATTTCAGCAAAATCGTAACATTCAAAATAACTTTTAAATTGTGGCTACTCTAGAAAATCGCTTTCTTTGGTTGTTTCATCAAGCAATTTACTTCTACAATGAAAAGCAAAAAAACATTTTTTTTAATGAAAATTCGGGCGATAAAGGGTTAAAAAAAGTTTTTGAATTTAAATTTTTACATATTTGAGGTTGAAAAAGAGCAATGCTGAGCATGGAGCAAGTACAAAAATTGCAAACTAGAAACATATTACCGTCTTGAGTTAAACTGCATTGAAATTAACCAACTGCAATGCGTTTTGATTTTATAACCAAAGGCTCGAATCCACATGCAAAAAAGAAAAAGAAAATTTATCGTTAAAAGAAGCAATCAAACAATAAAACAAAACAATAAACATCACTAAAACTACCAAGGAAAAAAATAAAGCATCACTTACATCCAGAAATAATGTTCAATCAAGAAAAAAATTGATTTTCCTAATCCGTAAAATCAAATTTTATTCATTCTTTGAAAGGAACATGCAGAACAATGCTTAAAAATTACTTTGCGATTGATTGCTCATCTCGAAAAAAATGCACAATTAAAGCGCATCAAATTTTCAAATCAAAGATTTGCAAACGCAAATTGCGCTACAGCAAAGCAACAGTAATTCACAACACTAGCTGTGCAAAGAGTAAGAAAAATGGATTAGTTCGCAACTCAAACTGCGCTAAGGCTGGAAAAAAGCCTTGCGCGCAAATTGCGCAAGTTGCAATCTATTTTGCAAAATGCCAACTCTGCAGTTATCTCTACATAGAAGAGTTTTTTTATTCACAGTTTTTAAAACTTATGGGCTATTCACCAGTCGGATTGGCTCGAATAAACCACAAATGCAACACTGTAACATCGACTTCCAAAAATACACAAGAAGTTTATCACATGTAGATAGGTATAAATTTAGAATTTTAAACCTATGGATTACCAGTCCAATACCCTATTGCTTGGGCTTAAGACAATAGCAAAAATTTGCGCTTTTTTTACTAAAATGTAAATAAAATCGAATTATGATTGCAGACAGGCACTTTAATTTAATTGCGAAAGAGTGCAACTTCAAACAATTAGTTTGCATTTAACAACATGTGATAAAATATAGAGACTTTCGACCAGACGCCAGTCTGGAAGGGACTTTTTACTCTTCGAGTGAAATTTTCATGTACGACAATTTCATATACGTGCATAATATTAACGCTTAATTAATGTATTTTTTATAGGAAAAGTGCCATAATTAAACAATGTTTATAAAATTTCAAAGTAATATAGAGTTTTGTAAAATTTCAACAGGTTTGTCTTTTCACATGATATGCATTCAAGCGCAGAATTATTTTGCTTAGGCAAGAGAGGCTTGAACCAAAGGCTAAAATTCTTTTGGATAAAAAAGTGTTCCACCAGAAATTTATTATATAAATTGATGCATTGCAAGTGTATCACATGCAGGAGTTTGAGAACAATGATCTCAACTGCCGTAGGCCATTTGGGGACCAACCCCAAAATTTTCAGCGACAGTGATATTTTTCCAAACAAGCTCAAAAATTTCCTAGTGGGTCTGAGCCCACTTGGCCCTCCTTTGGGTACGGATCTACTTCGAACTGGTTGATCCTTTGTTTGACGCGTTCAGCATGAAACTGAGAAGTTTTTAGCCTCCATTGCGTTTGTTAAGTTACAATACCTGCAAAATAAAGGTGACACCTACCTTTCTTTCTACTGCACTTTCTTCAGCTGCTGATTGTTGTTGGCAAAAACGGCTAGAGTTGCGGGCGATAGTGAGAAATAAACACCATGGTGGAACCAAGTAGTTGAAGAAGATATTCAAGTAAAGAAAGATGCGTTCATAGATCGTGATCTGATTTGCAATTTTGTTACACTGGAGCGGAAAAAGCGGGAGCTTTGGCAGTAAAGAAATTCAAGGAAAAGAATGGGAAATGTTTGGTCGTCTGTTGGATTTCAACTATTTGTTGGCAATTAAAGCATTTTGGTAGACCAACGGCCGTTTAGGTTACAAGCGATCGAGTGTCACTTACTCCAACAAGGAATCTGCTGGCAGAGGTGGGCACTTGCGCTGCAAGCTTGCGGCGCAATTATTTTACTTGCGATAGCACTTGCGCCGCAATTATTTTTAAACAGTTGCGCTGACGCTTGCACCGCAATTATTTTTAAACGACTGCGCTGACGCTTGCTCCGCAAGTATTTCAGAAATTTTGAGCGCAATCGCGCAAGCGCAATTCAAATACAATTGAGAATGATTTTTTTCAATCAATTAATTATAATTAAACTTTAGAAAAAATCTTGGCGAGGTAAATAGGCTTAGCCAGGATGTTGATTAGGAAGGAAGGCCAAACCGCAACTCATACGCATTGACGTCATCAAAATTTTTTGAAAAGAAGGACTTTTTAAGGGACAAAGATGCCACAAAGTAGAAAATCTGACCCTGGGGCCTGGGTTTGCATAGGACCTGGATTTTGCTTAAGGGGGATGACTTGAACCAAAAGTTAAAAAGATTTCCAAAATTGACTCAATTGGGAGACTTGGTGAGCAAACTAGATTAACCCAAACGTATCACAAAAGTATCACAAATGGAGGCCGCTGCTGGGCGGATATTTTGTATTTCTTTTTGAAAAAAAAACGGTTATTTTAATGCCAGTTTTGGATCAAATTTCGCACGTTTTTAGAGCCATTTGAAATTACTAAATTTTTAGGATTTGAAATCCAATTGAAAAAAATCCAATTGGTGAGTCTTCCCTTTACTTAAAAATCAAGCCCAAAACACGCTCAAAATTTTAAATTTGTGGTTAAATTTTGTAAGTGACGTGGCCCAGGTGGTAGAAACAAGGTACATTGCCTCCTGCAATATTTTTAGCAGTAAATATAATCGCTCGTGCATTTGCCGTGGAGATTGTTGTTTTGTCATGAAATAACCAGTTTTAGGAGTACATGTACAATTAGGAAGCCCAGACCCGCTCGATTCAATACAATATTTTGTTCAATACGCATTTTCCTAGTTACTGCAATTCTTTTTTTTTCAAAAGTATGTTGTCATGTAAAAACTGGCAAGGTGGAGATGGATTGGTATTTGAAATTGGCGCAGTAGTCAAATAGCTCGTTACTAAGTAGTCATGTTATTGCATTAAGTTTACAAAATGATTAGATAAGAGCCTGAAGCTGCAACTTTCAGGAAAAAAGCCTAAATTTCTCCCTGGTTATACATTTAAATTGGATGGCAAAAATTTGATTTGAGGGGGCCCAGGCCACCTGGTCTTCTATATTAATATTAGTCTGTTGTATGCGAAAAAGCTAAAAGAAACTGAAACTGAAAAAACATAAAGCTTTGTTATTATTATTATTTTTATCATTGGTGGCATTTCAATTGGGGTTAGGGCCTCCTGCTCTCCCCCCCTTGGCTACACTTATGACGAGCTAGGTTTATAAAGGCCTCGTCAAGAAAAATTCCATTCGTCTACTGCTTGCAATACTTCTATTGGATTTTTAAAGCAGGGGTCTTCTTTTGCTGAAGCGTTTTCTCTAAAATATTTTTTGCCAATTTTTCAAAAAAATTTTCCAATTGAGTAATTTAAACAATGACTGTAAACTCAAATTTTAAACAGAAAAATCATTTTTGTAATGGTTTTCTATAAATACGCTACACGTTTCTAAAAAAATCTAAATTTGCTTTGGGCATTGAACGCGTTACTCGCAACAGTCTGAATTTTTTACTGTAATTCAAAAACAAAAAACAACAAAAACTATTAATTACAACTTTTTTGCTAGTCCGAGAAAACTTGAAAGACATTTCAAACAGGAGTGACAGCGTTGGTGCAGCTCTTGTAAGTACTGTAATACTTAGATGGTCAATTTCTTTAAACAAAAAACAGGATGATTTGTTAGCGTGCTTCATTCGCTAGAGAGTGATGCTATTTGCTTTAGAAGCACAAAGTATGTATCAAAGCTTGCAAAAGATTTTCTTGACGAGCCACTGAATAAAAACAGTGACTCCAAAATCGTTCGTTTACCACCACATGAAGACTTTACTAGTGGAATTTTTTTAACTTCTCGGTTCTTTTAAGTGCGGGTGTTGAAGGTATCTTTTCGTTAGGTATAAAGACGTTTTTCGCCCAAAAAGTTTAAGCGATGCGCATTTTCAAATGCTTGTATTTTTTGAAGGAAATCACTAATTTTTTGTTTACTAGTTTGGTAGCGTGCATAATATTTGTCTTAATATTGGCTTCGTACCGTAACTTAGTGAAGTTTGAGCAGTGAGTCAATTAGAATTATACTTTTCAAAACGTCATACTTGAGCTTGCAGTTTCGCTGGCGCCGCAATTATTTTTTGGGGCTTGTGGAAACGCTTGCGGTGCAAGATTTTCAGTGAGTAGTTGCGCGTGTGCTAGCGGCGCAACTTTTATACTTGAACTGCCTATCTCTGTCTACTGGTAATATTCTAATAGATGAGAAGAAAATCCTTTCACGGCTGAGATAAACTTTGAAGATCTTTTGAATCCTATAAAGCTATCGACTCGTGACACAAAAGTAGTGATACATTCAAGGGGAGAGGAAATTTTGACTGAAGCAGAGGTGAAAAACGGTAATTCAATAGATTAAATCTGGAAAAAATGCTGGTAAAGATGAAATCAGACGTAAGATATTGATATACTGTGTATATGTTGATAATTCTCTGATTAATGCGAGTGCGTCAAGTGGCGTGGAAGTTTGGTAAAACTCCCAGAGATTGACAAACAAGTGCGATTGTTCCGATATTTAAGAAAGAATGGAAATCACAAGCAATGTAGGAACTACAGAGGGATATCACTCCTTAGTTTTCCTAAAAAAATACACAGTATGTCAAACCTGTTTAAAGGAAATGCCGTGAAATAGTGGATTCAAAACTGGAATTTGGCTTGTACGTTGTTCTCCCTGGTCGCAGCATCACTGACCAGATCTTCGGTCTGACTGAAATCTTCGAGAAAACTTATGTTGAGAGTATGGGAAAGATCTCTTTGCATGCTTTGCCGATCTTGAAAAAGCATATGACGGAGTTTCTCGGGATAAACTTTGGAAGATTTTGCAGGAGTATGGCGTTGATGGTTAGATGCTACGCGTCATTAAGTCATTCTACTGCCTACCGGAGGTTTGTGTTCAGGAAATTGACAAGCAATCAAAGCCGTTCCACGTGGGCGTTGGACTACAAAAGGTGCATTTTGTCATGTCTTCTTTTTATTGTTCACATAAATTGAATTGACAAACGCAGTCAAGCTGATGAGTGTGCCAGAACGATTGGTAATTGCAAAATCATTAGTCTGCCATTTTCTGATGATATGGTTCTGCTTTCTTCTAAAGAATCTGGCCTCCGGCGCGCATTAAAGTAGTTTTGTAGATGCATGTGACACCGTCGGAATGAAAATAAACACGGTCAAAACTAAGGTACTTAATCTTTCATGAAACCCTGAACAGTGATCGTTTGCAAATTAATGGAGGGACACTGAAGAAGGTAGAGAAGCTCAAATATCTTGTGGTTGCATTCACGAGAGACGGAGAAGTGGATATTCGAATTTGCAAGTCTAGTGCAGTAATGCGAGCTTCGCACTATTTGGTGATCATGAAACGAGAATGGTCGAAAAAGGCAAAGCTCTCAATTTTCAAATGAGTTGTTGTCCCCATTCTCATCTATGACCATGAATCTTGTGTAATGACCAAAAAAATGCAATCACAAATTTTATCGTCCAAAAGAGTTTTTTTCAAAGGATCGAAGGAGTTATACTATTTAACAAGATGCGTAGCTTTGAGATTTGAAAATCTCAAAACTTTGAGCCCTACTTCTCCGAATTGAAAGATGTCAGTTTAGATTGTTTGGGCATATAAGGAAAATGCCTCAGGACAGACTCACCAAACAAGCTAAACTTGACAAAACAAATAGGAAAAGACCTGTTTGACGACCTAGAACTAGATAAACCAATTACGTTTAGGATCTTGGATGGGATGGCTTGAGACATTACCTAAGCAAAATGATGGAAGTGATGGAAAACTGTTAAGTGCGGCAGCTTAATATTGAGCAGCTGCCTCTGCAACCTTCACAGAAAAGCGGGCAATTAAGAGAGAGAAAGAGTGACGACTTAGTGGATGTTCGCACTGATACTTTTAATTTTGAATGTTCTCTGTCTTCTTGCCAAGACGACTTAATTGGTAACTGCAAATGTAATTGATAAAATCTGCAAATAGGAAATTAAAATTTGTTGTGAACTCGTGACCTATAAAAAGAAACTTTTGATCAATGCGACAATATACGAACAAGCTTTTAATATATGGATTATAAATTAAAAAAGATTACTTCATAATATTACGTTGGTATATGTCAACTAACATGTCAAACTATTTCGCTCATTCAAATTTCAATTCAAGGAAATGCTTGTGACGACATTATTTACGTCACTCCATGTCGTAGAGTGCGTGATGTTACTTCGAAGATTTGCTGATATGCTATTTTTTCGTATATATCGACTCTACAGTAACAAACCTAAAAACTTGACAAAAAAGCTTAGTTCTAGAAGGGCAGCATTCGAATATATTCAAGATTTTTAAGTGAGGTTATGATGAGGTGCAAAACTGTACTATTCTTAAAAATTCAATTATTTTGTACTAAAGTACATGCAATAACATCAAAGAATAATGATTTTTAAAAGGGCATTCAACCCGAATTTTGAAAAACTGAAAAAAATCTTTAAAAATATGTTTACCACCATGAACCCTTTGCGATTCTTGCAACTCATCTGGTTAAGAAAGTCTAAGAGAAAAAATTTCATGTTTTCCCCTTAAAATCCAAACTTCGGCCATCTTGTTTCAAATAGATTGCGCAATAAATCAGTTTGTAACTTCTATTTCCGTGTCTTGCTCAGTACTGGGCTTCTTGGAACTAGGTGAGTGCTGAAGATATAGGTAAATAACTTAGTGGAACAACTACTGCTTGAATTTAGAGAGGTTAGATGCTTTCCTAGTCTGCTTTGTCTGCCAAGTGCTAGCCAAGTAGTCGGAATAAGATGATGCTTTAATGCTTTAGGTGTACTAGCCTACAGCCTATTCCAGATTGTGACTATTGCTTCCTATAGATTGCTTATCCGAAAAAATTATTGCCTGTTGAAGGCTAAAGCATGGTAGCTGACAAAATATTACACTAAGATTTCAGTTTTTAGTGAGCCAATAAGTTTTATGCGATTATTGCCCAAATGGTTTAGCCTAAAGATCATATAAGGCTAGTTAGTTTTTCACGTAGATATGAAATTGCAAACTTCAGTGCAAAACATTTTAGTTAGCATTTTTCGTATAGGTTTGCTACGGTTATCAGCAGGTACCTACGAAGCCACATCCTCCACAGCTGCTAATGCAGTCAGTCATTTGGAACGATTTTGACCAACGTCCTTTCAGTTTGATAATGTTCGGAAAGTGCTTCTCCTTGGTCGAAGGGGAAAAATAATTGCAAATATCTTACAATTTCTTGGCCGAAGAGAATCAAAATTGGTGCGAAAAAATTTTTAAAAATTGCCAAAGTTGTTTCAGTATGGTTTCGCAGAAAAATTTTTTAAACAAAAACGTCCTGAATGCCCTTTTAAGCATTCAGTGTACAACGTTCAAAATAATAGTTAACTTTTGAAAATCTCTAATCCTTTAAAGTTTTATTTACAACTTTTTACAAAATCAACAAATGTTTCATACGTAAAGTTCTTTTGGCAAAACAAAACCAATTTTCATAAGGAGCAATTCTTAGTTAAACTATTAGCAAAATTAAACCAAACTTATTATTGCTGGAAGACAATTTATGAATAAATTATTTTAGAGTGAGAAAGAGTGTTAAATATTGAACCTTTCAAAGGTACCGAGTAGAAGCGTTTAGATTATTTGGAACAAAATTTTCTACCAACTTTGATATCTACTTCTACATTTTTGCTTCAGTGAAAGTTTTGGTCATTTCATTACAGAAAAATTAAATCCACTCAATATTTTGGTCCATTATTTCATTTTGAAAGGTTTCAATGTTAAATTTGGTTTCTTGAAATCTTCTTTAAAATTCAGTAGCGTTTTAACATTTTCTGCATTAATTAATTTAGATTTTAATCTGTAAAGTTAAATTGAATTTTACGCTTTTGCTCTTTAGTTCTCTTAAAAAAGTAGCTAAGTACCAGTATTGTATTTACTTTAATTACTTAACATTAAATCGTAAAGAGGACGATGCTTTTGACCACCGTTGTAAGAGCACTAATATATCTTGAAATGATAAGCTCAGGTAAAGCTGTTTAACCATTATGTATTTTAAACGGTAAACAAAAAATAATCAGGTTAAAATATACTTACTGTGAAGATATGAATTAATTCAATGATACGCAGTAATGTATGAGAAACAAGCTAATGATCATCCGTCTTACAATTATTAGTAATTAATCACATTTTTTTACGAAGTTGCTTTGGCTAGGAAACAGCGAGGAAACTTTTTCGGTCTTTAAGTCAAGCTGCCATTTATTCATCTGTTTACCACACCATGTCTTTTTTAATTGCTGAAGGTCAAGCAAGGAAGCTGTGATTACCAATTTTTATAGTCTTTGGTTTGACCAAACCGGAAATCGAACACGAGTTTATCTTTTCAGTAACAGCTAGGCACTCTATCCACTTAAACGCTGATAGATTAAAATCGGTTGATGCAAAATTGGAACACTCCCGAATCCTAATTAAAACTGTTTATGAGAGCATTATGAAAAGGTTTAGTAGCTGCAGAAGAAGTACATTCATGTTGAAATACTTTACAGTTTTACTTAAAAGTGGCGTAATGACTTCATATTTAGGATGCGGAATGGTTCGTAATGACATCGAATGTTCTCGTGGCCCAAGCGAAGAGACTCTTGTAATTGACAACAGCATTACAAGGTCACGCTGCATAGAATGCTCCGGAAGAGGAATGGCGATTGTGACAACGCATCTCTCAGTTGGATGCTACATTGAAGAAAGGTAATTGCAGAATACGACATCACACAACATGACAAGGACAATATGACGTAACTCCAATTGTTTCGTCACCTCCTTTATTTTGCTTAAACGAAGTTTGAAAAGATTCCAGTTTTGATTCTAAATCAAATGATCTAAATTGCTTATGGTAGTCGCACACATCTTCTTTCTTCTTTTTGAGTAATGCTTGTTGCTTAGTGCTGAAGCCTTTACTGAAACACTATTTTGCTTAATGTCGAAATAAGTCGTGACACCTCAATTTTAATCAGCTTTCCTCGTTACTCTTACATAAAAACTTTCAAAGAAGTCAAAAATAGATGTAGTAAATACAACTTGAATGAATATCGAAATTGAATATTCAGTAATTATTAACTTCTATTCGGCTTTAGAAGAAATTCCTTATAGCATCAATTTTTCTATTCATTTAGATGTAAAGAGCAGACTTTTGGTGGCACCGAATCTGGACTACCAGTAATTGTAGCTTTATTGCTCGAGGAACGTTGTTGCGGAAAAAGGAGATGCAATTTGCAAGAATTTCAAGCTGAAATTGGATTGTTATCGAATATTGTGGAGTGTCCTAATGCCAATCTACCATGCATTTTCTTCAACTATACATGTATTCAAGGTACTTTGTTTGCTTTTTCGGAATTAACATTTTGTGTTAATTCAATAATGCATCTGAAAAACTCTAATTGACAACTATATTGTCATTAAATAACACGTAACTTAGTGCTGCGATTGCTAGTTTATAGATCTAAGCATTGTAACATGTAAAAAGCATTAGCTCAGTGAACAGGTAGGCACAAGTCCGTTACTCGTTAATCCGTTAATAACGAAGCTAACTTTTTCATTAACTCGTTAATCTGTTAAAAAGTTTTTTCATGTTAACGGACTAAATTAACTTCCGTTAAGTTCTGTTAACGGACTAAAATAACTTCTGTTAAGTTCTGTTAACTTCTGTTAAGGTTTTTATCGTTAATATCTTGCACCATTCACTCATCGGACCGATACAAACCAGTTTGCACTGGTAACACTTGATGCGTATTAGCACGAGTTTTATCGAAGAAAGCGAAGAAAGGAGCTCTTTTTTGTGGCGAATTATAACCTGCAGCATCAAAGGTCTATTAATAATTATCGCTGTTTACATTTTCCAAAGTTTTTCCGATCGAAGCTTCGTTGTGCATTAAACTTAATTTTATCTTGAAATTAGATTAGACTGTAAAATGTAACTTCCAAAACTCAAAAAGACCACCCTAGCCACAAATATTTCCTTACAATCAGCTCAACAGCGTCAATACGTGTTCTAGAAGCGAGTGAATAAAACGAAATGTAAATTACACTCACAACATTAACGAATTAACGGACTTTATTAACTTCCGTTAATTAAAGCTGAAAATAACGGATTAACGTTAACGGAGGTGTGAAGTTTGTTAACGGAGTAGTGGTTAACGAAGCTAAGGTTTTGCATTAACTTGCCCACCTATGGCTCAGTGTACTCCAATTGCATGTGCAGTATACTAGTGAAAATCATTGGTAAAAAAGTTCTTTTCTTTAACAAAAAATAGTGGTAATTGTGAATCAGTTTATCTAAATTATCTAAATCTAAATTGATTACCGGTAACATAAAGTAATTGAAAACAAAAAAATTATTGAAAATTTTGACAAATACTATTTGCAGTTAATCCTCGAAATAGAGAACACATTAGGTCACAATGCTTTGGTGATGAAATAGAACTGCTTCCTTTGCCAATGACAACCACAACAACTACTACAATGCAACCTTTACTTGCAACTGAAGCAACTGAGCAAACTACGCAAAGTGCTATTACGGAAGCTGCTAAAACTACCAGGCCTGCAATGTCATTGAGTCCTCGGCTGCCTACTGATAATGACTCTAGGAGCACTCCAATATGGATTCCAATTGTAGTTGTGGTTATTTTATTAGCTTTGCTATCTTTTCTACTAGCATTTTTTATCCACAAAAAAAGGAAAAGCGAAGTTGAAGAAGAAGAAGTGGCGTATAACTGGAAGAGCGCAAACAGCGAAGGAATTGAGGATGTTTTACCGAGCGCACCACCGCAATATGAAGAGATTGGCTCGTGCAGACAAATTGTTGATAACATAATTTATGAGTCAAGTGACATTGAAACAAATTCTGACTACGATCATTTGCGACAAAAAATAAAAACAACAGGCTCATCAAATTACAACACACTAAATCCAACTTCAATGAGATTTGTTGAATAGGATAAAGACACAAAAATATTCCTCTTTATTTTGATCAAACGATTTTTAAGACTCTATAAAATTTTTAAACATTTAGTATGCTCATAGAACATACAGTAATTTTGATAAATAAACAAAACGAAGTATTCTGTGAACGACAAAAGTTTAGCCTTAAGATAGGCATGGAATGAAATGTAACATGGAAAAAAACAAAACTTATATGAAAAGCTATGACGCAATAAATGTCTTGTCCTGAACGATCACGAACAAATATATCGAAAAGGGCTCTTTTTAAAAAGCGAGAGCGTTTTATTGTGTTGTTCCGTGATAATCAACGACAAAATCTTACCGCAATAAAACTGTAAACTTCAAAACTTTCATAAAAATTAAAAAAAAAAATTTAATCACAAATTTTAGAAACACAAAATTCAAAATAAATTAATCCACAGAAAAGAAACATACAATTATTTTACAAAATTTTGCGAAGATATAAAAGATTAGATTAGTATTGAGAGTTAGTTAAATTTTGAGATTTTCGTTTAGTTATTAATCAATGTTAAATTGCTAGATTGAAAAATGCAGCTGTACAGATTGAAAATGTGCCGGTAACTAACTTTAAGGTAGGTGCAAAGATTAACCATTTTTAGGCAGTTTTTGAATATAAACCTTCAAATTGTAGAGCTTTTAGCCTGCAAGAATTTATCAATAGCTCCATTTTGTTGTTTTACGTCGTCTAGCTTTTTTAAAACTGGAATGATTTTGATGTTGTTTCTTTTTTAAATTCAAACAAAAGAAAACGTGTGATCTACACTGTAGTAAAAGCATTTTCAAAACTTAACATCAATTCGCTGTATCCGTTAAACACTAGCTACCTCAAGAATTGTGGTTGACACGAAGGTTTTGTGTGCGTTTTATTTGTTTGTTTGATTAAAACTATTATTTACCTGACTATAGCTTTGCATACAATGTTGTTTAAAATTTTTAACTTACGGTTGTTTCCATAGAAGTTTTCTGACATATTCATGTATTATTCAATCGGAATGGGGGGTTACTTAATTAAAATGCTTATTTGATTGTTTATGGACTTGGGCCTCAGCTCATATTAAGGTAATTGTAGCGGCAAGTGGAAGAAGCAGAGTTTTTCTTTCCTTTTAAGCCTGTGATTTTACTTCATAGTTCAAGACAAAAAAACAAAAGGCATAATTCAGGCATTTTTTTGCACTTTTTATCATTTCCCTAAAATAAGACTTGTTTTTCGTCATACTTTGTGGAAATGTTTTTTGTTCACTGAATATTTTGGACATTCGAAAATATTCGAGTGATGTCAAAATTTCCTAAATGCAAGCAAAACTGGTAATTGAACGTTCGAATTAGTTTTTGAGGATTCGTAGTAGTTTTTTTTGCCAAACTACAGTGATTTAGTAGTTTACGATGTTCGCATCATTAACTTATCTATAAATCGCATTGTTTTTCAATGTACAATGTTAATTGCATAATTAAAGTGACGAATACTTAATTTGTTCATAATGAATATAACGCTTCGTTGAAACAAGTTGTGTTGCAATAAGTTTTACTAATCGGAACGAATTATTTTATTTTGTGAAATTCTTGTTAAAAACAATTTTCACAATTGCATGAGAAGTACTATATTAGTTTCACAACCAAAAAAGGAAGAATTTTTAACAAGAGAAACAATTTACTGTAGGAAAATTGCATTTTCTTTTACCTTCGCTTTCCTTTATTTTGTACTAAATGTAACACAAACTATGTCTTTGATGACATATTATCTTAGTGATTTATTGAGCACCATTTTTGGTTAAATTGTGATTTATGTGAACATTGTGGCACTGAGTAGCACTTCTCGTAATAACTATGCTCTAAATCATGAAGAGGATTTGCATATGGCTTTGTCGATGGTAAAGTATATTTAACAGACTGCAATACTTTTTCTCACAATTTTTATGGTTTTTATCGTGTTTGTTTTTCGTTTTCTTAAAAGTCATTTTTCTTTTCGCCAATATTTTATTTGGCTATCAAACGTGATAAAGCAATACAATAGTTATCAATTTGCAGTACTGTGATACTGTTGTTACGTATTACAACCGTATGCAGTGTGTTTTTCATGCAAAACTGGTTGGAGCAATTAATACTTTACTGCGTCAGATGTCTGTAAAAGTTGTTTTGCATGAAATGACAAATGGCACGCCTTACTGAACAAGTTTTAATGATTTTCTCTTACACTGTAATACCTTTTACAACTGTGTTTTATAGAAAGTTGTTTCTTCATAAAAATACTGTAAGGTAGTATAGTACTGCCTGTCGATGCATAATATTATTATAACTATTGCGATTTTGGGACTGATAACTCAAGGTGAGAATATTTTTTAATGTGCTATAATTTTTGACTATATACGAAATACTATACAGCCTTTTCACATAACATGAAAAGACATTTTTATAGTGAGGCTGTTATCTAAGCCTTACATTGTGGTAAAATAGAACTACATTTACCACTTCATTTTATAATAAATTATCGAATACATTTTTATGGATGGTTATATAGACTGGTGAAAAACATAATGTTATATCAACTGTTATTTATTTTGGATTTTACTGCGCTTTGACTTTAAATGGATTTAGCTGCTGACATTCAAATCATATGATAATTTTGATGATGAATATTGTTTATTTTGATACTGCAGTGTTTTTACACTGATTATTGTTTCGTGCTAAAATAGCATATTAACTAACTATGTAATTACAGAAATAAAACTTAAATCTTAACTTTGTTATGAAAATCCAAACCAATACCACCTTTTTAGGGCATGGGATGAGACGTGGTAACAAAGATGAATGCATACGCACCCCGAACCAACATACACTTGTTGTAAACGACGATGATAGTGATGCTTCAAACTGTATTGAATGCGGAGGGGGAACGAGGATTGTGACCGGTCGTTTAAGCGTTGGATGCTACGTTGACGGAAGGTAAAATTGCGACAATCAGCACACTTTGCAAAAGCATTATACCAAACAGCGTATGCTATTTTGATAACGATTATTGTTTTTTGCTACAATAAGCATTGTATTTTCAACAATGTTGGGGCAGTAAAATCGATTTGGCACTCAAAAGTAATTTTTAATTATTAAGGCTATTAAAACAGTCAAACTATGCTTATGATTTAATCAATTACTGTACACTGTACTTATTAAAATTGTAAAAAATCAAGTTAATTTAAATTGATAAATCATAATGCAAAATAAAGATACAAAAAAATGTACCGCATCATCATTTTTTTCTTTTGAACTGATTGGTAATTACCACTGTCTATTCACAGAATCTCTGTGACAGAGAAACAGCGAAGTAGTGTTTCTGTTTTCTAGTAAAGCTGCTCCAATGAGGGGATACTGGGTAGTTGGTACCTGCCTGCCATATACAACAGAGGCTTCACATTATCCCTTAAATGCTGAAATTTAAGCAGAAAAGCAGTAAATGATTGGTTTTAGAGTTTTGGCTTGACCTAATGAAAATCAAAGTCAAGTCGATTGTTTTAGAAGCAAATTATCAGTTTACTGGAATTGATTCGTTTTGCTAGAATTGATTTGTTTGACCAGACATGGAATCAAACCTGGGCTGCGGTTTCAGTATTAAAAACTCAACCAACTGGAAATGAATATTTATAGTTGCTAGCATACTTCTTTTCAAAGAAGCTATTACGGTAGTTCTTTTGAGCATTATAGCGGACTTTGAAATAATAACTATCGTTAGCAAAGCTAGCAATTGATTGACACGTGATTTGTTTGTATGCGATTAACTCAGTCCATATACGTCCGACAGGTTTTGCCCATAATGTCAAGATTTTTCAACTGTGATGTTTTTGACGGCAGCAATCCAAGTCTTGTTATTTAGTTGCCAAGAATTTTCATTTGGTGGTGCCAAACTTTCAGCAGTAACAGCGGGGACAACATCATTGTTCATTGACGAGTGTTGTGGAGAGAGGCGATGTGACTTGGACCAACTGTTGGAACCAATACCAGACAGTGACAACAATAAAATTTGCCCTCAAGGCCCAATTTGCATCACACTCAATGCTACTTGTGTCGGCCAGGGTAAGAATTTACCAAAGCAAATCATGTTTTTTATTATACTCGCTATATTACGCCGAAGCGTGTAACGAGTTTGCTGGCCCACCTCTGCATCATTGCGCTGGAGAAGCAAAACAAACTGTTTTAGTGGCTAAACCCGATTATAATAAATCACCATCTAGCTGCGGCACTGCAAACAGAAATAGAACTTCCGGATTGCTTACTCGTACAAAAGTAGTGCAAAAACAAATAATATACGATGCTCTGAATTGAAAAACAAACAAGCATTTCGTTAAGCAGTAAATAAAACAAATATCGTCCTTCACGCAAGCAAATTAATTGAGTACTCCTCTTAAACAAGTGCATTGACGTCAGTTGGTGTTCATGTTGTTTTTGATATTTCGAGTAGCGAAAAGTGTGTTTCAGCATACCCGTGCAAAAAAAGCAATCAAATAAACAGACATTTCATTTTATTTGTATTACAGTATTTACAGCATCTGGTTATCAGTGTAAAATAAAATTAAAAAAAAACAAAAAACATATGCGATGAATTATTTTTTATCGTCTGATTATAATTTGTAGAATCGGGACGTGAAGGCCGAGAAAATTTGATGTCGCAGTGTTTTGGGTACGATGATCCTTTGGTTTTATTTCCTGTTTTACCTACTACTGCACTAGCATCACCGACAGCAAAAAAAGACACAACTACAACAACACATGCAACAACAACATCTCCAGTGCCTCAAACAACATCAACACAAATAATGCTATCAACTCATATGCCATCAGCAACCTCACAACAAGCGATACAGACTACTTCCACTTCTGCAGTCTCACAAGATAATTTTACTACTGGTTCTGTGATAGTATCTCACACAGCACAAACAACTTCTCCAGTATTAATAAATGCATTTGAAGAAGATTTTAGTGGCATTCCCGCATGGATTCCAATTGTCGTGATCTTGGTTGTGCTTGTCTTCCTCCTTATATCGTTTATACTCGTTTGGGGCAGAAACGAAATCAAGAACTATTGGTCAAAAAGCAAGCTTGAAAACGAAAATACAACATGGAATAAAAGTCCAATAAAAGGAAATCAGGAGCCTGATGTTGCGTCAGGTGCCCCGTCTAAATATGAAGAAATCAATCCTTATAAACAAGTTGTTAACAATGTTCTTTATGAATCACAAGAAGTGTCAGCAAATTCAAATTACGACCATTTGTGGAAAAATAAAAGCAATCTATCTCCAGATTACAACAGAATCAAACCAAACACAAACGAACAAAACTCAACACGAGAAAAAGAAATCAAAGTGAACCAACTTTACATTCCTTCAGATGACATTTGTGACAACTCAAAATCAAAAGAATGACAATTATGAATATGATTTGATGACTAGTAGAGTAGCAGAGTGCAGATCCATTATCTTCAAGTACTAAATTTCGATGAAAGTTGCTAAAGATGTCATTTGCGTTACTGCAATAATTTTTACGGCAGTTACGTCTGTGCAGTTATACAGTATGTAGAAAAGTGGTTGAATTTTTTATGTTTTCGTTTTCTTTGACAGAGTGACAGAAGCGTTTCTTTGGCTCATAATTGAATGAAACGAGGAATAAGAACAAATCAATTTTTCGCAGAGATAGGCTCTGGATTTTCTCTCCAATTACGCTACATGAACGTATCATATTTATAAATAAGTTAAATTAGTTTGTTTTAGGAGCCTAATGTTCGGAACATGGAATTATCTTTAATATACAGCATAAACTCAAAACAACTGAAAACATAGTTTGAAAGTAGTTTTACAAAACATCAAGCTTTGTTTCCAATTCTTTTTGCTATTTTATATTAAATAAATTTTGATTTAAATTCATTTGTGTTTTATTTTACTTTAAATTAACCGAGTATTTATTTTAGTGTTGATTTTGCATGCTTTTATTTTTAGTGCTGAATTGTTATGGTTGCATTGAACCGTAACGAGTGTAGCCTAATTTTGTGTCTTTTCTAAGTGTTTCGGATTAATTGAAATTTATTTATTTATATACAAGTTTTTTTTTCACTGTCGATTTTATATCACTTTATTTTAGCCACAGTATAACTTTAATTTAAAACTTTTGGTATTGTTTCTGAAATGCTGCAACTCCATTTATTTAACAATGGTAAATTTCATTGTTAGATTGCTATTGAAAAAAGACTGTCAATTTTAAAGTCATTGTGAAAGCAGTATTTAACACTGCAGTATTTTTTAAGAAATAAAATTAAGAATTTAGCGTTTTTGTGCAGTTGCTTTGCAATACATTTTTAATGGTAAAGTGGTTAATTGATGAAAAACCAGCAATATACAATAGTCAAAAAAATTAATATCCAATTGTATGAAGTTCATACGCGAAGAACGTTTCTATTAAAATTTAATACTAAGAAATTTTCTATTAAATTTTTTTTGTAATTATTCACACGCAAAAAACGTTTTTATTCAAATTTCTATTCAAAAAACAACTACAAACTAGCCAATTTCCTCTTGATTCTGTTTTGAGCTCGAGTGAGAACGACGTACTTTGCAAAAACTTTTCAAGCAGTTTTAGTGATTGATTTTTAAGCATTTGAAAGACAAACCTTGCAGTACAAAGCTTAGTAATGCGAACAAAGCCAATAAAAAGATCCAGTTCAGCCCATGATATATTGAAGCTGACAAAAAATCAGCTCGAGGATTTAAAGCAAAATATGATATTTAAGGCTACCAAACCCTTAGAAGAAAAAAATCGCTTCGCTTAACGGCCAACTTGGGTGAGCTAAAAAACAGCCAAAGTTTTATAAGCCGGAAGCATGATGATTTAGCCGACCATTACAGCAAGATATTGCAAACAAACAAGCAGCAGAAATTGGATATCAAACAGTTAACCAAACGAGCAACCATGATACAAAAACACAACGCTGAGGACCACCTTAGAATTGACGAACTAGAGCAATATGACCGCCGCCAAAAATTAGAGCTTCAAGGTGTGCCCATGACGGAGAATGAATACGTGATGCAAATTACGCTGGAACTGATAAAGAAATTAGACGAGGACATTGAAGAACAAGATATCTCCATTGCACGCCATCTCTCTCGAAATCGGTATCTCCATTGTCGGCAGCGTGGCCGAATGGGTAAAGGCGTCGTTTTTACGACGACTCTGATCGCAGGATCATGAGTTCAACCCGTACCCTGGTCACGTTTTTGCGTCCTTGGATAAGACGCTTTACAATAATTATCTCTGCTTGGTGGCTTCGAACAAGCAGCAAATTTACGTGGGAAGAAGTCAAAACGTCAACAGGAAAGCTTGGAAAATGGTCAACTCTTAAGCGGGTTCGAATTCCTCCAAAACATAGCACACCGTCGCTTTCTTGTGATAGGAGGATAAAGATGCACAATCAATCAATCAATCAAAAGACGACTAGGCCGAACCAGGGCAAACAAAGCGGCTAACCATACTACTATCAAAGTTCGATTGTTCAGCCGCCAAAAACGCAATGAAGTCTACGCAAACCGTTTTACTGTAAAGCCAAAGATATTGAGGGCTTTCCTGTTGATGACATGGAAAAAATATTTATCAAGGAAAACCTTCCCCAAAAACGTAAAAGATTGTTTTGGACACTAAACAACCGGTCAAAGAATTGGGATATTAAATTTGCTGGAAGCATAGTAGTCAAATTTATACAAGAAAAGATGAAGAAAGTGAAAAATTTTATGTAAGAACTGAAAGTGATTTGAAATAATTGTAAGTATAACATTGCTTGTGAATACCAATCCCTTGGAAAATTTGCCGCTGAAACCGTTATAAACCTAACAACTGAATGTATTGTCATTGTTCAAGTAAGAATTGTGAAACTCGATAAACGTATCAAGGTTCTACAACTATTTTGAAATCGATTTACTAACAAAGTCCTAGTGATCTTCATGTTTATACCTTGCATCACTACCAGTGATGGGCACAGCGGCGCTACTAGCGCCGTTACTTTTTTGGTAGCGGCAGCGCCGCTGCTTTGTTTTGTAACCAGCGACAAGCGGCAGCGTCTCTGTTTTTTTTAGCCGAAAACGCTGCAGCGCTTTAACGCCCTATTTTAAAGCAAATATTCTGCCGCTACTGCTAATAAACTCCTTCCAAGACTTTTTCGATTCAAATTTTTACACGTTACCGTTGGGAGTCTTTACTCTCCGCTTGTTTTCACTCGGCTTTAGTTTCCACGTTATTTTAGTTTAGTAGAACATAAAAGATTACCTTTGTGACGATTTGTCGTTGCTCGTATATGTATGGTCGAGTTTTATCGTACGTGGTCCTATTTTTTCTGAACCAAATTTGAACAAATAATATGGTCTATTAGCGGACCAATTTTAACTGATAAAACCGATTTCAATAAAGCTGATTTCGAGCAGTATCTCTTAAACGAAAATGCGATAATTGCAGTTCGATAAATTGCTAAAAACTTGCAGATCGCAAAGACGGTTTTTCGCGATATTTTCCAAACACGCTGGCATTTCGTAGGACAAATGAAGATGATTTTGTTTTCTATCTGGTTACAGACCAGAGTATAGTTTGTGCACTGCAAGTAGAACAGTAAGGTAACAGACCCGGCGCCAAAGCATTGTGTTTCGGGGGGCAAAAAAACTTTTGGTGGGACGCTTACGCAGCCGAGAACAGACGCATGCAGAATGCAGCAGCAATCTGGTGAATATTTTGCTCCAAATTCTATGTTGTCCTCTTTTGGTGTGAATTTTGCCCTCAAGTTTGGAGAAGACCAAAAAAACAAAAAAGTTGTCTTCATCGCAAAATCTTCGGCTACTTGATCACGTTTACTCGATCTGTCTTGCTGTTTGATAGAAAAGTTTTTGTGGTGATCTGTTCTTGGGCAAAAGTTTGCTGGTCCTTTTGTGCTAGTACAAAAATTACTCTCGCTAGAGGAGCACAAGCAGTGACTTGGAGGGCACGGCCCAAAATGCCGCCCCCCCCCCCCCCCCCGTGCATAGGCGTAACCAGAATTTTTGATTGGAAGGGGGCAAACCAAAAATCACATGAAATGACGTCATCAAAAATTTTTGAAGGAGAAACTTTTTGTGAGACAAAGATATCGTAGAACGGAAGATCAGAAGCCGTGGCCTGGTTTGGCACTTAACAAGAGTTTTCTAGAGGAAGAGGGCTTAAAATACAAATGCTTAAAATACAAATGCTTAAAATACAAATGCTTCGCCCCCAGGGTCTGGGGGCGAAGCCTTCAGCCGCTAGGCAATTTTTGTAATTTTTTTGGAAAAAAAGCTATTGTAATGTCATTGGATCACATTTTGCCTGCGCTCAAAACCATTTAAAAGAACTACATTTTTAACATTTGAAAGCCAATTGAAAAAAAATTAAATTGTTTCAATTCTCTTTTCACTAATAATTTAATCCAAAACAAGTTTATAATTTTGCATTTTGGGGTTAAATTTTGTAAGAATTTTAGCAGTAAATAATAATCCATTTGAAGATTTTCCTTAGAGATTTTTGTTTTGACTTGAAAATAATCAGTTGTAAGAGTACATATACGGTCAAAGGGCCCCGAACACCCTCAATTTAAATTCAATAACTTGTTCAATGAGCCTTTCTCTGAGCTGATTTTTTTTCAAAAGTATTTTGTCGCATAAAAACTGGCGAGGTGGAGGAGAATTGCTATTGAAAACCGTAAAGTAGATGATTACGCGTACTTGCCATGCTATTGCCCGATCTGGATTTACATTGTGCGGGCTCTTTGGCACTTTGGAGGTTGTTGAAACATCTTCCCGCCAAATATACGTGTAGACAATAAATAAAGTCTTATCATCTGAGGGCAGGCCCCCTGGCACGGCGCCATATGCTAATCCCACCCTGGTTATTGTATTACGTTTTTAAAAAGGTTAGATGAGAGCCAGAGATAGGAACTTTTAAGATAAAAACTCTTAATTTCATCCCGTTCATACATTTTAATTGGTAGGCAAAAGTTGAATTGAGGGGTACATGCCCCGTGGTCGTCAATATTATTGTTAATTACTGTGGTACGCATGTACTGTTGTACGCGAAAAAAGCTAAAAGGAACTGAAACTGACTAAACAATAGGCTTTTTTGTCACAGTTTTATCATTGGTCGCATTTCAATCAAGGGAGAGGGGACCCGGGCCCCCAGGACCCCTACCTCTCGTTACAACTATGCTCCCTCGGTGGCGCCGAGCCTGAGTAGTTGCATCAATGCATGGTAAAAAAAAATTTCTACAACAGTGAACACTAAAAATGAGAATTGAATTTATAGTGCGCTGAGAATTGAACTAACAAATTGAACTAGGTAATAAACAAGCTTCAAAGACAATTTAGTTATAGAGTTATACTCGTAGAAAAAATACTTAGCGTAACGTGAATCGCATTGAGCATCATTTGCTTAACATGTGTCTATACTGTGTAGCGGCGAAGCGTGTAGCATGTTGTCAGCGCTATGGAATACGTCATTATCACTACATATCTCCTTGGATTTCATACACACCAGTTCTTAAACGCTCGATCTACTTTTGTGTCTAAGTTGGACAAAATCATTGCAGGGACGTGAATCATCTACCATTTCTACAAAACTCCAAGAAATGTTTTGTAACTCGGCCGATTGATAAATTTTCCTGTCGGATCTCTACACAAGGAATTATTTTAGTGGTAGAGGGCGGAGTGTGTAATAAACAGATTGCCTACTTCAGAGCTATAAGACCCGGTACAGAATTGTACAGAAGCTGAATACTGTATGCCATCGTACTTTAATGGCGAAACCTTAATTTATTTGAGTCGATAGTGATTTAAACTATTTCTTATTGCCTTTTGTTAGTGTAAAAAATGCGATAAGGAATTTAACTTCCTAGTGTAACTTCCAAGGTTAACTTCCTAAGTAATTTCCAAAGCACTGGTTTGACCAACCAGCACTTTGAAATGCTTGTTTTTTTGAAAGGAGCATGCAAACAACGAATTGAATGATGATTTGCTTACTTGTCTACCATTTAAGCCTGCAAATGCCGATTGTAACTTGTAGCAATATTTTAAACTCTTAAATAATTAACTTTCGTAAATAAAGTTGAAATTTCACCATTAGATACCTATTTGAATGCAATCGTTGTTTTTGCTATGTAATTTTTTTTAAAGTAGCGGCAGCAACCGCTGTTTTGAATGCAAGTAGCGGCAGCGGCGCTACTTTTTTATTTGAGTAGCGATAAGCGGCAGCGCCGCTGCTTTTTTTGCCAAAAAGCAATAGCAGCAGAGCCGCTACTGTTCAAGTAGAGGGTGCCCATCAGCTTTGATCACCACAATTCAGACACTTATGCAGGGGGATCCCCAATTTATGTAACCAACAACATAAAATGCCGTCAACTTTCGCAGATCAAAATCTAAGCTGATGAATACGAAATGGTATGTCATAGTAGACGTAGTATGGCATTGTAGACATAGTATAGCATGCGAGTATAGTATGGCATGTACAGTAGTAGCCTTATGGCACATTAGGCATAGTATACCACAGTAGGCGTATTATGTCATAGAAGGCTTAGTATGGCATTTTAGGCATAGTAGGCTTATTGTGGCACCCTAGTAGGCATAGCATGTCACAGTAGGCTCTGTGGCATAGTTGGCTTTATATGGCACTGGAGGTTAGTATATCATAGTTGGTATAGCAGGACACCTCAGGAGGCAGAGTGCGGCATATAGGGGGCTTGTTATGGAACAGCACGCATATTATTAAAAACCATAGTAGGCGCTACAGGCTAGTATGACATTGTAGATATCGTAGGCTTATTATGGTACAATAGGTATAGTTATGCTATATTGTAGGCTAACTATGGCACAATAGACATAGTATGCTGATTAAGGCACAGTAAGCATAGTATACCTCAGTGCACACTGTAGCTTAGTAGGCATAGTATGGCATATGGTTGGCTTATTGTGGCACAGTAGGCACTGCAGCTTAGTATGTCATAGTAAACGTAGTATGGCATTGTAGACATAGTATAGCATGCGAGTATAGTATGGCATGTACAGTAGTAACCTTATGGCACATTAGGCATAGTATACCACAGTAGGCGTAGTATGTCATAGAAGGCTTAGTATGGCATTTTAGGCGTAGCATGACATATTGTAGGCTTAATATGGCACCCTAGTAGGCATAGTATGTCACAGTAGGCACTGTGGCATAATTGGCTTTATATGGCACAGTAGGCACTGGAGGTTAGTTTATCATAGTAAACGTAGTATGGCATTGTAGACATAGTATAGCATGCGAGTATAGTGTGGCATATACAGTAGTAGCCTTATGGCACATTAGGCATAGCATACTACAGTAGGCGTAGTATGTCATAGGAGGCTTAGTATGGCATTTTAGGCATAGTATGACATGAAGTAGGCTTATTGTGGCACTCTAGTAGGCATAGCATGTCACAGTAGGCTCTGTGGCAGAGTTGGCTTAATATGGCACAGTAGGCACTGGAGGTTAGTATAATTAGTTGGGATAGCAGGACACCTTATTAGGCAGAGTATGGCATATACTGTAGGAGGCTTGTTATGGAACAGTACGCATATTATTAAAAACCATAGTAGGCGCTACAGGCTAGTATGACATTATAGATATCGTAGGCTTATTATGGTACAATGGATATAGTTATGCTATATTGTAGGCTAATTATGGCACAATAGACATAGTATGCTGATTATGGCACAGTAAGCATAGTGTGCCACAGTGCGCACTGTAGCTTAGTAGGCATAGTGCAACATCAGAATATGACATATAGTGGCTTATTTCGGCACAGTAGGCATAGTATCCCACAGTAGGCGCTACAGCTTAGTATGTTATAGTAGGCGTAGTATGACATTGTAGACATAATAGGCCTATAGCATTCGAGTGTAGCATAGTTGGTAGCTTGGCCAAATGGGTAAAGGCGAATTGTTTACGACGACCTTGACTGAATGATCTGGGTTCAACCCGCACCCTGGTCACGCCGTTGCGTCCTTGGATAAGACGTTTTACAATAATTATCTCTGCTTGGTGGCTTTGAACAAGCAGCAAATTCGGTGGACAAGAATTTGAAGAAATCTACAGGAACGTTGGATCATCGGAAACTCCTTAAGCAGGTGCGGATTTCTCCAGTCACGAAGTAGTCACTGCAATAAAAAAATGTGCGGATCGTCCAATAAGTTAGCGTCTGATGCTGTCAGGTGACTGGAGGATAAATATGCGCTACAACAACAATATACTGTAGTGGGCTTTTGGCACCATAGGTTAGTAGGAGTACTATGTCATAGTAGGCTTAGCATGGCATTGTAGGCATAGTACACATGAAGTAGACTTGTTATGGCACCCTAGTAAGCATAGCATGTCACAGTAGGCACTGTAGCTTACTATGGCACAGTAGGCATAGTTGGCTTATAATTGCACTGTATCCCACAGTAGGCACTGCAGCGTAGTATATTATAGTAGGGATAGCACTACACCTTAGTGGGCAGATTATGAGACACAGGAGGTTTGTTATGTAAAATAGGCATAGTATTAGTAAGCATAGTATGCCACAGTAGGTGCTACAGCTTTAGTATGACATTGTAGACATAACATGGCACCCTGGTAGGCATAGTATGGCATACAGTAGGCTTATTATGGCACAACAGGCATAGTAGGCCAAAGTGGGCACCGTAGCGTAGTAGGCATAGTATGACATATAATTGGCTTATTATGGCACAGTAGGCATAGAATAACATAGCTCGGCAATTAGACCTACAATGCATAGCTTTTCCATAAACTATCACCGTAACGAGGTGGAAAAGTCTATGTGCCTCAATGACCTGCAGAGCTGTACTGGCTGGAGATTCAATCCTCCTGAAAGGGTTACCCATGCCAGATAGGTCTAATGGTAGAAGCGAGACGAAGTATAGTTCAAATCAAAATAGTTGGAAAACTTAAAATCTGGGTTGGTTATGCCCATCAGCTGTGGTAAGCATATAACCTAGGAGAAGGACAACTGTGATATAAAACCTCTCCGCAGTTAGATTAAACTGCAAAACAAATCATGATGAGCACAAATAATGAAAATTACGTGAACGACGTTAATGGGGCCACCTTCACAAGTGGAACCTCGTCCGGCAGGGGAGCGCCTAGGGACTCCCAGGTCGTCATTCAGCGAAACCCCTATGGCGTTCGAGTCTTAGGCAGAGGGGCTCGTTCGAAAAATAAGCGACAATCTCCACCAGCCAGCCCTAGTGGCAGCTCCACCAATGTGCCCGCTACACGTTTGGAGAGGCGAATGGAGGCAGCGCAGAGTATTCTTACTCGAGATAATGTCGCACACTCACGGGTCAACCATCACCAACTGCTGTTGGGCAATTGGAATATCCTCACCCTCACAGGAAAAGAGTTAGAATTGGTTGAGAAAGCAAAGCGGTATCATCTCGATATTATCGGAGTTTCTTCAACCAAACGACGCGGCTCTGGAACTGTGGATCTGGATGGCGGATGGAAACTCTTCTATTCTGGTGCTGATCCTAGTATGTCTGCACAAGCGGGTGTGGGGATTCTCACAAGCCCCCGTTTGTCAGACTGTGTGTCAGATTGGATTCCTTTGGGATCACGGGTCTGTATGTTGAAGCTCAAGGTATTGGATCAGTCATTGTGCCTATTGCAGGTATATGCCCCCAATGCCACGAGTGAATATCAGACTTTTGACGATGAAGTAAATGATGCTCTTCTACGAGTATCAGCTACTGAATCTACAGTCCTTATGGGGGATTTTAACGCACATGTTGGAACAGACACAGATATGTGGAAGGGTGTGATGCGAAAACATGGAGTCACTGGACTGAATGAGAACGTAAGGTATTTATTGCAGCTCTGTTGTAGCAACGGACTCCGCATCATGAATACCTTTTTCCAGCACAGAGAGGTTCACAAGTATACATGGTATCGACCTAGTATGGATCAAAAATCTTTGATAGATTTTTGCATAGTTTCGTCAGATTTGTTTTCTGATGTGCTGGACGTTCGAGTGAAGCGAGGTGCTGAATTGTCAACTGATCATCATCTGGAAGTATGTTCCTTACGACTTTCCAAACCTTGGCCAAACAAGAGATCCAACAGGTCGTCTGTGACTTACAGGATCAAATGGGAGGCTTTGGAGGACAAAGAAGTAAGAAATCAGTTTGCATCCAGTATATCATCTAAGTTTAAACAACTTCCTGATGTATCCGAGGAGATCGAGAAGGAATGGCTGCTGTTCAGATCAGCAATCATTTCATCAGCTGCTGAAAGTTGTGGGCGAAAACGGCTTAGAGTGGCGGGCGATAGTGAGAAAAGAACACCTTGGTGGAACCAAGAGGTTAAAGAAGCTATTCGAGCAAAGAAAGATGCGTTCAAGGCCTGGCTACAGGACAGATCGTCATCCGATTTGCAATCCCGGTACACTGAGGCGCGAAAAGCGGCAACTTCGGCAGTAAAGAAATCCAAGGAGAAGTAATGGGAAGAGTTTGTTCGTCGGTTGGATTCCAACTATTTTTCGGCAAACAAAGTATTTTGGCAGACCATCCGCCGTTTACGTGGCAAAAGATCGAGTATCACGTACTCCATCAAGGATTCTGACGGTAACATTCTAACGGATGAGAATGAAATCCTTTCACGATGGAGAGAATACTTTGAAGATCTTTTGAATCCTGTAAAGGCATCGACTCGTGACACACACGAAGTGACGCATCTAGGGGAGGACGAAGTTTTCACTGCAGCAGAAGTGGCAACTGCAATTAAAGGGATAAAATCTGGAAAAGCTGCTGGTGAAGATGAAATCAGACCCGAGATGTTGAAAGCGCTGACTGGAGAAGGAATTCTCTGGTTAACGCGAGTGTTTCAAGTTGCTTGGAAGCTTGGCAAAACTCCCAGAGATTGGCAAACAGGTGTGATTATTCCGATATTCAAGAAAGGAAATCGCAAGCAATGTACAAACTACAGAGGGATATCACTCCATAGTTTGCCAGGGAAAGTATATGCCAAATGCCTTGAAAGGAAATGCCGAGAAATAGTGGAATTAAAACTGGAAGATGGTCAGTGCGGTTTTCGTCCGGGTCGCAGCACTACGGACCAAATTTTCCCTCTGAAGCAAATCTTCGAGAAATCTTGGGAGTATGGCAAAGATCTCTTTGCATGCTTTGTCGATTTTGAAAAAGCATATGACCGAGTTCCTCAGGATAAATTTTGGAAGGTTTTGCAGGAGTATGGCGGTGATGGTCAATTGTTACGCGCTACTAAGTCATTCTACTGCAGACCGGAGGTTTGTGTTCGAGTAAATGGCAAGCAATCAAAGCCGTTCCATGTGGGCGTTGGACTCCGGCAAGGGTGCGTTTTGTCACCTCTCATTTTCATTGTTTACATGAATTGGATCGACAAATACAGCCAAGCTGATGAGTGTGCCACGATTGGAAATTGCAAAATTAGTCGTCTGCTATTCGCTGATGATTTGGTTCTGCTTTCTTCCACAGAATCTGGCCTCCAGCGCGCACTAAATAGCTTTGCAGATGCATGCAACACCGCCGGAATGAAAATAAGCACGGCCAGAACTGAGGTACTTCATCTTTCAAGAAACCCTGATCAGTACGTATTAGAAGTGAATGGAGCAACACTGAAGCAGGTAGAGAAGTTCAAGTATCTTGGGGTTGCATTTACAAGTGACGGAAGGCAAGACGAAGAACTCGATACCCGAATAGGCAAGGCTAGTGCAGTAATGCGAGCTTTGCACTACTCGGTTGTCATGAAACGAGAATTGTCGAAAAAGGCAAAGCTCTCAATTTTCAAAGCAGTTTTTGTCCCCATTCTCACTTATGGTCATGAATCTTGGGTAATGACGGAAAGAATGCGATCATAAGACAGTGCAAGCGTCCGAAATGAGGTTTTTACGAAGAATCGAAGGAGTTACACTGTTTAACAAGGTGCGTAGCTCTGAGATTCGAAAATCTCTTAACATTGAGCCGTTACTTCTCCAAATTGAAAGATCTCAGCTTAGATGGTTTGGCCATGTAAGCAGAATGCCTCAGGAAAGAATCCCCAAACAAGCTTTACATGCCAAAGCAAATGGGAGAAGACAGGTCGGACGACCTAGAACTAGATGGACCGATTACATTGAGGATCTTGGATGGAATCGCTTGGGACTTCGCCCAAGCGCAATGATGGAGGTGATGGAAGACCGTGAGGTGTGGCGGCTCAATCTTGAGCTACTGCCCCCGCAACCCTCACGGAAAAGCGGGCAATGAAGAAAGAAGAAGAAGAAGAATACGAAAATGTCTAGGTTGAACTTATCCTTGACTTTAAAAAAACATTAATCGTAGGATCAGTTTACAGACACCCTAATAATACTAACAAAAAGATTAAGCAATTTGAATATACCTTTGTGCATATCCTTAAAACATTTAAGTCCAATCAAAGATATTTAATAGTATCATGCTACTTTATCATTCATTATGACAAAATTGGCGAAACACCAACCACATAAATGGTATTGGATGCATACATATTATCAACAAGCCAACCAAAATTTCCTCATTTTGCAGCTATGTAATTGATGATGCCTACATTAATTCTACCGCATTAAGTCAAGTTTCATCATTTATTTTACAAGAAGACATTTCCGACTATCTGCCTGTACGTGTATCAGTGTAACTCTAATAGAAACACCAAACGTCCGCACTACTGCAAAATAACACAGAAGGGCATAGAATTTTTTCTAAAACGTTTAAATAACAAACTTACGGCACCTGAATGGCTATATCCTAACAACTGCAATCTGAAGAAACTTCTCAATCCACCGAATGAACTCACCTCTCAGTATTTTCCCCAAAATCTACGAAATTGGAGACACTATAATATATTTAAGGATCACCCCAGATATCCTCACAGTCATAAAGCAACAGGGCATGGTATAGAATGGAATGGAAGATGATTTTTCCATATTCCATACTGGCAATTTTCTTCCATTCCATATTCCATTCCATATTAAAATTTTTTTCCATACTCCATTCCATAGTTTCATACCAAAGGATTTTTAGACTGGGAACAATGCAACGTATATTTTACCCCTTTGCAATGCTGTGAGCAACCACTCGTAAAGATTCGTATAACAATACAAAGATGCAACGACAGGTATCTGGTATGCACATTGAACATGGTTTAATGTAGCCAAGATTTTGATTTAGATGGGCCAAACCGCAAATCACATGCAATGACGACATCAGAAATTTTCGAAAAGAGGGAATTTTTTGGGGACAAAGAATGAAAGATCAGAAGCTGGAGTCTGGTTTGACCCGTAACTAGAATTTTGCTAAAGAGAAGGACTAGAACGGCAAGTTAAAAACTTTTAAAAGTACGTATATCAAAATTGGAAGACGTGGTGAGCAACTTAGTGCAACTCAAACGTATAGGGGCCTGGAGGCGAATCTCCCAGCCGCAGGAGGTAATGGGGGCCTGAGAGCGAAGCCCCCAAACGCTGGGCGATTTTGTTGTAATTTTTTGGAAAAAAATAGCTTTTTTAATGCCATTTGCATTACATTTCACATGTTTTCAGAGTCATCTAAAATTGCAAATTTTTTGACATTTCGAAGCCAATTGAAAAAATCCCTCACTTTACTTCAGGTCAAGTCCAAAACACGTTTAAATTTTGCATTTTGGGGTTAAATTTTGTAAGTGACTTGGTTCAGGTCAGGAGAAGCACGGTACATTGCTTTCTGCAATATGTTTGGCAGTAAATACCACTTCAATCGATGATTTTTCTTTGAAGATTTTTGTTTTGTCATGAAAATAACCAGTTTTAGGATTACATGTACGACCAAGAGCCTAGGTACCCTCAATTCAAATTCAATAATTTGTTCGATGAGCATTTCTTCTAACAAGGTTTTTTCAAAAGTATTTTGTCGTGTGAAAACTGGCGAGGTGGGGATGGATTTTAAAGTTGGTAGGTGGAAGAGGTGGATTTTAAAGTTATTTATAGTTGGTACCTTAGATGCAATAGATCGTTACTAATCATGTTATTACATTACAAAAGCTTGCATAAAAAAATTATTAATTTATTGTATAAAAACAGAGGGCGTGAGATGGCACCTTTTAGAAAAAAACATTGAATTTCTCCCGGCTTGTACATTTAAATTGGTTGGTAAAAATTTCAATTGAGGTGCCCGTGGCCCTTGGTCGTCAATATTAATAATACTGCTTACTGCTGTTGTACCCGTGACTGTTGCACTTGAAAAATGCAAAGAAAACTGAAACTGAAGAAACAATAGGCTTTGTGTTATCATTTTTATCATTGGTAGCATTTCAATTAGGAGGCGGGTGCCCTGGGCTCCTCTGGTTACGCTTATGGTTTTGTGATTACCGGACAAGTTTGCTCTCACATCAATTATAAAATTTGGCATAACCAAACTGCTAAAGAACATTTACCGTAATAGAAATACCAAGCAGCTATGACTCCTACAAGAATTACTATGAGCTTAAAAACTAAAAGTACAAATAAAAATAAGCTGAAACGGGGATGAAACAGCAAGTACGAATTTTTTTGGGGATTGAAAAAAACAAAAGTACGACTTGGAAAATTGTCAATCTTGAACTAAAAAAAACAAATCAAACCTGTCAAATTCGTCAACCATAAGATCAATGCTGCAAATTGCAATGTACTTACTATGATGCAATGCGTACACTGTCTGCGCAATAAAAACAACCAAAGTACTGCGATTTGTACCATTCCATTCTGGCGTTTTCTTTATTCCAAACCAAAATTTACGTTCCATTTCATTTTCTATTCCATTCCATTTCATACCCTGTAAAGCATAAGAGCAAGCATTATTCTAAATACCTAAAAAGCAAAAGTCCAGACTTTTACAACAAATATAAAAAGTGTAGAAAAACAGTGACGTATGAAAAAGCAAAACCAAACAAAAATATTTCGAAAAATTGTTTAAAGATGCCCTCAATGCTGCTGATACATGGAAAACTTAAATTGGGCTATTTAGGAAAACGAAACCGAAACTTACCGTACGTTACTACAAACTATTGAAACTGAGAGCAAATTAAAATTACCTTGCATCAAAATATTTATAACGAAATCAACAAACACTTTGTTAAAATTGGTGAAAAACTTGCTGCAAAATCCATTAATTCTGGTTTTCATCACAGTAATCATCACTTTACGTTTTTTGGCAGACGTAACGGATCATCGATTGTCCTACAACCAGTGCTTAAATTGTAAAATTTTGCATGGGGGGACGCTTTTGCAGCCTTGACAATACGTATTTTGACCAATTGAATGAACACCAAAAAAAAGGTCTTCGCCGGAAATTGAAGTGGTTTTCCGCCAAAATTTGATGAAGAATTAAGTCATTTTCGTCTGACCATCCATCGCTCAAATCTCGATGGTGGGACACCTAAATCTCGATGCGGGACTTTTACTCTTGATGGGGGGACGTGTCCCCCCGCGTTCCCCTACAATTTAAGCACAGCCTAGTGCCTACAACCAACTGATGTTTACGAAGTCATTGAAATTATTTCTTCCCTAAATGATCACAAATCTCCAGAATTTATTGTTAATCCAGTGCGTATCATTAAAGAAGCTAAATTTCTAATTTTTGATTATTTGGCAAACTCTTTTAACGAATCTCTTAAAACTGGAAGCTATCCCGACTAGGGTGAAATGAAATTTTTTTTTTTTGAATTTAGAAAAATGGTCTTGATATATGGCCCCAAATGCCATATAAATTACTTCTTTTGCAATTTTGAGTTCTTGCCCCCTCTAGTGGCCGTGCAATTTAATCGAACGAGCTCCAAATAGCCAATTTTGTCATATCTCACTAACCACACATGCTAGCAAACTAGTTTATAGCTTAAAACTTGCAAAAATAGCACATTCATATCTCTATTAAAAACACTTTTGTCATGAAAACGTTCAGGAAAAAAGTTACAGCCAAATTATTGATTACAGATTTGCTGATTTATTGATAAGTTTTTAATGCTCAACTTCAAACGCATTACAATAAATTCAGGTTGGCATTGAAAATAAGCCAGATGAGGTTAAGATTCACATATACATTTGCACTCTTGGTGTGCCATGCAGCCATATTAGCTTAAAATAGTTTCTTCACTGGCAATTAGCCTTACTCAGTTGGGCATTGGGCAGCACAGTATAGTAACAAATGTTTAAAGCTCCATGCTATTGCATCATCCAGTATTGGTTGTCTCTTGCATCATCATTTTATTTATGCTGAACTGGAGAAATTATATCTAGTTAATTCATGAAAAGTTTAGATTGAACAGTTCAATTCAAAAGCACTACAAGATACAAAAATATAAAATTAGAAAAATAAGAATAAGAAAAGCAATCAGTAAGTAGAAAAGCTATAGTTCTAAAAGGAAAAAAATTTGGCAATACATTTAAGGAACAATTTGATACCATTGTTCATTATATTGTGGATTCAGTATATACTGTACTTGGTGTATAAATTTAAATACTTCTGAAACAGCATGCTAACTAGAAAAAGATCCAAGTCTAATGTTACTAGTAAAAGGTTGTATGGTGGAGAAGTTTTTCAGAGTTCTGACAATTTTTTCTTGTCGCAATCGTTGATACTTGGCTAGAGTACAACTTTTAATCTCCAAAATTGCCCATGTCAGCTGAAATTAGAGAACGACTGAGATGTTAATTGACGAACTGAAAATGTTAAATTAAAACTTCTATTTAAGATTGAAACACAAACCAACTCATTGAGCAAAATCGCTCCACTCACACCTCTTACGGCTATACGAGCCAACCCAAGATACACAAACTCGGCTTAACTGCCTACGAAACTAATACTTAAAATCACCCACTCTTAGAATATTAGAATAATGAATGAAAAACGAGCCGCCTATTTATACTACGACAAAAGCTATTGAATATCTCAGAAAAATCCTTGATACGTTGCTATAGAAAAAATACACGAGCTTACAATAAACAAATTTCGACATAATTATGACATCACAAACTTCAAGTCTAAATATAGCAATTAAGAGTTGTAAACAATCCAAACATCGATAACTGCAGAAAATAGCAGAAAGTACTAGAAAAGAATTATCTTGAATATTCTAAATCCCAAAAAATGGCAAAAGTAGTAAATCAGTCACATACACATTAAAATGCAGCAAATAATCATAACTCAGGCATTCAAAATTATTATTTGTGACATTCCTCCAGGGTTGCTGCCAAACATTTGCCCTTGCGTTCTGGTTTTTGATCTTAAAAATAAAGCATGATCATCACATGTCATTCTTCAGCCATATTGAATTTTACATTGCTTTCTTTATTTTGTCATCATAGCAAAAAATATCAAAAAGTTTATCAGCTTCTTGCAAGAAATTAGTCTCAAGCTCTTAGTACTAATCTGATGTGGTAGATTTTTTTAAATATCTATTTAAACCACTGAAATTTAGCATTAGTTGATGAATTATTTGTGCAAAACTCAGCTCATGAGTAGAATAAACATTTCACCAAAACCATCTGTTGTGAAGTTCTTTTCCAACAATTCGAGGAGTATCCAACTTTCTGAAGTGATTAAAGTTGAGCATACACCTAATCACTTGTTTCTTGGTTGGCAGCAAGCCTGGAGGAAAAATTGTCAGAACTTTGAAAAACTTCTCCACCATACAACCTTTTACTAGTAACATTAGACTTGGATCTTTTTCTAGTTAGCATGCTGTTTCAGAAGTATTTAAATTTATACACCAAGTACAGTATATACTGAATCCACAATATAATGAACAATGGTATCAAATTGTTCCTTAAATGTATTGCCAAATTTTTTTCCTTTTAGAACTATAGCTTTTCTACTTACTGATTGCTTTTCTTATTCTTATTTTTCTAATTTTATATTTTTGTATCTTGTAGTGCTTTTGAATTGAACTGTTCAATCTAAACTTTTCATGAATTAACTAGATATAATTTCTCCAGTTCAGCATAAATAAAATGATGATGCAAGAGACAACCAATACTGGATGATGCAATAGCATGGAGCTTTAAACATTTGTTACTATACTGTGCTGCCCAATGCCCAACTGAGTAAGGCTAATTGCCAGTGAAGAAACTATTTTAAGCTAATATGGCTGCATGGCACACCAAGAGTGCAAATGTATATGTGAATCTTAACCTCATCTGGCTTATTTTCAATGCCAACCTGAATTTATTGTAATGCGTTTGAAGTTGAACACTAAAAACTTATCAATAAATCAGCAAATCTGTAATCAATAATTTGGCTGTAACTTTTTTCCTGAACGTTTTCATGACAAAGTTTTTTTTAACCCATTTGTGCCGAAGGTTGAAATACTTGAAATATTTTTATAAAAACTTGAAGATTGCTTAGTGAACATCTATAAATTTTTTTCGATTGATATTTTTTTTAGTTTATTGCGCACTTTTCGAGATAAAAGCCGTCCTACATGTAGGACGCTAGGCAAATCTGTTAGCAAAGTTTGAAGATGCGTGAGCGTAATGAGTACGTGTTATGTCATCATTATTGTGTAATTATTGTGTAGTCATTGCGTAATCATTATTGTGTAATCATTATTGTGTAATCATGTTTGTGTAATTATTGTTTGCTTTTTCTGTTTCGCTCGAAGCAATAATTTTACAATCATGAGCGTATTTTATTGAAGTCTGATTTCAATGAGCAACCAAATTAGCATAACAAAGTTTTTATCAACCGATTAGATCCTAGCGTGACCATATGGTCACCGTTGACCTCCTCGGACTTTGCTGGTGCCGTAATCAATCAATTTTTTTAGCCTATGCGAACCTTGTAACGATGATGGCTTAGTTGTGATCTTCGGTCTGCAATGAATTTTAGTAGTGTTTCTAGCCTATCATTTGTTTTTTTCTCCAATTTTAACACTTGCGACAAAGCCGATTACTTCTCACCAAGTCTTTTCTACGGAATTGAAGTTTGTGATCCTGAATTTTGTTGAAGATCCCATTTGTTCTCTAAGAATAGATAGACTTATCCACAAATCTGATAATTGGGAGTAATTGTTGTTTTTGTTGAGAATCACCTGTTGGCTTGATTCCCTGCTATTCTCTTTTCAGCTTTGGCTTTTAATATTTTTTGCCTTAGCACCTTGCATTTTTTGCTTCTATTTTTTGTTTGCGCAAAGCTTATTGCCAATTTCTCATTGCTTTATTTCATTTTGGTTAATTGTGAAACGATAATTTTAACTTCAGAGCTTATGGACAGGCTTTGCCAAGTTTTTACTATTTATTTCGTCACTCTATTTTCAATTTCCAAACTGACACCAAGTTTTTTTTACATCAGGTGTCTTGTAATTAAATAAAATTGTTACTTGATTGCTGCTGAAAGAGCTTAACTTGTGAACGTGCTACAAAAAATTGCCTGCTGGGAAAAAAAAATGAACCCTAATTCGACCTGCAATGCAACAACAATTCATTTGTAATGTTTGACGTTTCCGGCTACAGAGTTTTCACTATTTTAATCATTTCCGTGCTTTCTGGCCTATAAATGCTATAGCGCAGAAGCTTAATGAAGAGCCACCAGAACGGCGACTACTTAAAACAAGCAATACAAAAAAGTTGTCCTGCCTGAGAATTCGAACCTGCAGCCTTTGGATTACCGGTCCACTACTCTATCACCAGAGACTAGAGAAAAGAGAAAAGACATAAGTATTTATAAAATAAGTCATTTACTTATCTAGAGAAAAATAAGTCATTTATTAAAATTTAGTATCGAAAGCACAATGTTTTCTGTTTTATCGTGCAGATCTAAGCCCAAAAATTATGGTACAACTCCATAGTGGTTTTCCTCGAGTTGCGGTAATGACCTGCTATTTCAAAATGTCAATTTTGTTAAACTTTTAATTAACATGTTTTCAAGTTTTTGATAGATTTTGGTATTTTATTCATTGTTCTTGAAGTTGTAACTACAGCTACAGTCAATGTAAAACAAATGCAGATGAAATAGCTTCAGATTCAGTTAAAGTAACGCCAAACGATGCAGAAAAACTCTATTACAAATTTTCACCAAATTTACGCTTTTCAACAACCTTTCGTTTTTGAAATATTTTATTTTAAAGTTACAGAAATCTCCCCAGCAGTGTTGCTGGTAAAAATTTTTTTTTCCTGATTTGGGCTCTTGGTTAACTTTCACCGGCAACACTGCAAGGGAGATCTCTCTAGTTTGAAAACAATATCTTGTAAACGACAGGTGGTAAAGAGCGGAAATTTGTTAAACTTGCCTTTTAGATGTTTTCTAATCGCTTGCACTAAATCCTACATGGATTGACATGTCGAGTACCTAAATATAATCTTGATATCTGCATTTGTACATCTCAATTGTTGTCATCAGGAATATAAATTACATCAAGTTCATGAGCTGAACTGGGGGGGTGGGGAGGGGGGGAGAAAATTTTTGCTCCTCCAGTTGAGCTAATAAAATTGATTTAGTTTGCATTTATATTCAATCTATGTACCAACTTAGGAGTTCGCATCTGCGACATAAAATCTATTGTTGTTTTAGTTGGTGATTTTTGAGAAAATAAACAAATAAATTAACAGGAAATAAATCATCTAATCACTAAATACATATCACTTTATGGCAGATTGCAAATTCTAATCAATATAATTGTTGACTTGATCGCACCAAAGATATGCAATTGTTTGTCAATTACTGCTCTAGCAACATTTAATTTGGCGTAATCGTGATCTCGCACATAGCGCCAAAGTGCTTTGTTTATTGATTAGTAGCAAAAAAAGATGACAGTTATTCTATCCAAAGGCGCAGAAACTAAGAGCACTATTGAGAGAAAGAAATTTATTATGGAATGCGCGCTTAGCAAATAATTGCTAAAGACAAAAATAAAATAAGCATAAGAGTATTACCGAGCGTTACAATAAAGTCTAATTATTAGAAACAGTTGTAGAGTATAATTAATTACTGATCAATAAAAATAATGTAATTCTAACAGTACCTCAGACTCTGCAAAAATTCTTCTCTAAAATCTAGTTTATCTTGAAGTAGATAGGATAAAAAAAAAAAAATAATATCATTAAAATTTGCTAGTACTACTAACTCGAAAGTAGAGCTTATTGTAGGTTTGTTAAGTTGAATTTACACGGTATCCGTTTTTAGTCCGTTTTTGTACGTTTTTTTTTTTACGTTTTTGCTTCTTCGTGAAATAGTGTGCACTTTTTCATCCGCATTTTTATAAGTCTATATCGGCACTACGTATAGCCTGTAACATTTTGATAAAAATTTTGCTCAAAAATTTTGTGTATGAACGATTAAAGCAAAATTTCTATGTGGGGCTGTGCCCTTTACAAAAATTTTTTTCGGAAAATTTTTGTCCAGTATGTGACAGTATGGTTAGCGCACATGTTGGCATATAAAAATGCGAGCGAAAAAAAACATACTTTTTCATGGAGAAGAAAAAATGCACAAAAAGTGACAGAAGCGGACGAAAAACGGATACTGTGTAAATTCACCTACAGGAACAGTTTCATGTTACCGTCTCTCTAATTTCTTCTTAAAGAACCGTTTGAGCAGCCCAAAAATATTTCGACGCAGCGGGTTTATTCTACAAAAGATAGTGCAGCATTAAAGATATCGAATATCATTCTTAATTTTTTTGGAATTTGTATTATACTGCTTTTCAGCTGCAAACTTTTGCTAGATGTAAACCTATATAACCGGATGATAGACTGTTACAAACCTAAAAAGTCTTGTATTTCACGGCCTTCCAGGTAAACAGATAGAATTCAACTGAGAAGTTTGGTCGTAAAATCTGTTTTTGAGCTAAATTGAATAATTTGGGTTTAAGGGTATTAACGCTGATACTAAATGTTCTAACAAAATTAAATCATATACAGTATGATAAAAGTAGTGTTTGTTTGCTGCATGACATTAATTCAAATATTGTTTTCAACTAAAATTTAATTCCATTCAATTCAACTAATCTTGATGTTTTTGAAGTTATTGTATTAATTTAAAATTAAACTAAATAAATATTTGTTGAAAACCAGATAAAGAGCTGGATGACGTTTGGTCTTCCAGCTCTTTATCTGGTTTTCAACTGGTTTGTTGAAACAAGTTAAAAACAAGTTAAAAATTAAAATCAATAAAACACCAATACAATAATGCCCCAAAATGGTTGTTGTTTCGCCAAAAGGCTCTTCAGCTAAAGTTAAAAAATACTAAAATTCAAATAAAATAAAATTTAAACTATATATAAACCAGGGGAAAGTTAGCCAAGCAAAAGAAGTTCACCCATATTGTTTAGTATAAGAGCTTTTGGCTGGTATGTACTTATCGGGTGCAAAGTTTTTGATCTTTGCCTGACAATTAATCTTGAGACCAGACTAAGGGCAGCGCAAAACTTCTTAGCCGTTTATATACCTTTTACTGTTTTGTTGCGATACCAAGTAATACTGAATTTGAATATGTACAGTAACATTAAACGTGAAATCAGGTAGTGTGTTGCACAGAATCTTAGCTACTAAAATACCATGTTTTAGTTTCGCTCACACTTTTATCACGGCTTGCATTTAAGATGTATTAAAAAGATTTTGAGGTTAAAATTACTCTGTATTAAAAAGATTTCACGGTTTAAATGAAACTATTTCTTTATTTTCTTTTGCTCCGGAGAAGTTTTGCTCGAAATTGGGAAGAAAATGGACAATATGAATACATTTTTGGTAGTCCATTGGTTTTTTCGTATGATGAAGCAGAGAATAAATGCGCAGAACAAAATGCCAACCTAGCTTTGATCAAAACAAAAGAGGTTCAAGATTTCCTCGAGACACGAAACTGGACATGTACGTAAATCACTTTCTTTATTGATTTCATGTAAATAAATATTTGGAATTTCAACCGAAAAAGCAACAAAACAATATAATAGCAGCTTTAATATTGTGATATCAGTAACCTACTGTAGCTCGTAAGTGAAAATTTTAAATCGGTTCAGTCGCGGTAGAGATGTACGTGCTTTTCATATTCTATTGCAAAGTAAGCACTCACAACGCAGGATTAAGCATTACAATGCGTATTACTTAACTAATTACAATCATCAAGCTTATTGGCGTTTTTCATTACAGCCTTATGACACAATGACAGACGGTGAAAAGATAAAAAATTAGATTCTGATGATGTCGTAATGTGAAATGCCGAAAACCTTTGACACAATAATTGTAATTAATGAATAAGTAAACAATTAGTGCTTCATCATGTGGGTACTGTTGTAGCGCTAATTTGGCTGTGGTGATCTTCCATAAAGCTTGTTTGAAGAAAAACACAAAAAATAGTATTTTATCTATTAAACTCAATTTTACACGGAAGAGGATTTTTGGTTTGAGTTGGACAAACTAATGCGTTGAGTCGATTAAACGAAGTTTGATTTTCTGTTTCTTTAATGTATTCAAGTTAAGAGTCGACATTAACCCTACTTACTCGGGGTATTTGACCAACACAATTTACACGAAGGGTGGCGAAAAGCATCCCCATCATTTTTTGATTGAAATTGGCCCAAATCACAAATAACGTGCAATGACGTCATCAGAAACTTCGAAAGAGGAATTTCTTGGGAGGCAAACATATCACAGAATGGAAGATCGAAAGCTGTGGCCTAGTGTCGGCGAGTAACTAGGAACTAGTTCAAAGAGAAGGGCTTAAACCAATAGTTAAAATGTGAAAATGTGTAAATTGGGAAACGTGTTGAGTAAAAAAGTGCACTGAAATTCAAACGTATTATTGACGGATGTCTGAGGGCTTCTCTTCCAGCCGCCGGACGCTAGGGGGCATGGGGACGAAGCTCCCAACCGCTGGGCGATTTTTCGTAATTTTTTGAAAAAAAACCTGCTTTAACACCATTGGATCACATTTCGCACATATTTCAGAGCCCTATTTGAATGTAGTAGATTTTTAACATTTGAAAGCCAATTAAAAAAATTAAGTAGTTCAGTCCTACTTTTGCTGGCAATTTAAGTCCAAAACACATTTAAAATCTTACATTTTGGGGTTAAATTTTGTAAGTGACTTGGTCCAGGTAGGGGGAAGTACAGTACATTGCCTCCTGCAATATTTTAGCAGTAAATAACCATCCAGTCGAAAAAATTCCCAGGAGATTATTGTTTTGTCATGAAAACAATCAGTTATGGGAGTACATATACGGCCAGGGGGCACTGGCCCTCTCAATTCAAAAATTTGTTGAATGAGCATTCCTCTTACATTTTTCAAAGGTATTTTGTTGCATAAAAACTGGCCAGATGGAGGTGATTTGTTGTTGCAAAAATGTACAATAAATGGCTACGCCTACTAACCATGTTATTGCCCGGGCCGGATTTACATTGAGTTGGACCCCTGGCACTTTGGGATTTTTGCAATATTTTTCTGCCAAATACAAATGAAGATCAAAAAAAGTCTTATATGAACGTGTGGCTCCTGGCACTGTGCCATCTGCTAAATCCGTCCCTGGTTATTGCATTACGTTCATAAAAAGGTTACATGAGGGCCTGAGTCAGCAACTTTTAGAATAAAAAGCCTTAGTTTCACTCGGGTTTTACGTTTAAATTGGTTGGCAAACGTTAAGTTGAAAGGGCTCGGGCCCACTGGATCAATATTATTGTTGAGGGCCCATTTAAAATAGGGTCCATTTAAATATTATTGTAGGGGCCAGTTTAAATTGGTTGGCAAACACCAAATTGAGGGGGCCCAGGCACCTTAGATCAATATGTTTTTAGGAGGCCATTTAAATATTATTGTAGGAGTCACATTTATTTGGTTATAAAAATTAAATCGAAGGGGCCCCGGGTTCCCTAGATCAATATTACCAGTATTGTTGGGGGCCCATTTGATTTGGAGGCCATTTAAATATTATTGTAGGGGCTTATTTAAACTGGTTGGCAAAAATTAAATTGAGGGGGCCCAACCCCCCTGGAGCAATATTACTTTAGGGGACCATTTAAATATTATTGTAGGGGGCCCATTTAAATTGTTTGGCAAAAATTAAATTGGAAGGGCCCCGGGCCCCCTGGATCAATATTATTGTTGTGGGCCCATTTAAATTGAGAGCCATTTAAATATTATTGTAAGGATCTCATTTGAATTGGTTAGCAAAACTTGAATTTAGAGGTCCCGGGCCCCCTAGATCAGCATTGTTGTTAATTAATGTTGTATGCGAATATTGTTGTACACGAAAATGCTAAAAGAAACTGAAACAGAGGAAACAATAGTCTTTTTTGTGACATTTTTATCATTGGTAGCATTTCAATTGGGGAGGGGGGACCGGGCCCCTGCCCCCCCTGGCTACGCCTATTGGGGGGAAAATGCATCTTCTTATTTAACTCCTAAACCAAAAATCATCGTAACACCAAACTTGGCATGAGCGTTGGGGTTCACCACATTTTTTTAATAAAGTTTGGCTTGGAGTTATGACGTCATCATTTTGAACGTCACGGGCATATTTTCAAAAAATGACGTCATTTTTGCGATGACGTCACAGGCAGTTTGAGTTTTCTCATAGGTTTGTTTTTGATACTGATCATCATAAAATACTCTTACAGTAGCATTCAATTTATCCACTTGAACTTGATTCTTATTTCTATAGAATTGGTAAATAGGTCAGTTCAGTAAAATAAAAAAGTTGCACTTAAGTTGAACCAAAATCGAAACGATAATTGCTAATTAATGGTTTGTTCGCAAACGGATATTGCATAATCCATTTTGATTACCTTTTTTGCTATATTTTGATCACCGCAATTACCAACAACAAATCAATAATAATGCAGAGCCAGAAAAAGAAAGAAGCAACACAAAGTCAGACGTAATGCAGACGATAGCAAAAAGAAACTATTGAGTTATAATTGGATGGTCGCGATGCAGTACATTTTTATTGCAAACTAATAATATGACTTGCATTAACAGTGGCGTGGTATCTTAGTTACTCAAGTGTTGAGTGGTAATCAAAAATGCATCATTGTGTCTTACAAAAAAGAGGTTAAGGCTTATTTTTTATTAGGGTCAATCTATCTATCCATCTCGGTGGCCAAATCTAACCAAAGACTTGCAAATAGAACCAAAAAAGGTGCTCTTTATTTTAATTCATATTATTAGACAGACTTAGAGAGTTTTGTTTATGCAATTTAATGTAATTCTGAATAGTAGGACATACAAAAAGACAGCAGTACAACGTTTGGTTGCACATTTTTGCTTTTAAAGTTTCAGGTCCAGTTCTAATTGGTTTGCGAAGAATTGACAGTTCTCAGTATGGATTTGAATGGGTTGATGGGACTGCGGTGAATGATTCATATTCTAACTGGGCAACTGGCGAACCAAGACTGTACGATTGTGTCATGATAGCCTACGAAATGTCACATACAGGATTGGTGTGGTACGCGTTTTCTTGTGATAGTCCAGTTTTCTACGTATGCCAAAGAAAGATCGGTAATAAAAAAGTATGAAACTAAAATGTAGGTTCAATACAGTATTTGCGATAATCGCTGAATCAATGTTGCAGTAACTATTGCCAATGCACATTTAAGTGACTTGGGTCAAAAGACATCCAAATGACTTTTCTGAGCAACAGCTTTGACGACACAGTAGAGTTGAGACAAGCTGTCACCTTATGCATATAAAGATTGAAAAAAGCGTTTGTATTCTAAGAGTAAGATGTAAAGTGAAAATGCAAGAATACGTTCAATAGTTGACATTTTCCTAAGCACTTATAGCAGCTTCAGAGCTTATTTATTTGAATCAAAACTTATGATGAGTGGAGTTTGAATTCAACCATGTTGTGAATCAAAACTTATATTATTATTTGAATAAGCTTTGAAGATGCTATACCGGTAACAGTTTTATTTAGCAAAACATTAGTTTTACCTAAAGTACCAAGTAAATTGTTTATGTTTCATGAAGAAAATTCAACAGAAACAATATTTTATCACAACTTTCCTGACGAACAATTTGCTGGAAACTGTGAAGATAAACGATGCGCTAAACACAAGGTTGTATACAACACCACCATGCCACAGATTATCGCGCTGATTAAACAATCAGCTGAATGCCGTCAATTCATTAAGGTAACAAAATAGCAATCTCAATTAATTAGAAATAAAGAAATTGACAATAAAAACTAAAACTAACTGTAGTTTCAGGATTGACATCAGTTATTAGAATCTATGCCCGTCTTTCGCTTGACAGGTATTTCATTTTTAGCCACGATCATTGGACATCGTCTAAACCACGGGTTAACTATGATTGCAATATCTGTGTTTAGGAGGAAAAATTTTGATCAAAAAAGCAGCAAAACAAGCACTATTTTTTGTTTCCACTCCATGTCTGCTGGGCTAGAAGGTGCGAGAAATGGATCGTGTAATTAAAGGGCGCAAACATGCAAAATAGTTAAATACTTCTCGGTCCAGAATCAAAACAGTTTTGGATGATTTAGTCGTCTTACTCATGTAATGGATTCTTATTTAGAATATTTGTGGATTCCTGTTTGGACTAAAAATCAGCTTGATTCTTTTTGCAGTTAACGCTTTTTCAGAAAGAATTTGAGTAGCTTTAGATCGAACAGTATGTTCCAAAGCACTGATGAACAGCATCTCTTTCAGCAAAAAAGAAGCTCAGCGTAAGAAAAGCAAATAGTCACCATCATTCTTGCAATTCAAAAGAAAAGAACAACAAAGTTGTAGCATTAGGAAATCTATCCATGCTGAGTGGGTGCAGTATTCACGAATTACAATAACGTTGTAAAGTAACACCATTTAAAAAGTACATTATGAAAGCAATCGAACAAACACCAAAACTCACAGAAAATATCACTTAATGCACACAAAAAATATTATAAATTGCTTGCCCAAGACAGCTTTTTGCCTAATGCCAAGGCTCATCAATTAGGCTAAGCAGGGCTGAAATGATAAATTTTAGAATGATAAAACTTCCGAAAAAGAACAAACAAAAATTTAACTCGAGAATGATTGAATATTTGCAAACTGCTTTCGCAATGTACCTTTTACTTGGTGTTCCTTTTCAATTTTGATGTAACTCTTGCAATACTTATCGAAGGTTTTCATGCCACTGCCCGCCAGCCATCAGAAGGAAAAAACAAAAATTGAAACAAACGATTATTTTTGACAGAGCTGGTTACGGCAAATATTTTTTTAAGTCCGCAGTCCGCAACTCCGCAACCGAATTTCAATTTTCTTAATCCGCAACCGCAAGTCCGTAAAGAGTCTTTAGTAGTAGTAGTAGTAGTAGTAGTAGTAATTTATTTCAAAGCCAGCGAAGTTTAAAATCACAATTAAAGCAAAAGCAAAGCATGTTGACGATAATATTTACCGGCAATAGGGAAGAAGCGAAGTGACCAATGTAGTCTTCAAGTCTACTTCTACCCTTATGAATAAAATTACAAAAGTTACGAGAAGGAATTTAGAAATCTTGGCCAAACAAAGTTTGCATTTAATGCTAACCCAGATCGAGGTTTCATACATATATTTACATTAGAACGAGGTTGCATTACACCAAAAAAAATTAGGGCACAAAGAGAAAACAATACAATTTTTATTTACAAACAAACAAAAAAATGGTTCTATTTACATTAGAAAATGGTGCAATTACAATGCACCATAATACACACAGTTTAAGTCAATTAGAATGATTCACAAACACGTACATCTTGTTGTATACAGAGCAAGAGGTTAAACACTATCAAGTCAAATTCTATAGGTCTTTTATGTACAGATAGAACACAAATTTTATAGTCATTCCAATTTAATTGTGGTAACTTTCTAGCAATGAGTATTTCAGTCTAGATTTAAATGTTTTTAGAGATTTAGAATTTTTAATTTCAAGGTCAAGCGAATTCCATATTTTTGGACCTAGATATTTAATAGATCTTTGAAGTTTCAGAGTTTTAAAAAAAGGTACAAAAAAGTTATGTGAGGAGGTAGCTCTGGTAGGTTTAACATGAATATTATTAAGAGCTGTAAAATAATTTTGAAAAGTAGGTGGAAGTTGCCCCGATTTATAGTTGTAAACAAATGCTGCAGTTTCTAGTTTAACTAAGTCTTGTAATTTAAGAATTTTAAGTTTTGCATAGTAAGGAGTTGCTCTATCATTCCACGTTCCATTACCTACAATTTTTACTGCTTTGTTTTGAAGAGTAGCTAATTTCTTAAGATACGTTTTATACGTTGAGCTCCAAGTGATTATCCCATATTGAATATGACAGTGAAATAAGGCATAGTACAAACTACATAAGGCCGATGTGTTTAAATACACTTTAACTTTCGAAAGGATTCCCACTGCTTTAGATAGCTTGCGGGCCAAGTTGTTAATGTGAGGTTCAAATGACAAGGAATTATCAAAGATAAGACCTAAGTATTTTGACATGCTGACAGAAGCAAGGTTTGAAACAAATGGAGACGAAATTAAGGATAAGTTAGTTCTATGACCTCTACCTTTTGGTTGTATTAATATCAAATTTGATTTTGATAAATTAAGAGTTAGTTTGTTAGCTATCATCCACCTATTTAGTGAAGTAATTTCAGTCGTGATTTTTTGATGAAGATCATTTATATTTTTATCATCTACAAGTAAACAGGTGTCATCAGCAAACAGTCTTGGGGTGCAAGAAACACTGGTACTAATATCATTAATATAAACGTTAAAAAGAAGAGGTCCCAATACAGAACCTTGAGGAACACCATAATTAATTTTTTTTAGATTTGACTGGTGATTTTCTAAAGATACGTATTGAAATCTATTTGTCAAAAAAGAAGCAAACAAATCAAGTGTTGGTCCACGGATTCCATAATGTTCTAGTTTGGTTAATAAAGCTTTATGATTAACTGTGTCAAAAGCCTTTTTGAGATCAAGTAACAATAGAGCAGTGTATTTTTCATCATTAATATTATCATACAATGAAGTTAATACATCAGTCAGAGCATGAGATGTTGAATGATTAGCCCTAAATCCATACTGCGTGGGCAGCAAGACTGAGTGCTTATTGAAAAAATTGATTGTTCTGACATGAATAAGTTTTTCAAGAATTTTAGAAATTGGGGAAAGTATAGATATCGGTCGATAATTACTTACATCGGTTTTATCACCAGATTTATAAATGGGTATTATTTTAGCAATTTTTAATGAAGCAGGAAAAATTCCTAAAAGGAAGGTGTAATTAAATAATTGAGCAAGTGGTGCTGCAATAACTTTGGCAGCCACCTTAAGAAAATAAGCAGAAATATTATCCTTGCCAGTTGATTTGGTATTCTTTAGACCTGATATGAGATTAAAAACTTCAGAGGAAGTGGTTGGTGTGAGAAAGAGAGATTGGTGAAGGCGTTTTGTTAAGTACTTAGTATGTTCATTTTCACTAATAGGCTTCAATTGATCTGCTAATATTTTTCCAATATCACTAAAGTAATCATTAAAATTATTCGCAATAAGCGTTGGGTTTGTAGTAAAAGTGTTATTGTGTCTTAATTTTTGTGGAAGATTAGCATCTGATCTGGAAGAAGATAGCAAAGACTTAACAATACGCCAAACTTCAGCTGTATTGTTTTTTGAAGTTTCTAATTTATCCTGGTAATAGAGTTTTTTGGCAGCAAATTTGACTTTAGTTAATTTGTTAGCATATTTTTTGTAGAGTTGTTTTTGTTCCAAGTTACCATTGACAAAATGTGTTAAGTACAATTTTTGTTTTGTTTTTATCGACTTCAATATCCCACGACTAATCCAAGGCTTATTTATTAATTTTTGCTGCTTGCGAGTAAGTTTTCTCATTGGCGCATACAGTGTTATTGCATTAGTTAATAACTGAAGAAAGTGATCAAATATGGCATCGAAATTATTTCCGTCAATATAGCTTATTGTCAGGAAAAATGAATTTATCTCATTGTTTAAGTGATTGCAAAAGTCATCCGCATTAAACATACTAAAATCACGCCGAAAAGTTGGCTTATGAGATTTTTTTAGTGTTAAGTTTGAAATTGTACAAAAAATAGGATAATGGTCAGTTAAATCGGTTTTAATTACCCCTGGTAAAATATTATGGGTATGATCATTAGTAACAATATGATCAATGATCGTCGACGAATTGTCAGTCACATGAGTTGGTACATTGATTAGAGGATAATAGCCATTACTGATCAGCATGTCAAGATACTTAGATGCATGCCTATCCGGAAATTTCGAATCAGGAAGAGGTTTGATATTTAAATTAAAGTCACCTACTAAAAATACCTTATTACTTCTAACTTTTTCAAGATTTGTGTTTAATGCATCAATAAATACTTGTGCATCATTTTTTGGATGTCTATAGATAGTACTAATGATTACATTACTATCATGCAATTTTATCCAAATATTTTCACATTCATTCACAGTCAATTGTAAATTAGTAATCACTGAAAATTGTAGTGCATTACTAATATACATCAAGGATTCTTGAGTCCGTGAACCGCAAGTCCTCGACTTCGTAATTCTAGAAGTTCGCTACCGCAAGTCCACAACTTTATATAAACCGAGTAAAAAAGTTTTGAATCAACCATGTCCCGAAGTGGTCTGCTCAGAGTTGATTAGCAAACATAAGTCAAAAGCTGTGACTTGTGAGAAATATAGAAAGCGTATGGTGGATATATTTCACACAATAAAAAAAATTACGCACAATCGTTGATAGTAGTAAATATACCACGGCATAATTTGTTGTTGATCTGCTTTTTCGGGATGGCAAGCTTTAGAATTGCCCAAACCCCTTTACTTTCAGGTCCAGTTCAAAACAGATTTAAATGCGTTTATTTTTGGTTAAAGTTTTTAAGTGAGAAGTTACATAGCAAACTTGAAACATAAAGTTTTTTTTTCACGGCTGTGAGGTAGCACTTACCTCACATATCTGCTATCCCATTAGGCTAGTGTTTCATCAGCATCTGAATTCACACGTAGCCTATCCTGGCATCCCACCCGAAGTGCCAGTGTGATACTGTTCGAGAATCCTCTTTCTGGTGACCTTGTTGTCAGACTTAGATCAGAGTAATCTGAGAAGAGGGTGCGATGGCAAGTGTAGAAATTGCCCTCGTGTGTGGTTTGAAGGTTCGGATGGGATGCCAGGATAGGCTACGTGTGAATTCAGATGCTGATGAAACACTAGCCTAATGGGATAGCAGATATGTGAGGTAAGTGCTACCTCAAAGCCGTGAAAAAAAAACTTTATGTTTCAAGTCTGCTATGTAACTTCTGAATTTTCAAAGCACATACGAGTAAATGAAAATTTATTTGTATGGGCGTTGACTGGCGTTGTATATAGCAATTTGTTTTACCGGTTACCGACAAGTAAGTTAATTTTGGCTTTTGGGGTTCAAAATTTTTGGAAGGCATTTACACAGTTATGTACGCCTGATGATAACAAACAAGTTTGAAATATGCATATAGCGTACTATTGTGGTAAATTGCTAATGTGATGTCATATATGGTGTCCATGCTTAGTGATGCAAGCGCAATGCGGTTGAGCTAAGTGAAGTGCCAGTGTGATACTGGTCGAGAATCCTCTTTCTGGTGACCTTGTTGTCAGACTTAGATCAGAGTAATCTGAGAAGAGGGTGCGATGGCAAGTGTAGAAATTGCCCTCGTGTGTGGTTTTTAAGTGACTTGGCTAAGAAGGGTTGTAGCCCCCAGCCGTCCTGGTTGCGCTTCTGCTTATTGGTGCCTAAACTGCATAAAAGCATAATGCATACCCCACGGCCGAACCCTTAAAAATGCTTTAATGAAACTAGGGAATCGAAGATTAAAAACCATTGGACTACAGTGAGAAGAAGGGACGTAGCCAGGGGGAGAGCCAAGAGGCAAATGCTCCTCCAAAGTTTTACTTTGCCCCCCCCAAAAATTTTCAGTTGAACGTCATTTTTAACAAAATTCCATCCATGTCTTGTTTAAATACGTTACTTTCCCCCCCAAATTTTTTTTCTTTCCCCCCACCCTCCAAAAAAAAAAATCCCTTCTGGCTACGTGCCTAGTGAGAAGCCATCAAATAGTAAAGCGAAATCCGTATTTCCTCTTACAACAAGATATTCTAAAAAAACTTTTTTTTTTGAAAAAAAATGAAGGCAAAGAAAACATTCACATCACTAATCGTATTATTAAATTTTTAGTCCCTGGTTTCCATAAATACTGTAGGTACAAGATAACAACACGCTACAGTACAAAAATTATACGTACACCAGTGAGTAATTTGCGAACTCACGGCAAAAAACAACAAAGCCATACTTTGAACCATGGCTATGAATTCGAACTAAAACTCGGAAAAAGTTTGTTGTTTTGCCGAACTCCAACAAACAGCATGTCTACAAAAAAAGCGATTAAGGCGAAGAGCCTATTCTTAGCTATTTTGTCAGCCTGAACTCAAAAAACTTGATATTTTTGCCGATCTTGGGCCCAAATGACAAAAATTTCCTCGTTTGCTTTAATTAACGAGTTTTTTTTAAGAGGCGCTACCGAACCAAATACTCGCTAAACGTAAGAGGTCATTTTTGCACGTGTATGTAAGGCCTTGCGAAATCCATTACGGTTTTTCGTTCTCGCTAAGTTGCGAGCGATTGCGCAAAGCAGTTCAAGTAAAAAAAAAAAGTCACATTTTTTCGCCAACTTAAAAAGGATCTTGAAGCACTTTTTAAACTTGCGAGAAATCTTTTTGGTTCAGAAAGTTAATGTCGAAATGTTGAAAACTTCTAGCTAAAGCGAATTGTGCTGAAAATTAATTAAAATCGTCGCCATGTTTGCTATTAGACTGCTAAAAAAAGCTAATTGCATTGAGAACCATTTGCTGTTTCGACTGATAAAGAAATGCTGAGTCGCGCCAGATGGCAAAAATAGTAATACACTCCTTCTATAAGAACGATTTTCTAAAACACAAGGCTCATTTTTGCTCAAAATTTAAGAAAAAATTAAAAACAATGCCAGCATCGGCAGCAAAATAAACGAAAAACAAACAAAAAAAAAATTCAAACTAATCAACGAAACTAAAATTTGGGCTGATTCAAAACCAAAAAATTTCAGTGATTTTCTTGTGTTTGCAAGCAAAATTGCAACTATTTAAGATTATAAAGCTCTGCTGCTCTGCTCAAGCAATTGAAAAAAATTTTTGGCAGTTGTTCAACTTGAAAAAAGCTTGCTTTTTCGCTGCTGCCATTTTACAATGCTACCAAAACAAGAAAAAAACCTTCACTTAAGCAGACAAAGCAATAGAAATTAAACAGTATTTCAAACATGCCCGCTAAAATTGACATCGATGCTTCCAAAATTTTTACAAAACTAAAAACAAATGAGACTGAATATCGGCAAAAAATTAAAAACAGCCAGTCTCAACTCAAGATTTACCGGTTCTAAAAAGGAAGAATGTACTTTAGAAAATTCAAATACTATAAAATATAAAAAACAGAAAAATATGAAATTTGCATAACTTTTACAGTTAAATATTTAGGAATTAATGTAAATTACCACATCACATCGATTGTGCCCAAAAATTTAGGTGGCGTGGGTTTTTATACAAGATTAAAATTTTTCTTCCACCCTCGACTCTCTTATGTGTTTATTACAGTCTTGTGCATACACATTTAAGCTATGCCATCATCATGTGGGGATCAACCAGAGGTGGAGTCCTCGAGGACGTCCTTGGCCTCGAGGACGTCCTCGAGGACACATTTTGAAGTCCTTGGCCTTGGCCTCGAAGGTCAAGTCCTTGGCCTTGGCCTCGAGGCCTCAAGTCCTCGAAAATTGGCCTGTCCTCGGCTCGAGGACAGCACTATTTTTTGAATTGTTAAAATTTTGCGGAGCGCTTGAAAAATTTTTTAGAAAACGTTTTTTTGTGGAGTTCGCTTGAAAAATTTTTGTGAAGACCTTTTTTTTTTTTTTTTTTTTGGAGAGCACTTGCGCTTGTGTCCTTGGTCCTTGGCCTTGAGCATTCCTGTCCTTGGCCTCGAGAGTGTCTGTCCTCGGAAAGGCTGTCCTTGGCCTTGGCCTCGGATTTTTTTTGTGTCCTTGGCCTTGGCCTCGAGCCTTGTGTCCTCGACTCCACCTCTGGGATCAACATACAAATCACTCCTAGAAAAATTATCATCGCTCCAAAATAAAACAATTTGGGCTGATGGTTGTGCAAAGTGGAATGAAAGCTCCTCTCCTCTATATTATAAATTTAAAGTTTAAAACTTTAATGATATTTATAAATATGAACTTGCGAAAATCATGCATCGTGTACACAACAATACTTTACCTACACCTTTAATGACTTTTTTTGACGATGTAAACAATGATTTAATTCTCAATACTAGGTCTAGAATACGAAAAAAAATAAAAGTCCCTCTATTTGAATCGTCAAGAACTCAAAAATCTGTGAAGTATCAGGGTGTAACTTTGTGGAATTCACAATCGTTAAATTAAAAAAATTGTCTTTTCGAAAATTTTACACTGAATATAAATCCAATCTCATCGAAAACTGCATAAATGATAATTTTGTCAGATAAATTCGACGTTAGTCTGCACTATTTCGACTATGTCTATACTATCATTAGAATAACTGAGAATAAACCTCTTTTATTTTATGCTAGGTTGGCCGCTCGACTCTTCCTTCATGTCACTTCGCGGTCTTCCTTACGCATTATTCGGAATTTATACTTGTGTTGTTTTGCTTATATTCTTTATTTTGTATGTACTATGTGCGGTAAAAAATAAATTTGCTGTACCTTACCTTTGACTTGCTCACTTTTGAAAAATTTTGAAACCTAAACAACTAAAGTTACTATGAACATATGAGTATACCCACCAACAACCTCAAGGGCGCTTTACGTCATGTAAAAAAAATATAGTATGGAAAAAGTTGTTCTTATTTTACATTGATTCAAAAATATAGTTAGATTCTGTCGTTCATTTACTAATTATTATCAGCTGAGAAATTTGCTTGCTTAGAATAATAATGCATAGCTTATAGTATCTTTTTCATAACAATGCAGTTGTACATACAATACGCTTGAACGCATTATTTTGAAATAGAAATGCATCTGACGTCACAATGAGATATTTATTACGTACTAACACAAGTTACGAACATTTCACGAAGAAATTTGAGCGAGCAGTTTCAACGTGTGTTGGGCGAGAAGCTCAGACATGGCAATTTGTCTACAAAAATTTTTTTTTGTTAGCGCTTTTTAGCGAGCAAGAATGGCCTTTGCGAGCTCGCTAGCACGTTCTATCATGTCGGCCCTGAACTCGAAAAAATTAAATTGAATTGTCATGTTTGATTGGGTAAAAACATAAATAATTTACAAAAATAATAAGAAATTTTAATATTTGTATAAAACTTGCGTAAATGCGGACTAAAATTAAAAATAATTCGCAACCGCAAGTCCGCAATTTAAGCTGCCAAAGTCCGCAAGTGGGCATGTCGGGACCTTTTTTCGTTAGCCTGCAATTGCAAACTTGCGGACTAAATTGCGGATTTGCCCAGCTCTGACTAATACAGTGACTCTCTATTGCCAGAGTCCGTCGGGTTTATCTTCGGGTAAGAAACCAAAGAGAAAAAAACTCGTGATTGTCCAAAAAGTTTAAGTGGTTGCTTTACTCGGTTATGAGTTGTTTTTGCTACTTGTGTGGACTAGATTATCGCAACTTTGTGGTTGCTTGATCTGATAACTGCGGGTCGTTTCGCAACTTCCCTGATGCAATTTCAATCAATCTTCATGGCTGCCATTATATTGCTACTGAGCAATTAAAATTTAACTCGTCTTGTGAGTTAACTGTTTTGAAAGTTGCTGATGAGGACTTGAACTGTCTTAAACAACGCTGTCGAGGTCTGTGAACTTTAAAACAGCTGATTATCTTTTTATAGAGTTAACCCTTTTTTGTTGTAGCCTGTTAGTGTTCTTTATTTTTAGTATCGATGCATCTTTTCGGTTATGTTTCGCAACGACAACTACACCTATGCAACATGGCTTTCACGTGACGGGATATCTCAGATATATTGGGGAGGAGCAACGTCACGTAGAAACAACTATTGTGCCTGTGGTGAAACAAGTAAATGTGACTTAATTGTGCAGAATTATTGCAATGATTGGTTTAGCAGATTTTTTGCTGTGACGTGTTGTACTTACGAGCTAAATGGTTCTTCACCTAGAAAATATGCCCAACATGTTGTTTTATCGAAATCGTATCGTATTATACAGTAACAAGAGTTCAAACGTTTTCCTCAAATAATACTACGTTTTTTTGCGATGAAATGCCGAAACTATACTAAGTGTTTTACCCGTTGACCCATTAATCAATATTACTGAAATATTTTTCAGTAATTTATTCTGGAATAGGATTATAAATATTTCTTGTTTGATGTCATAAAATTATTTCTTGCTTGACAGCTTGGTAGGTGCTTGATTTGATGACTTCCCAGTACATTCGCAATTATCACTACACTTAAATGTGCTATTCATTTATTTTGGAGTTATTCGCTTTAAATTGAGTAGAGCAATAAATTATGCTATGTATCCTTTTAAAACATTGTGGTGGCAAATTATTCATCTCGGGTTGGGTAATTCTGAAAGATTTTCTAAAAAAAAGATATCTTTTAGTTTTATTTTAAACGAAAAGTTTCACGAGTCAAGTTGGGTATGGTGATATATCTCTTGCAACAATTTAGCCTGTGGTAAGTTTCAACAAAACTACAACTTTTTTTGCAAGCAAAATCCCTCAATTGCATCACGGGCATGATATAATAAAAATAGGCTCACAGTATATTCCAAGCAGAAGTTCTTCTAATTATGATAGCTATGCATAGTTTACAAATTTTTGCTTAAAACGAAATTTTTGATTTTGTCAAACTTTTTCGCTGGTGATATTACTTTTGTCGTTAGTGGGACAGCAGCTTATCACCATGTCCCTTGTCTTAGTTTTTCTTAGAAAAATAAGAAGAAAATCAAAGAAAAAACATCATTTTAAAACTTCGTAAATATGACTTTCAACCTTTCGCTGCTTTTTAGACAATTGCATTGACAACCAATGGAAATGCAATTGTGACGTAAACAATTCAACTGAAACATCAGATGAAGGATTCCTAATCGACAAAGACAAACTACCTGTCACTGAGCTGCAATTCGGAGATTTGAATACCAGCGACGAAAAAGGCTGGTTCACTCTTGGTCCACTCATCTGCTCTGGTCAAGCTAATTACAGTAATGCCAATATTTAACGCAGGATAATTTTGTTAATGCTTGTATTCCTTGCGGAAATGCGTACAACCTCACAAACTTTTACCGATTTGTTCTTTTATAAACATTGCGTAAACTCCAAGCATTTAAACTGTTTACATTACCGGTATATACAATTTTGTGACATCTGTTTAGTTGGTTTTCATAACACTAAAAAGAAATAGAAAAGAAAAAAAGTGTTAAAGAAGTGATTAAAAAAAAAAAAATGAAAAGAGGTCGTAAAAAGGTACCAAAGAGCATCCAACAAAATTGGCTAAAGTTAAACGCATTAAATGAAATTTGCTCTCTAATGTTACCGGTACAAAAACTTTGTGTTTCTTGATGAGGTAGTTCTTGAATCTCTCCGATCGCAAATGTGTTAAAAATTGGAGATTTTCAAATATGGTTGAATTAAGTCAAAAAATATTTACGCAATGCCTTACTCCATTTTGATCAGCAGGTAAATAATGTTTTTACATTCAATTTATTTTTCAATTTAATATAAAAGCATTATATGGTATACTGTACAGTTTACGATATATCTATAAAATAAACCCGTTCAAAAACAAAAGGGTGGCTAAAATCGTGGGTTTGTAACAATGAATTTTGCACAATTGGTTTAGCCACTGAGGAATCAACCACAAAATTGTATGATAAAACATATGTGGTTAAAGAAAGCGTTACCAATGCACTACCAACAAAAACACCTGGAAATAACACTGGAGGTATTTTAGCTCTCATAACGATGCATAACGCAAACAGATGTTTGTTTATTCATTACAGTCAAATTCTTTCATGCTTTTTTTAGTTTAACTGACCTTACTGCTTGAGAAAAAAAACGAAAGCATTCCATACCAAATTAATCCTGAAATTAGTGTAAATTCTTACAGAATAGATGAGGTCAGCCACAAAATAGGTGGTCACAAATATTAATAAACCATTTTGGTATGAAACAAAGTCGCAAACAAATACTTGTTTTCGATTTAGCAACGTATTCAACAGAAGTCACAACCATAGTGAGTGGAACAACATCAAGAGTTTCATCCCAAGCAACCTCTGAATCATTTCTTACATCGGCAGAAGAGTCTTTCGAAGGTACTGTATGCCAACACCTCCTCTGTACGCAAAATCGAAGGTGATATCGTGAAACTGAGAAAACTCTAGAGTTTACTTGTTGACATTAGGCTCCATTAATATTTGAATGGTTCACCAACTTTTAAGCAACTTAAAAAACATTTGACGTATTTTACTATACTGCAGTATTACGAAGGCTTATAAAAAACTTAAATGCAACTTTACTCTATTTTGCAAGATGTATTTATTTGACAAAGCATTTTACACTTAGTGGGGGCAAAAATGACCCCTTATCTAACTCCTAAACCAACAGCCACAGAAACACCTAATTTGGCATGTGGGTTGGTTTAAACCAAAATTTTTTTTTGTAATTATGTTTGAGGTGATGACGTCATCACTATGATGTCCAGGAAATATTTTCAAAAAATGACATCATTTTTGCAATGACGTCAGAAACAGTTTAAATTTTGCGCGTAGTTTTTTTTGGTTTTGAATCATAAAATGTCTATTTCAAGTTAGTTACGTCTCAAAAACTCGTTTGACGTCATTTAAGTTAAAAATTGGCCAAAAAAGATTTCCGATTTTGGAAAGTGACATCCACGAAACCTTAAAAATTGGGAAACTTTCCGTTGCTTGAGCAAGTTGAAATTTTTAAGAGTTAGTTGCCTCTCACACTTAAATAAATTTATTTACAACTTTACCGCATCTTAATTTGCAATAAATCGTTAAGAAGTTCCCATAGTGTCGCAAAGCAATGTCAAATATACTGCCAATTAGTCGTGGCTTTATCGCCATTTGTGATAAAAACTACTTCAATTTGCTATGGAATCAACGGCTTCCTATTACACCATGGCTCAGCTACACTTTATTTAGACTTGTTAGCCATTCTGGTGCAAGTAGAGGAGATGCAGTGGAGTCCAAATCAAATTCCCATACGCTTTGGCATTATGCATCTCACAATAGTTTATGTTCAGCTTATTGTCCGGAAGCATCGCAAACGCGATTTTTAGATGGACAAAATATCACTGCAAATTTTCCCCAAACGCTACGTGGATACTACAGTATATCCACCAACAAATGTGGGCCATCAACCGCAAACTGTACGTAAACACTATAAAACAATAATCAATATTTTTTTCATTTTAATATTTTCTGGCGTATGACCTGAGCACGGTTTTATTCAAGTATTTCACTTCCATTTAATATCTACTGTATTTCTTTCTGGCAACTTGATTAGTCAAACTAAAACCGTTGATTTTTTAACATAGTCACCCCCGCCAGAAACGAGCAGCTAGTTCAATGAACATTATTATTTTTCTAAATTATTATTTATTGTTAATTGTATTATTTTTTTACTATTTATTGCAAGATCAAAATATCAAACCTTGGTCAAGCTTTGGTCACAAGCAAAATCCACTTTCGGGCTGAGCTAACACCTGCGATCAAAAATAATACTCTGAATCTGCATAGGGAAATTACATCTTCGATGAATTTTTTGTTACGAATATACTTTTAATTACAAAACCAATATTTGCTTTTATTTTTGCTAAAGTTTTCAATTCTATTTTCTCAGACGAAACACCGCTGGCGCGAAGCCTTTGTCAGTTGGATGGAGCTTGGAAAGCTGCTAGTTGGACATCATGCGATACTTCCCTATCGGTTACTTAGTATTCTTTAGCTGTTACGTAGTAACGTATAAGAGCAATTTTGAGATCGAATTGAGTATCATCAAAATATGACTCCGGTTGGGATGGTTGAGATAAACGAAGGATAAAAAGTGTTAAATAGAAACGAAAGAGGTGAAAAAAAGACTCCGTTTAATAGCATACTTCTTTCTTGATAATGCTAACTCTTTCTTGCGTAAATACCAAATTTTGAATTTCAAAATTTATGTTTAAACTTGACAAATGCGGCCTACAATTTTATTTTAATAACTTGTTTTTGGAAGTCTCACAAATTCTCGTGCCACTCGATCATCCCAAAATAATTTGCTCTATCTACCCTTTTATAGCACTAACAGAATGCAAAGATCAATTAAATATAGAGGTATGAAAATCTGAAACGAAAATTTAAAGGAACTCAAAAAAGCGAAACATTTTACAAATACAAAAATTAGTATAAACAACATTTCCTGGAATCACATGAAGATACCTTGCCGGCAATAGTAATGGAAACGTAATTGTTACGTCGTGGTGAATAGTTTGTTTTTGTGCATTGTACATTTAATTCAAAAGCTAAAATGCTTGTTTTCAATTGTAACTGATTTAGTATTTTGTTTCATATGGTAGCTGCTCGACTTAAAGACTAAACAAATGATTTCCCAGGAGTCGACCACGAAGGACGTCAAACTTGTCAATTTGATAGTTATTATTATCACTTGATTCCTCCCATCATGATATATATTGCAGCTTTATTTGTGTTTGTGCGAAAAATAAACATACCTTTTTTTCCTAAGGGCCAAAAAAGTGTTCAAAAAAAGGACAAAGACGGAGTTGAAAGTATGCAACGTTTCATAAGAGTTAGTAGGTTGTAAGTTTTGTTTGCTTCAAAGGCCTTATTGCCAAACTTGCTACGCGTCGCACAATGACACCTCAGGGTGCTCCATTTCACACAAGTGAAGTAGAAATGTTTTTTGTTGTTATCTGCAAACGTTTTAGGATTTGACTGAAGCAAACATAACATCGGAAGAAGAACGAGTACAGGTCGCAAATGATTTAGTCCTACTGACGTCATCAGCAGAAAATGCAAGTAGTAGTGACGTAAACGATGCAATACACGTTATTGAAGAAGTGATTACAACAAACACAAGCAAAGAAGTGAGTGCCACATTTTTTTAAAATTTTACAGCAAATGCATAATTTGATTTGTACTATTTCAAACGAAATGATTACCGACTAAATGTTAAAACCCGTTTCCAATTGGGTATCGCATAAAACGCGTGTATTTAGTTAACAATCAAGTACTTGAAAAAAAAGCCCCCATTAATGCATTTTGCTGTTTCCGTAAAAGCTGAAAAGGAGTAAACTGAACGGTGTAGTATTGATTTAGGCCTACATTGCACTTGCATTGCCAATTTTATTAATACTGTAACATACTGTAATCTAATGCACTGTAACATAAATATTATGGAATTATATGTTACATGGAGCTGTTTGACACAAAGACCTTTCATAGTTGTTCTGCATTTCTATGTCAACATGATCTTTTTCATTTGTATCTTTTCGCTGCTTTTGTTTTGCTGTGTTTCATACAGTTTTTTTTTAATTAATGCAGTAAACTGTAGTTTTATTTACTGAAATGTTTCATTAGTTGACTTCATTTCAAAATTGTTGTCAGGAGGTACAGTACTTAATAACATGCCAATATTGCTATATATCTTTAAATTAATTTAGGTTGCTTCTTTGGTTGTGGAAAGCATTGGAAACATATTGAGTTACCCAGAGGACTTACTGCAAGTTAATGTAACGGAAGAGTAAGCAAAATCTTTAAAGACTTTTTGATTGTGACAGAACAATTAACTCTACCAGCACGTCTTAGTTCATTGTTGAAAGTCAAGAAATCATTGCAAAGCAGAGTTTGTAAATTTGGGATTTGGGCACACAAATAAACGTTTCTCAAAGTTTACCAATTTTGATGCCAATTTATTACAACAGTATTCTAATTCCTGGGATGCTTTTTATGCTAATATAATGCTTTAAAATCCACGTTTCATATTATTATCATATTACTTTATAAACAATTACTTAATTGTTTTACTATTTTAAGGTAAATTGTATTTTTCTAAACTAAGAAGATGTTTGGTCTCAACAAAACCTAACAGAGTACGGGAAAACAGTAATAGTCACAGCAGAATACACAGTAAATTCACTAAAATTATTATCAAACCACAACAGCTCCTGTTTCGTCCAAACCGGCTCCTCAGGGAAATAGTTCTTATTTTAGTATCGGTTTAATTTAAGTAGATTTTACTTGGCTATATTTGAATAAGAACTCATCCACCTGTGAAGCCTTTTTTGGCGAAACAGGCGCTTGTGGTATTTAATTTTAGCAATTTTGCTGTGTTTTTTTTTAATTTGTGCTGTTGCTGCTATTGATTTGATTGCACTTTTTCGCTTCGTAGCCTTTATTGTACAACTAATTTTGCAACTGTTGCATATAATAAAAAGTTTCTAATATTACTCAAAAATCAAAAAAAAATTTGGGGGGCTACCAATGCCTTAACGCAAATATTTGCCGCTTCAATTTGGGAACCTTTACTTTGCGCAGGCTGCTTACCAATCTGGATGACCTAGCGGCAAGCGTTGATGTGGCTGAAGGCGAGGAATACTTTTCGGTGTCAAGCGAACTGGCTTTGTCGGTGGCCGTCGCGCAGGAAACAAGTAAGATCTAAGGTTGCATATTTTAGAAGTATCTGCTTTACTTCTGCATAATAAAAAGGCCTCGCAATGTTTTTTGTTTGTTTAGCCATCTGAAAAATACGTTTGGCGAATTTGCACCACCAGAGTACAAGTTGCTCTAAGTTAAAACGAAATGTTCACTGCTGCAGTTAGTGCTCTCATAAATTTAGAGTAGGTCAAAGATTTATAAATATACATTTTTCAACGTTCAAATACTGCACGTAGTCGTGAATATTTGGATTAAAATAACACAACTCAACTTTAACCAAACATTTTACAGGCCTTATCGATGTTTTACTTGATACAATGTAAAACTTGCATATCCCAATAAACGGAAAAGTCTTCTGTTGAAACATTCGTGGTTAATAGGCAAACAACTACAAAAACTGCTGACTTTTCACGTTTTGAATTCTGCTTTTTTGTTATTTTTTCGTAGATTCTTATCTTTTGTTTTGACATTATTTTTTTCATCGAATTAAATATCAACAGCTTGTTTGGACTGGACAAATGTAAAAAAAAGCTCTTCGACGTCTGCGAACAAAAGCATTTTAATTCAATCTAAAAAAATACAAGATTTGGTTACATTTCACCGTAGTTTCAAAGTGTAAAAATGCTTTTTGAGTATTCATGCGTATGAACGAGGCATTTTGCGAGTCAAAGCTCATTGACAGTGCTCATTTGGGTTTTGTTCGCAGTTCTTTTATTGAGCTAGGTTACTAACAAGTAACAAGACAGATTGGTTGCTCACAATGCTCTCAGTCTTAATCGGAATAAAAATTTTAAAGTGGCTGACCCAAGAACGCGACGATGCATTGTTAGCAATTGGAAAATCGAAAAACAAAGCTACAGTATTTGAAAAGTTGATTGCTGACTCAGGTCTTGACAATTTCTTTAATTAAAATATTCATTTCTTCATTTCTATAATTAAAATGTTCATTTAAAAAAAATGAACGTTTACATTAAAAAAAACGAAGCCGGAAAAATGTTAAGAAACCACAAACATGAAATAGTTGATGGCCTGTAAATCTAAGTAGCAGGAATATGCGCTTATGAGCTACTTCCACTATATGAGTGGGTGTTACTGTAATACACAGTTTTACTGTACAGTTTTGGGAGAGGATGATGCGATCTTACAGTTCAAAACGATATAATGATACACGCTGTAAATTTTATGACAGATGATGGGGTATCACTCAATGTTTTATCCAATCCATATCAACAAGAAGCGGGGTTCAGCCAAGGTCAATTTAAAATCAAATTCAGCAAAGGTGAAACTACAACCTCAATACATGTCCCTCCTGCTGCACTTAAAAGTAAGTGGGTGAATTGTATTAGTCGCCTAAACCCTTCATGTATGGAGTAAATAGTAGCCAGTGGCCTCGAGCCAGCAACATTGTAAAGAAAAATATTGATTTTGTGTCATTACCGATATACCTTTTTTTTCTACAATTTGATTTGATTTGATTTATACACTTTAAATTCTATTTGATTTAAAGTCTGTTTTTTTTTGATTCTCACAATCATATACGCAACAACTAAATAAGTTTCTGCATTTTTTTTCCTCATGAGGAAGAAACATACAAGCTAGAAAAAACTGTACAAAAGAAATAAAGGCAACTTTACTAAATGCATGCCAATATTTTGCCACAGTAAAAAATACTGTCAATTCAACTTGACTGTCAACTCAAGTATTGTGACCTGAAACTCGAACTGTTGTAAAAATCAATTCAATTTGTTTTAAAAAAATTGGCGTTGTAAAATCTACTGTTTGTACAAAAATATAAAAGTTCCAAAACATAGTGCAATTATCAACAAATGCCAACTTATGCACAGATACAAATGGAAGAGTGAGTTTCTATGCATTCAGAGATGATAAAATTTATCAAACAAGTCGATCCGACACGGACGATAATAAGGATGCTCATAAAATACCCAGTGATGCAACAATCACAGTCCAAACCCTCCTATCAGCAACCATATACGATGATTACGAAGAGTACGTAGCTTTGAGCAAAGTTTACGAGGGAGATCAAAAGAATAAATCAAATAATATTACCGTATCATTCGAACGAATACAGGTAAGTTGCCGAGAGAAGTCGATTGATTGATTCGCAGGGACATTGCCAGCTTAGCGAGATCAGGGAGGCAAAGCTGAAAACCGGGGGGGGGGGGGAGGAGGCAAAGTTTTGACAGTAAATTATTGCAGTATTTTAAGAGTTAAGTAGATTGTTTGTGTAGTGGGGTTGTAAATTTTGTTTTGCCTTTAAGTGATACAGTTATTTGGCGTTGATTAAGTTCACTGAACCATTTTCTGCTTTATTTTGCAAACTAATTACTTAGGTTGCAATGAAACGATTACTAAACCGCATATTTATTTAATGCTTATCTGACGTGCATGATTGTCTTTGTCTATTGCATAAGAGCAGCATGAAATCATGTCGGTTATTATTCCACATAGTTCAAAGCAAGACACAAACTTGCAACAAAAATTTTAGGCATATTGCATGGGTATCGCTGGTAATATGGTAATATATTCTATGGGTATCGTTGGTAAACATATACAGTAGAATTAATCTAAATAATACGCAGAAAAGTTAAGAACTGCGCATAAAAAGCTACCTTGAATGATTTTTGAGTAAAAGCAGAAAGCAGACTGTCTCTAACATTTTGAAATATTGACAAAGCCGCTAACTCAACAATTGCTGAAAAAATAACCAAAATCTTTTCATTTAACTAAACATGATTACAGCTAGCGTAACGGCTGGAAATGACTGACGACAGAAAACTCCAGAAAAAATATGAGCAAAATTTAAATGCAAAAGATCCACAAATGCTAAAGCATCGTCCACTATAACAGTACGGTACTAACAACAAAAAAATTGGATTAAAAGTTGATTATTTTCTTCTAAAGATATTAATCTTCTCTCACGAGAAAGCGACAGTTAACTTGCTTTCATGCAATTAATCTAAACTTCCACCATTGCATTTTTAAATAGATTTTTTGCAATAATGATCAATGATCATACGTAACATATGGAGACAAAACAATTCTTTGTTTGCTGACTAAACATATTTTGCATCCATTTAACTTTTAAATCGATTGCATGTAAACGAGGTAACCCGTAGCCTAAATGCTGACGACCTGACATATGTTGAACCAATTATGGAGTAAAACTTAAAACCAACAAGCCCTCATCATCAGCTTAGAAGCAAGCAGAGCAAGTATAACTGAAACAGCTGAATTTTCCTACTCCATCGGGCAAACTTACGCAATATCTCATCAAAACCGACATTTTTAGTATAACTGTTCAAAAATAAAAGCAAGACTAGGTTTTGCTTTCTAGTATGAGTAATCGAGCGCCTATAGTGTTTCAAGACACGATAAAGTGTGGAAAATGAAGCCTCACAAACAGCAGCAGTGCGTGAGTCGAAAGTAAGTGCAGCTGCATATATTTTGTTTACCAATGGAAAACCACTTTGGATAGGATATAAAAGTTCACAAATTTCGTGTGCAATAGTTGGATTTGCATATCGTATCGAGTTAATTTGCCGTAAAATATAAGATTTGGCGACTTCGCATTCACTTGTAAAAGAATCATTCACTTTGCATTCAATTAAGTCAGCAAATGACTTCAAATCAACGGGTGACAAACAATTTTCTTTTGCAGGTGACAAATGCGATATAACCGACAACAGCGAAATATTATTTTCACTAAAATTTCTTTTTATTTCTACGATAGTGTTATGAAGTATTTTTATCAATAAAACGCGAAGAGACTGCTGAGTGGTAGTGGCAATTGATAAAGCATCTGCATGACGAACTGTAGAATAAACAATACTGTCAATGAAGATTGAGGGCAAATTCCGCTGCCTCTTGTAAGGACTTTCAGTAGTTTGTTCATCTCCTTCTAGAGCATCTTCTGCAGCCGCAAATATTTGTTCAAAAGTTTCATCGTTATCTCTACGCATGTTCTTTAGTAAATCAATTGTAGTTTTCTACCCACGAAAACGATTTGTTACATCCTAAGTGCGACTCTGCAGTGCTTTATCGGCATTTGATAGTAACATCAGAACTTTTCGCGTTGTCACTGCAATAAAAAAAAACTTTCTGCTTTGCAGTAGTTTAAGTTAGCCAGTAGCTTCAATAATATCAGCTTCAATCCCGTTACTTTCGCATTCGCAAGTATCTAACACATCAATTATGATAGTTGGTCAAAATCGCAGAGGTAGTCTCCAAGTGTCCACTTCAACGTTGTTCCATTAAGCGTTTCAGTTTCGCACCAGTATTGGTGGAGGACAGTTTGGGACGTCGAATAAAATTATAAAGGCTGCTGCAAGTGTCAAAAAGTTTTTCACATCATCATTTGCTTTCAATGTATGAACAATGCAATTGTTGATTGAAACAATGAGCGTATGGAATGCCCTTGTTTAAAGTTTCTTAAATCTTTTTCTGTACCCCGCCATATCTCCCGACATAACTGCAGCATCATCGTAGCACTGGGAAATCATTTTTTTTAGGATCAATACCACAACTATTTATGCAATCTGAAAGTACTGATGTCTTGGTATCAGCATCAAAATTCTTTGTTAACCACGGCAGTCCAATTAATGATTTGTAGGCTTTTCCCTCCTTAACAAATCTAATAACAACTGAAACGTTTTCTACATTAGTAGGATCACGAGTACCATCAGCTTTTAAGGCGAACCAATTTATATCCGATGCATTAATGTCCGCAACTATTTTTTAAAGCACGTTTTCTTAAGAATTTTGACCATTTCGTTCTGAATCATAGGTGATGTATAAGTAGCATTTTTCGGATTGCTTGCAAACGCGTTTCGCAGTTTTTCGTCCTTTAACAACGCATATTCGAAAAGCTTCATAAATAAACCAGACGGTTCATCATCACTACTTTTATCCAAAGTGATGATACTACTACTATTGTGACCGCGCAATGGCAACTCATTGATGCACAAAAATTGAATAATTTGGGCAATTATCTTAACGTAGTATCGTTTTTTGACTAGTTGATTATTATCATTTACGAGAGTAATTACACTTTGGTTAGCAAAAATTCTGATTTGCTGTTCTTTCCATAATGATAACGCCTCAACGTGCATACTTGAAGCCTCATGTTTATTAAGCCCTATATTTTTTTTCAAAAGTATGCTTCCGATTGGAGAAACCACTCGTAATTAAACTTGGATCATAATTACCAGTTGTTGAATCCCATGCTAAGTAATGCCGACAACTGAAGCAAAATGCTGCCTTTTTAGAAATAGAGAATTCTAACCACTCTCTGGCTTGAACCACGAAGCCTTGAAGTCACGAATGCTTTTTCCACATAGCGTTGGTGAATAAGAATTTAGGCGAGGCTGGACTGGATGTCCTTCTTTACGACCGATGTCTATAATATCATTTGAAATTGAGTGCGTGATGAAAGTGGAACTTGTTAGAGAACTTGAGGGGAAGTGGTAACAATCGTTTCGGTTGCTGCTGTGATCAAATAGCATATATGCATCGACACGCCTCTTGTTCGAAGAAGAAATGGTGCAGTTGTTACTGCGTTAACAGCGACACCTGAACTTTGCGCAGCATTGATGGAGCGATTTATGGCAAAATACCGATGTAGTGACATTCTTGCGCCAAAGTAACTGGAATAATGCAATATTTAACTAACCAAGCTTAATTGGCAGGTTTTCAAACAAGCAAAATGCGAATATTAACTCAAATATCGGTACCTCAATGATGAATACTGTAGCTAATAATATACAGTAGTGTATTTCAAGCCAAAGTAGAACAATGAACAGTTTAGCATTTATACTTCAATGCCTATTCTGTTTCTGTATTGCCTATAACTTCAATAAGACAAATAAGCGCCAATCCAAGGGGTGCATCCCCCCAAAAAGAATTTCTGCTGCATCCCTTCCAATAGTTCGCATCGGTACGGTGTGTAACTTTGGTGTTACAACTAGCAAAGTCACTAAACGATGCATTTTATTCTCGAAAAAACGTCAAAAAAGCTAAAGATTTTGGATCCCGCTGGGGAGCTCAGAGGACTCCCCCAAACCCCCTAGCTGGCTTTAAGGCCCTCTCATCATAACTTTTGTGTTTGAAAATTCTTAATTGCCACCAGCACTGCTTCCAAACCTTAGTAAACGTTTCTGCGGACTTCCTTGCTGGTATTGCCAAAAATAAACGTTGAACTTTGCTCCGAAAATCTCCAGTTTGAGCATCATCCCTCCTCCCAATGTTCAACATTATTAAAGAATAGATAAATTCCGTCAATCATCACCCAATGGTCAATATGGATCGGCACCACTGATTACTCTATCGGTAATGCACCAGTACAGTATTACTGCTCTAAAAAAATCATCACAAATAGCAGAACCAAACAGCCAAAACGGTATTATAATCTACTAAAGTTTACTCAAAATCTCAGATATCAATGGCGTTACTAGTGCCGAGAACACTGCTTAGTTTGTCTTGCTACCGGTATACTAATCGATCTAGTTAAATAAACTACAAGGTAATGGACACTTTTTGCATATCTGAAAGTCAGAAAATTCCCGTAGTCTAGCTATCAAAGAATTGGTCAATGGATTCCGATTTGGGGGAGGAATGCAGTCTGTTTCTCTGTTAGCTCAGAGTTTCTGCAAATCGATCACTCATACTGCTGAACAAGATCCCAATCAAAACACAGTATGGTTTGAGATGCTAAGCTAAGGCCTTCCACTTCCAGACATGGGCTTGTCAACTCAACTCACTTTCGCTAAGTTTGCTTACCTGTAGCCTACGTTTGCTACGTAGCGTAGAAGTGCAACTTACCGATCGAATACTTATCTTTTTTTTTCGGAGGCATTTGGCGATAGTCTATTTTTCTTTCTGTATTTACCAATTGCACGGTACATTGCGGATGGTTTGTACTATGCGTATACCACTGATCACCAACTTGCAGCCTACGCCAACTTACTGTACATTACCTTGAACCAATGACATAAAACTAGATGATACGCAACTCTTTTTCACACTCTTTTTCCTCTTTGTTTCTTTATTATGCGGATTTTTGCTCTGTCTTTGCGCGCGCTGCTCTGCTGACAGTGACTGTACTGAACAGCCTTAGCCTTGCTTAACAACCAGCAGGTAGCAATAATAATAAAAATCGTTGTCTCTAAAAGTAGTAGTTTTGCGTAATTTGCTTAAGAACTTATGTCAACTTCTAAATTACAATCCAAAATCCAATTTTTGAGTAACTTTTGCTGGAAATGACAAAAATAATGTCATAAAAACACGTAGTTTTTTGCTGCATACAGTTAATGGTTGGTTGCTTGGTTAGTTTGCGCGCTTTCATTTCTTTAATATAATATTTTTTAATATAATATTTAATTTTTTTAATTTCAATATAATATTTTTGAATATTTTGCCGCATTTAAGCTGTTTTTTGAATAAGATCGCATTTTAAGACAAACTTTGGGATGTTTTTAAGCGCCTAAAATCGAAGTCACGTTACCATGTCACCACGTTATCATTTTTTTTTGTATTTGAATTGGTTTTATTGATTTTTGAAACATTGACTTTATAATATTTTTGCGTGAAATTTCGGCTGCTAAGTTTATTTTGGGGGGTCGCCGCTCAAAATAATTTTGCTATTTTCAACGAAAAATCGAAAAACTGTCGATTTTAAAAAGTTTTGGCGAAAAATTTCAAATTTGGATGTGATTAAAATATGGTGTCACCTCAAAACTGTAAAACCCTGAGCCAACCTCCTCTTTCTCAGTTACGCCACTGGCTCTTATGTCATTGGTTTGCTTGAATTTTATTCTCGCTTTTGTCGCCAATAGCAATAAAATGAAACTTTTTGCCATTGTTTCAGATTTGTCCGGTGCTGTGTGATTTAATTTTATTTATGACTCTTTTATTGACTAGAAACAGCGCAGTCCCGTTAAGTGTGGAGTATATTGTGGAAGTTCTAAGCGATGCTGAGCTCCATAACCATTCTGCTCTAGATGAGGCTGGGCCGTTTCATACGTTTAGGTGAATCACTTGAATGTACATTGTTGACCACAACGATAATCCCGGTTTGATTTCACTTGAAAAGCATTATTTTATCCAGCGCCGGATTTACCGTATGGCAAGCTGGTAAATTCCAGACACCCCGCACTTACTCTCGTGACCTTTTTTTCTGTTTCTTTTTATTTTTTAGATCATATTTTCTGGAATAAGAAAACTGTAACTCAATGGTCGATTCTTCTCCGTTTGCCTGGGGATCTGCGCTTTGTAAATCCGGGCCCCCTGTTTACGTTCGACGCATACACCCTAATCACGAAAACTATGTGATAAATAAGCACTATCGCGCCTGTGTTAACAATATTTATTGAACAGCTCCAGCACTGCTCAAAGCAGTTCAAAACAAAGGGAGGAATGAAGCTGCACGCGCAGTCGCAACACATACAAACACTAAAAAGCCCAGATAAGGAACAGAGTATAAATGAAATTATTAAAGTATCGGGCAGGCTTAGTTTTGGTTGTTGCTTGATTCTATAACGTCTTAGAAAAGTCGTTAACATTCTATTCAACTCTTTCTTAGCAGTAGCTTAATATTGTTTTTAACAATCTTAATTTCCGTATTGAAGGTGGCTGCTAAAATCACCAGATGTTTTCGACTAGGATGCTTTTTACAATATTAAATTGACATATATCTTGCCTTCCCACAAAATTTAAGCAACATTGAATAAAAGCAGTTTTATTTCTGATAGCTTGGAAGAATATTTAATTACAGCACAAACGTAACATTACGCTAAGTCAGTAAAATGACAGGGTGATAAAACGATCCACAATATTATAGGTTTTTTAAAATCTGACAAATTGTGCTGGGGCGCCGTCGCATCTACAACTTTTTCAGGGGCTACTGTCTTAACAAGAGAGCTTTTCAACATTATTTCTTCAGCCTAATCTATAGACGTACCATTAACAGGTAGGACTACGTTCATGAAGAAAATACTACATGCCCTTAGCATTCCTCTTCAGCGTGGTCGAATGGGTAAAGGCGTCGTTCTTACGACGACTCTGATCGCATGATCATGAGTTCAACCCGCACCCTGGTCACGCTGTTGCGTCCTTGGATAAGACGCTTAACGATAATTATCTCTGCTTGGTGGCTTCAAACAAGCAGCAAATTTACGTGGGAAAAAGTAAAACGTCAACCGGAAAATGGTCAACTACTAAGCGGGTGCGGATTCGTCCAAAGCATAGCGCACCGTCGCTTTCTCGTGATAGGAGGATAAAGATACACTAATCAAAAAAATCAAATTAAGTAGTTAAGGCGCTGTTTTTTACGGATACTCTTTTTTAACGCAGAAAAACTCGAAAGCAGATGCGGTTTAGTCCGATATAAAGCGCCACCGTCGTTTCGTGACAGGAGGATAAAGCAGAAACAAATTACCGGAACAAAATACGAACAAAACTCAAAATGTCGTTTGACGTTTACCGTAAATACCTCCACCCTGGAAGAATTATGTTTTAGCAAGTTCTTGCGAGGAAACGTCAACGCATCATTATAATACCTACCAACTTACCTATATATAATACCATTTAATACCATTATTATATACCATATATTATATTTTAATACCATTATTAGGCCTATATTAATACCATTATTTTATACCATTTAATACATTATTACCTATATTAACTAACATCATTATAATACCATTTGTCAATACCTACCAACCAACAGAAGTCCATAAAACCCGGGACTTCTGAACTTGGTACCAGTAAGTTGCATAACATCCCTGATCTGAATACTCTACCCTAAGCTATAAAATTAGCAACAACCTTAAACATATCGCTTTTACTCAAATGACATGAACATAAATCTAGACTAGTTTACTTCAAACACTATTCATAACCTTGCAGGTACATAATTAGCGCTTTAACCGATCTATGTCGGCACGCACGCAATTGGCCAGTACCAGAGAAAACCAGAAGAGTGGGGCCTGCAGTGAAGCGTGACCAAGAAGAGAATAAAATGAGCGCATTTGCGGAGTTTTGGATCATCTAGTTTTATGTCATTGCTTGAACAGTCACAACACCTGACTTATTATAAAGCCTCACCTATAAGTGCTGCTGTATATGACATCATAATCTACCATGCCACGCCTACTACACAGTACACAAAAGCTGCTGGTAGCTGTATTGTTGTTATACCGTACTGAATTGATTTGTTATTGTTGTTGAACCTGACCTAAGACACGAGATTGTGTTGCGTAACGTACCCTAGATTGTAATATAGATGTCAGGAAACTTAGTTGCAAGAAGGAAAGAAAGAATAAGCCAAAAATATATTTAACCAACGTATATTATCAAAAACTTTCACTAAAATCGATTCAACATCTTTAGCTTATTCAAATGTAATCAATCAAATAAAATCGATGTCACGATACGGGATGGAACAGTTGAAATTACCACTATTTTAAACTATGAGAGCGATACTCACTTTTAAGAAAAAATACAGTGGGAGGACAAGAAATAAAATCGGGGGGGGGGGGGGGCAATAATAAAAATCGGGAGGCAATGCCCCCTATGCCCCATCGCTGGCGACGCGCCTGTTGGTTTTGTATTTGGTACTACAGTAAAATTTCGTTCTGCGTGAGTGCATTTTTTTAAACCAATTTAAATTTGTCTCAAGATGTGGAAAAGAAGAATGTATACTTTCGGCAATGAAAAAAGTTGTTTTTGTAATAGTTTTATACTATTTTTTAAACTGTTAATACATGCTAATATCAAAGAACTTGATTTTGACTTTAAGTTTATTTTACATATCCGTTTTTATTATTTTTTGCTAATGATTTTGCATCATTGATATTAGGATTTAGTCAAAAATTTCTACTTGTTTTTTTTATTCTGTTTAAAACAAGACGTGGCTTAAAATTTTTTTTTTCTGTAAATAATTTTGTTCTGAAGTAATAAAAAATGAAAAAAAAAGTAAAAGACACATACAGTAAAATATTTTAAAAAAATGTACTTTCTCGTAACAGAACAATTCTGGGAGTAGATCTTATGGAGAAATTGTTTGCGGATTTTGGGTTGAATCAGAGAGCTACTGGTCGAGCAAAAACTGCTGGCTTGCTCACGAAAATGAGGAGCAAATTGTTTGCGAATGCAATCACTTAACGAATTTTGCTGCTTTCTTTGTAAGTATTTAAACTACAAAATCAAAATATAAAAAAAATAGTAAAACAAAAAAACTTATTCAAATAAAATGCTTTTAGTTGAATGTAAACGCCTGGAGATCCCGCGCTCTGAAGCAGACTGTACAATTTTGTGCTAAGTTGTGGTGTGATAAATACATTTACAGTAAGAATGTTTTCTGTAAAATACTTTCCATCTTAATTAAAAGCACCATTAGCACTCAAAAACCTTTTAACATTTTTACAGGTACCTGGAAATGAACTTAGCAAGTATGATCAACACACCTTGGCGCTTTTAACAGTGATTGGATGCTCAATTTCTGCAGCTGGAGCTGTTTTAACAGTCATTGCACTTCTGTTGGCTTTGAAGTCCCGACACGTATCAATGCTTTCCACAACTTTATTTGTCATGCTGAATTTGACGTTAGCTGTACTTTTACTTGATGTCATGCTTTTAGTCAGCCAATCTAAGACATCAAGAACAGCTTGCAAAGCAATTGCAATTATCTTACATTTTGCCGTGTTCAGTTGCTTATCTTGGATGATGAACGATGCCGTTTACATTTATGTTGCAATTGCAAAGGTATCAAGTTTAAAGCAATTGCACTTCTATTACTTATGAATTCAGTTAGATAATTTGTTACCAAACGCATTCGCACTTGTTGTTTATAGAACATACCAAAGCAGTAATTGGTATTACAGTGCAAATCAAATCTTTCATTATACTCGCTATAATACGCCGAAGCGTATAACGAGGTGACGGGGCCCATGTCCGCGTCGTTGCGCCCGGGCAACACAGCTCCTTTTGAAGAAATGTCGCAGCGGGGGCGAGCCGTTGGCAACACTATGTCCAATTTGGCCGGCTTGAGATTAAAACCTCAGACCTCCTGCTCCAGAGACGAACGCGTTACCGCTCGACCAACTAGCCTGTCCTCAATAATCCGATCAAGTTGAGCAACTTTTTCCAAACTCTTTGCAGGATAAAAAAAGTACTATGACAGGGAACCCACCGTCCAACACATGGTAATATACAACAACATCGTGAATTAACTATTACAAAGCGATATAAATGAAGAGCTTATTTCCGAAACGCTTTATATCCACTTTTGATGTTTTTGAGAAAATCGCAAAAAACCGTATTCAAGCTTTTTCAGCAAATATTTCGTTAATTTCACCTTTTGGGGATTGCAGACATATCTCTTCAAGACCAAAAAGTTTGAAAAATTAAAGATATTTAGTTTAGGTTTTAATTTGTTTTATTGAAATTAAAAAAAGTGGATATATGGCGTTTTGAAACTTAACTTCATGAAATTCGCGAAAATGTTGTTTCACAAAGAATTAATCTGAATCTAAACCTAATGGTTTGTTGAAGAATTTGCTGTAATGCCTATAAAACCTAATTGGTTTCTGCTTTTACAAAAAATTATACAAAAAATTGCTTTGGTGACGTTACGGTTGGTAGCTGTCTCCTTTAAGCTTAACGCTGCGTAGAACCATAAAGAACTACGAAAGTAATCATAAAGTTTTTACAAACTCTTTTGACTTTAAGAGTTTATTTACTGATAACCCTCTAGCGGAAACTATTCAAATCTATGCTGAAGCCCTCTACAGTTCGGGACACTCTGTTCATCTTTTCCAAGGCATATTTTTGTTGAACTTATGCAGATGGCTGCTTTTTCTGTCGAGTTTAGCTTCGTGCTTCGATGATATCATGCATCACCAGATCATCATCCTTGTCAATATTTTAGTTGGCTACCATGAATCTAAACTTTTTCAGACCACTTTCTAATGACAGATGTATTACTGCTATATGGACGACTTTTTTGTATTTTGCAACGAAGATGAGAGCGATCTTTTCTAACCTATCTGCCTCAACTCGCTTCACTATTCTTTGTTTTACTTTTTAAACACAATGTAACCAGGCTCTCCCTTTCCTGGTCATGTTGGTTGAAAAATCCCTTTCCAAGTTCACTACTTCCGTTTACCGGAAACCCACATTCATCGTTCAAAATCTGGTCCGAACGAGAACCCCTATTGGTCATTTTTGTCAAAGTTTAAATTTATAAGCTGACTTGCTTGCATCTTTTCTGCCTCGTGGACAATTAATCATTTTTGCTTGGGTGGCGCGGTTAGTGAAATAGCTTGACCGATCGCGCTGTTTGTTTAGTCCTAAAAACCTAAGTGCGGCGATTCAACCCCAGTTGTTCTCAGCCAAGAATTAACTAAAGTTGTAGACTTTAGCTGTTTGGTCTTGTCTTGTGAGGAATACAAAATAAGAAGATAACAATCAAGATTTACTGTCTGTTTTTGAGAAGCGGTTCAGAAGCTAGTCTACTGCTAGGTTAATTGGCTGCTGCTAAATTTTACAGCAACTGTCACTTTAGCGGCTGCACTACCAGGAGGACAGCATTACCGTCGATTCACCGATCTCGGAGGGTCCGATCCAATATCTACGCTGATATTCCTTCAGTCCACAGAAACGAAAAACTAACTACTCTAAATCTTGATCTGAAATTACCGGGCTCTTCCCATCTGTTCTCCTGAAAGAAAGCTATCGAACTAGACAAAATCAAGCTCTTTTTACAGACTAATGGATACACGGAGCACGTTATCAAATTGTTTACAGCTAAGAAGATCAAGCAATTTTACGCTCTGCCTAAATTTGGACGGGAAAGATTTCCCCGTCTATCTACGTCTGCCATGGCTCGGTTCTGTTACTACCCAGTTTGAAAAGCAAGTGCTATCAAGCAGTGCTTTTCAGCTGTGGAACCACACGTTGTTTACTCTATCAACAACCTTCTCTCCGCTAAGAGCAAAGATGTACCGTCTGCTTTACAGAAAAGTAACGTTATTTATCATTTCTCTTGCCACTGTGACAGTCAACATGTAGGCTGTGCCAATACCAAAGACTGCAGGATAGAACTAAACAACACCTTTCCAAATCTAATTGCTCTTGCTCTTCTTTTCAGAAACGCTTACTTCCTGCTCGTTGGTGCAAATCTTCTACCAGTCTCTTGCTTTTGATTCAGCCATTGGACTTCATCTTTCACAAAATCTAGTTTGCGCTCAACATTGTGATGGAGGTAGATTTTCATTTCTTGCCCAAGACCGCTCTCCTTTCCATCTATCTGCTCTTGGAGCCACTTCATGAAAACTTCCAACCCCGCCCTTTGCCGACAAGTGTCAGACAAAAAGATTCGAAGACATGAACATTGAACATTTTATTTATAGTATTTTATCTTGAAGAAATTAAATTATTTCCCGCCAAAAACTTGCATTGTGCTTGAACTGAACTAAATCATTTTTGCATAGTTGTTTGCATAGTTTGCATAGTTTTGCATTACTCGAATAATCACTAATGGTGACACTTGGACCAATAGCTCACTGTCGTGTGTTAATAAACTTTTTTAGTTCTTTGTTATAGCTACGAACAACTAAATAACCAAAACCAAAAAACCTCCTTGGACAGAAGGCGTTTTGGAACTAAACTGGCTGTGGATACAAGGCGTTTTGGAAATAAACACAATATTCAGGAATGCTTTTAACAAGTATAGAAAGCGATTTGGAACTAAATTGCTACATAGAAACATGCGAATGGTCAATCGCTACATTTTTTAATGAAAAGGCAATTTTAAAAAATATGGTCTCTAAGGCGTTTTGGAAATATACAACTCTTCAAATATACAAAATAAGAAACGAGCTTCTAGACAACATTGCTTGTTGGCTTTCTATTTTTTTCCATTGTAAAATGCATAGATTTTATACTAAATATTTGAATGTTATCCCGTCCGGTTAATCGAGGGGCCGGTTAATAGGGGCCGGATAATCAAGGATGCACAGTACATCTTTATTTACAAAGTTGCGTGGTTAGAAAACAACAAAAAAACTTTGCAGTCTTTGAGTTAAGCTGCCACCAGGCCGCCATAATGTGTTGGTTTCATACTATCCCTTTCAGTGCTGAATATCAAGTCAAGAAGATGTGAACACCAATTTTAATATAATCTTTGGTATGACCCGAACGGAAATCGAATTCAAGTTTACCTTTTCAGTAGTAAACGCTCTATCCTCACGACCACTGATCAGCTAATGGCATTTAACTCTACAGTCCTGAAAGACGATTTGTATAGATTACGCTTGCTTTGCCAAATCAGGAAAAATTTTATAAACAATTTATTGTCTACATATATCAAAAGTTGCTATCATAAAAACAGAAAGATGAAGTTTAACAAAATACGCACAATTACAGTAATTTTAAAAAGCAGTTTGTTTGATGTAGAAAGTACCTATTTGAATAATTTATTGATGATGAAACTAAGGATAAATCAGTTTAAATAAGACTCTCAAAAATCAAAATGTAGCAGCTTCATTAACTGCTCCTTCTCTTAAAGCACGCAGATACAACGAATCCCCACCTTTGGGGCAACAATATTGTAGTTTGATTTCTAAGCATTGCTTTGTTAACGCTCTGTGATTTTACAGCTATTCAATAGCGATTTGAATCAATGCAAAGTTGCCATCAAGTTGGTATAATTTTGAAGCTAGCTAAAAACATGTTTTTTTAGCCTTTGGAATTTCGTTCCCTTATATCACCAAAGAGGTTATATTTGTTTTCGTTACTCTGGGGGTGGGGATTTCCCGCATTATTTGTCACCTTGACGTCAGCCATTGATCACTCCATCTATGAAAGAAGCGATCAAAAGTATGATTTTGATTAACTTCTTTTCAGATTTATTTGCTTTTAGATTCATATGCACCACATGAGCAATGTTGCAGCAATGCAAACCATGAATAGACTGTAATTTGTAGATTTGTTTTGATTTTGTTTGTTTTTGTTAAACTGAGCTAGTATAATTGGTACACCAATTAGTTCACCTAGACCACTAATTTTTTTAAATTCTGGGATCATTTAAATTAGCTTTGTACTTTGACAAATGAAAATCTTTGCTGAATGCGAAGTATTTCATCATAATACTGAGGATAAATAGAAGACAAAAGATCATTCTGAAAGAGTATGTCCCGGACTGTTAGTCATAGGGTTGATTGCGCTTCTAAAAATCTGAATACTGTCTATAGCTTGTCATTAGTTTCTCAGTGCATTGTTCATAATATATTTCGTAATAATTTTTAGTCAGAAAAATACTATGGATTTGATAAAGTGCATTATGCTTATATTTTATATGTTAAATGCATAACCATTTCTTGTTTGATTCATTCATACGTGTTAAACGGGGAGGCGATGAGCATCTGTCTAAATGCACAAACAAATACCACATTTTTTGGCTTAAGTAGAATTTTGTATTTGCCAAACGTGGCAACTATCACCTGCTGACAGCTTATTTGGCTTCGACTAAACAAAGAAAACGTTAAGGGTCCATCAATCGAGCAGTGATTCTCAACCGCGAACAGAGTTGTAAACGAGCCGACTGGTTTAAACCCAAACTCGGGCCGAACCGAAAATATAAGCCTGAACCCGGCCTAAAGCCAAAAACTAATTTGAAGTCCAAACCATACCCGAAAAAAAAACAAAAACGAAACTTAACTTAGATCTGAAAAGTTTAGCAATGTTGCCAGGTTATTTTGATTATATTTTTGTACACTTATGACAAAAAGTACGTTTTTGGCCCAAATTAATCGCAAAATTTTGTCAACTTTATACCCGAACCCGGCCCGACTTACAATTTTGACCGCGGTTCTCAGAGCCGCATGCGGCTTTTGGTTGTCCTCTATGCGACTCCCATTAACCTTTTGAAAACAAATCTGTTTGCACTGTTTATGTCAACTTTATTGAACCATTCTTGATTTCAATAGCAAAAGCAATACTATTAAAGCAATAAATTTAGTCAAATTTCCTGCTGTACTATTTGGCTATGAGCATCGTTTAGCAAACAGTCAAGAATAACATTACACCTTACTATTTGGGAGTTTTTGGATGTTAGTGTTAGCGCATTACTTTGGTTTCTTAGCTTGGTTTTAATTCCAAATTAAAAGTTTTATTCTGATTTATACACACCGGAAGAGAGAGAGTACTAACATAGTCTTTCGATACGTTGTAAAACTTAACCCTATATCTACCGGGCTATTTTTACACCCTATTTGTACGGAGGGGGGCAAATTTGACCCACTTTCTAAAAACCGATTGGTAAGTGATAGAAGTAAAAAGTTTTTATTGTTGAAGCTCTTTTTTGTTAAATTTTTAGAAATAAATATTTTGAGGTTGTTACGTCACGAAAACGACGATAACCTTATCAAAACCTTATAAAAGCATGCAAATTTGTCAAATCTTGCAAAATAATATTTTCAGCTTGGACATTTGTTATTTCAAACACATCTTAGATAAAGTCACCGCAGATAAGAATGTCACATGCATGATGACGTCCTCTTTAATACATTGCGTTGACTATTATTTGTAATTTTTTGTAACTGAGGTATTAGTATAATTCACCAAATTTTAGAATATTGCAGAATTATTTTCATTATATCATTCAACAACTAATGAAAATGAATATTTTTTTATGCAGACCCAGTTTATTTCGAGAAACAGCAGAAACAGCCATAATTTTAAATTATGACGTCATCAATGTCGTAATGATGATGCAATGCATTTATCAGAGATTAAACATTTTATTCCAGCTGAAGATTAGCATCGATAATGAATACTCAGTACAATGAATAAAATACGCGAACTGATAAACTTACATTGTTTCAAAACCGCTTGAAACTCCTTGGGTACTTCTGACAAAGGCAAAAATGACGTCACTTCCGGTTGTCCGGCCAACCCCAAATATTCTGAGAATGTGTGTCATTAAATTTAATTCAAAGTCAGGGTGCATCTAAGCAAAACTTTTGTTTAGTTTAGGAGCTATATTAAAATAACTAGGAGGGGGGCAAATTTGCCCCTTCCCCGGTACAAATAGGTTTTAAGTTGTAAAATACGAAGCTAATGCTGTAACAAAACCAAAAAGGTCTAAAAGGGCTGAACAGCCGCGCAACCAGTGAGGACCGAACATTGGCAATTTTTTGTGATTTTTTGGCAATAATAGCGTTTTAACACCATTACAATCACAATTCGCTCGTTTTTAGAGCCATTTGAAACCACTAAATTTTGAAAGTAATAACATAATGAAATTGCTCAGCCCTTTCAGTCCCCTTTACGTACAGGTAGAGTCCAAAACTCGTTCAAACGTTTGTATTTTGGGGGTAAAAGTTCTAGGTGGCTTGACCAGCTGCGCCACTAGAGCGGAAGCCCCCTTTATCCAGGTCACTTAGAAATTTTAGCCCTAATATGCATGCTTTTAAACGTACTTTGAACTTGAACAGGAAATAAGAACGCTGAAGAGGCTGGAAAAGTTGTTTCTGTCATAAGGTATCCAGATCTTAGCCATCAGTTCGTTTATTTTCAGATGGCTCAACAAATGTCCAAATGCCATCTAAATTGAGTTGAAATGGTAGCTTCTCCAAAAAGTTATAAAAAAATGCCCAACGGTTGGGGAGTAGAGGTACCGCCCCTAGCCCCGAGTGTGTGAGACGCAAATAAGTTTTACCCTAAAAGGGTATTCAGGTCAGAAATTTTTCTTTAGATTCTTCTCAATAATTTTTGACAGATGTGAAAACTGACTTCACCAAATTTGAGTTTTCTACGAAGTTCCGTTCCTGAGATATAGCAATTGAATTTCTTCTTAGAAAGGCTTTTTCCTTTTAGAAATTTTGCCAAGTTGCTAATTAGAAACAAAATTTCAAAAATTGACTGCATATTCTTGACTCTCGATAAATAACTTGCGGCAGAGTTGTTGTAAAACAAAGTACTGTACAGGTTTAGAACCGTGAAATTAGCTACTTTTAGATAAATGTAAGCCAGCTTTCTTAAGGTCAATCTCATCATGATAAAATGGCAACACTAAAGTAAATGGAAAACAGATAATTTTGAACTGCAACATCTTGAAAACGGGATGGCGTAGAAACTAAATTTGGTGAGAATGCATTTTAGGCGTATCCCAGCATTTTGGTCAAGAGTAAAAAACTTGACTTGAATACCCTTTTAAGTTCAAGCTCCTCCTTAGCAAAATCCCTTTCGGCTCCTGCGCTAATGCTGTTACAATGATTTTCGTTTTTTTTAAATTTTTTGATATTATATTTTCTTATTTTTAGCTTAGTACGATGTCCTGATGAGCTAGCTGCTATGGAAAAGTGAAATGTTTTAAAAGCTTAAAATAAAAACCTGCCGTAGTTGCACAAAAGTAATTGAAAATTTTCGTTTATTTGGTGGCGGCTCGTCTTGACTTTGAGTTTGAAAATTTGGCTCTGGACCTAAAAAAAGTTGAGAACCACTGTTCTTGAGACACAACGACTTTTATTTGCCACTTCGGTTCAACTGGTAACATTGCGACGTAAACAAAATTGATGACATCTTGCATGAAAATCAATGGGCTAATAATATAAAAGAATGATTTCCAATATCGATTAATCATTAATTTTATTATGAATAATCTTTTCACAACTTAATTATTTTAACTAGAAACAAAAATCGCTAAACACAGAACTGCGCAAACGCAGCATATGGCGACTTCAGATCTAATTCGGCGTAGTATGAAACACAGAAAAACAAACAAAAGTGTGGAATGTTGGAACTATTTTAGCTTTGTTTTACACAGAGGGGGAGCAAAAATTACCTCTCGTTTTTTTTTGTGATAATTTTGCATGACAAAATTGGTGTTCCCATGATTTTTGGTTAAGGAGTTAGAGAGGAAGTAACATTTTTGCCGCCCTTCGTCAAATGCGTTGGTCAAATAGCCCGAGTAAAACAAAGTTAAGTACCCGGCAATGAAATAGTAAAAACAAGCATTACTGTAGTAATCACAAACGAAAAAAAAGTAAAAATGAATGTCCTGGTTAAAAGAGCAAAATCAATCTCATACTTGACTTGAGTGAAAACCAATCGGCTGATAAAGTCTTAATAAAAATTAATTCAAAACAACTTCAAGTAAGCAAACGCACACTAGGGAAATCAGCGACTTTGATATTTAAAGGCGGTGAATCATCCAGCCAATTCCAGTGATTTACAATAGCTAAAATTGAACTATAATTTTTGATATTTTTTGTTTTAATTTTGGGACTGCGGTTGCAAAGATATTCAACAAATACAAAAAGATGTCCCCCCAAAAAAAGTTATTGGAAACTCTGAGTTTTGTTCTTCCCGCCAAAACCACAGTAGGCCTAATGGTTTAGAGAACTGTGGTAGGCCTAATAGTTTAGAGATAGTTTATTTCTAAGTAGTTTAGGCCTAACTATCTCTAAACTATTAGGTCTAATAGTTTAGAGATAGTTAGGCCTAATAGTTCAATAAGATTACAGTAGGCCTAATAGTTTAGAGAACTGTGGTTTTGGCGGGAAGATCAAAACTCAGGGTTTCCAAAAACTTTTTTCGGGGGGACATCTTTTTGTATTTGTTGAATATCTTTGCAAACGCAGCCCCAAAATCAAAACAAAAAATATCAAAAATTATAGTTCAATTTTAGCTATTGCAAACCACCGGAATTGGCTGGATGATTCACCGCCTTTAAAGTGTCACATTAGGATTATGACTTTCAACAGAGTCGACTTCAAAAGCTTTCGCTATATCTTCTGTTCAACAACTGTAATGCGAAAGGTCGAAGTCGTCTTTGTTGAAAATCATTTTCAAATTTTGACCTAGTCAAAATTGTCTTTTGCATTATGCTTTAAAAAAGAAAATAATTACTTGCTTCTCCAATGTTTATCAATACATTTAAATTTTGGTTTTTATGTTATGATTTACCTTAATTGTGATGATTTGTTTGAATTTACTTTCTCAACAGCTGCTGGATACGGACAGAAATGGTAATTTACTTTATGGTTATTCCTGGAGCCTTGATCATGCTGGTCAACCTATGCATTTTCATCGCGGTTGTGTACACAAACGCTACTCGCAAACGCCCCGGTGCTTCGAAACAGGAAGCGGTAAGCGATTATTGTTTACATGCGTTGTTTACTTCTTATCCGTATTGTGTGCTTAAAGTCGCCCCATCTGGATCTCATTTTAGAACAAAATGTTTGGATTACCAAATACATTTACACAGGACTGTTAAAAGAAATTTTGGACCCCGTAGGCAAGAAATAAGAACAGGCTCCCAAAAAATGCCATTAAGAGAAACCCAAGGGGTTGAAGATCAAATAAGAAAAATCTTCACCAGATTTGGACTTAATTTTCTTCGAAAATTTCTAGGCGAAGACCAAAAAATTCCGTTTACTGGTTGCGGGTTTGAAGTATGTTTCTGACAAAGAAAAAAAGGGCCAGCCCATATTTAGAGTTTCAAACGTTTTCAATGATAATCAAATGTAGCAAGCTTTTAAATGATGTACAGTCAACAATCTTTCAAAATTCAGTTTAATAAAGAATATACATTTTTTCCCCGCTTTGCTTTGTGGTAGTTCGGTCAAAAAATTGACCAAGCTTTATTTATAACTTTACAAAAAAGTTACGCTTCGGACTTTGCTGATGCTGTCAGTACTCTTTAGCCTAAGCAAAGCTTGTAATAAAAAGTGCTTTGATTAAAATATTGAAAGCAATTCTCAAGTTCGTACCACCAATCAACTTTCAAATAATAATAATATTGATACAGTTTTTGAGCTCATAGCTGAAGAGCTTAATGATACCTAATGTCGCAAAAATGATACCGTAAAAGTCGTCGTTTTTACGACGGCTCTAATCGCATGCACTAGATTCAACAACCACCTTGGTCACTCTGTTGCTTCCTTGGATAAAACCCCGCCTCAAAATGATTGTAATCTTTGTTTGGTGGCTTCGAACAAGCAGCAAGTTCAATTGACCAGAACTTTAGAAATCCTCTGAAACATTTTATAACCAGAAAATTTAAAGCTGGTATAGATTCCTTCAAGCTTTGATTAGAAGTTATCGCAATAATAAGTGTGATGATTGTTCAATAGTTAGTGGCCAGAGTTCTCTGCAAGGTATTGGTAAATTCCCTCTTTTTTTGATTTCCGCATTATATTTTTTCTGTTTTTTTTTCTTTATTGTGCTTATAATCGAAGAAGCAGTCATGTGATCGAGTTGACCAATAAAAGAAACTTACTGAAAATCTTTGCTTAAATTGTGATGTTTTTAGTCTTGTGTAGTATTGCTCATGTGTGACTGTGGAAATTTACAAAACCCTTGTGAAAAAATTTTGTCAAACTGGCTGATATTGGTCTGTGACAAAAGAAAAAAATTATTATGCAACAAGAACAACAGAAACAGGATGATAAAAGTACACACTATTGGTTATTGCTAACGAGTGTCAGGATTCAAAGAAAAGAGTACACCGTACACTACATCTCAACCGCAATAGTACTAAAAAAAATGTCCCAACCAATTACATTTCTAATTTATACCGGAAAGATTTTTAAGATTGCATGTTTATAAATAGTGTGATGTTTAAATTTCAGTCACAAAAAGCTGCACGAAGGAAGAATTTAATCTTTTCAATTTCCCTTTTCTTCATTCTTGGAATCTCTTGGGTGTTTGGGTTTTTGATTTTTGGCACAAAAGAAGCTTCGGTAGTGTTTGCATACATATTCACGATACTGACATCTTTGCAAGGTAAAACAAAATTTCTTTAAAGTCAAAGATTGCAAGAAATTTTCGAAAATTAAAAAATTGATGAGCAACTTGCTTCTGAAAAAAGTGATATTTCCAAAGCTTTATCTTGTGATTGCAGGATTTCCGGATCGGGCCCACTTCAGGTTGATGATTTCCAGTGGCATAAAATAAATGTTTAAATTGGCCTTTTTTTATGTCTTTGCTGTACCGAAAGTCTATCTTTTCTAACAAAAGGAGATTATCTTTTTTGCTGTGCTTATTATCCTCAGTCTTGTTTAAACATTAATTCCGTGAAATTTGAAAAGAGTAAACTCCAGATTAGGCCTCGTCACTTTGTAATTTGTTCCATATTGATTTGAGGGGCCAGTTCAAAATAAAGCCGCCACACTTCACAGAAATTTTCTGCTTTCTTCATTTCCCTGGGCGAAAAGTACCTTTAGCGTTATTAAACATTGGACGATGAAATAAAATTCGTTTACCGTTATTGTGCTCTCAGCCAATATCCAGTGAAGTGTTGAACTGCCCGAAAACATGAAGTCGACTTTGCTGAAAGTCATTATCAAATCTTAATTTTATGACTTGCAATATACCTGCAAAGTGTGCTTTGCACAAATTCAGGATTACGCAATTCGCGAAATGCAAGATTAAAGTCACTTTTACCAGAATTTATTTGCAGGATTTTTTCTTTTTGTTTTATTTGTGATTCGAAATGACAACGTCCGAAAAAGCTATCAGTTACATATAGACAGCTTGAAAGAAAAGTTTATGCCATCAGCTCTTGTTTCCACATCGAAAGTGAGTTCGCGTTTGTAAATGTTACAGTTCTTTAGAGTAGGACAGGCATTACACGGAAAATGATCAGTGGCCCAGCGATTATAGCTAAAACAGCATTTGCTACTAAAACGGTAGACTTGTTTGCGATTTCTAGTTAATTAAACCGATAACTATAAGTTTTCATGTTTTACTGGCAATTACTGTTTCCTATTAGACTGACGCTTAGCATAAAGAAGGCCTGTTTTGAGCTCCACTGTGTGTGGTAGACAGTTGGGTAGGCGGCATCTTGACTGCCTTGTATCCCTCAAAGTTTGCTTTTTGCTGTCATTTGGGAAAACAGCATGCTAAGCAAAAGTTAAATTTCAATTGCAATACGGAGTTCAAATCTTAGTCATTTTTATAAAAAGATTTGATTAGAAATAGATTACTGCAGAAGCGTGTTCAAAGGGGAAGCATTGCGCTATGTAAACACCTCATTTTTTGTGAAATAAATCCGCAAAACAAAAAAAATGCCCACCTCTCGAGTTCAGCTAGCTACGATCAGGTGCATTACATGAAACAGTGTTGGACTTAGTGAATGAAGACAAAGGCCTTTTTCTTGATGAAGGCGAATCTTCATTTGCTTTTGCGTAGCGAATGAAGATGAATTCCAAATCCATCGGTATAATTCCACCACGTTTAAAAGCACAGCTTAGAAATTGCGAAGACTTAGTTTTTTTTTGCCATCACCTTAATTTAGGCCGAACACCGGCCCTCCTTTGCAAAATCCTGCCTATGCCATTGATTAACCTTTTCTACCAAAGAAATGTAATCATCTAAACGTTTTACAACGTCATCTATAGCTTATTTTTGTGATCAAACCAGCGGCGTAATTAGGGGACTAAGGAGGCCGGGTAATTTAATTCTTGCAAATAATTTCTGATTTTATCAATTTAATTCTTTCAAATGGCTCTAAAACCGCTCAAAATGTGATCCAAATGAGTTAAAATGGCTATCAAGTTGCATCAGTTTGATCAGCTTGTCATTATGATGATACATTTTTCAGAAAAAAATATTTTACCTTTAGCGCCATCCCCCCCCAGCAAAAACCTAGTTTCAAGCTTGAATCAAACGCATCGTTTCTATCAAGTCAGATTAAAAATGAAGTCGCTTCCAAATAACTCATTTAATAATTTTTATTTCAAACTATATTACATCATTTACCATATTGTTTTATTTTGTATAGGATGCTGGTTTTCCCTTGACGCCGAAAAGCACGACAACTCAAAACACACCAAGCTCAGGGTTAAAACTGGACTGACCAGAAAATAGAATCGGATTTTTCCCAACATGTAGCTTTTTACTTAAGTTTTCTATTAAATTTCGCGACACGTAATCTACTAATATTTTATTGTGCGAGTTGCTGATATAAAACCTTTAATTACTAATCACAATAGTATTTGCCGCTTTTGTATTGTAATATTATGTAAAAAAATAATTGTATTATTATGTAAAAAAATAAAACAGAAAGTAGCGTTTGATGACATGTTTCTTTGAAAAATAAAACATAAAATAAAAATAAAAAAAACGAAAAATATTCAACACTTTCAGTGCGTAAAATAAATAATGTTGTCCATGCCAATAACTCTCTTTGCGCGGAAAACGTAAATATCCGTCTTTGAAAAGTTATATATTCTACAGCTTTTAATCCTTTTACAACTCTCTGAAGCTTTAATTTCGCATCTGTTTGTTTTGTTCTTATCTGCTTCTGGTGTGCTTTTATTTTGTTCCAATAATAGTAGGAAAACCGAAGCTAGTAGCAGATACAGTATTTATCCTGCTGAAAACCGTTTATTCTTTACCTCATAGACGCGAGGTTTTTGTGGACAATTCAAAATGTTACTGCTGCAAAATAAACAAAGAAAATTTAACCAATAGAAAATTTAATTCCGCACTTTAACAGCGATAACATTGCATTAATTCCGCTCTTAACGGATCAATTACCTAACAGTTTTTGATTGTTTTTTTTTCGGCCCTTGTATTGGATTTCATGTCTCTTTTCATTTTTTATTTTATTTTTGTTATTATTATTAAACAATACACGCAACACAAAACGAAAAAAACAAGACATACACATATTTAACATAATTTAATATAATTTAACTATTTTAACTAATTTAACATAAGTACCAAAATCTTTACTATTTTGAGGAAAACCAAATATCAACATTCGATCATCATAGCTTAAATATTTTTTTCCGGGCTTTTTAAGTTGTTCATATTCAGTTATTCCAGCTTTTGCAAATTACTGTATTTCATGATAGGTAGTATGCTCGTGCTTAATTTCATTTTGTTGTTAAGCCAAATTATATCAATACACCACTCTTCGCCATAATTAGTTTTAATGAATTTTGCAACGCTGCAATAGAAACCTGCACATTTCGTAAAGGAACATATTCTTGCATTTTTTTAAAGAATAATTCAATGTTAGAACGTTTCTCCACGGTCACATCAAACAGGAAAAAAAATTGCGGTCAATTTCTTTCCAACATGAATTCGAAGCGTCATCCAAAATTTTTATCATCTAATTTAATTGCAAAACATTTATTTAAGTTTCAGTATCAATCATAGTAGCTCCAGCATTTTTGAGATCATTACATAATTTGCTTCTGGCTACTTGTTTTCATTTTGACCCCCAAATAATTTGAAATATCGTTTTATTGACTTTTTGGATATTTTTTTTTGGTATTTTACAAGACATAAGGCTAACCTTGTAGATTTGAATCGCGACTACCAATCTTTTAATGATTGTTATTTTACCCAACATAGACGAGCCTCTAAAACTCCAATTGTTTAAGAACAACCTTATTTAATTGACAGTATTAGCAAAGTTTAAGTCAAAAACGCTCTTTTTCTCTTTACTTACCAGGATTGTGATGCTCAAATAAGTAACCGCATCTAATGGCCAAGTTAGACGTTTGTTTTACCGATACTTATTCAAAGAATTGTTAAGACTGTGTATATAAAAAGCTTTGGATTTTGACACATTAATTATACAACCAGATAGTTCGCCTAACTTGTCTAAAATACTAAATCAAAATCATTTCTCTTTACCTCTAAGAAAACCAAGATATCATCTGCAAATAGTGATACTTTAATTTCCTTCTCCTTTACCCTTATAACCTAATACGACCCTTGCCTTAAGATTCTGCAAGCCATTCAATCGCTAATACAAAAAAGGTGGGTGATAAAGGATCTTCCCGGCGTACTCCTCTTTTTACGTTAGTGATATCGCTGATAAAACCATTGTTAATCGCATAGCATTTGGGTTTGTATAGAAAAATTTAACCCATTTGATCAAATTCACACCCAAATGGTATTTCTAGAGCATGCTGTTCACAAAGAGCCAATCAACTGAATCGAATGCTGTCTGGACGTCAAGTGATAGGATAGCCCCGGGTATATTTTGGTGGTTCACATAGTCAATGATTACATCAAAAGTTAGCCGAACATTGATACTAACACTTCGTTTTTTTTTTTATACCATTTTGGACGGGGTGTATAAGCTGGGGACAAGTTTTTTTGCATTCGAGTATAAATAAACTTTGAAGTGATTTTGTAATCTACGTTTACTAGAGTTATAGGGGAATAACTAGTTACTTTTAAGTGGTTTTTATTGGGTTTAGGTAAAACTGGGATTATTCCCTGTCTCTGTGAATTGTTTAAAACTCCTTCCTTCCACGAAAAGTTTAGTGCCCTCCTTAGAGTGTCTTTTATTTTGACATTTCGAAAAGTTTTACTTTCGAAGCTTTCAAATGATTTCATTTAATGAAAAAATGATATGTACGAAATTAAAAAAATTTTAAATGAGGTTTAGATTTGGCGTAAACCCTTTCAAGTTTGATGGATATTTTTTAATTCCTGTGAAGGAATACCACTTTTATAAACAGCATAGTATTAGTGTTTTATTGTGATCCTAGCACGCATGTGTTTGTTAAAATCTTCTGAAAGTTACCTTAGGAACTGCAGTGACGTATCGGTTACGACTTACGGCAGTACGTACGGTTATTAATGTTTGCATCATCAACCAGTTTTTCAAAAAAAATCAGCTTCTTTACATAAGTCGATTAGTCTTTTGTGGTAGCTTACAGAAGATTTAAAATTTCGTGGCCCGTTTGATTGTAACGTAGGTTTGACTAAAAAATATGCCACGGTTTCAGACATTGTCGAAGAAGAGGAACCACTGTCACAAATCGAGTGGATATGACCAAAACAAAACACAAAACACTTGTTGAATGTGTCACCAAAAACAGTAGAAGGTTGATATGTCTGACCAACCAATTAGGAATTTTTTTAAAGAGCTGTAAGCAAGGTATTTAGTGGATACCCCTATCCCATTGCTTCTTGAGACCCAACTTCCTCTATTCAAAATCACTTTGAAGCAGCAAGCACGTTCATTCTTTGAACGTGCTTTGCGCCTCCTCCAAGAATCATTTAACCTCATAGGGCCCTTGGCTCAAAATCAGTGATCAGCCGGTTAAAGAAGAACCCCTCCTGGAGATTACATTGCTTGTCCACAAAAGAAACCTTCTATCTTTGCGCGAACCATTAATCTTTGTCCACAAAAGAAACGTCCCCCAATCCCCTTTGGACTCCAATCAAGGTTACATGTTCATCTTGCATTCCAAACTGAGTGACCCTAGCTAATCCCACCTTGAAAACGCCAAAAATCGATTACTTTCCCTTCCTCCTTCAGGCACGTAGACTACGTATGTGTCAATAGATCTGTCTCTTTCCTTCTTAGATAGGTGGTACAGAAGTTTATGCATATAACATAAATGCAATACAGCTAAAGCCCGTTCCCTGAAGCACGAACTTATCTGGTGTAACAATCACAAGACGATTAGCCACTTTCAGTAAGTCCTTTTATGGATTCCCAATTGGCTCCTTCCCTATTTTCAAAGGCTCCTTTATATCTCTAACTAATCCCCCTCTAAAATGTCTGTTTTCGTATCTCCTCAATTTCCAACAACGCCATTTTTATCTTCCAATGGGTCCCTGGTCATGCTGGTATCCATGGAAATAAGCATGTTGATTCTCTTCTCAAAGCTGGAGTCTCACTGCCTACTGCAATGTTTGCTTGTACCCTTCCCCAGCTATCGCCAGCGAAAACCCGTTACACCCACTATCACAAATAGAGACGTCACATTTCCACATTCCTCCTCCCATCTCAACTGCTCCAGTTTCTCCGGAAGAATTGGTCCTCTCACACCTCGAATGCTTTGAACTTTTTGCCTTTGCTTTCTGGGTCAAAAACTCTTACTATTGTCGTAAGTCAATCATAAGGAAACTCTTTCTGTAGCGCCTGCGGACATATTCTTTGGAGCCTTAACCATTTCTTTCTTGACTACTTTGCCTCTGATTCTGTATGCAAGTCTATCTTTGGCTAAGAAGTATGCACCCTGGCCTGTGGCTCAACTGTTGGTTCTTAGCGAAGTTCCTTTGCTTCTCTATCCCTCGGAAGGGGTAGGGTAGCATCAAAACTGAATCAAACTACTTCAAAAATAAAAACAATGCACTATGCTTTACAAACCATTGAAAAAAACCAGGCCATTGTTCCGAATATGAAGAAATCTACTCTAAAGCAGCAATAAGTTTTCTATGAACACGAGTATTGTACTTATTAGAAAACACACTATGATCATATAATAATGTTTGTTAAGCCAACTTTGAGATTACTGCACCACCTCCAAAAATTAAAATTTAGCAACAAAACTTTGTATGAGGCAGTTTTTAGTAAAATGGAATCTATTAAGAGGGTCAAAGTCACAAAAACTTGTATTTTAAAATTTGACCCCAAATAAGGGACACCCTAGCACTTATAAACATTGACTTAATTTCATCCCAAAAACAAAGATAAAATTTTGGAGTCAAACCATCAAGCCGGGGATTAGTTTTTTGAAAAACCTCGAAGAGCAATGAAGCATTCGTTTTTCGAAATTGTTTTATCAGAATTTCTTTTTTACGTTTCATAAACTAACGTCAAATCTTTTTTTTTAAGTTTGTCAATCATAGATTGCTTATCAAACTTTCTAAATAGTTGCATGTATAGATTTCTGTAAAAGTCACTGAACTCCTTCAATATTTCTCTACGGTTAATTAGCGTTTGATTTTGATTGTTAACCAGACGAAAAATAGCTCTTTTGCAGCATGTAGATTTTCTAACCGCAGAAAATATCTGGTATTTATTCACCCGCTTCCGCCTCTATGTCCTGCTTCGAACCGTCGTTCCCGCTGCTCTATCCTCAACCAATTGATTAAATTCTTCCTTTCGTTTAACAAATTCTCTGAAAAGAACTTCTCGTTCTTTTTTCTGTTGCTATATTCAGGAGCTTTTTCTTTGGTTTACTCAATCTTTATCTCCAAATCACTTTGTCGTAAATTTTTATTTAAGTTTGCCGAAAGCTTCATCGATTCTCCTCAAATAACAGATTTGAAAGTTTCCCACACTACAAGCGGATTTACTTCAACGTTCTCCTTAATCTCTTTGTAGTCGGAAATACATTGCTTAAGATGTTTCAAAAATCAATGTTTGCTAAAAAATTGTTGTTAAAGTTCCAAACCCTTTTCCCTTCGGCGCTGCCGCAATAGAAATTTCAAGCCTCACTAGGCTATAGTCCGAGAGAATACATGGCAGTATATCGTAAGCGGTGGTGTTTTTAAGCAACACATCTGCAATTAGAATATGGTTGATTCTAATAGCAGTAAATTGCCGATGTTGAATTCTCGTGAATTTTTCCCATTTTGGGTCTTTGAATTGAAAAAGATCGAAATTGAAAAATTGAAAAAGTATAGTTGTGTCATGTTATCCATCACAGTTTCTCTACATCTAACATGGCGTTAGGAAGCCCTACGTTTTTATCCGTTTGATTATCAATAATCATATTTAGATCTCCACAAATTATGATTTCACCTTTCAGCAATACCTTTGAGACTCTCAAAAAATTGTCATAGAAGACAGGATGATCTTTATTAGGCCCATACAAGCTTCCAAGAGTTAGATCACTGTCATTAACAGATGCGTTAATCGCAACATACCCGCCATTAGTATCACATAAAGTATTATCAATTTTGTAGCCAGTTTTACTTGAAATACATATTGCTACTCCTCTACGGTTTGAATTACCATTAGACCAGAATATTTCACCATGCCAATCATATTCTCATGACCTTTCTGTACCAGAAGTGAAATGCGTTTCTCGCAAAAATATTTTATGAAATTATTTCTGCTTCAAGTACTTGAACACTGTTTTCCGTTTACTGGTATTGCTTACCCAGCTACACTGAACGCTGCCAGTTTTCACGACATAAAATAGCATAAGACAGAAACAATTTGAAAAATAGCAATCCAATAAATCATGGAAAACTTAATCATAGACATAAAATGTCACTCCAATGTCAAATCCCATCGTACTCGTAGATACTTTAAATTTGTTGTCAGTTGTAATGCGCTCACACGCAATCTTTCCGCATGCACAATGAATACTTTTATAGTCACAAGTGTTGTTCATGCTAGCCTAGTTCATAAAAGACTTAGAAAGAGGGTTAATAGTATTGTAAGGACATAAAGTCGAACATTTTTTGTAGTTCAAGCTCTGATTGGTGTTTTGCTCTTGTTGTTGTTGCTGTTGTTGCCCATAATCCTCTTGTCACCGGACAGCGTCAGACGCTAACTTATTGGACGATCCTCACACTTTTCATTACAACGACTACTTTGTAATTGGAGGAATCCGCACCAGTTTAGAAGTTTTCAGTGATCCAATATTCCTGTGGATTTCTTCGCATTCTTGTTCACTGAATTTGCTGCTAGTTCAGAGCCACCAAGCAGAGATAATTATCATAAAGCGTCTTATCCAAGGACGCAACAGCGTGACCAGGGTGCGGGTTGAATCCATATCATTCGATCGGGGTTGCCGTAAAAACGACGCCTTTACCCATTTGGCCACGTTGCCGACTGTCAGTGTTCCTATGCTGTACTTTTTACAAGAAGGTAACTTTCGCGTGTTTTTTATTTTACTCTTGATAGCTGCCAAAAAAAGTATTCTTTGACATCAAAAAAGACTCGTTTGTACAGCGATTGCTGTCAAACAAAACGAAGCAGAGCAAGCCCAACAAAAAATAGTCTTAGGGTATTTCATGTCTCTTTTCTGCAACATCAACACTAAATTTAGTTGTGCTTTCCAACAAGCGTTTCGAAATAGAGCAACAATATCTAAAGTTAGTCGCTATTGTTGTCACAAACGTTGCTATAGTAAATATGGTGACCTCAAATCTATTAGCGCATTTACATGCAATCGATTCAAAAGTTAAATCGATTTTATCCTTTGTTTCTTTATTACAGCGAAAAAGAGCGACAAAAAGTATCGCAAAATAAAGAAACAAAAAGATGAATCGATACAACCTTTGAATCGATTGCATGTATCTGCGCTATATGCCACAAAACCAAAAATATTGATGAAAATAGCTTCTGTTAGAATTATGTTCCATCAATAGATTCATGCATCCGCCAGTCTGGTAAAGTAGAGTCGAAGTGCTTGCACGTGAAACGGACTTTGAAAATATAAGGAAAAAACTGTAAAATAATATTTCAATTAATCTGTGTCTGGCATCAGCGTTTTATAAAAACGCTCAAACAAGCATAGCAAAAACTGTCAATGCAGTATTAATTATAAAAAAAAACAAAGTTTTAAAACCCAGCACTATGTTTCATCTTATCCTACCCCAAACCCCTGATTGCTTCGCTCACATAGCCCACACAACCGTTTTTGTTTTTTTTATTTAACCGGAACCGCAACAGCAAAGATGCGTTGTGATTTCTTTTTATTCTCTTCATTCTTTCGCGTCGACTTAACTCGTTTGAAGCAGCTGGTCCTAAAATATTAATAAAATGTAATGAAATACGATAATGTACAGTTTATAATCTGGCCAAACAAATTCAAAAAGTCTTCAAAACAAATCAAGTGATACTCATATGTGATGGTTTTATTTTTTCTTGAAAAACTGTATTGGTACAGTATTTGTCGTGTGTACCTTCTTCTTTCTTCATTGCCCGCTTTTCCGTGAGGGTTGTGGGGGAAACACTTAATTAAGCCGCCACACTTCACGGTCTTCCATCACATCCATCATTTCGCTTGGGTAAAGTCCCAAGCGATTCCATCTAAGATCCTCAACGAAATTGGTCCATCTAGCTCTAGGTCATCCAGCTGGTCTTCTTCCATTTGTTTGTCAAGTAAAGCTTGTTTGGGGATTCTTTCCTGAGGCATTTTGCTTACACGGCCAAACCATCTAAGCTGAGATCTTTTAATTCGGAGAAGTAACGGCTCGATGTTAGGAGATTTTCGAGTCTCAGAGCTACGTGCCTTGTTGAAATCAAACCAAATCTTTCATTATACTCGCTGTATTACGCCGAAGCGTGTAACGAGTTGGCGGGGCCCAACTCCGCGTCATTGCGTCTGCGGGCACCACTGCCTCTTTTGAAGAAATGTTGCAGCGGTGGCGAGCCGTTGGCAATGCTGGGTTCGATTTGACTGGCCCGAGATTTGAACTGCGGACCTCGCGCTCCAGAGACGAACGCGTTACCGCTCGACCCTGTTAAATAGTGTAACTCCTTCCATTCATTGTAAAATCCTCATTTCGGACGCTTGCACTTGTGATCGCAATCTTTTGGTCATTACCGAAGATTCATTACCATAAATGAGAATGGGGACAAAAACTGTTTTGAAAATTGAGAGCTTTTCTTTTTTTTGACAATTCTCGCTTTATGATAACCGAATAGTGCAAAGCTCACATTATTGCACTAGCTTTGCCTATTCGGGTATCCAGTAGGGTGGAGTGAAAAAAATGTTTGTTTTTTGTTTGAAACACAATAGTAGTAAGAATTTGCTACGCAGCAATGCTTTTAAAATAGTGCAAAAATTAATCCAAAATTTCAAATTCTTCAGATGCTCCCAAAGCCGAAAAAAATTGATTTTTTGCCGATTTTTTAAATTTTTGCTTTAACGGAAGTCGTAATGAACGCAATTGCTTCGCTCAGTTTTCGCAAGCAATCACCTTAACAAGCCTTTTCAGCAATTTTTATTTGCAATAAAAACTTTTTCATTTGTAAATCGAAAACTTTCACGTGCCCAAAAAACATCTGAAATTGGTAATATTTTTTTCTATGTTTTGCGTCAATTTATTCAAAATTTAACAATGCAATAAAATAAGATAGTTTTGCAATAAGAGTGTTTGTTTACAAAGCTTTAAAATTGTGCATTGATAAACCTTAGTACTTTTAATCTAATTAAACAATGAGGTCCGGTCTACTACACTGTACGTAACACTCTGTGCAGTAGTATAAAACGATATTTTTAATTTATTTAAAACAAAAAGTTGATACGCCAGGGGCACCGTCTTCCATCATGCAAGCTGTCAATGCAAAGCAAAGGATAACGCTATAAAGCAGTTCATTTGTTGGCAGTTGACAATCCAGCCAACTACAAAGGCCGCTGCAGACTAATTTCTAATATTTAGATTACTACTTTTTTAACTTCTGTAATTATTGCTGTTCCATCGTATCGTATTGCTTAATTATAGTGCAGTTTTATATCGATTTGGATTTCAGTTCTTAGAGTATTTTTTTTTCGTACTTTCACTAGAACCATTTTTGGGAGCAACGTCAGTAAAATAAGTAGAGCAAATGATAAAAAAGTAAAATGACTCAAAAAGAAGTGAAATGTTTTCTTCTATGGTAATTGTTGGTCGAACTAGCCATCGATTTGGCCTTTTTTCGCAGTCTGGTGAAATATTTCCTGTCATCAAAATAATATTTTTCAGCAGAAAATGTTGGAAGCTGTCCCAATAACTTGTTAGTTCTTCACTATTTTTAACAGAAATTCACATAATACTATAGGTATGAAGATTTTTCGCGTTTTTTGTGACGTTCTCTTAAAAATAGAGAACTATTTTTTTATTTCATGCTGTTTTCAAATGTGGTTCATGCTGTCCCAATTTATGGTGGCCTAGAGCTATGAAAACAGCATTTTACACGTTACCGTGATACAGTAGTCCCCGCTTATTAAGCCCACGGTTAATAAGCCCAACCGCTTAATAAGCCCAAAATCGTCCGGTCCGGAATTACTCCATTTATTCCAATAGATAAAAAACCCGCTTTATTAGCCCAAAACCCCGCTTAATAAGCCCAATTTTCGAACACATTTGCTTAAAACTGAGTGAAAACGCGTCAAAAGTCACACTTCTTTGTCTTGCTTTCGACGATTTCACGCTTCGTTACGCTGCTGCCCTAGTTCTTAATTCAACTGTTTCGTCACAGATCGTTTATCTGTGCGGTAATCAATTGGCAAGACAACTGGTGCTCTGAAGATTTTACTGTAGGCTGCTGATTACAGTTAAATTGCTTGTTATCTGTAACTGTTGCGAACAGTATTAATAGATTCAGCAACTTTTAGCCTTAGCGCAGTCGACCATACAGTCAACCCTCGATTTAACGGACCTCGATTTAACGGACTTCGGATTTAACGGACTTCGGATTTTACCGTTCCGTAAGCATAGACTGCTGTACATGTAATTGTTACAAGCGAAAATCAATAGCCGACGAAACGAGAAATCGTGCTACGTTGTCGCAGAGACATAATGATTCCCCGTTTACTTGCATTGTGATAAGCTATGTTAGCAGTTGAGGTGCACACAATTGTAACAGAGTGAGGAACACTGCGTTTTCGTTTAACGGACTTTTTCCAACAACGGACTGTCGTTGGTCCGCATTTGTCCGTTAAACCGAGGTTTGACTGTATTCATTTATGCGCATGAGAGTGGCGAAAATTTGTCCCCCGGTTAATAAGCCCACCCGCTTAATAAGCCCAAAATCGTCCGGTCCCGAGGTGGGCTTATTAAACGGGGACTACTGTAATCACAAATCTTGTAAACTTGTAAACTTTCTGTTAAAAAAATGTTCTAATTCAACAAGCTACAAATCAACAACGAACTAAGACCGAACGATTTTAACTAAGGAGTTTCTATTACACAAAAAAGATAGGCGTAAAGACCCACCACGTCCTGCAAATTGAATATTTCATCAGAAGTTTGCCAAGCGCGTTTAAAAGAGGAAGGAAGGCTAGAACAAAATAATAACATAGTTTGTTCGAAAATTACCTCAGGCAGCGTGCTGAATAAACTGGTGCAAAGAAACCGTATCACAATAGGTGGTCTGGGTGAGGATCCCCTGCCGCTTGGCAATTTTTGTAATTTTTCGGAAAAAATAGCCAATTTAGCGCCATTTGGAACAAATTTCACACGTTTTTAGAGCCATTTGAAAGAACTAAATTACTAAAATTTAAAAGTTATTTGAAAAACTTACTTTTGCTCAACCCCCTTGCTTGCAGGTCAAGTCCAAATAATGGTCAAGTCTAAAACACGTTTAAGGGTTATGTTCTACGTGAATTGGCTCACGCCCTCTGATTGCGCCACTGTATTGTGCCGACAAAGATTATGCTATTTCAAAATAGCAACTCTTTCGTTGCATATTACACAACTTACTGTACATTATTGGCTTCCACAAAAATTTTGTTCTTCCCATTTTTCGTTAAACACCCGAAGACAATCAGAATCTACTTTTCTTTTTTAGTAGTAATTTAAATAATACTGTATTATACCACACCCTAAGAGTTAATTATGTAGGGCTGGACTGTCTCAACCATCCTGCTTATGCTTCCAAGTCTGCTCAAAACCAAAGATATTGCCCTTATAAAACAATGATGTTTTTAGCAACAAAATTTGTGGTGACACAAAAAGAAACGGAATCAAAATATTATTAACAAATTAGTGTGTGTCTCAACAAAAACGTCTCGTATTTAAAAAAAGTTCGTAACTTTTTTCCGTATTTTTTTAGTTCAGATTTTATTTCGGCGGCATGTGGCGGGCCGGATGATGTCATTTTGCGTGCCGGATCCGGCCCGCGGGCGATAGTTTGGTGACCTCTGGTTCAAAAAGTAAACTAAAATATCTTCTTATACGATCACAATTTTACGACTAGTAGACCGTACTTGTAAGTGTTTAGTTACATTAAAAATAGTAAAGTTTTTTAAAGCTTTGTAGGTAGACATTCTTATTGCAAAAACTACCTTATTTTATTGTATCGTTAAATTTTAAGTGCAATTGATGCAAAATATAGAAAAAATGACCAATTTCAGTAAATTTTCGGTTTACAAATGAAAAAGTTTTTATTGCAAATAAAAATCGCTGAAAAGGCTTTTGAAGGTGATTGCTTGCAAAAACTGAGCAAAACAATTGCATTTATTACGACTTCCGTTTATGCAAAAATTTGAAAAAATCAGCAAAAAATTAATTTTTTCGGCTTTGGGAGCACCTAAAGACTTCAAAATTTTTGATTGATTTTGCACTATTTTAAAAGCATTGCTGCGGAGCAACTTTATATTACTATTGTGTTCCAAACGAAAAACAAAATTTTTTTTCACTCCACCCTTGTATCAAGTTCTTCGTCTTGCCTTCCATCACTCGTAAATGCAAACCCAAGATACTTGAACTTCTTTACCTTCTTCAGTGTCGCTCCGTTAACTTGTAGCACGCTCTGTTCAAAATGACTTTGCTTTATGAAGAAAAAGAAAAAGCGCACCAGAAAGAAACGTTTGTAGAAATGAACGAATGGTATTAATTTTCTGCATATAAACGCATTCGAAACTGTTTCTACGAATAATGTTAGAAGTGCCAATTAAATAATCAAAAATAAACTCACAGCATAACGTGGTGACTGTGTTATTTGTCGCTTAAATTACAAGAAAACTCTGGGTCAAATATGTGGATATCTGCTTCTAAAGAAAGCCAGAGTGACCAAAAACTTATATGTTGCGATAAAGCAACTGTGTGATATTGAGTGTACTCAATCGTATTACGGTATTAAATCGCTTGGAAAGAGCGATTTTTTATCATTAAAGCATATTGACTAGCATCAAATATATCACAGAAAAGGCGGCGATGGCTCAGTTTGTGGGGCGACCAGTAAGTGATCGAAAGGCTGCTGGCTTTCTAACTGACAATGCTTCACTGTCAGGGCCGAATTAACTACTCGCTAGGATCCTGGCACTTTGGGTATTCGCTAATTTCCTGCCAAAAATAAGTGAAGACCCCCAAGTAAAGGTCTTAGCAGATATTGTTGAAGACCTAAAAAGGAAAAAAAAGAAGTCTTACCACCAGAGCACTGGCCTTCGGCATTGTGCCATTGTGCTACATCGTAAACCTGACCCTGCTTGTCAGTGTTTTCTAAGTATAGACGCTTTACGCTTACTTGATGATATAGCCAAGCAGGCTATTGCGGTGGCCCAGCCTGAATGAAGATTTGCAAACACAACCCAAAAAAAGATGCTCAGCAGTGGTGTGTTTAGAGAGGCACAAAGTGCATAGTTTATAAGCACGAACAAACTAAATGAAAATAAAAACTACCACAAAAATTAATAAGTTTTGCAAATATACCGCAAAGTAAGCTAAAAGATATCCAGGTTGTACAAAATTATCAAAATCTTTGTTCTAGCAGATTCCAAATTCTAAAAGCTTATCAGCAATTCAGGCGATTCAACATACTCGTATAAATATCGCATTTAAAAGGGCATTTAAGTCAAGTTTTTCACAGTTAACTAAAATGTTCTGATAAGCCTAAAATTCATTCTCACCAAATTTAAACTTTCTACGTCTTGCCGTTTTTAAGATGTTGCAATATTAAGTTAATAATTTTCTTCTTTCGCAGTGTTGCCATTTTACCAGTATTTTAACAGAATATTAACTTCGAAAAAATTAGCTCAAATTTACTTGAAAAGTAGTTAACTTACGATTCTAATTCTTTACTTTGTTTTGGCTACAACACTGCCAAAAACTCGTAATGAGAGTCACAAATATCCAGTAACTTTTTGAAATTTTACTTGTAGTTGCCAACCTAGGTAAAAATTCTGAGGGGTAAAAGCCTTTCTGACGGGAAATCTATCATACCTCTGGAACGGAAGGTCGTAGAAAGCTCAAATTTGGTGAAATTAGTAGTCTTCAGGTCTGTAAAATTTTTTGAGAGTACACCTTGCAAAAAATTGTTTGAGCTGATTCCCGTTTTATTAAAGACCAGTTGCTGTAAAAAGTTAGGATTTTGGCGTTAAGGCGTAACGAAATAACTCAATATATGTAATGACCTCTTTTAATGTTTTGTCGCAATGCAGGTAAAAGCTTAATGATGCTTGGTCAGAATAAGCTTGCTAGTGATTTTTACGTATTTTCTTTTTCTTGTTGCTTTATTGCCGTTTTTCCGTGAGGGTTTCGGAAGCAACACCTAGAGATTAAGCCGCCACACTCCAAGGTCTTCCACCACATCCATCATTTTGCTTGAATAAAGTCCCAAGCGATTCCATCAAAGATCCTCAACGTAATTGGTCCATCTAGTTCTAGGTCATGCAACTGGTCTTCTTCCATTTGCTTAGGCAAGTAAAGCTTGTTTGGGGAGGCTTTTCTGAGGCATTTTGCTTACATGGCCAAATTAACCATGTAAGCTGAGATCTTTCAAATCGAAGAAGTAACGGCTCGATATTATACGGGTTGGCAAAATAAAATTGCACCTTTGGACAAAGTGTCATAACTTTTTTTTGGAATAAGATAACATTTTAAAATTTTTACCATTTCTTTACGACAATATATTGCGTAACTTTGTAAAATTTTATTAAAAATTTCCATAAAATAACAAAATTACAGGTGTTTAAATAGTGAGTATCACAAACTGCGATTGCATGAAAATTATCACGGCACAAATAGTAAGCGATTGTTCATTCGTTCAATATTTTTCGATGTGCTGTCCGTTTTCTGCAATCACCAACCGCACACGAGATCGAAACCCATCGATAGCGTTATTGATTACCGCTTGGGGCAATGCTTCCCACTCTTGAAGAATGGCTTCTTTCAATTCTAAGGTGTTTTCAAATTTTTTTCCGCGGTAAACATTTCGCTCTAGAGCGCTCCAAACGCAGTAATCGACTGGATTAAGATCTGGACTGTTTGGAGATTCATTTGATCTGGATTGGATCTGGACTGTTCATTTGAAAAAAGATTTGTTAGCATTCAGGCATTGTTACGTCACAATGAGTATAGACCAATTATAAAAAAAAGTTACGTTACCTGCAAAAAACCTTTGAACGCACTTTGTGAAAAGAGATTGCTGTCTTTAATGTTTAAATAGACGTCATTTCATAACTTCTTAAAATTTCATTGTAAAATTTTAAACAGCTTCGCAATATATCGTAGTAAAAAAATGGTAAAAATTTTAAATTGCTATCTCTATGCAAAAAAAAGTTAAGGCACTTTGTCTAAGGGTGCAATTTTTTTTGGCCAACCCTGTATATTCCTTCTTGAGGCTGAAATAGTTCATTAGTCCAGAAAGAAGTTGTTACAATATTGACATACAGGTAATTCTCTGGTTTTTCCAGCCTCTTTTTGAAATCATTTCGATGTGCTTAATGTAAAGTATTAAAATATCATTCATCATTTACATTTAATTTTTTCGATCTATAAAAATACGGGTTTTGTTGCTTGCCCTTGAAAACTTATAATTTTCAATATTTCTTCATAATACGTGTTGAGACGTTATGACTGTATCGGTATACCGGTACTAATTTGTAATAAATCATTTGTGTACTCAGCAGTTTCCAATAATACTGTTTAGACTAACTGCAATTAGACTTGCCTGATATTCTTTTTGCATACGATCAGCTTTGCCGAAATTGAGACAAAAATTTGTTAAAATACGAACTCACGTGAGGAACTTAGTTTGTTGAGTAGAGTTGATAAGCAACAATGGGGCACAGCTTTTTACGATATCATCAAATTTATTTCGCAGTAAACTATTTGTAGAATGAATTTCACTAGATAAGCTAAATTATGATCTATAAAAAAAGAACCAGTAATAAAAAGTTTAAGAGCTTGCTTCCAATTTATTTAAAAAGTACAGTAGTGCTAACAAAATTTGATAACGGTGGAAGTTTTCGAAATTAGCACTTGCGCAGTTGCTAAGCTTAGTATACCAGCAGTATAAGGGACGTTTATAAACACTAAACAGTAATAAGCTTGATGTGAAATACTTTTCAAAAACACGAAAATACTTTGCGCAACAACTTTGAAAATCTAATCCAAAAATTCAATACTTTATTGTGTAAAAAATGGCTATACCTCGTAACTTTTTAAGATTAATTTCTTTAAACAGTGAAGTATTGTAATTGCAAACAAGCTCAAACAAAAAAAAAGTTCGGTTGGAGTTTCACAGTAAGTGTCCACTCGTTTTGATTTTTTGTTGACAAAACGGTTAAAACGACTGTGTAAGCCTATGTGGTATCAATTCAAAATAAGCTAATGAAGACCACGATATGGCGCAGAAACAAGAGCACTATTAAGAGAAAGAAATTTATAATGGAATGCGCCATTGCCAAATTATTGCTCAAGACGAAAATAAATTAATCATAAGTGTATTACCGAGCGTTACAATAAAGTCTAATTATTAAAAACAGTTGTAGTGCAAAATCAATTACCGATCAATAAAAATAATGTAATCCTAACAGTACCCCAGACCCTGTAGAAAATTCTACACTAAAATCTAGGTCATCTCAAAGTAGATCGGGAACAAAAAATAATAATACCATTAAACTTAGCTAGTACTACTAACCCGAAAGTAGAGCTGGTTGTAAGTTTGTACAGGTGATTTTACACCGTATCCGATTTTCGTCCGTTTTTGTCCGTTTTTTTTACTTTTTTGCTTCTCCGTGAAAAGTATGCTGTTTTTCATTTGCATTTTTACAAGTCCGTATCCGCTGATAGACAGACTGTTACATATAGATAAAAAATCTGTTAAAAATTCTGTGTATGAACGTTAAGAGCGATATTTCTAAATAGGGCTCTACCCCTTTACAAAAGATTTTTTTCGGAAAACTTATGTGACAGTCTGGTTTGTGCAGATTGGACATATAAAAATGCAGACGAAAAAAAACATCCTGATTCACGGAGAAGAAAAAAGGCACTAAAATGGACAAAAGCGGAGAAAAAAAGATACTGCGTAAATTCATCTTTCTGAAAAGTGATATGCTACCATCTTTCTAATTTCTTCTTAAAAACTGTTTGAGCAGCCCTATCGCAATCATAAAGAAACAGTGCGGAAAAAATTATATCGACTTAGCGGTTTGTTCAAAAAAAGATTGTGCAGCAATAAAGATATTGAATATCATTCTTCGTTTGCTCAAAATTCGTATTTTACTGCTTTTCAGCCGCAAACTTTTGCTAGATGTAAACTTGTGTAACCTAATGATAGATTACTACAAACCTAAAAAGTCTTGTATTTCACTACCTGACTGGTAAATAGATAAAATTGAACAAAGACGTTTGGTCGTACAAACCTATTTTTAAGCTTAGTTTAATACTTAATTGGCTTCAAGGTATTAGCGTTTATACTGCATGTTCCAACAAAATTAAATGATATATGATAGAAAATAGAATATTGTTTGCAAGCTACGTGACATTGCATTCAAATATTGTTTTCACCTAAATTTTAATAACCGGCCAGTTGGTCGAGCGGTTACGCGTTCGTCTCTTTAGCGGGAGGTCTGAGGTTAAATCTCGGGAAATAAGCTGTATTACCTGGGCGCAATGACGCGTAGATGGGCCCGCAAACTCGTTACTCGCTTTGGCGTATTACAGCGAGTATAATGAAAGACTGAATTTTAATTGCATTCAATTTAACTGATTTTGATGTTTTTCAAGTTAATTTATTAATTTAAAATTAAAATTAAATAAGCATTTGTTGCAAACCAGATAAAGAGCTGGATGACATTTGGTCAGAACGAGTTAAAAATTAAAATCAATATAACACCTATTCAATAATGAACCCAAATGGTTGTTTTGCGGAAAGGCTCTTCATCTAAAGTTAAAAAATGCTAAAACTTAAATAAAATAAAATTTAGACTATAGAAAAACCACAGGAAAGTTAACCAAGCAAAAGAAGTTCACCCACATAGTTTAGTCAAAGAGCTTTTGGCTGGCATTTACTTATCAGGTGGAGAGTTTTGGATCTTTGCCTGACAGTTAATTTTGAGACCAGAGTAAGGGCAGCGTAAAACTTATTAGTCATTTATATACCTTTTGTTGTTTTGTTGCGATACCTTAATAATACATTACATTTGAATATGTACAGTAACATTAAATGTGAAGTTAGCTAGTGTGCTGCACAGAATCTTAGCTATTAATATCCCATGTTTTAGTTTCATTCACATCTTTGACACGGCTTGCAGTTAAGATGTATTGAAAAGATTTCGAGATTAAAATTACTGTTTATTAAAAAGATTTCACGGTTCCAATGAAATTATTTCTTTGTTTTCTTTTGCTCTGGAGCAGTTTTGCTCAAAATTGGGAAGAAAATGGACAATATGAATACATTTTCGGTAGTTCGTCAGTTTTTTCATGTTTTGAAGCAGAGGATAAATGCGCAGAACAAAATGCCAATCTTGTTATGATCAAAACAAGAGATGTTCAAGATTTCCTTGAGACACGAAACTGGACTTGTACGTAAATTACTTTCTCTATTGATTTTATGTAAATAAATATTTGGAAGATCATCTGAAAAAAGAAACAAAATAAAATAACCACAGCTTTAATATTATGACATCAGTAATCTACCGTAGCTCGTAAGTAAGGATTTTAAATTGGTACAGCTGCGGTAGAGATGAATGTGCTTTTCATATTCTATTGCAAAGTAAGCGCTCACAACACCACAGGATTAAGCATTACAATGCTTATTACTTAATTAATTACAATCATCAAGCTTATTGGCGTCTCTCATTGTAGCCTCATAACACAGAGAGAAACGATGGAAAGATAAAAATTAGAGTCTAATGAGGTCGCAATGTTGTATGCCAACAACTTAATTTTGATACTTGTAATTAGTGAATAAGTAAACAATTAGTGCTTCATCACATGGGTACTGCTGTATCGCTATAAGTGTGACTATAGTGATCTTAGGTATTGTATATTTGTAGAAAAACGCAAAAAATACGTATTTTATCTATTAAACCCTATTTCACTCTAAGCCGGGGCATTTTTGCGTTGAATTGGACAAACCCATGCGTGGACTCGATTCAATATCAAACGAAGATTGATTTTTTGTTTCTTTAAAGTATTTAAGTTAAGAGTCGACATTAACCCGACCTACACGGGGTATTTGACCAACGCAATTTAAGCGAAGGGTGGCGAAAAGCATCCCCATTATTTAACTCTCTGTCTACTGTAAGTTACCAAAAATATTTAATGCAAATTGTACCATTGGAGTCCAATGGACCGCAGATTTTAAAAAAAGGTATCTAGCTATAAAGATCTCTTATCTCTCACAAATTAACATTAAAACCTGTCATAAACGAACAATTTAAACACAAAAACAAGTAATAAACGCAAAAAAAAAATACAAAAATGCTGTAATTAAGCCTAATTATATACCGTACTGTATTAGTCAGACAGGGACTCCAAAGATTAGATCGTGCAATGTAATTACCTTAACAACGTTTCCTGGCAGTTATGCAATGATTTGCACATTTATGAAGTTTTTTTTACTGCTTATTTCTAATCATCATTTTTATAAAAAAATGCAACAACATTGGAGTTCAAATAGCTATAATATCAAAACACAAAAGTATGAAAATCCAAGTTGATTTAGTCAGCACAATGGTTGGTTGCACAAGAGCTAAAATGCACGGTTTTTCAGTGCTGCAAACCAATGCTTACAGTTTCAAAGCGTTTAGAACACTGCAAAACGATTTTTTTAACCTATTATTAGTTATTGCAATGCATACAAATAACTTGAAAATGTTCTTACCGCAGGCGCTGCATTTTTGGTATGTGCTTCTTTTACAAAAATAGCATCTGGTTTTCTTTGCCTTTGGTGCCTGATTTTCGGTGGTAGTAGTCCTTTTTCTCTTGCTTTGAGGCTGAATAATATGCTTTTTTTGTATTGACAAAGCACTGGACATTCCAGGAAGCTCTTTTCCTTAGCGAATCAAAAAAATAGTCCTTCTTTTCTTGCTAAAAATTCAGTTGATATCACTATGCGATTGCTGTCAAACTACGTATATGCATTGAGAGCGCTAACCTCAATCATGTTATAAAAATAGCGCTTCTGGCAATCTTCCAGTCACTTTCTTGCAGTTGTAGGTTCGAAGCACTGTATCCAAAATGTACGATTACTCAATCTGTTCTTTTACGCTCCATCTCACCTCATTTTTACTCTCTCATGGAAACCACAATCTTATCATTTTCAAAGTAGCTAACTATTCTTTTTCAGTGTTTTTTTTCCTAATATGACTTTCATTTAATATTATAAAATAATATTTTTCAAAATAATAATTTTGATATTTGTGGTCTCAAACATCAGATTAGTTGTTTTAAAAGAAAATGACTATAATTTAAAAAAACTCAGCAAGTCTAAATTAAACAATGCAGGTTAGTTTTTGGCTTGGGGTTTATTGGACCCCATGGTATACGATGCTGTTTTTAATTTTTATGCCATATCGGTTTGTCTGAGATTTGTGATACTTTACCTCGTTGAAGACCAACTAAACTTAGGAAAAGTCAGGTAACATGAAAGTCATGTTTGCTTTCTATTCGTAGTAATGAAAGATCAAATTTCATTTTGGGGTCCATTGGACCTCATGGTAGACAAAGGGTTAGCTCCTAAATCAAAAATCGTGGTAACACCAAACTTGGCGTGCGCGTTGGAGTTTTCTACATTTTTTTACAGAATTTGGTTTTGAATTATGACGTCATCATTGTAACGTCACGGACATATTGTCAAAAAATCACGTCAACTTTGAGATAACGTCACAGGCGTTTCAATTCTTCGCATAGGCTTGTTTTTGATACTGAATCATAAAAAGCCTAAGTCAAGTTAGTTACGTCATTAAAACGTCTTATAACGTCTAATGCTAATTATTGGCCAAAAATACTCAAATTTCGGAAAGTGACTTGTGTAAACTTCAAAAGTTGGGACATTTTTCGCTACCTTAACAACTTCTAAGTTCCAAAAGTTATGTGTAATAAATTTTGACTCAAAGTCAAGTCAATTCAAAATAAAAAAAGGTTTTCTGAAAGGATTTATCACAAAAAAGAACGAAAAAGGGGCGAAATCCCTATTAGTTAAAAATGACATGTTCATTAAAACCACTAGATCACATCACATTTTAATCACACCCCTTAATTGCGAAGTTTGCCAAAGAAAGACAAGTGAAGTAACCATTTTGTCTTCGAGTCGAACCGCCACCTGCCCATTTGTCTACCACACACGGTGGAGGCTTCACACAGTTCCTTGTAATAGTGATCGTCAAGAAGGGAACCCGCCATTACCAAATTTTAGTCTTAATGAACAACATAAATCAAATCCGGCTCATCCTTTTAGTAGCATACAGTTTATCCACTTGAACTTGATTATTATTTTTATACAATTGGTAAATAGGCCAGTTAAGTGAAAATAAAAAAAAAGCATGTAAGTTGAACCACAATCAAAAAGATAGTTCCTGATTAATGTTTTGTTCCAAACCAATATTTTATAATCCATTTTATTTACTTTTTTTTGCTTTATTTTAATCATTGCAATTACCAAGAACAAATCAATTATAATGCAGAGCCAGGAAAAGAAAAAACCAACACAAAGTCATACGCAATGCAGACGGTACAAAAAATAAACTATTGAGTCGTACTTGGATGGTCGCAATTAAGTAAATTTTTATTGCATATACAGTAAATATGACCTGCATCAACAGCGACGTGGTAACTCAGTTACTTAAGTGTTAAGTAGTAATCAAAAACGCATCATTGTGTGTTACAAAAAAGAGGATAAGGCTTATTTTCTATCAGGGTCAATTTATCTATCGTAGTGGCCAAATCTCACCAAAGACTTGCAAAGGAAATCAAGAAAGATGTTCTGTGTTAAATTGGTATTATTAGACAGACTTAGAGAGCTCTGCTCATTCGATTTAATGTAATCCTGAACAGTACGACACACAAAGTAACAACACTACTACGTTTGGTTACACATTTTTTGTTTTTAAAGTTTCAGGTCCAGTTCTAATTGGTTTGCGAAGAATTACCACTTCTCAGTATGGATTTGAATGGGTTGATGGGACTGCGGTGAATGATTCATATTCTAACTGGGCAACTGGCGAACCAAGACTGTACGATTGTGTCATGATAGCCTACGAAATGTCACATACAGGATTGGTGTGGTACACTTTTTATTGTAGCGGTAATACTCCCGTTTTCTACATATGCCAAAGAAAGATAGGTAATTTAAAAGTATGAAACTAAAACATGGGTTCAATGTTTGCGCAAATAGTTAAATTTATGTAGCTGTAACTATTGCCATTGCACATTTAAGCTACTTGGGTCAAGAGACATCCAACTGACTTTTCGAATCATTAGCTTGAATGACATAGTAAAGTTGAAACAAGCTACCACCTTATATATATAAAGATTGAAAAATAGCGTTTACATTCTAAGAGTAAAATGTAAAACCAAAATGCAAGAATACGTTCAATAACTGACATTTCCCTAAGCCCTTACAGCATCCTTCAGAGCTTATTTATTTGAAACAAAGCTTTTATATTTGAATAAGCTATGAAGATGCTACACCACTAACTGTTTTGCTTAAAAAATCGTCAGTTTTTCCTAGACTACTACGTAAATTGTTTATAGTCCAAGAAGAAGATTTAACAGAAACGATAATCTATCAAAACTTTTAGTTAATAATATACATAATACAATATATCTGTATAACAAAGTACTGGGTAAAATCGAGAGTTTGTAGCACCAAATTTTGCACAATTTTTTCAGCCACTGAGGAATCAACCACAAAATTGAATGATAAAACATCGGTGTTGAAGAAACCGCTTCCAATGCGCTACCAACAAATACATCAAAAAAAAAAAAACACTGGCAGTATTCCAGCTCTCATGACAATGCCTAAACGCAAAAACATGTTTGTTCATTTGTTACAGTCAAATGCTTTCATGTTCTTTTTTTAATTTAACTGACCTGACTTCTTGAGAAAAGAAAGATCGATTTTTATATTAAATCAATTTTTAAATTGTTGTAAATTCTTCAAGATTACACGGTAGATGAGATCAGCCGCAAAATAGGGGGGATCACAAATATTAATAGAGCATTTTGGTTTGAAACAACGTCGCAAACAAATGTTTGCTTTCGATTTAGCAACACCTTCAACAGAAGTCACAACCATAGTCAATGGAACAACATCAAGAATTTCATCTCAAGCAACCTCTGAATCATTTCCTACTGCGGCAGAAGAGCCTTTCGAAGGTATTAGCAAGATAACACTTCTACTGTACGCAAAGTCGAAGGTGATGTCTTCAAACTGAGAAAACTAAAAAGTTCAATGATTCAAAATAAGCTCCTTTAACCCATATCTTCCTAGCGTCAGTTTAAACTGACAGCGCCAAAAGCAGGATTGCGACTGCAATAAACACCAAAATTGTCAAAGAATTGGTTTTGAGGTCTTAGAAGATTCCTGAATTTGCAAAAATGGTATTAGTTTGATTTATTTTTTACCAAATTCTATTTTTTTGCCAAAAATAGCTGAAAACTTACCTTTTTTTTTTATTAAAAAATATTTTGTCCACTAGCGGCGCTTTTGCGCGACCGGCGATCATGGTAACTAAATTTTTTTGTAGATCTAAGCATGGCAAGTCAAAATAAGTCGCGCATTTACCAAAAGCTGGTTGGTCTTAGGTCTGGCACCTGATCTGCTTCCGTCAGTTTAAACTGACGCTAGGAAGATCTGGGTACGTGTATATTATGTTAGACAGTCAATGCAGTATTGCATTCTAGTTAAAGTACTTATTGATTTATTGCTACTAACTAATTGTACTGGGCATCTAGGTGACTGTAGCTTTGTATAGCAGTCTATACCCTACCGGTGCAAAGGTACCAGTTGCCAACAACAGACAACAATAACAAGTCATTTGTGCAGCCACTTAACAATGGCGCAAACAGATTAGTAGTGATTCCTAGTCTGCTTGATATCCTCTTGTCTTTGTTCAGTAGCCTAGTGGCTTCCATACCAATGCTAAGTTAGTCTACTCTGCACTGTGAGTTACTAGTAATTACAGTATGTGAGTTACTGTAACAGTGAGTGAGTTACTGTAACAGATTGTGTAGATTGCAGGCACCAGGCATGGTAACATATTGAAATCACAATACTTACTGAGTTCCATCTGACATCAAGTACTGCTTTCCTGTTTTATGTAGGTTACTGTATATTTTTGCATTACGGTATGTCTAGACAAAGTGATACCCTAAATGTATTTGAGGCTTTGGAAGTAATTTGTAATCCACAAAGTGACCAAGGTAATGAAGCTTCATTTGGAGCAAAACTAGTGATATTTCCTCCAGATGATGACTCTGATACAGATGAAGATGAGGGTAGTGATAACAATTGCATTCCAGATGACCTTTGCAAAAAACAATTGTTAGCAGATGCTGAGATGGAGTTTGTGAATACGAGACTACAACCGAACAGTGACGAACCACAATCTTCTTACTCTGGGCTGCTACAGGTATATGTTTCAAAATTTGAATTACGTTTGTTTGGATAGCCTATATTTGGCATATTACTTGGTTAGTTCACAATGTACTTCAGCTTCAATCATAATGTTTTTATTTTAGGTTAATTGGATTAATATCTTTGGTATAAGCACTCAGGCATTCTGCATAAGCTATACCAGTAAAGTACATACTTTTATGTCATCTAGTATTTATCTTACATAGTTAATGTGATTGATTATACTTTTTTTTTGACAAAGCTGTATTCCTAAATGAGCATTCACAAGAACACATACCCAAAGATATGACATATACAGCAAATTTAGCAATATTGTGTTAAAATTTGTGGTTATATCATTTGATGCAGACTACAGAGTCCACTACTAAAAGTATAAATGATATATATCACTAATATTTGAAATTCATTTCAAAACATGTTATTTTGTGCAGAATCAAGCTGAAGCTAATTCTGGTAGTGATGTTGCCAACAATTATCAGCCAGAGGAAGACTGCTATGTTTTCCGTGAAAAGTCAGTCCAGAGACACAGTGATTCACCACCCCCAAAACGGGTAGGTACTTGGCCAGAGTCAACAGCAAGTATCTTGTAACTAATGTTATTCACTTTTAGTGATGATATTTTTATTGGAAATTGTACATAAGTTATTTCATAATTGTACGTGTATTTTTTAGAAAAAAATTTCAAAAATACTGCCCAAGAAGCTTCGATGGGAAAAAAAAGATATCAACAGACGTCGCGCTCTTGACACTTGGTCAGTGCCAGAACCAGCTTTTGATGAGTCAATTCCACCCTATCAAATGTTTGAAAAATTTTTCACAATAGAAGAAATTGAACGCATTTGTGAGGAGTCAAACAAGTATGCCCAAAGTACAAGAAATCATGTTTTCAAAATGACTCCAGAAAGGTTGTGATCCTTTATTGCTATTCTTTTGTTGAGTGGCTATATTCCAATGCCACGACAAGATATGTACTGGCAAATGAGGGACGATTCTTACAATAGATTAATTTCTAACACCATGACCAAAAATGAGTATGAAGTAACAAAACAATATCTTCATCTTGCAGATAATGATAGATTGGACAAAGCAGACAAATTTGCCAAAGTTCGTCCATTATTTGATTCTATCAACAAGCAATGCAAGGAAAATTATAAGCCTACACAACATGTTAGTGTAGATGAATCAATGGTACCATACCTTGGCAGACATAGTGCCAAGCAATATATTCATGGCAAGCCTATAAAATTTGGATATAAGCTTTGGGTCATGTCGAATCCCTTGGGTTATTGCATTCAATTTCGAACTTATTCAGGAAAAGATACTCAGCTAAGTGAGTACGGAGATATTGGACTAGGACTCGGTGCAGCAGTTGTTGCTAAATTAGTCCAGTCTTTGCCTTCTCAAAAAGAATCTGGCTCAAACTACCATGTGGTTATGGATAATTTCTTTACGTCCCCAGGACTGTTACGCCATCTTCGAGAAAAGTCCATTGCAGCCACAGGAACTGTAAGAACTTGCCGCATGGAGAACCCTCCACTTAAAAGCATTAAAGAAGTTAACAAGCTGGAAAGAGGTGCATCAGATGTGTCTGTCCAAACCAAATCTAATATCGCAGCCATCCGGTGGAAAGATAGTAAAGTGGTAAATGTTCTGTCTACATTTGTGGGAAAAAATTCCCAAAAAACGGCGAAGAGGTACAACCAAAAAGAGAAGAAAAGCATCACTATCCCACAGCCTAACGTTATTAATGTATATAATCGATACATGGGTGGTGTTGACCGTATGGACCAAAACATTTCTTGTTATATGGTTCACTTGCGAAGCAAAAAATGGTGGTGGCCACTTTTCCGTTTTTGCATTGATCTAGCAGCCAACAATGCTTTTCAGCTGTATAAACTGCGTAAATTAGACGCAGGAGAAACTCGAATGGATGCTCTTTGTTTCAGAAGAGCTATTGTAGAAAGCTATTACCATCTCCATCGCAAAAGCATACCGCCTCCTCTATTTCCAGGACCTAGAGCGACTCCTCGTAAACATGTGAAAGAGAGCAGTGGTAACCATTGGATAATTAAAGGAAGTCAGCGGCGCTGTGCGAAGAAAGGATGTTCTGGGACATCTGTATATTGCTGCGAGATTTGCAATGTTGGGCTTCATCCCCAATGCTTTAAAGCATATCATTTTGAGTAAAACTAGCTAAACTACCTACAGTAGCTCGAGCTTATCCTCCATTGTTTGAGTGTTCAGAAAGTGCTTTTTGTGATCGTTACTTCAGTGAAATTTTGTGTTTTACTTGTTGAAGTAGTTTGATGCAGTTGACTTTTAGCCCAGTGTTTTTATGTCATTAAAATCCGGCAGTGTTTAATTTTATTTTATATGTACCCAGATCTTCCTAGCGTCAGTTTAAACTGACGGATACAAAAATGTGTTTATTTCCGGTCCAAAGTTAAATTCAGAAAAAAAAAAAGCCAATTTCGTTTAAGTTACACCAGAACTAAGCTGCACAGAAAAAATAACAAAAAAATTCGGGGTCAGGATGATACGGGTTAATATTTGGCTGTTTTACCAACTTTTAGGCAACTTAAAAAAACATTTTACGCTTTTCATTATGCTGCTATATTACGAAAGCTAATAAAAACTTAAATACTACTTTACGCTATTTTACACTGAACATTTATTTGACAAAAGCATTTTACACGTAGTAGGAGCAAAAATGAACCCCTACCTAACTTCTAAACCAAAAGCTATGGGAACAACAAATTTGGTATGCCGATTGGCTTTAACCAAAATTTTTTATAAAAATTAGGTTTGGGGTGATGATTTCATTATTATGACGTTAAGGCTATATTTTCGATAAATGACATCATTTTTGCAATTACGTCACAAACGGTTCAAATTTGGCCCGTATGTTTGTTTTTTAATTCAAGTTGTTATGTCTCAAAAACGTCCTGTGACGTCATTTAAGTAAAAAGTTGGCCAAAACTTGCTCAGATTTTGAAAAGTGGCTTTAAGAAAACCTCAAAAATTGGGAAACTTTTCGTTGTTTTCAACTTGAAGTTTTCAAGAGTTATTTGTCTCTCACACTAAATTAAATTTAATTACAACTTTACTGCACCTTAATTTGAAATAAATCGCTATAAAGTTTTCATAGGGTCGCAAAGCAACGTCAAATATACTGCAAATTAGTTATGAATTTATTGCAATTAGTTGATAGAAACTGCAGCTATTTTACATTAGATCAATGGCTTCCAACTATACCATGGCCCTGCAACACTGTATTTAGACTTGCTAGCGTGTTTGGAGCGAGTTGAGGAGATGCAGTGGAGTCCAAATCAAATTTGTATACATTTTGGATTTATGCATCTCACAGTAGTTTATGTTCAGCTTATTGTCCGGAAGCATCGCAAACGCGGTTGTTGAATGGGCAAAATATCATTGCAAATTTTCCCCAAACACTACGTGGATACTACAATACATCCACCGACAAATGTGGGCCATCAACTGCAAACTGTAAGCAAATACTATAAATTGATATTAGCTCTTTTTAATATTTTCTGGCGTATGACCAGAGCACAGTTTTATTAAAGTATACCATTTTCATTTACTATCTACATCTTTCTGGCAACTTGGTTAGCCAAACGACAACGGTTAAATATTAAACATAGTCACATATCGCCAGAAACAAGCAGCTAGTTCAATTGACTTTATTATTTTTCTAAGTTATTATTATTACTGTTTATTGCATTGTTTATTATTATTTATTATTAGTTATTGCAAGATCAAAATATCAAACCTTAGTCAAATTTTGGTCATATGCAAAATCCACTTTCCGGCTGAGCTAACTCCTGCGATCAAAAATATTACTCTAAATCTGAAAAAAGAAGATAACATCTTTTATTAATTTTTCTTTACGAATATATTTTCAATTACAAAACCAATATCTGCTTTTATTTTTGCTAAAGTTTTCAATTCTATTTTCTCAGACGGAACACCCCTAGCGCGAAACCTTTGCCAGTTGGATGGAACTTGGGAAACTGTTAGTTGGACATCATGTGATACTTCGCTATCGGTTACTTAATATCTTTTAGCTGTTACTTAGTAATGCAAAGGAGCAATTTTAAGAACTCTTTAAGTATCATTAGATATGACACCGTTTGGGAAGGTTGAGATAAACGAAGGATAAAAAGTGTTAAATAGAAACGAAAGAGGTGAAAAAAAGACTCCGTTTAATAGCATACTTCTTTCTTGATAATGCTACCTCTTTCCTGCGTAAATACTAAATTTTGAATTTCAAATTTCATGTTTAAACTTGACAAATGCGCACAACAATTTCATTTTAATTACTAGTTTTTGGATGTCTTACAATTTCACGTGCCACTTGATCATCCCAAAACAATTTGCTGTATGTACCCTGTTATAGTACTGAGAGATCACAACGACTAATTAAATATAGAGGTGTGAAAATCTGAAACAAAATTTCGAAGGAACTCAAAAAAACGAAACATTTTACAAATTCAAAAAACAAAATAAACAACTATTCCTGGAATCACATTAATATACGTTGCCGGCATTAATTATGCAACTATATTTTTTACATTGTGGTGAATAGTTTGTTTTTGGCACTAGTACATTTAATTCAATAGCTAAAATGCTTCTTTTGAATAGCAACTGCTTTAGTATTTCATTTTATGTGGTAGCTGCTCGACTTAAAGACCAAATAATTTGATCACTTATTATTATCACTTGATTCCTCCCATTATGATATACAGTATGTTGCAGCTTCATTTATATTTGTGAGAAAAATAAACATACCGTTCTTTTCTAAGGGCCAAGAAAGTGTCTAAAAAAAGGACGAAAACGGAGTTGAAAGTATGCAACGTTTCATAGGAGTTGGTAGATTGTAAGTCTTGTTTATTTTAAAGACCTTATTGTCAAACTTGCTATGAGGCGCACAATGACACCTCAATATGCTCCATTTAAAAAAAAGTAAAGTAGCAATGCTTTTCGTTGTTATCTGCAAACGCTTTAGGATTTGACTGAAGCAAACATAACATCGGAAGATGAACGAGTACAGGTTGCAAATGATTTAGTGCTACTGACGTCATCAGCAGAAAATGCAAGTAGTAGTGACGTAAACGATGCAATACACGTTATTGAAGAAGTGATTACAACAAGCACAAGCAAAGAAGTGAGTGCCACTTTTTAATTTTACCGCAAATACATAACTTGATTTGTCTGTTTCAAATGAAATGATTATAGACTAAATGTTAAAACCCGTTTCAACTTAAGTATCGCAAAAAGTACATTTGTTTGAATAGCAATCAAGTGTTTTAACAACATTACCCAAATTAATGTATTTGTTCTGTTTTCCGTAAAACTGAAAAAGAGGAAACTGAGCAGAGTAGTATTGAATATTGCTTACGTTGCACTTGCATAGCCAAGTTTATTAATACTGTAAAATTCTGAAATCTAATGCAGTGTAACATAAATATCATGAAATTATACGTTACTTGGAGCTATTTGACACAATGAATTTTTATAGCCGTTCGGTATGTCAATGTCAAAATGATCTTTTTCATTTTGTATCTTAGTGCTGCTTTTGTTTGGTTGTGTTTCATACAACTGTTGTTTTTTTTTAAATTAAAGCAGTAAACAATTGTTTTATTTGAATAAAACTTTTTATTAGATGAATTTATTTCAAATTTGTTATTGGGAGTAACAGTACTTAATTGTAACATACAAAATTAATTACATCTTTTAATCTAACGTAGGTCGCTTCTTTGGTTGTGGAAAGCATAGGAAACATATTAAGTTATCCAAAGAACTTACTGCAAGTTAACGCAACGAAAGAGTAAGCAAAATTTTTAAAGACTTTTTGATTGTGACAAAACAAACAACTACACTATTGGGTTTCAGTTTATTTTTGAAAGTCAAAATATAATTGCAATTTGAGAATTTGAGATGTTTGTGAATTTGAGATGTCGGCACACAAATAAACGTTTCTCAAAGTTTACCAATTTTGATGTCCATTTATTTAAACAGTATTCTAATTCCTGGGAAATTTTTTGTGCTGATATAATGATATTAAAATCTACTTTTTACGTTAATATTATGTTACTTTATAAACAATCACAGTACTTAATTGTTTTACTTTTTTGAAGTAAATTGTTTTTTCCAAACTTAAAAGAGGTTTGGTCTCAACGAAACCTAACAGAGTGCTTGAAAACAGTAATTGTCACTGCAGAATTCACAGTAAATTCACTAAATTATTATCAAACCAAAGCAGATCCTGTTTCGTCAAAAACCCGCTCTTTAGGGGGATCAGTTTTCATTCAAATAGAGTTTTTATTGAGTAGATTTTACTTGGCTAAATTTGAATAAGAACTCATCCACCTGAGAAGCCGTTTTCGGCGAAACAGGCGTTTGTGGTATTTGATTTTAGCAATTTCGTGATTTTGCTGTGGTCTTTTTAATTTGTGTTTTGTTGTTGTTGTTGATTTGTTTGCTCTTTTTCGCTCATAGCCTTTATTGTGCAACTAATTTAGCAACTATCGCATACAATACAAAGTTTCCGATATTACTCAAAAATTAAAGTTTTTTTTTGCGGCTAATAATTTTTTGCGGTTTTTTTTTGCGGCTATTAATGCAATTATTTGCCGATTCGGTTTGCGAACTTTCACTGTGCGCAGGCTGCTTACCAATCTGGATGACTTAGCAGCAAGTGTTGATGTGGCAGAAGGCGAGGAATACTTTTCAATATCAAGCGAAGTAGCTTTATCGGTGGCCGTCGTGCAGGAAACAAGCAAGCTCAGTTATATTTGTTAGTTTTAACCAACTTTAAAATACGTTTGGCAAATTTGCAGCTCCAGAGTGCAAACTGCACTGAGCTAAAACAAGATATTCACTGCTACAAAACTCCCATAAATTTTTAGTAGGTAAAAGGTCAACAAATACGCATTTTTAAGCGTACAAATATCATTACATGCTTTCTCGACGTGCTATTTGATACAACATCACACTCTCATACGCCAATAAACGGATACGTCTTCTTTTGAAACATTGTGGTTAATAGGCAAGCAACTACAAAAACGTTTGACTTTTTACGTTTTGATATATGTTTTTTCGTTATTTTTTCGTAAATTCCTATTATTTGTTTTGACATAACTCTTTTTGCATCAAGCTAAATGTCATCAACTGGTTTGGAATGGACAAATGTCAAAAAAAACAATTTTTTGATAACTGCGAATAAAAGTATTTTTATAGAATCTAAAAAAAGTACAAAATTGGTTACATTTTACAGTGGTTTCAAAGAATAAAAATGCTTTTAGGGTATTCATGCGTATAGACAAGGCATTTCGCCAGTCAAAGGTAATTGACAGTGCTCATTTGGGTTCTGTTTGCAGTTATTTTGTTCCTCTATGTTATTAACAAGTAACAAGACAGACTGATTGGTTGCAATGCTCACAGTCTTGATCGTAATCCAGGCTACGCTCCATTAAAATAACTTGAACCGTGTTCTGAGACAAATGCAATGCTTTTCAACGGTTTTGGGTTAATTCGAGGGGGCTGATTGCAAATCCGTCAATGCAACTCGCCTAACCTTGAGCGTTTTTCCAATGAAGCGTAAAGTTTGCACTTAGCGATATCTAGCGGTGGAATTTTTAAAGTGCTTCAAAAGTAGTTTAAAGGATAGTTTCAGTGTGTTGGACAACACTGATAGACGTTTTATGGTTCTTGATGTCATTTGTAGCTGTTTGGTGTGATGACGTCACTAAATCTTAAATCAATTGAATTTCAAGCATGTAGCAAAGATTATTTTAACTTTAGACAATCACGCATGGTACTTTATAACACCTAAGGAAAAAAAAAGATATGTTTTTCCTATTAACGCATTAAAGAAAAATGATGTCATTGATGACATCATAGGTGCCTACAATTAACATAGAACAAAAAAAGGAATACACAGGTATTGGTTTAAGCAGTTTGATTTTTTCACGCAAAACTTTAAAGATTGCTAAAACCTAAACATTAAAATTACCAGCTCGTTTTCGTCGTTAATTCCGATGCACAAGAGGAAAAACCGTAAAAATAAAGTTTGTTATCAGATAATCACAGGTGGAGTCGAATACACAAGGCTTGAGGCCAAGGCCAATGACAGAAACAAAATCTACAGCCAAGGCCAAGAACAGGTCTTGCGAGAACTCACCCTCTCGAGGCCAAGGACAAGAATGCTTGAGGCCAAGGCCAAGAACCAAGGACCTTACGAAGAAGTGATCTCCAAAAAACAAAAAAAGGTCTTTTCGCTTATAAAATTTGCAAATTTTCTGGAAAATTCTAGCGTTCTCCAGGAAAACAAATGTCTTCAAAAAATTTTTTGCAAGCTCTCTGGCGTTCTTCAAAACAAAACAAAATTGGTCATGACCTTGGCCCATTTTCAACAAGTCAAAAAATAGTGCTGATCTCGAGCCGAGGACAGGCATTTTCGAGGACTTACAGTCTTCGAGGCCAGGGCCAAGAACTCGACCTTCGAGGCCAAGACCAAAAACTTTGAATTTTGTCCTTGAGGACTCCACCTTTGCAAACAGTGATTGTGGTTCATAATTGTTATCAAAAATAGCTGTTATTGTAGTTAGTTTTTTTGTAATATTCGTTTTGAAAAATACAAAATATACAATTATTTTTCAAAAAAATCGAAGCAACTTTCATTGCTTCCACGTGTTTCGTGTTGTGCATTAAAAGCATTGGAGCAGTTTCCTTCGCCTTTGCATTTGCAAAACTCTGTACAAGAAAGCCCAGCCTTGCTACCAAATCAGCGATGTGCACGTGCAAAAAGGCTGGGCTTTCTTGTATATAGTTCTGCAAATGCAAAGGCGAAGGAAACTGCTCCAATGCTTTCAATATACAGCACAAAACAAGCGGAAAAAATGAAAGTTGCTTTGATTTTTTTGAAGAATGATTGTATATTTTGTATTTTCCAAAACGAATATTACAAAAAAAGCTAACTATAGCAACAGCATTTATGATAACTATTATGAACCACAATCATTGTTTGTAACAAACTTTATTTTTACAATTATTCCTTCTGTGCGTCGGAATTAACGACGAAAACGAGCTGGTAATTTTAATGTTTAGGTTTTAGCAATCTTTAAAGTTTTGCGTGAAAAAATCAAACTGCTTAAACCAATACCTGTGTATTCCTTTTTTTGTTCTATGTTAATTGTAGGCACCTATGATGTCATCAATGACATCATTTTTCTTTAATGCGTTAATAGGAAAAACATATCTTTTTTTTTCCTTAGGTGTTATAAAGTACCATGCGTGATTGTCTAAAGTTAAAATAATCTTTGCTACATGCTTGAAATTCAATTGATTTAAGATTTAGTGACGTCATCACACCAAACAGCTACAAATGACATCAAGAACCATAAAACGTCTATCAGTGTTGTCCAACACACTGAAACTATCCTTTAAACTACTTTTGAAGCACTTTAAAAATTCCACCGCTAGATATCGCTAAGTGCAAACTTTACGCTTCATTTTAGAAAAACGCTCAAGGTTAGGCGAGTTGCATTGACGGATTTGCAATCAGCCCCCTCGAATTAACCCAAAACCGTTGAAAAACATTGTGTTTTTCACAGAACACGGTTCACTGCTTTGTAGCCTGGACTAGAATGGAAATTCTAAAGTGGTTTTTCCAAAAACGCGGCTATACATTGTTAGCAGCCTTGCAGTCAAAAACGAAGCTATTTGAAACTTTGATTGGCGGCACAAGGCTTGAAAATTTCTTTTGTTAAAATATTTGTTTTATTAATTAAAATCTTCATTTTAGAAAAATAATTACATCTACACTAAGAAAAAGAAAACATAGCCGAAAAAAAGCTAAGAAACCACAGCAATGAAATAGTTGATGGCCTATAAAGCGAAATAGCTGGAATACGCAATTTCGCGTTGTTTTTTACTACTTGAGTGACTTCGGTACATCCTCCGAATTTTGCAGTTTTGGTAGAGAATGATAAGATTTTGGAGTTCGAAATGATATAATGATCCACACTGTAAATTTTTTAGTAGATGATGGGGTATCATTAAATGTTTTATCCAATCCATATCAACAAGAAGCGGGGATCAGCCAAGGTCAATTTGAAATCAAATTAAGTAAAGATGAAACTACAACCTCAATACATGTCCCTTCTGCTGCACTTAAAAGTAAGTGGGTAAATCGTACTAGGCGCCTAAACCCTTTATGTATGGAGAAGATTGAAGCAAGTTGCCTTAAGCCAGCAAGATTGTAACCAAAGCAGTTACTTTTGTGCCATTACTGATATATCGTGCAGCTTTTTTTCTACAATGTGATTTGTTTTGATTTATACAATTCCATACGAATTGATTTAAAATTTCTTTTTTCGAATCTCACAATCAAATATCGAAACGTAAAACCTAAATAAGTTCCAGCAAATTTTTCCTTAGTAGGTAGAAGTGTACAAGCAAGAAAGAAACCGTTCAAAAGAAATAAAGGCAACTTAACTGAGCACATGTCAAAATTTTGCCGCAGCAGAAAATTCTGTCAACTTAACTTAAGTACTGGGACTTTGAACTTGAAGTGGTGTAAAATTCGATTCAATTCGCTTTAAAAAAAATTGACGTTGTAAAATCTACTGTTTGCACAAAAGTAAAAAACCTCCAAAACATAATTCCATTATTAATAAATGCCAACTTATGCATAGATACAAATGGAAAAGTGAGTTTCTATGCATTCAGAGATGATAAAATTTTTCAAACGAATCGATCCAACATAAAAGATAGTTATGATGCTCATGAAATACCCAGTAATGCAAGAATCGCAGTCCAAACCCTCCTATCAGCGACCATATACGATGATTTTAAAGCGCAAGTAGCATTGAGCAAGTTTTACGAGAGAGATCCAAACAATAAAACTTACAATATTAGCATATTTTTTGACCGAATACAGGTAAGTTGCTGAGAGAAGCTAATTGATTTGTTTGATACTTGACATTTGATACTAGAAGTTTATTCTGCGTAAGTACATTTTGCCCAACAAATTTAAATTTGTTTGAAGATGTGGAATAGCAGAATTTATACTTTCGGCAACGAAAAAAAGGTTTCAATTACAATTTTATTCTATTTCAAAAAGCGATAATTTATGCTAATATCAGCGAACTTCATTTTGACTTTAAGTTTGTGTTACATTTCCTTTTTATTATTCTTTGTAAATAATTTTTCGGTATTGATACTAAGATTTAGTCAAAAATTTCTGCTTTGTTTTTTGTTTTTTCATTCTGTTCAAAACAAGACGTAGCTTAAAAAACCTTTTTTATTCTGTAAATAATTTTGTACTGAAGTAATAAAAAATGAAAAAAAAAAACAACAAAAAACCGAAAGACACTTACAATAAAGTATCAGAAAAAAATGTACTTTTTCGTAACAGAACAATTCTGGGAGTAGATCATATGGAGAAACTGTTTGCGGATTTTGGGTTGAATCAGAGAGCTACTGGTCGAGCAAAAACTGCTGGCTTGCTCACGAAAATGAGGAGCAAATTGTTTGCGAATGCAATCACTTAACGAACTTTGCTGCTTTGTTTTTAAGTGTTTAAACTACAAAATCGAAAATAAAAAGATAAATAAAACAAAAAAACTTATTCAAACAAAATGCTTTTAGTTGAATGCTTGAAAAAACCGCACTCCAAAACAGACTGTACGATTTTGTGCTAACTTGTGTCGAGATAAATACATATGCAGTAAGATAGTTTTCTGTTAAATACTTTTCATTTTAATTAAAAGCCCCAATAGCAATCAAAAAATTTTTAACATTTTCAACAGGTACCTGGAAATGAACTTAGCAAGTATGATCAATCCATCTTGGCGCTTTTGACAGTGATTGGATGCTCAATTTCTGCAGCTGGAGCTGTTCTAACAGTCATTGCACTTCTGTTGGCTTTGAAGTCTCGACACGTATCAATGCTTTCCACAACTTTATTTGTCATGCTGAATTTGACGTTAGCTGTACTTTTACTTGATGTCATACTTTTAGTCAGCCAATCTAAGACATCAAGAACAGCTTGCAAAGCAATTGCAATTATCTTACATTTTGCGGTGTCAAGTTGCTTATCTTGGATGATGAACGATGCTGTTTACATTTATGTTGCAATTGTAAAGGTATCAAGTTTATAGTGATTGCACTTGTATTACTTGAGAATTCAATTATTTGTAGCAAAATACGTTAATGACAAAACGCATTCGCACTTGTTATTGATAGAATATACCAAAGCTGTAATTGTTATTAAATCTTTATTTACAGAGTTCCTTTGCCAGGAAACAACAAAGGAACTTTGCAATCTTTGAGCTAAGCTGCCACCAGTTTACAAAATTGTGTAGGTTTTAAACTGTACCTTTCATTGCTGCATATCAAGTCAGGAAAATGTGAATACCAGTTTTATTATAGTCTTTGGTCTGGCCCAACCGGAAATCGAAGCCAAGCTTACCTTTTCAGTAATGGACGCTCCATCCTCACGACCACTCAGGGGCGTATATAGGGAGGGGCATTGGACGTGGCTTCCCCCCTTTGGGTCTCCAGGATATTATAATTAGCACAGAATAGTATGCAAAAATGCGGCATGCCCCTCCCCCTTTGTAGCTTGGGCAGAAGGTTTGAGCGCAGAAACGGTGAGCGAAGACCTTTCTTTTGGCCAAAAACCGGACCAAATTTTGGTAAAGATTTTTTTTTTTTTTGGGTCCTCACCTAAGTTTGGGCAAAAAAAAACAAACTTGGTTTTGAGCTGGAAAATTTTCATTCTGGTCTTCATTATTTTCAAATTTTCTGAATTTCCTGCCCCCCCCTTTCGAAAATCCCGCGTACGCTACTGTAGATAGTTGTTTTTTTTTACTTCTGCTGATATTTCTGGTGCGCCTGGTAGAAACAGCAAAACACTAAAGCCATTAGGGTCGTAGCAAAGGACCCAAGGGTTCAGACGTAAACATTTTAGAGTTGCTTTTACTAACACATAGTCGTGCCTATGTGAATGTGGAATTAGAAGAAAGTATGAGTGTGATAATGAAATGCAATAGTTATCAGGAATGGCCTATGACAAGGTTTCCCAAACTTTCTGTTTATGGGTACCCTTTTGCCAATCTATAAATTCGCTCGTGTACCGCAAAAACTTTCTCATATTTTTAGTAGCAAAGCTCAGCTTGCTCTAAAGCACATTTTATTTTTTATAGCTTAAACATTTCCTCTAAATTTGCTAAATCTTAAAAATTGATTATTTTATTAAAAACAAAGTATAGACAGTATCCAGAGTTTTCATAGGCACAATCAAGCCTTTAATTTACAGCTTAAGACATACTGTTTTGGGATCGACATTCGTCTTTTATTTCTCGTCAGTATAACTAGAACTACAGGTATAAACATGAGCGTAGAAAGGCAAGGAATCGCAATGAACGGATTATGACACAATTTTTTTAAATATTTGGTAATCACAATATTACAAGAGATAATTGTAATAGTTTAATGCAAAATAATTTTCAATTACATGCTTTAGACAGCTGTTTCGCCCAACCTCAGTGCTCATCAGTAAAGCTAGCAAGGCGAAAAGGGCAAATGTCACCAGTTATAATACATCATTACCAATTTATCCATCAATAAATAATTTTTTACCGATTAAGTTCATGATACATAAATCTTTACCCACCAATCAGTTAATTTTAGCCAAACTTAGTAAATATTAACAGATAAATCTTTATCCAACGAAAGTAAAGCTCTTAATTAAATCTTTACGGAATGAAACTATATGCTATAATTCAAATTTTTACCGACTAAAGTACAAATCTTACCTTACATCTCTCAGAAGAACGATTGGTTGGTAACTCTCTACTCTCCTCACAACTCGCCTTAAATGGCTACGCCTCAAGTAGGCTGAAAAGCTCAAAACTAAAGCCAAATTTCAGACTAGAGCTAAACAAAGCTAATAATCACGCTATCAATACCCTCTGTTTTCCTCGTAGCTCGCTTAAAATGGCTACATCTAAAACAGGGCCGAGAGGGCTCTAAATTAAAACCAGTGACTCGCAGTAGTAAGTACAGTGACTTAACAATGACAATTTATTAAGAACAGTGTACTAGGAAAATTAATAATTGACTTGGGAGGGCACGGTCCAGAAATGCACCTCCCCCCCAACCATGGCGCCGATCCTGTCCATAACACCAATACGCCACGAATGAGTTTTAATCGCATGTACGATTGAAGATTTCAGAAAACCATCCACACATTGAAAAATTTTGAATATAGGAAAAATCGCCTGCTTTTTGTAATTTGTTATTGTTCAAATTCAGTGTTGTAATTTTTATTAAATTGCACTTTGCGGTACTTCAGATTAAAGCTCAATTCACACTGGCGTCGCGATCGCGTCAAATGACGCGTTTTCAATGATCCTGACACGTAAGCGCGACGACCAATGCACATTGAACAATTTTTCGCGGTAACGACGTGTTTGCCATGACGCGCTTGCACAAACAGGGGCGCATTTAGGAAGGGGGGCATGGTACCATGGCCCCCACTCTTTGGGTCGCCAGGATAGTATAATTAGCATAAGATAGTTTGCAAAATTAAGGCATGCCCCCCCTCCCCCTTTGTAACTTGGGCAGAAAGTTTGAGCACACAAACGGACAGAATCTGGGTGAAGATTTTTTTTGGACCAAAATCGGACTAAACACGAGTGAAGACCTTTTTCTTTTCTTTTTTTGTTTTTGGTTTTCACCTAATTTTGGGCAGAAAAACGGACTGATTCTGAGTGGAGAATGTTTTCTTTGGGTCTTCATTATTCTTAAATTTCCTCGCTCCCCGTTTCAAAAATCCTGCGTACGCTAGTGCGACCACGAATCAGGTAATTGCATTTAACTCTACAGTACTGAACGACAATTTTTATGGATTACGTCTGCCTTGCCAATTGAGAAAAATTTTTATAAGAATTTATTGTCGTCATATCCCAAAAGTCGTTTTCATCAAAACAGATAGATGAAGTTCAATAAAATACTGCACAAATAATTTCAACAATCGGTTTGTTTGAGTCAGAAAGTACCCATTTGGATAATTCATTGATAATGAAACAAACGATAAATTAGCTTAAATAAGACTCTTAAAAATCAAAATGTTGCAGTTTCACTAAATGCTCCTTCTCTAGAAGCACTTAAAAACGACGACGAATTTGCCCCCCTTGGCGGCAATAATATTGTAGTTTGATTTCTAAGCATTGCCTCGTTATTGCTCTGTGATCCCACAGCTAATCAATAGCGATTTGAGTCAATGTGAAGTTGCCATAAAGTTGGTATAATTTTGAAGCTAGCTAAAAAACATGCTTTTTTAGCCATTGGAATTCCGTTTTATATCATCAAAGAGATTGTATTTGCTGTCGTCACTCTGGGGATGGGAATTCCCTGCATTATTTGTCACCTTGACGTTAGCCATTGATCACTCCATCTATGAAAAAAACGATCAAAAGTATGATTTTGATTAACTTTATTTTAGATTTATTTGCTTATGGATTCGTATGCACCACATGAACTTTACTGCAGCATTGCAAACCATAAATAGACTGTAATTTGTAGATTTGTTTTGATTTTGTTTGTTTTTGTTATACTGAGATAACATCATCGGTAAACCAATTAGTTTATCCTGAACACTATTTGTGGTTAATTCTTGAATCTTTTGAATAAACTATATACTTTTTGACAATTGAAAATCTTTTGCTTAATGCAAAGTATTTCATCATAATACTGAGAAGGAATGGAAAACGAAAGTTGATTCCGAAAAAGTATGTCCTGGGCTATTAATCATAGAGTTGAATATGCCTCTAAACCTCTGAATACTGACAGCAGCTTATCATTAATTTCACAAAATATGGTTCATAATATATTTCGAAATAATTTTTAGTCAGAAAAATACAATAGATTGGATAAAGTGAATTATGTTTATATTTGATATGCTAAATACATAATCCACTATTGCTGAATTCATTCATACATATTATACGTGGACGAGATATGCATCTGTCTAAATGGACAAGCAAATATCACGTTTTCCGGCTTTATGAAATTTCATTTTTGCCAAACGTGGCCACCATCACATGCCGACTGGTTATTTGGTTTCGAAAAAAAAACAAAAGAAAATTTTAAGGGTCCATTTGGAGACATAATGACACTGTCTTTGTCATTTCAGTTCAATCGGTAACGCGGCGTTAACAAAATTGATGATATCTTGCATCAAAGTCAATGGGCTAATAACATAAAACAATGATTTCTAATATTGAATAATCATTGATTTTATTATGAATAATCTTTTCACAACTTAATTTTGAATAATCATTGATTTTATTATGAATAATCTTTTCACAACTTAATTATTTTAACTGGAAACAAAAATCGCTAAACACAGAACTGCGCAAACGCAGCATATGGCAATTTCAGATCTAATTCGGCGTAGAATGAAATACAGGAAAACAAACAAACAAAAATGTGGGCAATTTTTATGGAATGTTGGAACTATTTTAGCCTTATTTTACACAGAGGGGGAGCAAAAATTACCTCTCGCTTTTTTTGTGATAATTTTGCATGACAAAATTGGTGTTCCCATGATTTTTGGTTTAGGAGTTAGATAGGAAGTAGCATTTTTGCCGCCCTTTGCCAAATGCGTAGGTCAAATAACCCGAGTAAAACAGGGTTAAGTATCAGTAGTATTATATGCTCCAAAAGCATAGGATTGGGGTTGGAAAATTGGGGTTGGAAAATTGGGGTTGGTTAATTGGGGTTGCCAAATTAGGGCTACAAAATTGCAGTTGCCGGCGAACTTGGTAAAGAGTAGAAGAGTGTTTTACCTAAGGTTCGAACCAAGATCTAACCAATACTTTTGTTTAAAATTCGTAAGATTTCTTAAAGTTGTGAGATCTACCTGGGAACCGAACCATGTTCCTGAATGGTAAGACTCTAACACATTCAACTAAGGTAAATCAAAGTCCTTTTGTTTATGTGTAATGTCTCTTGAACGAAGTAAAACTGGAAGATTTATACGCAAGCGGCGGTAATTCACCAGGGAAAGTCCCTACGAGAGCGTATTCGTTTTAGAATGTTCAACGTGATGGAATTATTTTCTTGTTACGGGTATCAGCGTAGCGACGATGTCGTCATAAACGTGAGCGCGATAGTAATAGCAATGACGTAATGGCAGTGTGATATAATAGAACTGTTCTATGGAGACAGTGGCGCAACAGTATGGTATTATTATATCTCGATCGCGCAACCTTGACACGTCTGAACCTGTCTAAAACGCGGTGGCGCAAGGTTTGTGAAAACTTTGCTTGCTGCTATAAATAACGAAGAGGTGCGCGACCCTTTCATTCTAAAACTTTTTTTGAAATGGTTAAATGCGAATATTGCGCAAAAACCTTCGATGAAAATTGGGTTTTACAGCGACACAAGCGAGAAGTACATGAACGGGAGTCACAGTTCCAGTGTGGGAAATGTGAAAAAAAATTTATAAGAAAATATCACTTTGAGCGTCATGAACAAACTTGCTGTCATTGCCAAAGATGTAACACACAATTTGATTCACTCCAAGAAAAAAAGAACCACGCATGCAAACCACCTAGAAAAGTTCGAATTGTAGAGAACAAGCGTGCAGAACCAGTTCAGTGTCCAGGCGTCGAGTTACGAACAGATCCATCACCCGCACAACCTCAACCAACCGTGGTAGAAAAAACACTATTTAATTCCCTCAGGAACCAGTGTGGGAAATGTGAAAAAAAATTTAAAAGAAAATGTTACCTTAACCGTCATGAAAAAAATTGCTGTCAATGCCAGACATGTAACACACAATTTGATTCGCTCCAAGAAAAAAAGAACCATGCATGCAAACCACTTAAAAAAAAACGAATTGCAGAAAACGAGCGCGCGGAGCCAGTTCAGTGTCCAGGTGTTGAATTACACACAGAACCATCACCCGCACAACATCAACCAATCGTGGTAGAAAAAACAGTACTTAACTCTCTCAGGAATGAAACAGAGCAATCGCCTCACCCATCTCCACCACCTCAACTCCCAACCATCCCCAGCGGTGCTCCAGCAACAGTATTGACCTCCCCACCGCCGCTAACACCAGCTCCTCGAAGACGTAAAAGTCTGAAGATCAAAAGACCGCATGCTGTTTCGAATTTACCTCCACCTCCGCCATTAAAATTAGCACCTGGATTCTTTGCAACATCTCCCGAACCGCCACGAAAAATTCTGAAAAAAGAAAAAGCTGAAATTAGAAAGAAACGACGGGAAATCAACATCACTGAAACGATTGATGAGCAAGATCCAGATTTGAAATCCTTCATCCGTTTAAACTGGGACTCGATTCGTACATTTTCTCGTAGAGGACCTGTTCAAAATCTTTTTAATTTTTATTATAATGACGATATGCGTAATTTAATTGTCAATATTGCAAAAACTATCATGAAAAATCAAAAAACTCGATTTAAAATTAATTAGTCTTTTGGATTTGTACTGAGAAATATTGAAACCGATGAATTTAGATACTACCATGCTTCAAATAACACATTAATGCTAGATACTGCAGTATTGATTTCTAATGAAACCGAGTTGAATGAATTATTAGGGAATATTACTGACGAGAGTTTTCCAGATTTCATTTTGAGACCTGACACAAAATGGCGACTGCATCAAATCACTAATTTGTTGTTTTTTGTAAACCATCTGAAACACGCTCCTTTGGGAGCTCCGTTATCACTTCCAAAGTTTATCAAGTATAATCGTGGCCTGGTAAATGTTTCAGGCGATGATAATTTATGTTTTTTTAGATGTTTAGCAGTGTTTAAAGGTTTCGACAATTACAATTGCGAGACTAAGGCTAAAGAACTATTTTCACAATATGTTACAAATTTTGATGTAGGTACATTTAACGGTGTTACTGTTGATGATTTGATTGTAATCGAGGATTTTTTTAAGATCAACGTCACTATTTATACGCTCAAAGAAAAATCGGCTCAACTGAGTTACAGGAGCAGAGGTTTATACGATCAAACAATGAACTTGAATAAATACGAAAACCATCTTAGTTTAATTTACGACTTTGATGATTACTGTGCTGTGTACTGCTGTATGTCGTGCAAAAAGTTATATTACGGTAGAAAGGGTTTCTTACGTCATTGTAAAACATGTAAAGTTATCACTCGACAAAAATATCCTGGAGGTATATTTAAAGCGGAAGAAACGATTTTTGAAAAATTAGCAATGATTAATATTCACGTTCCACTGAATGATCGTAACTTCCCGTTCTTTGGTTGTTTCGATTTTGAAGCTTTCTTTGAAAAACAAAATCTTCCTCAAAATGCACAACAACTCACATATGAATCTAGACACATTCCATTGAACTTTGCAGTTTCGTCCAACATTCCGGGGTATACAAATGGCATTTGTCATGTTAGTTCCGGCGACGAGAACGAACTCATCAAAAAATTAATTGATTACCTGGAGCATTTGGCAGACATTTCATATGCGATTCTAAAAGAGAAATTTGATTATGTTTTTGAAGCTCTTGAAAACCACCCAAACTGCCGAAGTGAAAAATTAACCAAAGAATTCTGTGCCTATCTGCAAGAACTACCTGTTTTAGGTTTTAATTCGGCTAATTACGATTTAGCACTCATCAAACCTGCTCTACTCCGCTGCTTGATGGGTAAAATCGTGTTTGTACTCAAAAAAGCGAACTCTTTTCTTTGTTTGAAAACTACAAAGCTGAGGTTTCTGGATATTCGAAATTTTTTAGCACCAGGGTTTTCTTATAGAAAATTTCTTATCGCATACGATTGTGGAGATAGTAAATTTTATTTCCCTTATGAGTTCATTGACTCCATTGAAAAGCTGAATTTTCCCAAACCGCCTCCTCACGATACCTTTTATAGTACGCTGCACCAAAGCAACATTACTGATGAGGAAAACGCTCTTGTAGTAGATACTTGGCAGAAAGAGAGTTGGACAAGTCTCAGAGATCATCTTATTCATTATACTCAGAGATGTAAATCCATTCGTTCAAGCGATATCGAATCTTTTGCAACCGTATTTTCAAGATGGTATAGATTTATTTAAAAACAGTTTTTCAGTGAGCGGTGCTGCCAAACTCCAAATGCAAAAAGAAATTAATCGTGGAACATTCTTTTGCTTATTTCCTAAAAGACACAGCGACTTGTATCAAAAATTAAGATCTCACCTCACAGGTGGTTTGTCCATGATTTTTTCCCGCCTAGCAATTTCTGGCAAAACGAAAATTCGCCCCCATCAAGTCGAAAATTCGCACACTTGCGCCATCGTACAAGGTTATGACGCGAATTCTCTTTATTTACACTCTGTCATGCAAAAGAATCCGACAGGTTATTTCTGTAGATATCAAGAAAAGGAGGCCTACTGTCCTCAACCAGCATGTCGTTACGGTTTAGCATGCTACCAATGGCTTTCATGGCAGGAACATTGCCGAAACATTCGGATTCAGCACAAGTTTAACGGCGGTGAGGTAAGGGTTACCGATTGGTCTTTTCCACTAGATGGTGCAGCTGAGAAACAGGCCTTCCAGTTTCAAGGCTGCGTCTGGCATGGCTGTGATCTCTGTCAAGCGAATAGAAATCTCGATGGCACTCTCAAGGTACTCAACTTCTATGGAGACAAAGTCGAAGAACTCAGAAAGGATACTCTGGAAATCACAAAGAAAATTGAAGACGCAGGGTATGAGGTTATTTCAATTCGGGAGTGTGAATGGAATGTTCTGAAAAAAAGGCCGGAAGTCGCTGAATTTGTAAAAACTCTAAAATCAGTACAACCCAGAAGACAGTTAAGTTTTAACAAAATACTCCATGGTATTCAAAACGATAGTCTTTTTGGTCTCCTTATTGTCGATATCCATACACCAACAGAACTACAACCAATCTTTTCAGATCACCCCCTCATCATTAAAAACGTTATGGTTTCGCGTGAGGATATTGGGGAGTACATGCAAAAAGTAGCTGAAAAGCATGGGTTTCTCAAAAAACCGAAACGAACCTTAATCTGTAGTCATTTCGGAAAAGAGGTTTTAATCACTACAGAAATGGCAAAGTTCTACTTAGAAAAAGGATTAAAAATTACCAGAATTTACGAGTTTGTGGAATTCCACCCCAAAAAATGCTTTGAAGACTTAGGTAATAGGATTTGTGAAGCCCGACGCCACGGAGACAGAGACCCAGCCCACCAAATTCTTGCTTTGACCGCCAAACTTTCAGGAAACTCCCTGTATTCAGCTTCCTTAATCAATAAAGAGAAACATCGTTTGATAGAGTACTCTGATGACACTGGTGTCAATGAGAAAGTGAACGATTCACGATTTGTCAATTTGGAAGTTATCTCACCCGGAATTTATGAAGTGAGGAGTTTAAAAAAGAAAATTATTAACAACTTACCGATTCAAATTGGTCTGTTTGTATATTTAAATGCTAAATTAACCATGCTTCGTTTTTTGTACGATTTCCTTTTCAAATTTTGTCAAAAAGAAAAGATAAGTTTATTGGAAACAGATACCGATTCCTATTATTGTGCTCTAGCTGAACGTGAACTTGACGATTGTGTGAAAGCAGAAAAAAGGTTGGAATATTTTACCCAAAAACCTAACTACTTAGTCGTTGCAGCCTGCGAAAAACACCAGCAAAATTACATAGAAACTAAAGTCACTGGAAGAGAGTGGATCCCTCAACCTTGTTGCCTTGCTAGAGAGACATATATGAAGCGAATGCCCGGAATTTCCCAGATAGCAAGCTAACGTTGATTTTACGTTTGGTTTTGGTTAGATTGGTAGATTTAACGTTGGGTTTTCGTACTAACGTGAATATAACGTTGTTTTTTGATATATTTTGAAGACTTAGTTATTTTTTTAAAGATGTTTAAAAACCTTTTTAATCTCGTTTTAAAGTGACTATAAAATGTGTCCACATGAAAAATAACTGTTCGTTCCTAAACTTGCAAAAAATGATTTGTTTGCATATTAACATAATAATAACGTTTATTTTGGGTTTGTTTCTGAAACTTATCTCAGCCAAATTATATGAAGAGTTAATTTTGGCAGAAATGTTTTAAAGCTCAAAATAAGGTTACAAATTTTTAGCAAAGTTTCTTTTAGAAATTAAGGTTCATTTTGTGTTTAATCTTCCGAAACCCAACCGATAGAATGGTTTGATTTTTGACGTTTTGTTAACGTTTTATTTTGGTATAGAAGCAAACCATAATAATTTGCCAGCTACCGTTACTTTTTTGGTTGATATCTACTTTTTGCAGATAAATTATTATTATTTAATTATCATTATCATTCATTTAAGCATTATCATTTATTCTAAAAACCTGTACTTACATTCTTTTTTGAGAAAAAATTAAAAAATGCTTACTTGAAAACGTTGCTTCAACGTTGATAACTAATTTGTTTTTCGCTCAATTATCTGCGAATTTCAGAAAGAAAAATTTTTATTTCAAGAATTTAACATTCGCGCGATTTGGAGGAAGAAAGACTATAGACAGCATTGCCGTAAGCTCAGTGGCGCAGCTGACAGGAGGAGGGCCTGGGCGATATAAACTGCCCCTTTTGGTTTACCCATATGCTACATCAAGTTTGCAATAGGGCATCAGTTTATTAAAAAATATGATATTGTATTTTGTAAACATTGCTGAGAACTCCCAAAAACGTATTCAGTTTGGTGTATTTTATTGCACATCGGTAAGGATTTTTGCTGGTTCGTAGTTTCCATACTCTCGTATACGCGCTATCAGTGCTCGTAAGCATTCAAATATCGAATTGCTCCCATGGCTAAATGATAGTTTGCCATCCTTAAAAGATTGAAAACATTTGTAATTTTATATTTTATTTCGGGCAACCCTCTTACTCCTGGATTGTGATTGGCTGTGGCTGATTGATTGTTTTTTACAGTTTTAAATTTTAAATTTGCATACCGTATGTCTTGGTCTTATGTAGTCACTGTTTGCAGGAAGTACGGTAAACCAAAAATGTTGTAGGATAGATTATTGGTTTATTATTCTGAAAAAAATGGCATTTAGGTTATAACAGGGTAAGCTGCTAAATTTTGGCTTGAAAAGGAAACTGAATGGATTAACAAAAATGATGAATCGGATGATAAACTGATAGCCTAAAAAAAAGGAGAGGAGCGAACAGGAAGATAATTAAGACTTATACTGTCATAGGCTGTCGCAGACCGCTACACTAAACCAAAATGATACCAGTGATAATAAATGTTTCAATAACTTGATAGTCCTAGAATGGAGCAAAAATCGGATTCTAATTTTTCCTCCATTTTGTGAAAGGATATCTGAGAAAATTTAGGTCTCCTAGTTGAAAAATGACTACCGGTATACAGTATTGTGCTGAAAGCTAGGCTACTGCAGACCAAGTAGCCTGTTGCGCATAGGCTAGCTAAGCCTACCGTGCTCTTTGGAACAAACAAATACATTTGTGCAGATTAGAAATAGTTTGATAGACTAGGCCTACTCTGTCAGCTGATCAGTTTGTAGTTTCTACTACCCACCAGTGCATTTTATTTGCTGCTGTACAGTACGGTATTCATACAACTGATAGGCTTACTAGTACGGTAACTCTACAACTCTACATTCATTCTGCTTGTTGAAAAGCAATTGTAATCAGGGTGTCGAACCATTTCAAATAACGGTTCGGGTTCAGGTTTAGCTCCTGCTCAAAAATTTTAGCAGTTCAGGTTTGATTCGGGTTCACTTGAGCACCATCTTCGAGGTTCAGGTTTGGTTCAGGTTCACTCAAGTAAAAATATTACCTGTTCAGGTTCGGTTCGGGTTGATTGACTTAAAATTTAGCGATCGTTACTCGTTTCGTCCCGAAAAAAATCAGTTCAGCAAGTTAACATGAATCCAGAAAAGAAAAGGAGAAATTGCTGATCCTGTTGATGATCACCACTGCTCGTATTGTGCGTGTACCAGCGCCAGCGGCATCCGGATATGGAAAAATACATTCTTACTTTGGTTGGGTTTCAGGTTCGGTTTGGGTTCACTTGAGCACAATTTTGAGGGTTCAGGTTTGGTTCAGGTTCACTGAAGTAAAATTTTGCTGGTTCAGGTTCGGTTCGACACCCTGATTGTAATAAGCTAACGGTAGCTTATTTTATACTGCAACAGGCAGTAGCCTAGCTCAGGCTATTCCATCAACAGGCTAGTTGTATAAACTTGCTGGTTGCTGCAGAATTTTATGTTTAGTTTGCTGTACTCTGGTAGGTTTGATGAGTTACCGGTAGTCTGTAGCAGGCCTAGTCCACAAAAGAAGTATGTAACTTGCGGTACTCTGGTAGTAGTAACCTAATCTGCGTAACAGAGCAGAGCAGTAGAAATGTAGCGAGATACCGGTTAGATCTAGTCTTTGCGAGAAGCGATATGTGATATCATTTTGGTATAGGCTCAACAGCTAAAGGTCACTTGCTCAAAGTTTAGTTGGGTTACTGGCATTAATTATTGCTATAGGCCTAGTACAGGCTCATTAAAGTGGTGATAATTGGGGAGGAAAAACTGCTGATGTTTGGAGAGAACTTTCCACAACCACTGATCTGTGATAAAGATTGGTCTGACAGGTACTCAGTAGGCTCACAAGTTCAGAGTTATGAAGCTATTATAACAATTGGTAGGGTAGAGTTGGGTAATCTGTCAGGTGGGAAATTGCATCACTTGTAAAGAAATTACATATCGGCATAGGTGGGCACAAGTCCGTTAATCCGTTAATAACAAAGCTAACTTTTTCATTAACTCGTTAATCCGTTAATATTTTTTTTCATGTTAACGGACTAAATTAACTTCCGTTAAGTTCTGTTAATGGACTAAAGTAACTTCATTAAGTTCTGCTCACTTCCGTTGAGGTCTTTATCGTTATATAATATATTGCACCATTTATTCATCATACCGGTACAAATCAGTTTACACTGGTAACAGTTGTTGCATATTAGCACGAGTTTTTGTAGAAGAAACTGAAGAAAGGAGCTCTATTTTGTGGCAAATAATAAGCTGCAGCCTCATTATAGGTCTATTATCGCTGTCACAGTTTCCAAAGATTTTCCGATCGCAACTTCATTAATGCATTTGAACTTATTTTTTTCTTGAAATTAGATTAGACTGTATAATGTAACTTTCAAAACACAAAAAGACCACCATAGTGATAAATATTTCCTTACAATTAGCTCAACAGCATCAATACGTGTTCTAGAAGCAAGTAAATAAAAAAAATGTAAATTACACGCAAAATGTTAAAAATTAACGGACTTTATTAACTTCCATTAATTAAAGCTGAAAATAACGGATTAACGTTAACGGAGGTGTGAAGTTTGTTAACGGACTAGTGGTTAACGAAGCTAATGTTTTGTATTAACTTGCCCACCTATGCCAATCGGTAACCAGAGGTGGAGTCCTTGAGGACGTCCTTGGCCTCGAGGACACATTTTGAAGTCCTTGGCCTCGAAGCCTCAATTCCTCAAAAGTTGTCCTGTCATCGGTCGAGGACAGCACTATTTTTTTGAAGCTTTGAAATTTTTGTTGGAAAACGCCTCCGGCAGCTGGTGGCTCGGCCCCTAAGCCTTGTCTGTGACACGTTTGAGTTGCACTAATTTGCTCACCACGTCTCCCAATTTTGTTATGTTAGTAAAACTTTTTATTAGACTTAGTTTTTTAGTCTTTTCCCTCTAGCAAATCCTGGTTAAGTGCTAACGCAGACCCCCAGCTTTTGATCTTTCATTCTTTGTCCCTTAAAGAGTCTCTCTTTTCGAAAATTTCTGATGATGTCATTGCATGTGATTTACGGTTTAGCCCTCGCCCAATCCAAAATCTTGGCTAGGCCTATGCATTAAACCATGTGCGATATGCTTACCAGATACTGGTTGTTGCATCTTAGTATTGTTGACGCACCTTCACGAGCGGTTGCTTACAACATTGCAAAGTTGCAAAGCAGCAAAATATACGTTGCATTGCTTCCAGTCTAAAGTTTCTGTGGTGTGGTAGGATGGAATGGAATATGGAAGAAAATTTTTGTATGGAATGGAAGATTTTTAGTATGGAATGGAAATGGAATGGAAGAAAATTGCCAGCATGGAATATGGAAAAATCGTCTTCCATTCCATGCCATGCCCCGTCGACAGCACAAGTCAAATAAAATAGCTTACAAATAAAACATAAACTTGGCTGCTTTTTTTAAACTAAATACAATTAGCTGTTTCATACTGAGCAGGGATGTGGAAGCGGTTAAATTTTTGTTGAAGTGGAGGCAGTTTAATGAAAGAGACTGGAAGTGGAAGCAAACTCGGAAGCGACTATTTCTATTTGGAGCCGACAGTGGAAGCAAAAAATTCCAAAGGTGAGGAAGCGGAAGCGAACTTAGAAGCATAAAACTTCAAGAGGAGCTGGAAGCAGAAGCATTAAAAATTTGACTGCTTCCACATCCCTGCTGGTAATATTATTGGCACCACTGCTTCACCTTTGTTAAGTAAGATGCATGATTGCGGACCTCTGCCATCTGACATGATTCATTGCACTCAGTACAAAAAGATTGACTTAAAAAAGTTTGATGTAGGAATTAACTCTAAAGATCAGTGCATGTTTTTGGATGATAGTGTTGTGGTGCGCGATATACTGAAAACTACTTCGTCAGATATAGTATTTGTTTATCAAAATTTCAATCAGATGTCAAATTTTTTTCATTATCCAAATAAGTCTGAACTGTTTAATATCCATGAAGTAACAAATCTGGATCCTGGTTTTTATTGTGCACCACTAACACAAGTGCAAGGAAAAGCATTTTTGATGCCATACAAGAATAAGTTTGTTGTGTTACCTCTTGTTCATTGCCTTTAACAGAGAATTCAACCTTCACACTGCCCTGTCTATTTTTGTTCTTACAGCAAATGGTAATTTAAAAAAAATGTCAGCAAACTCACTCTTTTTAATCGTTTACTGCAGCAGTTACAAATTTTTTTTTTATCTTTTCCTCCAACTTCCAGACGTCTGCGAAACGCGTCTGCAGCTGTAACTTGATATCTACACAATAATGCTGCAGTCTGTATTATCTGCACAAGAAGGTGGTTGCCTATTTCCATCTTTGCCGCCAGAAGCCTAGAAAACGTAAACGGCTGGCAGTAACAATGGTAACCCGCATATGCATTTCACATTGTTCAAATGTTGTGAAAAAGGTTGACGACATAATATCAAATTTTGAATGGCCATATCTCAAAAACGGTAGGGTGTAGAAATCTCAAATTTTTGAAATCAGTTTTCATATTTTTCTTGAGTTTTTAGTCACATGTCAAAAACCAGGATTGACTGTTCTTTTAATATTTGTGTCAATGTGCTTTTCAATATCTGCTAACGTATTTTGATCAACCTAAAGTGTTTTGGATGCAATTCAGTTAATACCAATCTAAAATCTTCTAGGAAAACGTGATATGCAGGAGATTTATTTCATTTTCCTTCCCATCCATTTCCTGGGTTTATAAGCTACTAAATTTAATTTGCATCTTTTTGAAACGCATTGTATTCTAAATTAAACGGTTTATGGCATCGTTTTCAATCTGGGAGGCACGGACTAGTCTAAGGGTAGGTGCAAATGAGAGTCACAATCATTTAAAAATATAGGATTATAGCATAACCATACCCCGCTTAATTGCATAGAAATAAAAGCTATTTATTTGGTTAGCAAAGCTTTAAAAGTACTGCTGTTGTTCGCAACGTCATATTTATCCGAAACAGGATTTTCTGCATTACCTGCAATGAAATCGAAATATCGAGCTTGGTTAGTTGTAGAAAAAGAGCTACCAATAGCTATCTTGTCAATAACACAAACATTCAACAGACTTTGTGCTGATAGACAAGCACATCCATCCCATTGAAAGACAAAAATAAAATATATTTATTTTGTTTTGTTTCATTGTTTGTATAAAATTTTTTTTGTTTTATTATTTTGTAGAATGGGGGAAGGTGTTATATGATTGAATATTTGTAAAGGAGGTGTAGTAACACAAAGTTTGGAAACCACTGGTATGTAGTATTAATAAATTGCTGCTGGCATATTTGCTTAATAGCTTACAGCAGATGCAATAGTGCCACAAAATACTGGTCTTGTTACTGTATTATTTTGCAGACAATGTTTTTTTGCAGTGCTAGTACTAGGTAGTCATAGTTTTAGCACCATGTATTTTGTTGTTGCATTCCACGACAAAGATGATGACATGGCTATTGTGCCAGATTCTGGGTGCTATGGCACTGATGAAGATAACTTTGAGGTGTTTTGGCTACCATATCAAGATCCTGCCAAGTTAAATAATCGAGTTAAAAAAATGCTTCTCTGGTAGGATGGAAGCGGTGTATTGCCTGGAAAATTGCATCATCTGGTATGTGAGACTGTGAGTCATTATGTTGTAATTTTGAAACTCTTGCATAAAATATTACCAGCTGGAATCGCATATTTTCTGTGAATGAACATATGGCGTTCAGTTCCTGGTTTGTTCAAGTGACACTGAGTTGCCAGTGTTGCAACTTTGCAAGCAGCTGTGTTGGCCGGGCTCATTGAGATGGAGGCTTGTTCTGCAAACCCATGGCATGTTTCTGCGTGTATAATAATATAGAAAATTGAAAATTGTTGAAAGTCAATCTTCTGAAACAGTGCTTGATGATATACAAAGTAAAATCAGAGCAAAATATAACTATAAAATCACAGTAAAAGGTTAAAAGCACAACAGTCTGTTTCGTCCTAAGGACTTGTCAGGTGCTATTGTAATCTTATTCAAATAGAATGTAATATTCAAATTAAAATTTTATTTGAATAAGATTACAATAGCACCTGACAAGTCCTTAGGACGAAACAGACTGTTGTGCTTTTAACCTTTTACTGTGATTTTATAGTTGTATAATAATATATTTTGATTTAGAGATTGAAATAGCTTTAATAGACTAAACTGCGTAACTGTTCACGATTCATATTTTATCATTTCCTTTTTTCTTCACTTGCTTTTCTGTGAAGGTTGCAGGCGCAGCAGCTCAAGATAGAGCTGCCATACCGTACCTTACAGTTTTCCACCACCTTTTTTCCTTTGATAGAACTCAGTTCTAAGTGATTCCATATTTGGTTCTCAATGTACTTTTGCCATCGCAAGGGTAGTTTGGGAATTCTTTTCGTTGGTCTTGTGCTTAATGGCTGAACCATCTACAATGTGATCTTTTATTGTAGAAAAGCAATTCTTCAATATCTAGAGATTTTCAGATCCTGTACGAAGATGGGTCCAGGCCATCTTAGATTCATATTTTATTGTGGCACCCCAATTTTTTATTAATCTGCATCTTCAAATGCTTCTCTCACGCAGTATTCTATTTTATTTCATATCGCTTTTCAAGTCTTATATTCTGCAGTCAATAAAGCAATTTTTGAAATGCTTCTCAGTATCATGTTTTTTAAGAACACCCTCATTTAAACTTTAGATGTCGAAAGATATTTCAGCACTCATTTTCTACGCTTAATAGTGAAAAAGCAAACTTAGCTTTGAGTGTGTTTTATATTACTGATATTTTGCATTAATATACATTTTGTTGTTAAGCCGCTTTAAATTTTTGGTTTCGTGTACCGGTATTCAAAAATTACATCTGGAGCAGATTTTGGAGAACTTTACTTCTGAAACATGAAAAATTTTAGGCACCAAGTTACGGTATTTTAAGTTTTCTAAAATTTACGTTCAATATCCTACATTTTTCAAATGACATCAACTTGTTAGAATATTAAATCATTCAGATTAACATTATATCTCAAACACTTTACTTGGTTAGGTTAAAGTAAGTTTAACATGCTCTTGATTGAATAATTGTAAAAATGTTTTACTATGTTACAGATAATTTTTTGAGAGCCCGAGAAAAACTCTACAAGGCTCAATACACATCAAATGTGGATACTCATGACAGTGCTAACGAAGACGAGAATGATGTTGGTACAAATGCAGCACCCAGCATTAGTGCCACAAGTGAAGTTAGTAAAAAAAAGACCAGTTGGTGGAAAAAAGAAGCAAAAAAATAAGAAAAAGCGGTGAGCGTGTAACTGGATTATTCAACACTGATATACCTACCTACTTGATTAAGTACACTAAAATATTTTTTGGTGTAATTCTGATGAGTAATTTGATTCTTAGCCTTGCATAAAAGCAATTTGGAGGGCATTCACCTTGTTCGTGCCATGCTACTTTTCATATCTTTAAACAATTCTAAAGGCTAGTTGTAAAAGATTTTTAGTTAATTTTTGTCATCTTTGTAAAGGCTAATTTACCGTTTTGTAAAATGTAAAATTTCGCACGTTACAACGTAACTATCTTGCTAACTAATGTCCAGTTATGGACCTTTGTGTTAGTGATGGAATGATGCCCATATTTCACCCGATTTCGATTAATTGGGCCAACACCACTTTGCTTTACAATATATAACAAGCTTCTAGTCCGTTTGGTGAAGTCTATAGTCGAACTTTGATTCATGTGCATTATGCAATAACCTATGATATTCTGCTTATTTTAGACAGGCAACATTTCCCAGCTCTAGCTCGAATAGCAAAGATCAATCTTCGGCATCGAGCGATTTTGCCGCTGCTCCAGAAATCGGGCCTCATAGGCGTGCATCTGCAAGCAATAGCAGTCTTGATCAAAATCGCTCCAGCTTGGTTACCTGTGAGTATGATTTTATCGTACAGTTCGTGATTACTTTTAGCATACATTAATGTCTAGTTTTTCAAATCAGTATAATAATTTTGAAAACGTAGTTTAATATATATGATGAATTTTGTCAAGTCGTATTTCAGGCTTTAATTAAAAAATATATACATGTTCATTGAAACAGACTTTAGAGTTCAGCCTTTATTAAAATTGCATCAAAATTTTTGCATATGTAAAATTGCCCCCTAATCGTTAGATCGATAAGTGCGTGGTCCAAATTTTTGGAGTGATGTCTGCAATGCTTGCAAAGAAAGAAATATTATTGCGGCTGAAGGAAAAAGTATACACAATTAAGTTGTTTGCAAGGTGCAATGTTGTATGGCAGCCGCTTATGCATTTTGCTTCAATATGTATTTTGTTTGTGAAGTGCAATGTTGTATGGTAGACCGCATAGCGCGAATGGAACTGAAATGAAAATGGTGTGTTGAATGAGTGGTGTGAGTGTTTGGCAGCGATACTCTAATTCACAACAACGTGAGAAGATGGGGACTGAGCCACTAGGTGTTTTGCGCCGACAAAGAATATGATGGTTTGGAAATGCTTAGGGAAAAGATAATGGAGATTAGGTGTATAGTGTTTTGGTTGAAAAGTCGGTGGTGAAAGAAAAATTAAGGCCAAAAAAAAATTGATATAAACTTTGTTGAAGGATATGAGAGGTGTGGTTTGGTAGGAGAGGATGCTCTAGATTGTAAAAAATGGAAAATGCAGTCATGGAGAAAAGCCGGCTAACCTCTGCTTGAGCAGGAATACTGGGGAGGAGGATCGACATGCACTATGTAATTACTAATGTTGTACAGGTTTGTTGAATACTACTACGAGTTTTGCTCATGCTGCATCTTCTGCGCTACTTTGTGATTCAAGATACTGCTCACAAATTATGTTCCATTGTTTTGATGTATGGAAAATTGGTTTTGTTTTTATGTGGCTTTTCATTGCACCACATTGTGATTGTTGATATTGTACAGATCAGTTGAACACTACAACCAGTTTTGCTCCTGATGCATCTTCTACGCCACTTTATAATTCAAGATACAGTTCACGAGGTATGTTCTATTGTTTTGTGTCTGAAAAATTGGTTTTGTTTTTATGTGGCTTTTTATGGCACCACATTGTAATTGTTCCTGCGAGTGTTAGTAACCAGGGATGGAACAAGACCCGAAAACCTGGTTTTAAAAGGATTTTTTTAAACCAAACTTGACACTGAAACTAATGAAGTCATATTTTTGAAAACCTAAAACTGAAAAAAAAAAACACTTTTTCAAAAGTCAAAACTAAAACTGTAACCTCTTCGTAATTTCGTAAGGTTTTAGGATTCAAGCTGTCAACATAATTATAAAAACATGCCCACATTTGGTAAAAATTCTTTACTTTTTTGATTACTGAAAGCCTTTCAGCATTCAGTATTGCTTATCACAGACTTCATTTCTCCATCTGATAATAGGAATTGCGAAAGTGAAAATGGCAAACGCATTCTAATAAAAAAAAGGTTGACAAAAGCAAAGAATTTCAGTTATCAATAGTCATGCAAGGCTAATTTTGTGGCCGAAACCTAAACCAAAACTGAAACCCAATTATACAGTTGCGTTGTCTGAGAAAAGCTAAATTCAAACTGTGATCAATTTTGCAACAACGGCGTAACCAAACCAAAACTAAAACCCTGAATCAGCTCTCCATCACACCGAAACTGAAACTCAAGGTAGTCAAGTTTCCACCCTTAATAGTATATAAGTGTAAAGCACAAATCCAATGTTGTTACAGGGTTTCAACGACACGTTATTCAGCAGTTTGCTGAGTTGAGAGCTGCCGTCGGGGAGCTCTCAAAACAGTTAGTTGGCGTAAACGCTACCTTGAACGCGATAGTTGAAAAAGATGATTCGACAAGCCGCCAAAAGTTTTGTTGGTTTTTAAATTCTGTTGTTGAAGTGGAGAAACTGGAAGAGCGTTTGGATGAAAAAACACAGTACGGCATGGTAAGGGTGTTTTTTATGTCGTTTAGTGTTCTTTTTTGTGATGGATTTTAGCTAACAAAATTAAGGTGCTAGAGGCCTTTTCAGATTGTTTGATTATCGTTAAAATAGAATTGAAACAAAATTAGCGTATGCTGATTTAGTCAGCTAATTGGTAACTCCATGACCATGCAATGTATCGTGTAGCGCTTTTGTGATACAGCATTATTCAACAACATTAATGTGTAGTTGATTTATTAGCTAAGAACTGGATCGAAAGAGCATTGGTCTGTCGGTATTTCACTAGCCTAGGTTTTGTTGAAAAATAAGGACCGAAGAAATTTTGAACTAGGATTCTGAACGGAGTAAATTGGATTTTTCTTAACTTCGTTTTTCCCTACCCGATTATTTAAACGTGATTTCACTTTGAAAACCGTTTACAGTGGTTCCCAGTAGATTTCGATTGGTTATCTTTCGTCGATACACTTGATTGATTAATTACTTGGTTCCATGTTTATCCTCCTTTCACGAAAAGCAACAGTAGCGCTACATATCGGAAGAATTCGCAACCGCTTGGGAGTTTCCAGTGTTCCTGTTTTCCGCTGAAATTCTTGATGTTTTGTCAAGGATTTATTGCTACTCGCCAGATACCACCAAGCAGAGATTTTGCTCCGTTCTAATTAAGTTTGTGGAGATGGAAATACTCGGTTGATTTATTTATTATTTATTAAAGTCACTAATAATTTATTTGTTATTACCGAGCGTCTGAGTTTGAAAGCTGTTCTACTGCTGCAAAGCTCACATCGGACAGGCATGTTTTAAACAGCATTTTAACCAACAGGAGTTCAAGAATGTTGCAAACGCGAAATATTATTTGTGCCGGACTCTAACTACGAGCCTTGGTTTGCGCGGCGAGCACCCTTGGGCCTATAAACCATTCCGCCATGGAGGCATTTAGTGCCGGATTCGCAGAAGATTATAGTGCTATGGTCGATGCGCAGTTGCGGGTGATAGATTTCGATTTGTTAACTATAAGTAATTATTGTATTAATTTGCAGATTTTGCAACTGAGTGCAATTGGGGTTACCTCTGTGCGTGAGTGTACCAACCGTAGTTTGTGTTATGTGATGACAAATGCTACTGCTACTCATTTCAACTAGTTGGGCAAAGATGAAAAGAGAGGGCATTCAGCTAATTAAAGCTGTTAGCAGTTATTGTTGGTAAGTTTCTTTGATTATTTTCATGTGTTCGTTGCAATTGCATTCTGCCTTATTTTTGACTTATGCTGTTTTTTCGGGAGTGCAATAATCGTCTTCATTAGCATATTTCATAAAAGTCACTATGATCACGTTGCTAAATATGCAAAATATTTTGTTTGTCCCTTCGGGATGTATTTTAGTCCTAAATCGTAGAGACTGTTTGAGACATCTAATTCTGCTTGCAACTGTAGGTTCAAAAAACTGCATGCATTTTATTTACTATTCCGCTAATCATAACGTGCTGGTGGCTATCCATAAAAGACATCGAAAATCGCCAAAACTGTATCTCCACTCTCCCCCTGTCTGCGCTAAGTCCACACTGCCTTAACGCCCCTGTCTGCAGACACAGTTTTGATAATTTACAAAAGGTAACATGGGCCACGGCAATCCCAGTGCAAGGTTTCCTGGTCACCAAACACACGTTGCAAATGTTGCATGCAAAATACAAGAGTTACTGGTGTGCATATCCTCTTTCTTTTTGACTCTCAATGTGTCATCTCGGCCCGATAAGACGGGGCGTTTGGAACGTAAAGATCTGTGTGAGAACAACTATTTCTTCCCACAAAACATGGCATACTTATCCCCTCTGGGTCGAAGTCTTAATTACGCCACTGCTTACTAGTGCCTGAATAAAACTGTTTTTTTTAGGTGCTGTTCAACGAAATCGGTTGACTAAGTCCGCTTCCCAACTGGACGTCGAAAATTCGATCAAAAATTGGTTAAAATTTGCTCCAGAAAGAGCTGGGAGGCGGAAAAACAGAGAAGCAGCCAAACAATTTCAATGTTGAATTTATTGTGTTTAACGACTTTCATTGTGAGATTTTAATAAATCTGTGAAAGTGAAGATTGTGTGGTTTTTAAAGCTACGTCGAAACGACGTTGATAAAACGTAATTTGCTAACGTCAAGCAAACTTAAAATCAACGTTGAAACAATGTTTAGCATCAACCAAAAACAAACGTTAAATCAACATTAAATCAATAAGCAAATCAACGTTGAAACAACATTAACTTGCTAACGTTAAAACAACGTAATTGGTGTACGTCTTTTCAACGTTAAATCAACGTCGGTTTGCTAGCTGGGTTATAAGTTAGAGTTTAGTTCAAATTCGATGACACTTTTGGCGCCAAAGAGTTACGTCTGCAGTGGGCCAGAAGGTGATAAATTAGCTTGCAAAGGTGTTAATACCAAACAAAACCGACTCACCTTTGATGACTATTTTCGAGTGTTGACTTCAGACGAACCGCTCGCAATCACAAATAGAGGTTTTGGAATCAAGGATCATAGGGTATACTCCTGCAAGCAAAACAAGCGTGGTTTATCTTCGTTTTATTGCAAGCGGCGAGTGCTCGATTGTGGAATCGATACCGAACCTCTAGATCTGTAATCGTTACTCTCTTCCGCTTTAAATCTAAATTCAAAAGTGTATGTTTCAGTATATTGATATGTGCAACGGGTTATTGATGTTTTGTGTGTAAACTTTGTTTTGTATTTACGTTAATAAAATGGAACAAAGCTACAATATCAACCTTGTCTGTTTACTGCTGACGTCAGCAAGAAAGAACCAGTTGTTAGAAGCATAACTTTTCACTAACTGCAAAGCGCTTCACTCGCAGAAAAGAGCGATCGATAAGTTTTAAGCGCTAATCTCGGTTTGATGATGTTTTGTTTACTGAGAGACTTGTAACTACTTGTTCATCCACAGCTGGATTATATTCACTTTACACAAACAAAAAAGGATTCTCAAAAATTAGAGGTCGACAAAATTAACTTATAAGAATATCGACATCTTCTTTTAACCAAAACATAGTGAGCTTAAAAATCATGAGATTCAACAACAATTTGAAACCTCTTTATCTTTCAAAACAAATATGGGGGCACCATTTGTTACTGCTAATCAGCTTGCATTGAGTTGCAGACACTTCACATAAATAAATAAAAATAAAAATAAAAACTCCAAAAGCTTTAATCGTCACTAAACGTGAAATAGAAGTTGTTTTTTTCGGTACTGTACCAAACTCTACAATAGATAAACGTAACTTACTGATTCAGAGAAAAAAAGAACCAACCGGTATTAAATCACCCGTGTTTTCATTTCCACACCCAAACTATTTCGAAGATCCTCTCGAAGTCGCAAGAAACACGAAGATCCTATAGATAAAAAAGAATGAATTTTCAAAAGTAAGTTTGTAATCGCTATAGTTTGTTACCTTTGATAGAGGTAGGATACGTTTACAATGTGTTCTTATGAAGGGGTAAAATAAAGTTAAAATATAAATTTCAAACAAAAAACAAACTGCGAGCAATACATCAGACGTATCTAGCGACTATTATTGATCTATCTGGTAGGTATTGTACCCAAACATTGTTTGTGATGTCTAAAAAATTAACTCTCACAAGTGAAGATACACTGCATAAAATACAGTAGGGACATCTACCGATCGGGTGGGGAGATTTAATCACTCACATGAGGTTTTGAGTTAACGTATGTACTCTAGACGATTAGTTTTCAACCTGTGGACTATGGTCTACAGGTAAGTTCCAGAAGTATTTTGCAGCAGGTCACAGAACATTTCGCTCTTCGCAATAGTAGTTTATTTTACAATAGTGAAGCGTTTTTCATTAATATCGAAATAATTCCTGTTTCATTCAGTTTCGCATAGTTTGTTCAAGGGAAGCGATTTACACAAAATGTTTTAACCAATGAGTTAGATGAATTGTTGCAGGTTCAGAGTGTTAATTATCGGTATATCGCAGCTGAATCAAACATATCTAATTGCTGATCTAGATAGTAAGCTTATTTTTTTGTAATAACGATTAAATTCTTTTACTTATTTTTTGCAGTGTCGTCGATACGTTCCGAGACGCGCCAGCCGGTGCTTACCTAGTTATTGTAGAAGATATCCTGGCGGATCCTCCCGCTGAACCGCAAAGGCGAGCAGTTCAAGCAGTGATGCAACCAGAACAAGAGCAACAAGCACCAGAGGGAGGGCCGCGCAACCCTTGTGTAATTTGCTTACACGAGGAAGCCATATATATTGCGTTATTTTGTTGTCACGTTCTCGCGTGCGCTGGATGCGTTCAGGCATTACGCGCTAACGGGATTGGTCGTTGTCCCATTTGCCGGGAACCGGCAATATATTTTTTGCGTATTTATTTCGTATGACCTGGATTTTAATTTTATCGTTTCGTTTTTTTTTTTTTTTTTTTGTTTTTAAATACAATTGCTGTATTTACAAGTGTTAAATGAAAGAAAATTAATCAAAGCGAAATCGAACTCTAACCATAAGTGCTAACCGTCTTTTCTACCGAGGTCGATGCAAATATGACGTCACCGGATATACGTGAATGTAGTCAAGTGAGTAATCACGAGATCGAAATTATCTTATCACCAGAGCGTGTAGCCGTTCAAGCATGACAAATCTTCAGCAAGCGAGTAGTTACGTGGTCTTTGCACCAGTCGAAAAAAAAACATTAGCAGTTTTAACACAACAAAAAAAGTTCAAACAAGAATATTCACTTACCTCCCCAATGAAATCGATTCACACTTCAGTAACTTGCACTCTAACGCTGTAGCTCAAACTAACCATCCAGTAAAGATGTTTCAGATCTTCTCTTGAATAGTAGATAATCCAATATCTTGCTTTAACCACAAAAACGTGATTTTGGTATATTTATTTAAAATTCTATGTTAACGATTACTTCAGTTACAGAAAAAAAAACTCTGCAACATGTCTCAAATATTCACTAATCGACACAAATAGATATCTTAGTTACATTTTTTTGGATACGTGTTTTAACCTCCAACGTTCTGTAATCACTATTCTAGTCGCAAAAGTAATTTCACAGACTTACTTCAAACTTTTCACTATTCCGTTACCGTTATTGTAGTTGCGAAAAGGTTTAGTAAACTTATTTTAAATGCTTTGCTGAACTCTTTGCTAACTCTCATTCTAGTTTGAGGAAGTAGACTTCGTAAACTATTCTTCCAATCTAAATCTCACATTAGTAAAGTTTTAGTCACGTTCGCTATCGGTTTTACGAACCGCCATCTTTAAGTCATGCCACGTGTTGGAAACAGATGCAGCTTTCTAAAAGCAAAGAGCGCTCTGTTGTTCGTAAATTGAAGCGCCGCGCCAGAAATCGCTACTTAAATGCTGCAAAGCTACCTTTTTAAGTAGATGCAAAGGTCGATTTCTTCAGTTGTAAAAGTACTATGGGGCTGAAATTGACTTCCCCCGCCTCGTTTTTAGTTTGTGGCCCAAGTTGCTGTGGAAAAACGCACTGGGTGTTTCGCTTTATTGAAAACCGTAATGAGATATTCACAGAAAAAATCGAAAAAGTTTTATATTTTTATGACACCTATCAAAAAAAATTCGACGACTACTTGAACGATATTGAATTTATTCAAGGAATCCCGACTCTCGAAATATTGAAACTCGCTGATCGATGTTTACTAGTTCTCGATGATTTAATGCATTACCCCCAAGATTTGATTACTAAAATCTTTACTGTGTACGCTCACCATTTCAATTTTTCAGTAATATTCACAGCACAGAATCTTTTTAATAAAAACATCCTCGAAATATCGTTGAATTCACATTTTGTGGTTTTATTTAAAAACTGTCGCGATGCGACCCAAATCCAACACTTTCTAAGACAAGCTTTCCCACATAAAAATAAAGTTGTGTATAACGCTTATAAAAACGCCGTCGCCACACCAAGAGGTTATTTGATGCTAGACTTCAGACCAGACACTGACGACTCCCAGCGAATAAGAACAAACGTATTCCCAAACGAAGTGAACTACATCTATCAGTAGTTCTCTACCCATGGATCGCTTGAAAAGAAACGCTTCCACTATCAAGCTTTTGTATGGCGCAAATCCTTCTTTGCGCAAAGCTGTTGTTGAGAAGTCCAAAGATGAATTAATCCGTTGCCTTTGCGACGTCTCGTTTAACATCCTGAAAGGAACTGCACCGATTTCACGACAGCATAAAAAGCGACTCACTAAACACAAGTCGTCATTACGTAAACTGATCGATCGCAAGCTACCTCTAAAGAAGAAAAGAAAGATTATTCAAAGCGGTGGTTTTTTGTCTGCGTTGATCGGCGCTGCAATACCACTATTGAGTAGTTTATTTGGACAAGCGAAATGAGGAAGTTAGTGGCGTTGGAACCGCAAGTTTATGAAAAGTTGAAGGAAGGTGTCGGGCGAGTGGAGACACCTATTTTAAACAACCTTGACCAAGAAATGCAGGCGATATTAAATTCACAGCGACCGGCGCATGAGAAATTACAACTTTACGACGCCGCGTTGCGAAAATCAGAGCAGTTTGAAAAAAAGACTGTAGACATTACATCGCAAGCTGTGGAAGATCGAATATTATCAGACTTCGATCGACACATGCAAGATGTTTTGAATTCTCAAAAATCGCCTCACGAAAAAATAATGCTATATAACGATATCTTGTTGAAATTCGGCGTATATGAAAAAAAGCGGCGCGCTAGACGTGTGCAGAAAAAGGAGAAATTACCGAAAAAAGAGATATTAAAACATTTCAAAAAGTCCAAGAGCAAAAAGGTGAAACAGATTTTGAGCGGGATTGAAAATCAGAAAAATATTACCTGGAACGACGCCGAAAACTTAGTTCTTGACGATCGAGCGATTCCTTCCAGCGACATCACAGAACTGTTACGCTCAGCTGTAGTCAAAAAAGAACCTACCATACCAGGTTGGTCGACGTTTGACAAAACGCTCCCATGGACAAGTTTTTGAGTTATTACGATGAAAAAAAAACCGGAACGTTTTCTGGTGCAACGGCGTTTCGGAGAATCGCGCAGAATCCTAAGGTTAAAAATTGGCTTTCAACTCAAGACACTTATACTTTTCACAAACCGGTTCGAAGGCGTTTTCCAAGAAGAAAAATTGTTGTAGCTGGTCCGAAACAACAATTTCAAGTAGACTTGATCGATTTTAGTTATTTGCAGAAATACAACGGCGGTTTTAAATTTATTCTTGTCGTGATTGATGTATTTTCAAAATACGTTTATGTGGAATGTATGAAAAATAAAACTTCTCAGAGTGTGATAACAGCGTTTTCTAAAATATTGAAACGAAGCGGTTATTTTTCTTCCTTGCAAACTGATTTAGGGACAGAGTTTACGAATAAAGCGTTTCAAAGCTGGCTCAAAGATCACAATATTCATTTTTTTCACACCTACAATCGTGAAATTAAAGCTAGTATTGTGGAACGTTTTATTCGTACTATCAAAGAAAAACTATTTAGATATTTTACGTATTCTAGTAAGCGGAAATACGTCAACGTAATTCAAAAATTAGTGCACGCCTACAACCACTCCTTCCACCGCTCAATTCAATGCTCGCCAGCAGAGGTCAGTCCTTCTAATCAAAAGTCGATATGGCTCACGTTATACGGCGATCAGCAGCCTAAAAACCCTAAATTCAGTGTTGGGACAAGAGTAAGGTTGTCTTTGATTCGCGGGCAATTTACCAAAGCTCATACTCAAGGTTGGACTCAGGAGGAGTTTGAGATTGCTGAGGCGTTTACCGGCGATCCACCCTACTACAAAATAAGAGATTTGAGGGGTGAGATTGTGAAGGGAAGTTTTTACGAACCCGAACTTCAGAAAGTGGTTAAAAGCGATAACATTTACAAAGTTGAGTCCATTCTTAAAAAACGAAAAAGTAATAAAGGTCACGAGTATTTTGTGAAATGGTTGGGATACCCAGACTCGTTTAATTGCTGGGTACGTGAGCGAGATCTTGTGCGTTATGCCTAATCTGTCGTCGGCTGTAAGCGATTTAGCTCTGTTTATTTGCCAGATTGCTGCTGTCTACGTAGTGATCGCTTTTAGTCTATACAACTTGACACAAGGTGTGGAAAATAAGGAGCTCTGGGTGAGCTTACTATCAAGTGGTGTGGGTTATCTTTTACCAGCTCCCATATTGACAAAAAAACATGTTTCTAATTCTTCCTAGCAACGCCTCGATGTCTGTCTTTCCTGAGAATAAGACTTCGGACTTTAAAGTACACTTACCGAAGTCTGTGACTCTGGAAGGTTCTTGGGAATGCGGTTTAGCTGAGATACAGTACCCGAGATCCTGGTACACAATGTTGCGATCTTTGGAGCATTGGGTGCAATGCAAGCAGGATAACATAGATATAATAGTATTCTTATCGCTAGGATACTACCAAAATCCTCGCGATGTAATCGATCAGCTAAATCGTGAGATGGAAAAACATTTCACAGCTGCAGCAGACGCGAAAATGAGAGATCCTACATTGGGGTTGACGACACTCCCGCGATTGAGGACATCTTTACACTTCAATCCTTATTCTCAAGTAGCGTCATTGGAAATTCAAAAACCTCAGCTCCAAAATATGAGAGTTGCATTATCTTTCCCATTAGCACGCATGTTAGGCTTTGACACGACGGTTTACAGACGACCGGGGTTCCATGTAGCTTCAAGGGTTGCGAATTTAAACAACACCAATGCTATATTCGTTTACCTCGACGTAATTCAATCGCAAATCGTTGGTGATACACTTGCACCTCTTCTAGACGTCGTTGCTGTCCAAGGCGAACCTGGAGACTTGGTCTGTAGAAGATTTGATAAACCGCATTACAAATCTATTTTGAGAAAACATTTTTCCGATATCAACATTTCTTTACGCGACGATCAAGGCGATCCTATTCGGTTTGAAAAAGGTAAAGTTATCGTGACTCTACATTTGAGAAGAGCAAAACTACCTCTTTAAATTCAATACCGTACCGTCGCTGTGCTCATTCACACAAAACAATATGCGTGCGACATACTGTTGCGATTCCAAGGCGTACGAACGCTACTACTTGACGCAAGTCGGAAATGGCGGTCCGTATTTCAGCGGGGCACCATTTCAAAGGGGTTATGGTTTAGGAAGTATTTTTGGAAGTATAGCGAAGTCGATTATGCCATTGATCAAGTCAGGGGCGAAAGCGATCGGGAAGCAAGCGTTGAAGGGTGGTCTTGGTTTTGCCTCGGACGTTCTAGCAGGGAAAGATGCGAAACAAGCTGCTGTCGATCGCACTCGGTCTGCTGGGTCGACACTTTTACGACAGGCTGCAAAGCGTAAACGTAAACCTACATCACGAGTTCAAAAGAAGAGACGCAAACATTCCAGCAACATATTTAGTTAGGATGTCGTCCTTGATACATCCCAATTCTTTCGAGTCAGTTTCCAGTCAATTGGATCTATTTTCAGTGCCCCCAACTCAAACTAGTTTGGAGGATGTTTTTTTTACGGAGTACAGACCCTTGTCCGTGTTAACTTCACAGGGACCAGTGGAGTTTTGTATTGCTGCTGAGAGTTCGCACTACATCGTTCTAGCTAACACTTTTCTGTACGTTAGAGCTTCAGTGACACAAGCGAACGATGCTGCGCTTGAGGAAAATTCCGAAATCGCTCCACAGTGTAATTTTTTGCACACGTTGTGGTCTCAGTGCGATTTGTATTTGAACGATACGTTGGTGACTCAGTCAGGAAACAATTACCCTTATCGCTCTTATTTAGAGACACTGCTTTCTTTTGGGAAAGACGCGAAAGACTCTCAACTGTCGTCTGTTTTATGGTATCAAAACACCGCTGGTGTTTTCAACACACGCGGTGCAAATAACACTGGTTATACTACAAGAAAAGCCTTAGCTGCGCAAAGTCATGAGATCGATATGTTGGGTCGTTTACATCTAGACATGAGTTTCCAGTCTAGATACCTCCTCAACGGAATAGAAATTAAATACAAGTTGATAAGATCGAAGGATAGTTTTTGTTTGCATGGAAATGCCAACCAAGCTGAAAACAAAGTCTCGTTGAAAGAGGTCTCTTTATTCTGTCGAAAAGTGAAACCGAATCCATCAATTCAATTAGCGCACGCCAAAGCTCTACAACAAGGTATCGCAAAATATCCTCTGAGGCGCGTAGAAGTAAAAACGTTTACTATCTCACAAGGAAATCGCTCTTTTTCAAAGGAAAGTCTGTTTTTGGGTCAACTACCCACCCGTCTCATGGTCGGATTTGTCGACAACGATGCGTACAATGGAAACGTTACAAAATCGCCTTTCAATTTCATGAACTATAATATTAATTTTGTGTGTATTTATCGTGATGGAACTCAGATTCCTTCCTCACCCCTCCAACCGGATTTTGAGAACAACAAATATATTCGCAGCTATTTGAGACTATTTTCGCAGACCTCCCAATATTTCGCCGACACGGGTCTCGCTTTGTCTAGGTCTGATTTCGGTGGTGGATACACGCTGTTCGCTTTTGATTTAACTCCTCAGCTAAATTCGAGCGATCCAACTTTCGAGTTAATAAAGAGTGGTAATATTAGATTGGAGGTTCATTTCGCTGATGCGACACCTCGCACGTTGACCGCTGTTGTACTGGCTGAGCATGATAATGTTTTACAGATCGATAAAGATCGCCACATGGCTTTTGATTACACAGCATGAACACGGTTCAAATTCAACGTTTATTGAATAAAGACCCGTTTGCTAAATCTATTTTCAAAAAAGTTTGTGCCAAGAACCAATTGCAACGTGTCGATTATCCCTCTGCTTACGTTATTAACTCACACCCTAGCTCTAAACCAGGGGAGCATTGGATTGCTGTTTATTTCGATAAACATGGGAAGGGGGAGTATTTCGATAGTTACGGTCTACCACCTAGTGTGAACGGTTTTACAACTTTCATGGAACGTAACTCCAAAACGTGGATCTACAATGCTAAAACAGTGCAAAGTTTGTTTTCTACCACGTGTGGTCACTATTGTGTATATTTTATTTTGTATCGTTGTCGCGGTTACAGTATGCATCATATCGTTTCTCATTTCTCATCTAACCTGACTGAAAACGATCGTAAAGTCGACTTGTTTATTCGTACACTCTCACTGATGTAAATACTTTCTCGCTTGTGTTACATTTTCTTTGCTTATTTAAATTAAGCACACGTAAAACGGTTTTTTCGCTTGTGTTATATTACAATACATTCACAAAGAGAACAAACGCTTGATTTTTATTCTATGTACAGGATCAAGACAGTACTCAATCAATTTAGCACATAAAGTAATTCGTCGGCGAAAACGTTGACGATTTCGGGCAACAAGCGCCCAATCGCTCCGTCGAGCTTCGCGACAGGCAGCAGATTCAGACAGTACGCGAACGATTACAAACTCAGAAAAACGTACACGTTTCATTACATATAGTCCTCCAAATTTTGAGCTGCTGTTTGTGTAAGTTCAGCGTTTGTAGAAGAGTCAGTTTTGGTCAATCTTCGCTTCTTCGGTGTAGTGACGTCGTGTTCCTCCAAAAGATTCAGAAAAGACTCCAGCTGCTTGTGGTCGATTGTAGGGAGGTGACAGTCGTCGTCGTTTTGAACCGCCAAGGTGAGGTAGTTGTTCAGCATGTAGAAATGAATTGTCTTGGCGATGGGATGTTTACCACTTTAAATCGTAGTTGAAACCCGTCAACGAGAACTTCTTTTTTAATCGCTTCTGCGTTTTCCTGAATATTACAACGAGTATCGTCGAAGTTTGTTGCCCAGAAAACGAGAATAACGTAGTCTTTTGTATCGCTTTTTGGTCGGAATAATAAGTAGGGTTTAGTTTCCATAACCATTTGCACTACGTGTGAAAGTTGTTCTGTGGAGAACATAAACTTCCCTTTTCTGACCGAGACCACAGCCTTTCTCAGCAGAGTTGAAGTAGGGACCGAGAATCCGGAGTCTGCGATAGCTTGAAACTGTTGTCTGATTTGTCTCGCTAAATCTTCCATCGTTCTGGCTCGTTCGAATAATTCTTCCTGCTGGAACAAAGTTTCGTAGCAGCTTGTAAACGGTGGGATATAGTCTGGGAGTCTCACGTTTTCTGCCTCCAGATATAGTTCGTCTGCTTTGTTGGTGAAAGACTGCATGATTTCGAATCTTTCACTTGCTGCCCTTTTTATAGGTAACAAAGAGAAAAAAGCGATTGCGCCACAGCATGGGAAAAAATCTACTGCTGTTCTTGGTGCCGTTGCGCCATAGTCGAGTGTAATTAGAGGGTGAGTTGATTTTAGGTTCATGATGTAATCGTTCGGACTTATACTCGATACGAGCGAATTTTTTCTTTGATGAATTCGCTACATATCGTACACAGCTGCGATTATCTAGAACAGCAGAAACATTCGGTGATGTGAGCGCATGGAAGGTATACCATACACCTTTTCTCCTTCTTGCATTTCAAACACTTTACCTCGTCCAATATTTCTTTTGCTCGTTTCATAGTCAATTTTGGTTTAAAAATAACATCGGGCTCCTCCATAAGTTTCAGCATAAAATCGTGAAAGGTGTTAAAGTTTTCGCCATGTTCTGTAAATCTTTTCGTTAGAACTCGGGTTATTTTTTGATCTTGAAATCCTAGAAGTTTTGCCATTTCTACGTTTCTCCCCAACAACATTTCTCTGTCGACTTTTTCTTTCACATCCTCACCTCCTCTAGGATCGATTAAGGGCGGGAACAGCGGTTGCTGTTTTGCGGGTGTTTTGTTTTTAACTAGTTTTTGCAGACCTTGAAGTTTGTTTTCTGGCGGTGGATTGGGTACGACTGGGCGTTTCAAACCAGTAAACCCTTTCACGATGTCTTTGACAAAGTCCACACCTTTATTTTTGAGCAAATATTCGCAGAGAGGGAACCATTTTGCATGTTCTATCCACGGGTCGTCAAAACGATCCCAGTTCTTTAAACCACCGTTGCAGTACCAACATTTCACCTTATCACCTTCGCCAAGATAGTAAAACCCAGCGTCCGCTAGTAATGCTGTATCAGCTTCAATTCGGTGACTGGGCCAATACTCGGTAAACGACTGATGGTGGTCGATAATAATTCTACGCATGTGTGGGTTGATCACATGCTTGCATTGAAACAGGAAAGAAGTTGGTGGTGCTACATCGCCGCCAGTAACTGCAGCTGAATCACAAGCGTCCGCCATGTTTCTTTTGTTCTGGTAGAATGAAAACGTGACTCCTGGTCATTTTTTTTTATAGCCGATGAACCTACACCATAGGTCAGTGTTGATGTGATTGCACCACCGCGTTTTAGACAGGTTCAGACGTGTCAAGGTTGCGCGATCGAGATATAATAATACCATACTGTTGCGCCACTGTCTCCATAGAACAGTTCTATTATATCACACTGCCATTACGTCATTGCTATTATTATCGCGCTCACGTTTATGACGACATCGTCGCTACGCTGATACCCGTAACAAGAAAATAATTCCATCACGTTGAACATTCTAAAACGAATACGCTCTCGTAGGGACTTTCCCCGGTGAATTACCGCCGCTTGCGTATAAATCTTCCAGTTTTACTTCGTTTTAACATAAACAAAAGGACTTTGATTTACCTTCACACATAAACAAAAGGACTTTGATTTACCTTAGTTGAATGTGTTAGAGTCTTACCATTCAGGAACATGGTTCGGTTCCCAGGTAGATCTCACAACTTTAAGAAATCTTACGAATTTTAAACAAAAGTATTGGTTAGATCTTGGTTCGAACCTTAGGTAAAACACTCTTCTACTCTTGACCAAGTTCTAGGTTCGATTCTTAAGGTTACCAACCTAGGGTTAGACTCTACCAAGTTCGCCGGCAACCGCAATTTTGCAGCCCCAATTTGGCAACCCCAATTAACCAACCCCAATTTTCCAACCCCAATTTTCCAACCCCAATCCTATGCTTTTGGAGCATATAATACTACTAGTATCCGACAAATAAATAGTATAAAGAAGAATTACTGCAGTTATCACATATAAGTTATAAGGAAAAAAAAAATGTTCGAATTAAAAGAGCAAAATCAACTTCATACTTGTCTTGAGCAGTCGCTTGCCAGGGGGGGGGGGGTCGGGGGGAGCTATAGCCTCTCCATTGGCCTGTCAACCAAAATGCAGAACAAGACAAATAACACGTTTTTAGCACTTCTGAGACTGTTTTTTTGCGCTGGAATGAACTAAAAAGTGATCTAAAGCATCTTTTGAAACTTATATTCAGGGGGGGGCTAATTTGTCGAAAATTAAAGTGACAAATCAATGAAAACTTTGAAAAATGCCCAAAATAAACAATCAGGTTTGATTGCTAGTGTAAAAACGCCAAATATAGGTTTATTATAAACTCAGTAATAAAACGGGTGAGGGGGGGCCTAATCAGTGTTAGTTAATTACCAATCACTTCTCTAAAAATATCTTTCCATTAGCCCCACAATTATTTTTCTTTATAAAATATAGACGAAATCGATTACTGCAAATGAGTTTTATTGTATGATAGAATTGTATGATTTTGAAGAGAACTGCAATGTTATCATTAGCCATTTCCCACATAGTCCATTAATGCAACCAGTTGAATCATGTTGTGCTGCCGATTTCTGTGCCACGTTGTAAAAGCATTATTTTTTATAAAAATAGCTCTAAAATTTAGCTCTTTTTGCAAAAAAATGCAAAATTTCGAGCGCTGGAGGCTCCGCCCCAGACCCCCGTGCCTCCGGCGGCTGGGGGCTTTGACCCAAGACCCCCAGCCTAAAGCGGCTGGTGGCTTCGCCCCCCAGTCCCCCATTGCCATCCGACGGCTGCCATCCCCCATTGGATCCCCAAAACAGTTCCCCCCCATTGCGAATTTCTGGCTTTGAGCCTGGTCTTGAGTGAAAACTAATCGGCCAAAAGAATCTTAATAAAAATTAATTCAAAAAACAACTTTAAGTAAGCAAACGCACACTTTGGAAATCAGCGACTATGATAACTAAACTTTTGCATTAGGAATATGACTTTCACCAGAGTCGACTTCATAAACGTTGGCAGTATGTTCTGTCCGAAAACTTATTGCGAAAGCTTAAGAAGTTGTTTTTGTTGAAAGTCATTTTCAAATTTTTATCTAATCAAAATTGTCTTATATTATGCTTAAAAAAACAAAATAATAAATTGCTCCTCCTATGCTTATCAATGTGTAACATTTAAATTTTGGTTTTTATTTCACGATTTACTATAAACGTGATTTGTTTGAATTTACTTTCTCAACAGCTGCTGGATGCGGTCAGATATGATAATTTACTTTATGGTTATTCCTGGAGCCATGATTATGCTGGTCAACTTATGCATTTTCATCGCGGTTGTGTACACAAACGCTACTCGTAAATGCCCCGGTGCTTCAAAACAGGAAGCGGTAAGCGGTTGTTGCTTGCATTATTGTTTATATCTTATAGATATTGTGTGCTTAAAGTTACCCCATCTGGATCTCATCTTGGGACAAGATTTATGCTTCACCAAACACATTTACACAGGATTGTTGAAAGAAATTTCGGACTCAGTAGGCAAGAGCCAAAAACATGCTACCGATCAGGGTGTCGAACCGAACCTGAACCCAAACCGTAAACGCGAATGAACCGTTTCATTTTGGTGAACCCGAACCCAACCTGAACCAGCAAAATTTTACTTTAGTGAACCTGAACCAAACCTGAACCCTCAAAATTGTGCTCAAGTGAACCCAAACCGAACCTGAACCCCTAACAAAAGTAAGAATATATTTTTCCATATCCGGATGCCGCTGGCGCTGGTACACGCACAATAAGAGCAGTGGTGATCATCAACAGGATCGGCAATTTCTCCTTTTTTTTTCTGGACGAAACGAGTAACGACAGTCAAATTTTAAGTCAATGAACCCAAACCGAACCTGAACCAGCAATATTTTACTTGAGTGAACCCGAACCAAACCTGAACCTCGAAAATGATGCTCAAGTGAACCCAAACCAAACCTGAACCGCTAAAATATTTTGAGCAGGAGCTAAACCTGAACCCAAACTGTTATTTGAAACGGTTCGACACCCTGCTACCGATCAAGGTTACTGAGAAGTACCTAAAAGGCTGAAGATCAAATAAGAAAGATCTTCTCTAAATTTGGACCTAATTTTCTCAGAAAAATTTCAGGTGAAAACCAAAAACTGCTCTTTACTGGTTGCAGGTATAAAATATTTTTCTGACGAAGAAAAAAAGGGCCTGCCAAATTTTGTAATAAAAATTGCGTTGATTAAAATGTTTAAAGCAAGTCTCAAGTTCTGCACCACCAATCAACTTTTCAAATAATACCAATATTGATACAGTTTTTGAGCTCGTAGCTTGGGAGCTTAATGATACCTAATGTCGTAAAATGATATTATAAAAGTCGTCTTTTTTACGATGCTCTAATCGCATACACTAGATTTAAGTACCATTTTGGTCACTCTGTGGCTTCCTGGGATAAAACGCCGACTCGCGATGATTGTTGTCTTTGTTTGGTGGCTTCATACAAGCAGCAAGTTCAATAGACCAGAGTTCTAGAAATCTTTTGAAACATTTTACAACCGGAAATTTTAAAGCTGGTGCAGATTCCTTTAAGCACTGACTCGAACTTATCGCAAAAATAAGTGTGAAGATTGTTTAATAGTTAGTGATCAGAGTTCTCTGCAAGGTGTTGGTAAATTCCTTCTCATTTTAATTTCCGTATTATATTTTTTCTGTTTTTTTTTCTTTATTGTGCTTGAAATATTCCTCATGCGTGACGAAGCAGTTATGTGATTGAGTCGACCAATGAAAGCATCGTGCTAAAATCCTTTGCATAAATTATGATGTTTTTAATTTTGTGTAGTATTGTTCATGCATGACCTTGGGAATTTGGTGAACTTTTTTAAAAACCTTTAGTCAAACTGTCTGATACTTCTCTGAGACATAAGAAAAAAAAACTTCAGAAAAAAATAGGCATCAACAGCAACACCAATAAAATGATAAAAGTGAACTATTATTTTGCAGAAATAGGATTGCAAATATCCAATACCGTTAATACTAAAAATGTCTGTAATTTTAAGGCATATCTGAGAAATTCAGTATCGCAGTCAATTTTTCTAGAACCTCCTGAGCTAATTGAAATTACTAATCTTATTCCCTCTTTGAATGTTGATAAGGCTAGTGGTTATGATTATATTTCTTCTTTCTTTTTACGCCTAAGCGGCGAAGTATTAGTATCAATCCTTTCAGTCTAGTTTGGTTATGCTCTAGAACATGGAATATTTCCCAATATATTTACAACAGCCAAAGTTATTCCTCTGTTTAAATCTGGTGGCAAAGAAAATGTAAATAATTATCGTCTTATTTTCCAACTTTCTAGTTTATCCAAAATTTTAGAAAAACTTATCAAATTTAGGTTCGTAAAATTTTTTGATCGCCATAGCATATTTTATGCTCATCAGTATGGCTTTAGAAAAAGCATAGTGTCATTCATGCCTTATTAGATATAATCTCGTTAAGCTCTAATGCCATTCAAAGTAAGAAATACACTGCTCTCTTATTGATGGACCTTAGAAAAGCATTTGATACTGCCTCGCACGACATACTAATGCACAAATTTTATCATTATGGCATTTGTGGTCCAGCTTTTGATCTTGTCGTGAGTTATTTATCATCACGCTATCAATTCGTAGTTGTAAATAATCTTGATTCTAATTTAAGACCTGTTGATATAGGGGTACCTCAGGGCTCAATCCTAGGGCCACTATTGTTTCTTGTATACGTGAACGAACTTTCAAATTCAGCAACAACTAGTCCCCGTCTGTTTGCCGATAATACATGTTTAGTTCTTAACAGTCCATCGATACCTTCTGTCACACAAACTTGCAATAACGAACTCTGCAATTTAAAATCGTGGTGCGATGCAAATTATCTTAAAGTTAATCCTTCTAAGTCCGTTTCTTTGATTATTTCGTTTAAACAAAATGAGCCTATTCATGAAATGCTACTCTTTTATAATGAATCTGATATTGCAAATAAAGATGTATGCAGGTACCTCTGCACAATCATAGATAGCAAACTTAACTTAAAGGCTTTTATTAACCACGTCGAATCAAAAATTGCTAAAAGCGTCGGTATACTCAGTAGATTGCGTTATCTATTCTCGTCATCCGCTTTCTTACAAGTATATTTCAGTTTAATTCAACCCCATTTCTTATACGGACTTCTCCTTTGAGGAAACACTTCTCCCTCCTACCTCAAAAATTTGCAGCGAATCCAACACAAAGCTTTACGAAGTATATCTAATTCTAGCTACTGAGCCTCTGTAACTCCCGTTTACCTCAAACTTCGCATATTAAAGATGTCTGATATGTATAATTTTGAACTTGCTAAACTAATGCAACAATATTCCAGAACTTTGTGTTAAGGATTTCGAAGACAGAAACGTGGACTCACAGTTGCAAGGACCAGTTAGATATTTTAGTTTCGTTATAATTTAAAAATAAATGTAATGAAATATGCCACAACTGTGAATTTAATTTTAGAGGTAAAATTTATGCACTATGAACTAACTTAGATACTCGCAGCAAAACAAACCTATGGCATATGGGCCCCACGTCTGAAAATATTCTTGGAGCAGGATTGCCCACAAATGAAGCTGTTTTGAAGTACTTTTTTTTTCTTCACAAAGACAAGGGATTTACGATCAAGGATAGAGCTAAACACACTGTACAAAAAGTTCTCAACTTCAGTAGTAAGATAAAAATTTCAACAGAACGAAAAGATTCTTGCCAAGGCAAGGTAATTACATTTTTCAACTCTTATCAAAAGTTACAAAAGAGTCGCTACAAAACGCAAACGAGTTATAAGAAAAAGGATGAGCTTTTTGTTGATAATCTTGGTGAACTGTTTGACGTAGCTGCACAAAATGCTCTCTCATTAATGAGCAATAAGGACGACAGGGAGTTTTTGCTGATGCAAGGAAATGATTCTACTAGCTATTCTATGGCTGGCCGGGACATGTCTCTAGCCGCTTTTGAGGACCGGAAAAGAAAACGAAATGAAATGAAAAAGAAACAAGAAAATCGAGAGAAAGATAGAAAAAATTGTGTTCAAACAGCTGAGTTTGAAGATTATTGCACAAGTAATTCGCAAGATGATTTGTCATCTGAAGAATAAAGCAGTGAAGCTCCTTGTCCATCAAAAAAAAAGCTCTTGGAAAAAAAGTTAAATTCAAAGCAATTCATAACATCCGAAGTCGCGACCGTACTGGACCGAGTCAATGTAAGTGATCAAAAAGCAAAAATGGTTATTGCTGCTGTTACCAAACACTTAGTTAACGAATTGGAAGAGGTAACTCTCTCACGCAGCACTGTAAGAAGAGCAAGAAAAAGCAACCGACAAAACTATGCACTGCAAAAAAGAAATGACTTTGTCCCTACCGCTCCTCTTCTTTTGCATTGGGATGGGAAAATGTTACCCGGCCTAACTCGAGTGCATGCGGATCGAAAAAACGGAGTTGCTGTAGTGGTATCTTGGAAAAAGAAAGAAATGCTGTTAGGGGCTCCTAATATTCCTTTTGGTACCGAGAAAGATCATGCCAATGTGTGTATTGAGCTCTTATACGAGTGGAATATAGCAGAGCAAATAAGGAGATTAGTATTTGACACTACTGCATCTAACACAGGCATTAACACAGGTGCATGTACTTTAATTGAAAAAGGTCTTGGTAGAGAATTAGTTTGGGTAGCTTGTCGTCATCACATTATGGAATAAGTCAATGGGATGTGATTAACAAAGAAAATTTTGATCTACCGGACGAAGCATATTTTTAGGGAATTCGTCATTTGCGGGAAGAAGCAAAAGAAACTTATACCGAATTATTTGATACAACTTTTCCATGTGACGATTACCGAGAGTTTTTGGAACTTTGCATGATTTTTGTCGGAGGCAATAAGTAAAGCTATATCTTTAAAGAATTTGGAGCCCCAGGTGGGGTCAGCAACGCTCGATGGATGTCGAAAGCAATATATGCAATAAAAATTGTGCTTTTTAGACGCCAGTTTAAGCTTCCCCCTGAATTACTTGAAGAACTTACTTCTGTCGCTCTCTTTGTAGCAGTAGTTTACGGCAAGTAAACCTTGCCACAAACTTGGCAAGGTTGAATGGGAAAGATTTTGATTGCACACTGGGGTTAGAAAATTACGTTACGAGACGGTCAATGTGCTTTTTTGATCTGATTGAAGCAAACGGACAAAAAAAAGAAAAATCTTTCCTGTCTCAACCTCCATCAACCTGGCTGACTGACAAAACTATACAGAAATGAAATTAACAGCACATGAGCTGAAAGTAGTGAACGATACAGCAGAAAGAAGTGTTGCTCTCATTCAGGCATACAGTGGCAGCCTTACTCGAGACGAAGAACAACTACAATAATTGCTCCAAGTAGTTGCAGCTCATTGTCAAGCTGTTCCCCAACCTACCAAAAGATATTTGACATGACTGAGTTCATTCAATCCATGACTTGTGTTTAGAAACTTGTTTTTAATTTTGCTTATAATTGCAATTGCATTTACATATTTGTACATTTTATACCCATTTCGTAATTTCTGAAGTGCATTTATTTTTTTCTGATGTGCAGCATTGAGTTACAACATCTATTGTAATGTTAGACTATCATATTTAGTGCGTTTTTTGAACAAAATGCACAAAACTTGGACGTGAGTACACCTTATAAAGATGTAAAAAACATTTTTTTTTTCTTGAAAATTTGATCAGATAGCTTAATAAAATGTATTAAACACTTATGGGAAATCATATCTTCTGCATCTTTTGGTTTTTATTTGAAGTTTCTATCTCACGTGGTTAATGAGATATGGCAATTTTGTAATTTAGAGAGCACGCTTAGAATACGGGGGGTGCGCGACCCCTAAATGTTAATTAAAATCAAAAAACATTTGCTTGGATTATATTTGCACCAAAACACACCTTTTAAACCCCTTGGAGACAAACATATCGGAAAAAGTTTTTTTTGGCCACCCTACTGTACAGAGTACACTCCAAAACTAATGTTAGGCTTACCAGAATTTATTTGCAGGATTTTTTCTTTTTGTTTTATTTGTGATTCGAAATGACAACGTTCGAAAGAGCTACCAGTTGCATATCGACAGCTTGAAAGAAAAGTTTATGTCATCAGCTATTGTTTCCATTTCAAAAGTAAGGTTGCTTTTACATTTGCTACAGTTTCATAAGACCAGGGCTAGACATTACACGGAGAATGATCAGTGGCGTATCGATTATAGCTCAAACAGCATCAGCTACTAAAACGGTAGACTAGTGTTCGATTTCTAGTTGATTAAACCGACAACTTTAAGTTTTCCTGCTTTACAAGCAATTGCAGTTTCCCTGCTTGACTGAAGCTCAGCATAAAAAAGGGTCTGCTTTGAGCTTTCAAAGTTTGTAGTAGACAGTTGGGCTGGCGGCATTTTAACTTGTAGCCTGCAAAGTTTGTTTTTGGTGCCACCTAGGGAAAACAACATGATAAACTAAAAAATAATTTCAATTGCAATACGGAGTTTAAACCTTAGTCATTTT